>CM067375.1:96442871-97159158 GCA_034401795.1 Chaetoderma sp. LZ-2023a
CTCTCTCTCTGGCCTCCAGTATCTCTATCTCTCTATCTATCTCTCTCTGGCCTCCAGTATCTCTATCTCTCTATCTGGCCTCCAGTATCTCTATCTCTCTCTCTCTCTGGCCTCCAGTATCTCTATCTCTCTCTCTGGCCTCCAGTATCTCTATCTCTCTCTCTCTCTCTCTGGCCTCCAGTATATCTATCTCTCTATCTCTCTCTGGCCTCCAGTATATCTATCTCTCTATCTCTCTCTGGCCTCCAGTATATCTATCTCTCTATCTCTCTCTGGCCTCCAGTATCTCTATCTCTCTGTGGCCTCCAGTGTCTCTATCTCTCTATCTCTCTCTCTGGCCTCCAGTATCTCTATCTCTATCTATCTCTCTATCTCTCTCTCTGGCCTCCAGTATCTCTATCTCTATCTATCTCTCTATCTCTCTCTCTGGCCTCCAGTATCTCTATCTCTATCTCTCTCTCTGGCCTCCAGTGTCTCTATCTCTCTATCTCTCTCTCTGGCCTCCAGTATCTCTATCTCTCTATCTCTCTCTCTGGCCTCCAGTATCTCTATCTCTATCTATCTCTCTATCTCTCTCTGGCCTCCAGTGTCTCTATCTCTCTCTGGCCTCCAGTATCTCTATCTCTCTCTCTCTCTCTCTCTATCTCTCTCTGGCCTCCAGTATCTCTATCTCTCTATCTCTCTCTCTGGCCTCCAGTGTCTATCTCTATCTCTCTCTGGCCTCCAGTATATCTATCTCTCTATCTCTCTCTCTGGCCTCCAGTATCTCTATCTCTCTATCTCTCTCTGGCCTCCAGTATATCTATCTCTCTATCTCTCTCTCGGGCCTCCAGTATCTCTCTATCTCTCTCTCTGGCCTCCAGTATCTCTATCTCTCTCTCTGGCCTCCAGTATCTCTATCTCTCTATCTCTCTATCTGGCCTCCAGTATATCTATCTCTCTATCTCTCTCTGTGGCCTCCAGTATCTCTATCTCTATCTCTCTCTGGCCTCCAGTATCTCTATCTATCTATCTCTCTCTCTATCTCTCTCTCTGGCCTCCAGTATATCTATCTCTCTATCTCTCTCTCTCTGGCCTCCAGTATCTCTATCTCTCTATCTCTCTCTATCTCTCTCTCTGGCCTCCAGTGTCTCTATCTCTTTATCTCTCTCTCTGGCCTCCAGTATCTCTATCTCTCTCTCTATCTCTCTCTCTGGCCTCCATTATCTCTATCTCTCTATCTGGCCTCCATTATCTCTATCTATCTATCTCTCTCTATCTCTCTCTCTGGCCTCCAGTATCTCT
This sequence comes from Chaetoderma sp. LZ-2023a, assembly GCA_034401795.1. NCBI lineage: Eukaryota > Metazoa > Mollusca > Caudofoveata > Chaetodermatida > Chaetodermatidae > Chaetoderma > Chaetoderma sp. LZ-2023a. The sequence continues at coordinate 96,444,156 of CM067375.1, forward strand.
ATCTCTTTATCTGGCCTCCAGTATCTCTATCTCTCTATCTTGCCTCCAGTATCTCTATCTCTCTATCTCTCTGGCCTCCAGTATCTCTATCTCTCTATCTCTCTCTCTGGCCTCCAGTGTCTCTATCTCTATCTCTCTCTGGCCTCCAGTATCTCTATCTCTCTCTGGCCTCCAGTATCTCTATCTCTCTCTGGCCTCCAGTATCTCTATCTTTCTCTGGCCTCCAGTATCTCTATCTATCTGGCCTCCAATATCTCTATCTCTCTATCTGGCCTCCAGTATCTCTCTCTCTCTCTCTCTCTATCTCTCTATCTGGCCTCCAGTATCTCTATCTCTCTATCGCTCTCTGGCCTCCAGTATCTCTATCTCTCTCTCTCTGGCCTCCAGTATCTCTATCTTTCTATCTCTCTATCTCTCTATCTGGCCTCCAGTATCTCTATCTCTCTCTCTCTAGCCTCCAGTATCTCTATCTCTCTCTCTCTCTCTCTCTCTCTCTCTATCTCTATCTGGCCTCCAGTATCTCTATCTCTCTATCTCTCTCTCTGGCCTCCAGTATATCTATCTCTCTATCTCTCTCTGGCCTCCAGTATCTCTATCTCTCTCTGTGGCCTCAAGTGTCTCTATCTATCTCTCTCTCTCTGGCCTCCAGTATCTCTATCTCTATCTATCTCTCTATCTCTCTCTCTGGCCTCCAGTATCTCTATCTCTATCTCTCTCTCTGGCCTCCAGTGTCTCTATCTCTCTATCTCTCTCTCTGGCCTCCAGTATCTCTATCTCTCTATCTATCTCTCTATCTCTCTCTGGCCTCCAGTGTCTCTATCTCTCTCTGGCCTCCAGTATCTCTATCTCTCTCTCTCTCTCTCTCTATCTCTCTCTGGCCTCCAGTATCTCTATCTCTCTATCTCTCTCTCTGGCCTCCAGTGTCTATCTCTATCTCTCTCTCTGGCCTCCAGTATATCTATCTCTCTATCTCTCTCTCTGGCCTCCAGTATCTCTATCTCTCTATCTCTCTCTGGCCTCCAGTATATCTATCTCTCTATCTCTCTCTCTGGCCTCCAGTATCTCTCTATCTATCTCTCTCTCTGGCCTCCAGTATCTCTATCTCTCTCTGGCCTCCAGTATCTCTATCTCTCTATCTGGCCTCCAGTATATCTATCTCTCTATCTCTCTCTGTGGCCTCCAGTATCTCTATCTCTATCTCTCTCTGGCCTCCAGTATCTCTATCTATCTATCTCTCTCTCTGGCCTCCAGTATATCTATCTCTCTATCTCTCTCTGGCCTCCAGTATCTCTATCTCTCTATCTCTCTCTATCTCTCTCTCTCTGGCCTCCAGTGTCTCTATCTCTTTATCTCTCTCTCTGGCCTCCAGTATCTCTATCTCTCTCTCTATCTCTCTCTCTGGCCTCCATTATCTCTATCTCTCTATCTGGCCTCCATTATCTCTATCTATCTATCTCTCTCTCTGGCCTCCAGTATCTCTATCTCTTTATCTGGCCTCCAGTATCTCTATCTCTCTATCTTGCCTCCAGTATCTCATCTCTCTATCTCTCTGGCCTCCAGTATCTCTATCTCTCTATCTCTCTCTCTGGCCTCCAGTGTCTCTATCTCTATCTCTCTCTGGCCTCCAGTATCTCTATCTCTCTCTGGCCTCCAGTATCTCTATCTCTCTCTGGCCTCCAGTATCTCTATCTTTCTCTGGCCTCCAGTATCTCTATCTATCTGGCCTCCAATATCTCTATCTCTCTATCTGGCCTCCAGTATCTCTATCTCTCTATCTCTCTCTGGCCTCCAGTATCTCTATCTCTCTCTCTCTGGCCTCCAGTATCTCTATCTCTCTATCTCTCTATCTGGCCTCCAGTATCTCTATCTCTCTCTCTCTATCTCTCTATCTGGCCTCCAGTATCTCTATCTCTCTATCGCTCTCTGGCCTCCAGTATCTCTATCTCTCTCTCTCTGGCCTCCAGTATCTCTATCTTTCTATCTCTCTATCTCTCTATCTGGCCTCCAGTATCTCTATCTCTCTCTCTATCTCTCTCTCTGGCCTCCAGTATCTCTCTCTCTCTCTCTCTCTCTCTCTCTCTCTATCTCTATCTGGCCTCCAGTATCTCTATCTCTCTATCTCTCTCTCTGGCCTCCAGTATCTCTATCTCTATCTATCTCTCTCTGGCCTCCAGTATCTCTATCTCTCTATCTGGCCTCCAGTATCTCTATCTCTCTCTGGCCTCCAGTGTCTCTATCTCTCTATCTCTCTCTGGCCTCCAGTATCTCTATCTCTCTCTCTCTCTCTGGCCTCCAGTATCTCTATCTCTATCTCTCTATCTCTCTCTGGCCTCCAGTATCTCTATCTCTCTAGCTATCTCTCTCTGGCCTCCAGTATCTCTATCTCTCTATCTGGCCTCCAGTATCTCTATCTCTCTCTCTGGCCTCCAGTGTCTCTATCTCTCTATCTCTCTCTGGCCTCCAGTATCTCTATCTCTCTATCTCTCTCTGGCCTCCAGTATCTCTATCTCTCTCTGGCCTCCAGTATCTCTATCTCGCTCTCTGGCCTCCAGTGTCTCTATCTCTATCTCTCTCTGGCCTCCAGTATCTCTATCTCTCTATCTGGCCTCCAGTATCTCTATCTCTCTATCTCTCTCTGGCCTCCAGTATCTCTATCTCTCTCTCTGGCCTCCAGTATCTCTATCTCTCTATCTGTCTCTGGCCTCCAGTATCTCTATCTCTCTATCTGGCCTCCAGTATCTCTATCTCTATCTCTCTCTGGCCTCCAGTATCTCTATCTCTCTATCTGGCCTCCAGTATCTCTATCTCTCTATCTGGCCTCCAGTATCTCTATCTCTCTATCTCTCTCTGGCCTCAAGTATCTCTATCTCTCTCTCTCTGGCCTCCAGTATCTCTATCTATCTATCTATCTATCTATCTATCTATCTATCTCTTTCTGGCCTCCAGTATCTCTCTCTCTCTCTCTCTCTCTCTCTCTCTCTCTCTCTCTCTCTCTCTCTCTCTGGCCTCCAGTAGTCTTGAGGAATGTCCATATGCAGGTAAAGAGAAGAGTATTTTTGAAAATATACCACTGAACTAACTGGCTCGACTATCGATCCAGTTATTCCAGTGTTAAATTTTCAAAAATACTCTTATCTTTACTTGCAGATGGATATTCATTTAGGAAATAATTTTTTGATTTTTTTGACCACTAAAGGATTAATGCTCAAGATTGATGAGATAAAAAATTAAGGTTATTTTTGAAAATATATCACTGGAATGACTGGCTGCTCAGGTAGAGAGAGTGTCATGGCTCGGCTCTCACGGCAATACTTCCAATAGTAAATCTTCCACAATAGCGTTTTGTTAGGTTGAAAGTTACATGTGTAAAATATCTTGACCATTGAATGGTCAACGGTTAAGGGATTAACCCTGGTCGAGCTGGCCAAATCTTTTATGGTTTCCATTCACAAGCCCAGAGAATACAATTTTTGAAATTTTACCACTGCATTAACTGGCTCGATAACTGAGCTAGTCATTCATTCCAGTGATAAATTTTCAAAAACTGTTTTCTCTTTGCTTGTTAATGGACACTCAATATGCAGATATTTTAATTTTCTTGACCAAATTTGACCATGAAATGATTAAAGTCAAGCATGTATACTATTCTGCTGATTTCTTGCTTAACCCTTTAACACTCATATCAGCCAAAAACGGCTTCAGCACTGGTCTTGAGAAATGTCGATTTGCAGACAAAGAGAAGCCTATTTCTGAAAATTTACCACCGGAATGACTGGCTCGATTTTCGAGCCAGTCATTCCGGTGGTAAATTTTCAGAAATAGGCTTCTCTTTGTCTGCAAATCAACATTTTCTATGACAAAATTGAAATTTTCTTGAATGAATATGAGGATTAAATGGTTAACTCTGAATCCAGATTAAGAAGAGAGCTGGTTAACCCTTTAACACGCAAGCCGACAAAAAAATGGCATATTTTTGAAAATTTGCTACCAGAATGATTGACGCGATAACCGAGAAAGTCATTACAATTGTACTGGTTTAAACTAATCTCTTGGTCTGTAAATGAAGATTTTTTAATGAGGAAATTGGAATTTTCTTGAATAAGTTTGAGTGTTATCTAGATTTAAAGATGCTTGCCTGTCTGAAGTTGTAGCATGCATTGCATTCAGGCACTTATACCTGCCCATGAGACTACCTGTCTTTTGGAGCCAGAATGATAGCGGCTCTTTCATAGACAATGTTTTGAAATCAAAACTTCACTTGTGCTCCATAAGAAAACGGTGTTGCTGAAAGATGTTGCGTTTTAGCTTTTCACCCTAACATTGTGAAACGGCTTTGGAATTTAATTGTCAAATTTTTTAAAAATATTTTCTTATTGAATGTCTATTTACAGGCCGAGAGAATACAATTTTTGAAAATTTATCGCTGGAATGACTTGGCTCGATTATCAAGCGAGTCATTCCAGTGGTAAATTTTCAACAATTTTATTCTCTTGGCTTGTAAATAGACATTTCACAAGACGCTAGCAGAGGCTAGTTTTGGCCGGTATGAGCAGTAAAGCATTAAGCCTTGCATCTAAAGACGCTGGTATAAATAGGTCCTAGCAATCTGGCGTCAAGGGCTTGAAAGTTCTGTCCAGTGGTTGCATTCAGTCTGCATCATAATGAAAATAATTGTCAGATTCTTTCCATATTTTTATAGGGTTTGAATTTTATGCCATAAATGTTAGTTTCTCAATTGCCATTTAATTCTCCTCGAGCTTAAGCTACATGTAAAACATGACATCAGATATTTTCTGTGTACTGAATATGGCCATTCCCCATCATAATAAAACCCCTTACCCAGACTGTCGCTTCTACCCCACACTTCTGTCAAGCTAGATTAGGCATCACAATCATACCAAGGTAGAAGTCTTTATAGCTCAGCTGACTTAGCTAGATACTGATCACTCCCTGTCCAGCATCTGACTCTGTGTGTGTGTGTGTCTGTCTGTCTGTCTGTCTGTCTGTCTGTCTGTCTGTCTGTCTGTCTGTCTGCCTGCCTGCCTGCCTGCCTGCCTGCCTGCCTGCCTGTCTATCTGGCTGGCTGGCTGTCTGTCTGTCTGTGTGTCTGCCACTCTGTGTGTGTGTCAGTCTGTCTGTCTCTTTGTCTGCCTGCCTGCCTGTCTCTCTAGGTTGGTTGGTCGGCCAAATTCCTTACATTTCTAACAAAACTGCATGTGTCACACTTATAACAATGATGTCTCAGTTGTTTTATGATTGGTTAGAAATCATATGGCATCGTTGATAGCTGGGAGAAATATAACAGCATCTAAGTATTTAAACCGAAAACAATTATTCCACCTCATGATACAAATCTGAATATGGAGTGCATCCTCCATATATGGCATATTTTATCACCGGAATAGCTAGTAGTCTGATAATGCAGGTTACTGGGCCTGTATTGCTCTAGTACTGGACTAGAGGTGCCAACCATTACGATTTTGGTGTAATCATTAGGATTTTATCATTCGTATTTTTCATCATTACCGCTGTATCGTATCTCCTACTTAGTGAAGTCACATTTAGCTGGTACCCAACTCCAATTACTCATAATCACAATAGTATCATAAGCAAGAGAGTCGCCAGCAAAGGAATGAGGAGTCGGGTACCAGCCAAAAGTCACATGAAATAGTGTTGTTACACAAACTCAAAAACCTGCCAAAACTAGCCTGGTTCCTGGGTACTATTTTGCGAACGTTGTCTTCAGCCACCAACATGTTTCAGTCAAATTGTTTTCAAAATATCTAACACGTCAAGGGATATAACCATTGGAATATGCCGTCTGCAAAAAAACAAATCTTGATCAATATCCGCCATTAACACTAACACTCATATCAGCCAAAAGCCGCCTCAGCAGCGGTCTTGGTAAATCTCCATTTGCAGGCCAAGAGAGACTATTTTTGAAGATTTATCACTGGAATGACTGGCTTGATAAGCGAATCGTTCATTCCGGAGGTAAATTTGGAAAAATAGTCTTCTCGTGGTCAGCAAATTAAATGGACATTTTCTATGAGAAAATTATAATTTTTTAAAACAAATTTGAAGCTTAATGGATTAACCGTTTAACCCTCAAATTCGGTCAACAAAATTTAAATTTTTTCATAGAAAATGTCCATTTGCAGATCATGAGAAGACAATTTTTGGAAATTTATCACTGGAATGACTGGCTCGGTTATTGAGCCAGTCATTCCGGTGATAAATTTCCAAAAATAGTCTTCTTATGGTCTGCAAATGGACATCTTCCAAGGCCACTGCAGAGGCTGTTTTGGGGGGACTTGAGCATTAAAGGGTTAAACGGTAGGGTCTATTAATAAGCCTTTTACATTAACAAGTTCAAATCCATATTGGTTCTGGTTTAGGTTTCCTCAAGTGTGACAGTATCTGCAGGTGGGTACAGGTCTATCTTCTTGTAAGTCATTTATTGATTCCTCTCATCAGTCGCCTCACATCTGTTACTCCATTGCGTTACGCAACCTTATGTAATTTTCAAACTATATACCTGGCTTAATGGCTTAATCGCAAATTTTAAATGGATTTGCTATGATACAGATGTCAACTACATGACTGTTTTGTATCCAGTCTGCTGCAGCCTTGAAACCTACCACATATTAATTCTGTATTTGTGTGAAATTGTGAATATATTTTTATTGATTTAAATTTTAAATCTTGTAAGGAAAATTAACTAGATCAGACAGAAACTCGCTGAATGTTGAAAAAACAGTGACTGAAAACTTACGGTGACATTCTGTAAGACCATTTCAAAATACAGGTGCGAGTGTACTGTTGTTGCTCTGTATGTGGCATTGTCAGAAATGGCATAAATTTGACAGACATACAGACGTATACAATGTACTAATATGACTAGCTGTGAGTTGTGCTGATTCAAAATTTGAAATTAGGAATAATAACTATTCTTCAACACAATTTAAAACTGATGGAAAGTAAAAATGAAATATAAAGTTTGTATATTGAAGAAGCAACTAATGTGAGCGTCACCAGAGGAATTAATGTTCTGATTTACCTGTTGATTATTAAAGAATGATGGTGACATCAAAGATGCCTAATTATACTTCTCTCTTTTACCTGTGGCTTTGTCAATATGTGTTCACAGGAAATCCAAATACCACAGTCTCAGCAGCTCAGGTATGTTTTGTAATTAACAATAACAACAAGCACAAAACGTGTGTTTGTGTGTGTGTGCGTGCATGCATGTGAGCGTGCGTGCGTGTGCATGTGAGTGCATGCGTGTGTGTGTGTGTGCATACATGCGTGTGCATGCGTGTGTGTGTGTGTGCATGCGCGTGTGCGTGTGGATGAGATTGTATCTTAACCCTTTACTGGTAAGATTTGGTCAAGAAAATAAAAATATTTGCTTATTGAATGTACATTTACAAGCCAAGAGAAGAATATTTTTGAAAATTTACCACTGAAATGGCTGGCTCGTTTATGAAGCCAGGCATTCCTATGGTCTCTTGACCTGCAAATGGCCATTCCTCAAGACCTCTACAGAGGCCAGTTTTTGGCTTCATGACCATTAGAGGGTTAAAAACTACTGATCCGATTTGACTCAAATTTTAATACAATATTAAAAGGATCTTAAGCGTGAAAGACGATTTACAGACAGTTCTACATCTATGGATATTTCATATACTGCTTGTTCAATTCTACATCTGTGGATATTGGATATTTCATATACTACTAGTTCAATTCTACATCTGTGGATATCTCATATATATATATATACTGCTTGTTCAATTCTACATCTGTGGATATCTTATATAGTGCTTGTTCAATTATACATCTGTGGATATCTCCTATATATACTGCTTGTTCAATTCTACATCTGTGGATATCTCATATAATGCTTGTTCAATTATACATCTGTGGATATCTCATATATATATATATATATATATATATATATATATATATATATATATATATATATATATATATATATATATATATATATATATATACTGCTTGTTCAATCCTACATCTGTGGATGTCTCATAGTGCTTGTTCAATTCTACATCTATGGATAACTCATATACTGCTTGTCCAACTCTACATCTGTGGATATCTCATATAGTGCTTGTTCAATTATACATCTGTGGATATCTCATATATATACTGCTTGTTCAATTATACATCTGTGGATATCTCATATAGTGCTTGTTCAATTCTACATCTGTGGATATCTCATATATATATACTGCTTGTTCAATTCTACATCTGTGGATTTCTCATATATATACTGCTTGTCCAATTCTACATCTGTGGATATCTCATATATATGTATATATATACTGCTTGTTCAATTCTGCATCTGTGGATATCTCATATATTGCGTGTTCAATTCTACATCTGTGGATAACTCATACATCTGCTTGTCCAATTCTACATCTGTGGATATCATATACTGCTTGTTCAATTCTACATCTGTGGATATCTCATATATTATATATAGTGCTTGTCCAATTCTACATCTGTGGATATCTCTTATACTGCTTGTCCAATTCTACATCTGTGGATATCTCATATATATATATATATATATATATATATATATATATATATATATATATATATATATATATATATATATATATATATATATATACTGCTTGTCCTATTCTACATCTGTGGATATCTCATATATATATACTGCTTGTTCAATTCTACATCTGTGCGTATCTCATATATTGCGTGTTCAATTCTACATCTGTGGATAACTCGTATACATACTGCTTGTCCAATTCTACATCTGTGGATATCTGATATACTGCTTGTTCAATTCTACATCTGTGAATATCTCATATACTGCTTGTTCAATTTTACATCTGTGGATATCTCATATATAGAGAATCTGGAACGAGGTCACTTTTCATATCACTATTATGGACCGAGTTGAAAATTATCAATTCGCACGAGCTTTAGCGAGTGCAAAATTGATAATTTTCAATGAGGTTCATAATAGTGGTATGAAAAGTGACCGAGTTTGAGATTTTATTTATCATATAAACTGTAATTTTGAAATATTTGCCAATAGTTGATGATGGGACTCTTATCTGATTTCTCATTGTTGATTTTCGTGAAATAGATACCGCCGCTGTGACGCACCACTACTTGATAACAGATACTGAATGCGCAGCAAAATATGGTGACAAACACAAAATCTGGCGATGTCAGCCGTAAACTACACTTTTCTTTTAAGACTATCGCAAAGCCACGGCCATCAATCGTTACTTCACTGCTGACTGATAAACTGTCACACGATGACATTTTGTGATGACGTTTCATGAATAACAAATCGTAGTAAAACAGTACCGCGTAGTAATTCCTACGCGTCACGCTCACATCAATCAATGTTTTAATTGCTCGATTTAAATGGGTTGCACACTCAACAGCCAATGAAAATACTCCATTGAATATGGCAGGTGTGCTCATATGGAAAAATATGGAATGGGCTAGAAGGCTTGTTTATATGATATATATACTGCTTGTCCAATTCTACATCTGTGGATATCTCATACATATATATATATATATATATATATATATATATATATATATATATATATATATATATATATATATATATATATATATATACTGCTTGTCCAATTCTACATCTGTGGATATCTCGTGTACTGCTTGCTCAATTATACATCTGTGGATATCTCATATAGTGCTTGCTCAATTCTACATCTGTGGATATCTCATATACTGCTTGTTCAATTCTATATCTGTGGATATCTCATGTATATACTGCTTGTCAAATTCTACATCTGTGGATATCTCATATATTGCTTGTTCAATTCTACATCTATGGATATCTCAGATACTGCTTGTTCAATTCTACATCTGTGGATATTGGATATTTCATATACTACTAGTTCAATTCTACATCTGTGGATATCTCATATATTGCTTGTCAAATTCTACATCTGTGGATATCTCATATATTGCTTGTTCAATTCTACATCTATGGATATCTCAGATACTGCTTGTTTAATTCTACATCTTTGGATATCTCATATATATATATATATATATATATATATATACTGCTTGTCCAATTCTACATCTGTGGATATCTCATATAGTGCTTGTTCAATTCTACATCAGTGGATATCTCGTATATATATTGCTTGTCCAATTCTACATTTGTGGATATCTCATATATTGCTTATTCAATTCTACATCTATGGATATCTCATATACTGCCTATCCAATTCTACATCTGTGGATATCTCATATACTGCTTGTTCAATTCTACATCTGTGAATATCTCATATACTACCTATCCAATTCTACATCTGTGGATATCTCATATACTGCTTGTTCAATTCTACATATATGGCTATCTCATATACTGCTTGTCCAATTCTGCATCTGTGGATATCTCATATACTGTTTGTCCAATTCTGCATCTGTGGATATCTGATATACTGCTTGTTCAATTCTACATCTGTAGATATCTCATATACTGCTTGTTCAGTTCTTCATCTGTGGATATCTCATGTACTGCTTGTTCAGTTCTTCATCTGTGGATATCTCATATACTGCTTGTCCAATTTTACTCAAATTTGAACACAAGACAGGATTTGAGTAGGCATGCGCGACTACATGATTAAATAAAAAACCATGATTATTTTGTAAATCGTGAATATATATGATTAAAAATTAAATAGAATAATAGTGAATAATTTTTGCTGCATAAAGTATTTCAAAACTTACTTTTTAATTCTCTTTATTGCAATCGGTCACGAGAATTAATATTTTGCTCACCGAATGTATGCTCATTTGCAGGACAAGAAAAGATATTTTTGAAATTGTATCACTGAAATGACTGGCTCAATAATCTAGGCATTCTAGTGACACATTTTCAAAAATAGTCTTCACTTGTCCTGTAAATGGACATTTCTAACCACCTGCTGCAGCTTTCGTCATTGATATGCGTTTACCGTTGTGTCTGGATAATTAGTACCTAGGTTGATTAGTAGATTATTCTTAAGTAATTGATGTTTATCACTCAATGATCGTACAAGCATAGATGTGAGTAATGTGCACTAGGATTACACAACTTTGGTCATGATCCAAGAAAATCCAAAAAATTTGGAAAAATAAAATGTGTTTGTAATCTCTGCTTGTGCTTATCTGTATGTAATATTTACATGTGTGTGAATGTATCAGGCAATATGGCATTTTCATCATGAGAATACAATGAAATAAATTATTTTAAATTACTTAACAATATACTGGTCCAGCTGGCCAAAATGACATCTCCAATGGTCATGAGGAATGTTTATTTGCAGGCCAAGAGACCATTTTTGAAAATTTACCACTGGAATGACTGGCTCAGTTACTGGGCCAGTCATTGCAGTGGTAAATTTTCAAAAAATAGTCTCCTTGGCATGTAAATTGATACTGATTAACCCTTGCCACTCTGATGTCAATATTCTGTCTTTTACTGGATCGATATCAAAGAAACTGGTGTACATTTTTCAACAAATTTGGTGGAAGATGTCGGTGTCTGCGACAGAACCATCTCCCACCAAATTTATTGAAAAATTAACACCAGTTCATCTTTTAAGTTAATTTGAAAATTTTGATTTTCGGCACCAGAGTGGTAAGGGGTAAGAAAACAAAAAGAAATGAGAATTTTCTTGACCTAAAAACCGGCCAAAAACATCCTATGCCACGGCTTTAAGAAACATCTATTCGCAGGCCAACAGAAAACTATTTTTGGATGTAGGAAAAATATCAAAATATCCTCTTCGCCTCAGAATGGACATTCACTGAGCAAAAATTAGAATTTTTCAAACAAATATTGACCATTAAAGGTACATATTCACAGCAGAATCCTTGAAAATAAAATTGTCAAAATTGTCTGCTTTTAGAGGCTTGTGGACCTAGACGTAATGAAATGAAATAAACCTTAGCATATGATGATTTCATTACGTATAAATGAATAAATTTATTAAGTGAAATAGAATTAAAAACACAACTCCCTTAATTAAATTTGCAATTAAAAAAAAGTTATAATAATTTGTACGGAATGAAATCATATGCTAAGATTTATTTCGCTTCATTGCATTGAGATACCCAAATTAAGCCTCTAAATGTATACAATTTAAACAAATTTATTTTCTGGGATTCTAGTATGAATGTGTACCTTTATTAAACGGTTAGTTAATATAATTTTGAGCTCTTTAAGGCGCCTTTGACATAAAGGGGATGGTTAATAATTAAATAGAATTAATAAAAGAATAACTAACATCAGGTAAAGCTGAACATGTTGGTGTTGAGCAACCAGACATTGTTTAACTTCTCCAATGTCATGTGATAGTGTAATTGATGCAGTTACCATTTCATGGTGAATCAGGCCAAAACCAGCCTATATAGTGCTCTTGATACATGTCCATTTGTAGGCCAAGAGACTCTTTTTGAAAATTTACCACTAGAATGACTGGCTCGATAGCCGAGCCAGTCATTCTAGTGGTACAGTTTCAAAAGATATTCTTATGTTTGCCTGCAAATGAAATTGAGTACGCAAATATTTAGATTTTTTCACCAAATTTAGCCATTAATGTGTTTTAAATCCAGAAGTAAGTTGAGTGTATATTTTTCTCTACAGATCACATCATCCAATAGGACCACAAGTATTTCCACGGCAGCACCACCTAAAGGTAATCTTATTTATTACCCTAGAACTGTGCTGGGAAGAGGGTACACAGTGCCTGTCTGCCTGCCTGCCGGTCTGTCTGTCTGTCTGTCTGTCTGTCTTTGTGTGTGTGGTTGGAGATGTATCAGAAACTACTGATTCGATTTAACTCAAATTTTAACACAATGACGGAACTTGCCATACAAAAGTTCCAGATGTTGGCTCAAAAACAGGAGTGCAAGGGTTTGCAATCCCTGATTGATCTTGTTGACTCTGTAAAACAGGTGGGTGAGTCACCCTCCTGTTTTACAGAGTCAACAAGATCCTGGGTGAGGATCTGCAATCCCTGATTGATCTTGATTATTCTGTAAAAACAGTAGGGCAAGGATCTACAATCCCTGATTGATCATGTTAATTCTGTAAAAACAGGAGGGCCAATATCTGCAATCCCTGATTGATGTTGTTGATTCTGTAAAACAGGGCGAGAATCTGCAACCCCTGATTGATCTTGTTGTTTCTTTAAAAACAGGAGGGCCAATATCTGCAATCCCTGATTGATGTTGATTCTATAAAAACAGGAGAGCGAGGACCTGCAACCCCTGATTGATCTTGTTGATTCTGTAAAAACAGGAGGGCCAATATCTGCAACCCCTGATTGATCTTGTTGATTCTGTAAAACAGGAGGGTGAGAGTCTGCAATCCCTGATTGATCTTGTTGATTCTGTAAAAACAGGAGAGCCAATATCTGCAACCCCTTATTGAGCTTGTTGATTCTGTAAGTTGATTCTGTAAAACAGGTGGGCGAGGATATTGATTCTGTAAAAAACAGGAGGGCGAGGATCTACAACCCCTGATTGATCTTGTTGATTCTGTAAAAACAGGAGGGCAATAATCTGCAATCCCTGATTGATCTTGTTGATTCTGTAATTATAGTGATTAATCCCAATGTCATAGCTAGGCCACCTGGGCCAGGGTGGTGAATTGTGGAACGATTGGTGATGGACCAAGAATGAATCATCTGTGTATAAGCTAAGCTCCTTAACCCTTCAACTCTCAAATTTCTTCTTTTATATCTCAGACTCTGACCTAAAGATGCTTGCTTCCAAATTTGGTTGACATATCTCTATGATCAAAAGATGGTTGCTTCCAAGTGGTTGACATATTTCTATAAACAAGTTATTACTACATTACAACCTACCTCCTTGAATTACTATTGCTCTTTCCTTCTCTGAAGGGAAGCGTAGTAGGATGAAATTTTTACAGCCAATGTTTGCTGTGCATTGTGGCTACAGAGTGACTGAAGGCTTCTTCAGGAATCTCCATACTCTCCAATGATGAGATCCATAGCAATTCGCTTAAATGCTATATCTCAGAATGAGGCAGAAAGAGGGTTAATACATAACCCAGAGCCATTGAGTGAGTCATAAGGCATAATGACAATCTCATTGGCTGACAGCCATCACATGACTGTTGCAGCAACCAAGTCTTCATTTCCTTTCCTACTGTATCAAGGAGAGGGGCGTAAAATTTTTATAGCCAGTTTTAAAAGTTTATTTAAACTTTTCAATCTGCTGTGGAATAGTTTAAGGACGTTTTAAGGATCAACAAGATGTCGGATAAATAGAAAAGACCTAAGATAAGTGGTTGTAGGTCTTTGATCAATAATGATTTTATTGATCATTTCTATTTTTGTGGTAGGCATGCTACGCGGGGTTTTTTTTACGCCCAGAGTGTTTTAGACATTGTTATTGTCTATAATTGCTTCTTCTTTACAGGAGCTTGTATAAGTTACCTATTTACATGCTTGGTTGCATTTGAGCATGAAATCCATGATATCTCATTAACATACTCTCTTAAGGAAAACCCAATATTATATTTAAAAATAATTTAGAGACTGATTTGGTCTCTATTGTTAAATCTTGGGATCAGCGCTGTCTAATCCTGAGTTATGTTTGGAAATTTACCCTATCAAATCTTTCTCTTTACGATTCAGATTTGAAAAAGTCCGAAGAAAACTAAATTAAGACTAAAGAAAAGAAGGTGCTTGATTATATTAGATGTCCTAATACCAGCTGCCACAGATTTATTAAGACATACCATTCTGGCCATGTGTGCCTCAAATGCACTTCGTGCACTCCTAATTCTCAGACTACCAAACTTCTTTTTCAAACCTAATACAGGCCAAACCTGAGCCCACCTTTGATTCATCCATCCTTGAAATGATTGTATTATCGATGGAATGTCTTCAGAAACAAGTGATCAATATAGATGCGTCGATTGACAGTAGAATTAATAAAATGATCCTGGACCAATCAGCTTCCAACGTTTCATCTCCTGATATTGTTGAGGGGGAAACGTCGGACCTGACTGTTCCAAGGAAACGGTTATTCAAGTCCAAAGGTATTTTACACCTTACTGATCTTCATTGTTCCAGAGATTCAAAAGCTTCAAATACAGGAAAGGACACGACTACGAAAAAGTCTCGGGTTTTGCCTCGTTCATTGCTTCAGAAGCCAGTCATTTCTTCACAAGACTTCTACAGTCAACATTCCGCATCCTGCGTCTATGAGGACCGTGTCAGGTTCATCCTTTCTCAGGCCCGAGCGGGTTGTAAGTCGGTCCGGGTCTTCATATCCTATCACTACTACGTCTTCACTAGCCGGATAGAAGGATTTCCTGACCAGAGATGTTCAAGTGATCTCACATCATACATTGTTTCTACTGTTTTTCCAGCTAGTCTTCCAGCCCCGGGCCCGGGTTTTCTCCTGGGTCTGGGGATGGACCGGTCTAGGTTACCGATTTTTTTCCTTGGGGCCTGACCCGGACTTCGATCCGGGTTCGGCCTCTGGGGTAACTTCGGGAGTACTGTTGGTATCGGCTCCGACCCCGGGTCCAGGTTTTTTCCCGGACCCGGGTCGGGAAGCCGGCCAACTTAAGTTACCGATTTGTTCTTGGTGTCCGGACCCAGATTTTTATCCGACTCCGACTTCTAGGGATTCTTCGGGTTCTATTTTCCTTTCTAGTCTATCTCATTCCGGCATGTCAGAATTAAATTTGAAAATTTCTCCTGGTTTTCCCGCTCCGGCTGCGGCTCCGGCTCGAGTCGGTACCGGTCGTTCCGGCGTGTCAAATTAGTATTGAAATTGATTCTAATTTTAGTCAGTCCTCATGTGAATTTCACATGTTCCCCAGTTTCGGGGCCTAGTTGGGCTCCGGAGCCGGGTTAGTTCTAAAATTCTTAGTCATCCTCTATTTAACTGTCAAATGATTTGTGAATGGTCGGCGGGTTCTCTCTGGGATTCTATTAGTATAGTAAAGTTTATTTGCTTTTTATGCCAATTGGCTGATAAGCATACATTTACAGTCAGTTTTACAATGTCAACAAAATAGAAATATACAAACATACGCATTATTAAAATCAATCAATAACACTGATGCCATCACGTTAACTGTATGCATCATGTTGTTCAGTTTTGCATGATCACGTGACTTTTGTATTTTAAATTATCTTAATGATAATTATTAGTAATCCTAGAGAGGGTTCGGGGTCGCATCCAGGATTATTAGATCCATGCCCGGGTCCCCTAGCTTTGTTTTGGTCAATTTTTCGCCCCGAGTTAGAGGCGCAGTTCTATTTGGGTCGTTCATCTTTTCGTATAGTACTCCTTCTCCCTTCTAAGTTGGCGAGTCTGACATACTTTCAAGACGTTAGGAGAATTTAGCTGTCATGCTATATTTATCATGAATATTTCGTTCTTTTAAGACTAATTTCCCCATTTATCACCCCCTTTTATTGTATAATATTCATGACCTAAAGTTAGATTAGATTTGCGCTCTTGGGGTTTTGTGATTTCTTTATTACAAGTTTCTTTCCCGTATTTCGCTATTCTTAAAGTGTCCCAGTTCTTATTGTCGAAACACGTTGACCTATTCGGCAGTCTATTCGTCCTAGTCTCAGTTCGTCTCGGTGACATTATCGCTTTTTTCTCTTCTATATACCTATTTTTCAAGGTTTTTTGTTATTTTTTATCTAAAACATGTTATTTAGAGCCATGTTCTTTCTCACCATCTTTGGATTGGTGATTTTGGTCCTGAAATTTATCCTTTTCAAGCCCTTTTTATCTACTTCCGTAACTGTCAGACTTGTCATCACCATGTATATAGGTGTTGTCAATTTGTCCCGTATATATTTCGTTCCCCTTTTGTTTACATGGAGTAATTCTTTTGGATATTATTAGTTCTTAAACTTAGATCAGTTCTATTTTAGCTCATTCTATCTGGCTATAGCGGGACTCGCTCCCCTCCCATAAGTTTATTTAATGATAAATCACTATAAATGGTTTTATCTTTATTTCAATATCTACAACTTTTAATTAGTATGGTAATACTTCTATTATGTTTAGTTCTCCACACGAATATAGTGGTAAAGATTAAATAGCAGGATTAATCGCAGTTACCTCTCAGGAGAGGGTAAGAATAAGGATATAGCTCTTATAACTAAGAAATATCGCTTTCTCTCAACTCAGCAGACATTACTGTCCAATAGTATACTGGGACAGATCTGATATTTGCTATGTTCTAGCCAGTAAATTAACCAAATAGTATATACTTTAGCCACATCTTTTTTAGTTTCACTTAGGATCATGTATGCAGTCGGTCTTCATCAATTAATGGCCTACTTTAATTTCACAGTCCAGATTCAATATGGTCTTACTATATAAGAAATGTATTGATTATTTGAATTTCATATGATTAAAAGTTGTTTTTTGGGCATATTGTTTTCAATATGTTCAACAACGTAAACAAGAAATTTTGTTTTGCGTTCTGTTACACTGGAATGGTTCAGGATTCAACCAATCAAGAAAGTTAAATTATTTTATTCTTTAGCCAATGATTTATCCAATTTTGCCTTTCGTTGGTCAGACTTCGTTCTGACTAGCATTTGGCTGATTGGATGGTGGTTAGATTGGTCCCTGATATAAATTAATGCTTGGAAGTCTCTGTCTGATCACATTGTAATATCCTAAATTATTTGTCAGACTCATGAACACTTTGATCTAATTATGAGAGAACTCAAGGAATATCGCAACTATCTAACATCCTAACTATTATCAGCCTAGCCCTAATTGGAATTTGAGACTTTTTAGCTTTTATTCTTCATTTATGTCTTTCTGTATTCAGATATTAGGTGTCATACAAGTATGGCTTCCATTGGTAGGCTTCTTATTCTCTTGGTTATTAGGTCTTCTTGTTTTATTCTTTATCTAGTCCTCAGAGATCCCTTATTACGTGGTTGCTCAATCCTTATCCTCATGGACACTTCACTGTTGTCTAGTTCTTCAATCATGCGGGTGGGATCAGTTTGTTGTCTGTTTCCAAGAGTCCTTGATAATTCTTCACTGCTGTAGATCCCTCAATTTTTCATTCTGCTATTTACGATTGATTTATAATCATCCTTATTGGTGGTCTTTCCATTTTTTGTCTTGTTCGTTGCAAGGACCGTTATACAATGATATCTTATTATGGAAAGGTTCCTCTGATTCATGTTTTACCCACGGGGCCGGGGGGGGGGGGGGGGGGGGTGGGGGGGTGGGGGGTTCTCTTTAGTCCTCTCTCATGGGAAGTTATCTTCCATCCCTTCAAAATGTTCAAACACTGATATCCACAATTCAATCTCTCATGGTAGGCAAATTAGTGTCGGCTATGTCCTTACAGAATAATAGACCTCATGGTTTCAGTAGAGAAGGTGATGCCTTGGGTTCCTTTGATGAGAACACCTTTCCAGTTTTATCTTAAGACCCAATGGAATCAATCTCTAGATTCTCTGAGTCATTGGATCCGCATCAAGTTTCTATCATGGCTCATTGCCAGTTTTGGTTAGACAGTTGTGTTAAGGGTTGCTCTCCATCCTTCAACTCTTCAGGCTATCTTCTTCACAGATACAACTCTGGAAGGATGGGGAGTCATTTGTAATTCCATAAATATTCAGGAAGCTGGCATCCTCATAGAATCTTCTTACCTCGTCAATCTTTTAGAACTGTGGACTGTTTCATGCCCTCGCTCGTTGGGAACCCATGATTCTTGGTGTGTCAATCCTCATTAGGTCAAACAATTTCACAGTAGTCTTGTTCATCTATCATCAAGGGGGGTGGGGGTGGATGGTGGGGTCCAAGCCAGTTTGTCCGAGTCGAGAGATCATGATCATTCTCTATTGGTGCAGGTCTCACTACATTTCTCTTTCAAGCTTCTCATGCCCAGGCAAACTGATTTTCTGGCTGACCCATTATCTCGCCCTTCTAAGATACCAGAAACAGTGTGGGAATTTAAAGAGGCTGTAGTCCAGTCATTTTTTCTTCAGTTCTGTCGCCCCATGTAGATCTGTCTGCTTCTCTCAAGAACAGAAAGATATCCACTTTCATATCTCCTTTCCCGGAAGCTCTGGCTCTCAGTAGTCTAACTCAATCTTGGGACATCATATTCTCCTACGCTTTTTGCTCCTACGATTCTCATTCATCTGATTCTCAGAATGATCAGGCAACATCCCTGCATAGTCCTGTTGTTAGTCCTGTTTTGCCGACAAAATTGTGGTTTCTTGATCTCCTGGATCTTCTTGTAGATCTCCCTGTGCTATTCCCTGTCTCCCACGATCCATTATCCCAGAACATAGGCAGGATTCTCCATCAGAACCCAGAAATATTTTGCCTGTCAGTCTGGAAACTGTTGAGTTGCCCTCGTCTTCGTCAATCTTTTCAGTCAGATCTCGAGAACTATTGGAGAAATTTCTCAGATCTTCCACTCGAGACATCTATAAAGCTGGATTTGAATTTTTCAAAGAGTGGTGTGCAGACCATTTTATCTTGCCATTTGAGGCCTCTGTAGTTCAGGTCACTGATTTTCTGTTTTTCCTCTGATCAGAGGAAGAATTCAGTTAACATTTAGATCCCATCGTTTTGGTCTGAATTCCTTCGTCAAGTGTCTAATTGATCCTTCAGTCCAAATTCAGAAACATTTCACTATCTTAATAAAGGTTTGGGTAATTCTCATCCTCCGTTTAAGAAACACATTCCTTCCTGGAACCTTTAGCTTATATTACATGTTCTAGCGGGGAGACATTTCGAACCTTTGGTTTCTGTGTACTTGGAACATCTTACTCTAGAAACAGTTTTCTTCTAGCAGTAGCATCAGCAGCTATTGCGCTGAAATCCATGCTCTTTCGGCTGAATTAGTTAGATTTCAATTTATGGGTAATAGCCTTATTTTCTATCCCAGGGCAGAATTCTTGGCCAAGTCTCAGTTAAACTCTTGGGTAAACTTTTGATAATTCATAGACTTTCTTCTTTGTTGCCAGATGATTCTGTATGGTTCCCAGTCAGGACCCTTTATATGTATAAACTTTGTACTGATTCTAAACGATCCGACAATAGACATCTTTGGGCTACATTTGCAAACAGTCTAAATCGTCCTGCCTCCTTAATCACTATTTCCCGTTGGATCGTGAATACTATTATAATTCGCTTTGAATTAGCTTCTCCAGGAGATAATCCTCTGATGGGAGTCGAGGCCCATTGTCTTAAGGGCCTTGCTCCATCTTGCTCTCTCTCTTTTTAATGGATCTTCATTAGATTACATCATGCTAGTTGCTAACTGGAAGTCAGAGAACACCTTTATTAACCTCTATCTTATAGGTTCTGGTCCCTCTTCCTTTTTCTATACAAATATTCAAAGGTAACTTCAGGGACCATGACTCGTATTCCTCATTCATCATCTTCTCTTACTTCATCTTCATTCGCCTTGGTTTCTAGTTGGGGTTAGTGGGGATTCATTACTTAATTCTCATGTGTGTATTTCACCCATTTTTTTCATATCATCTCTCTCATCACCCCTATTATTCATCTCTTTCTTGCATGTTCATCTTCTCTTCTTGCCTCCTGGGGGTTCATTTATGACCTTCCTTCTTATCTTCTCATTATTCTTTAATTTCATCTCTTTTAAGATGCTTGATAGAGCAATTCTTAGGAATTGCTAACTCTTAAGTATCTTCCTTACTCATTATTTCTAACTTCGTATTCTTTCTCTATTTTTACATCAATTTTGCGCAAAAACTCGCCTCCCTCCAGTCTTTGTTCAATGTTGAAATCTGTATTTGAGCAATAGTAATGCAAGGAAGTAGGTTGTAATGATGTAATAACGACCAGACAACCCGTAGGGTATGGTCTTATGTTTTACTAATTACATATACCTCCTTGCATTACGGCCCATCTCAAGCCTCCCCTCTGTCAAATCTTTTTTTGGTAGTGGGGTAGGGAGGGGGGGGGAGGGGGGTGGGGGGCCTTGAGGCTTCGTTCTTTTGTCATATCTTGTTAGAATAGTTATATTCAGCATAAGATATTCACTATATCTCTCAGCCTTAGAGTATACTTAGAGTATAAAGATTTGTTCAGTCATATAATATTAAGTATTTAGGTAAATTCTTAAGTTGTAGCTTTAGTTGGATTCAAAGTCAAGTAGTGATAGTATCATCTGCCTTTTCATGAATCTGCACAAAGCTGGATTATATGACTGGATTCGTCTAGGAATGAAGACTTGGTTGCTACAACAAAGTCATGTGATGGCTGTCAGCCAATGAGATTGTCATTATGCCTTATGACTCACTCAATGGCTCTGGGTTATGTATTAACCCTCTTCCTGCCTCATTCTGAGATATAGCATTTAAGTGAATTGCTATGGATCTCATCATTGGCGAGAGTATGGAGATTCCTGAAGAAGCCTTCAGTCACTCTGTAGCCACAATGCACAGCAAACATTGGCTGTAAAAATTTCATCCTACTACACTTCCCTTCAGAGAAGGAAAGAGCAATAGTAATGCAAGGAGGTAGGTATATGTAATTAGTAAAACATAAGACCAGACCCTACAGGTCGTCTGGTCAATATGCTTGCTTCCAAATGTGGTTGACATATCTCTATGACCAAAAGATGCTTGCTTCCAAATGTGGGTGACATATTTATATGACCAAAGGATGCTTTCCTCAGCCTCGTCGTTCTAGAGCAGAAGTTGTTGGACCATTTAATGGTCAGTTTAGCCAAACACTCCGCACTGTTCATGATGAACGACAATTTGCAGGCCAAGAGCAAACTATTTCTCAAAATTTACTCCTGGAGTGTGTGGCTCAATAACAAAGTCATTCCAGTGGTTAATAGCCACTTATTGTCCTGTTCATGGTCATTCATGAGATAAATATCTAGAGTTTTAGCTTAGCTTAGCTACAGCAATCACCCCCTTCCTCCCATATATGCCAAATATGTTGAAATCCCTTTAGAATTAAATAACTGTCATGCATGTAAGTTCATTTCCTGATGACCGCCAGACAGATGGACAGTAGATAATTAGTTCGTAATGACTACCAGTCAGATGGACAGTAGATAATCATTTCCTGATTACCGCCTGACAGATGGATAGTAGATAATCATTTCCTAATGACTGCCTGACAGATGGACAGTAAACAATCATTTCCTGATGACTGCCTGACAGATGGATAGTAGATAATCATTTCCTAATGATTGCCTGACAGATGGACAGTAAACAATCATTTCCTGATGATTGCCAGACAGGTGGACAGTAAACAATCATTTCCTGATGACTGCCTGACAGATGGATAGTAAACAATCATTTCCTGATGACTGCCTGACAGATGGATAGTAGATAATCATTTCCTAATGATTGCCTGACAGATGGACAGTAAACAATCATTTCCTGATGATTGCCAGACAGGTGGACAGTAGATAATCATTTCCTGATGACCACCTGACAGATGGACAGTAAACAGTCATTTCCTGATGACCACCTGACAAATGGACAGTAGATAATCATTTCCTGATGACTGCCAGACAGATGGACAGTAGATAATCATTTCCTGATGACCGCCTGACAGATGGACAGTAAACAGTCATTTCCTGATGAGCGCCTGACAAATGGACAGTAGATAATCATTTCCTGATGACTGCCAGACAGATGGACAGTAGATAATCATTTCCTTATGACCACCTGACAGATTGATAGTAAAAAATCATTTCCTGATGAGCGCCTGACAGATGGACAGTAAACAATCATTTCCTGATGACTACCAGACAGATGGACAGTAGATAATCATTTCCTGATGACCGCCTGACAGATGGACAGTAAACAGTCATTTCCTGATGACCGTCTGACAGATGGATAGTAAAAAATCATTTCCTGATGACTGCCAGACAGATGGACAGTAAACAATCATTTCCTGATGACCGCCTGACAGATGGACAGTAAACAATCATTTCCTGATGACCATAGATAATCATTTCCTGATGACTACCAGACAGATGGACAGTAGATAATCATTTCCTGATGACCGCCTGACAGATGGACAGTAAACAATCATTTCCTGATGATTGCCAAACAGATGGACAATAGATAATCATTTCCTGATGACCGCCTGACAGATGGACAGTAAACAGTCATTTCCTGATGACCGTCTGACAGATGGATAGTAAAAAATCATTTCCTGATGACAGCCTGACGGATGGACAATAGATAATCATTTCCTGATGACTACCAGACAGATGGACAATAGATAATCATTTCCTGATGACTACCAGACAGATGGACAGTAGATAATCATTTCCTGATGACCGCCTGACAGATGGACAGAAAACAGTCATGTCCTGATGATTGCCAGACAGATGGATAGTAAAAATTAATTTCCTGATGACTGCCTGACAGATGGACAGTAAACAGTCATTTCCTGATGACCGTCTGACAGATGGATAGTAAAAAATCATTTCCTGATGACTGCCAGACAGATGGACAGTAAACAATCATTTCCTGATGACTGCCAGACAGATGGACAATAGATAATCATTTCCTGATGACTGCCAGACAGATGGACAATAGATAATCATTTCCTGATGACTGCCAGACAGATGGACAGTAAACAATCATTTCCTGATGACTACCAGACAGATGGATAGTAAAAAATCATTTCCTGATGATTTGCAGACAGATGGACAGTAAACAATCATTTCCTGATGATTGCCAGACAGGTGGACAGTAGATAATCATTTCCTAATGATTGCCTGACAGATGGACAGTAAACAATCATTTCCTGATGACCGCCTGACAGATGGACAGTAAACAATCATTTCCTGATGACTGCCAGACAGATGGACAGTAAACAATCATTTCCTGATGACCATAGATAATCATTTCCTGATGACTGCCAGACAGATGGACAGTAAACAATCATTTCCTGATGACTGCCAGACAGATGGACAGTAAACAATCATTTCCTGATGACCGCCTGACAGATGGATAGTAAAAAATCATTTCCTGATGATTTGCAGACAGATGGACAGTAAACAATCATTTCCTGATGACTGCCTGACAGATGGATAGTAGATAATCATTTCCTAATGATTGCCTGACAGATGGACAGTAAACAATCATTTCCTGATGACTGCCAGACAGATGGACAGTAGATAATCATTTCCTGATGACAGCCTGACAAATGGACAGTAAACAATCATTTCCTGATGACAGCCTGACAGATGGACAATAGATAATCATTTCCTGATGACCGCCTGACAGATGGACAGTAAACAATCATTTCCTGATGACTACCAGACAGATGGACAGTAGATAATCATTTCCTGATGATTTGCAGACAGATGGACAGTAAACAATCATTTCCTGATGATTGCCAAACAGATGGACAGTAGATAATCATTTCCTGATGACCGCCTGACAGATGGATAGTAAAAAATCATTTCCTGATGACTACCAGACAGATGGACAATAGATAATCATTTCCTGATGACTACCAGACAGATGGACAGAAAACAGTCATTTCCTGATGATTGCCAGACAGATGGACAGTGAACAATCATTTCCTGATGATTGCCAGACAGATGGATAGTAAAAATTAATTTCCTGATGACTGCCTGACAGATGGACAGTAAACAGTCATTTCCTGATGACCATAGATAATCATTTCCTGATGACTGCCAGACAGATGGACAGTGAACAATCATTTCCTGATGACCATAGATAATCATTTCCTGATGACTGCCAGACAGATGGACAGTAAACAATCATTTCCTGATGACCGCCTGACAGATGGATAGTAAAAAATCATTTCCTGATGATTTGCAGACAGATGGACAGTAAACAATCAGTTCCTGATGACCATAGATAATCATTTCCTGATGATTGCCAGACAGATGGACCATAGATAATCATTTCCTGATGACTGCCAGACAGATGGACCATAGATAATCATTTCCTGATGTCCGCCAGACAGATGGGCCATAAATAATCATTTCCTTATGATCGCCAGACAGATGGACTTTAGATTAATCATTTACTTATAGATTAAAGTCAGTTTGGTGTCCTCCATGTATCTGGTTGGTGACTGACCGCCAGGCAGTAGGACAGTAGATCATCAATTCCTGATGACCAAGAAAATTTACAGTAGATCGACAGTACCGTTTTGATTCGAGGAAAGGACGCAGTTTTTTTGTCATATTACATGTTCTAGGAAGGGGTTGCGTCCTATAATCGAGTACATACATTGAGCACATTTTTTTGGTCAAGTTTCGTAAAAAAAATAAAATAAAATTATACCACGACAATTGAACTCATTTCGCCTATGTTTAATGTATACCTCAAAACATCATTGCGGAAGTGAAATTATTAAATTGGAGCGCCTAAATATTGCGTATCCATTAATAAAGATCATTTATTACATCAAAATTAATCCTGAATTTGACATAAAATGGCGTCGCGAAAAGATATAAATCCTGTGTTGTTATTACACCACAAAAACATCCATTACCGTTCAATCACTACTTGCTAAATCAATTATCTGCATTTAGCTATCGGAATAAAATTTTTATGCCTGCATACACACCTCCCCATGCCTATTCCTATTAATATGGACCCGTAACCAGGCTAATGGTTAAGTCCATCTCCAGTCTATAATCCCTCATAGTGACGCTTGTTACTAAGCGCGCTCGCGCATGCGCACTGGAGCCCAAATAGGAAACAGATTCACTTTTCAATTATTCTGCAAGCAGAACTACTGCTAAAATATTTTCTAAGGGTTTTTATGCTTTGCGCTGTGTCAGCTACACTATTGTCTTTTATATTACCAAGGAATATGCCTAATATGAATTCAATCCTCCATAAGTTTTGTTTAGGAAGTTTATTAGTGGTTATATTGTATTTTATAACTATGTTCATATTGTTACCAGTTTTCGTGAAAGATCGAGTTCTCGTTTCGTGGTAACCTAATTACTATGCCTATATCATCATCATCATTATCTAACGTTCAACAAAGATTTCATTTATTCCTATGCAAGTTTGTTTTCTTGTCGGTAGGGATTTTGAGTTCTAATTTGAACTTTTTTGCCTTTTTTAGAAGTGCGTTTTATGTTTCTAGTCTCCTTTTTACGATTTCTAAGCGGTAGCTATCATTATTACGCTTTTTTCGTTTTAGGAGTCTGGTAAATCGTCAGATAGGATTTAATGTACGTCATCGATTTGTGATCGCCATCACTCAGCTGAATTTACCGGACATGTCTGTGTGATATGTCCTTTCCGTACTAGTTCTATCGCGAGATTTGAGTCATTCGCGTCGGTCTTGATTAAATCTCTGGACAAATGGATATCTGCTGATTTAAGGAAACTAAGAAACAGGATGTTTCTTCCAGTTCTGACGATAGTCTGAGGACTAGCGGGCGTTCCCGCAAATGGGGGAAACCGACCCCTCTAATCTATGCAGGTTAATAAGTTTCCTTAGCAAAAGTCTAGAGCGACCAAGCTCTCGAAGGTGGGCTCGTGTAGTGCACCGGGTCAAACCCACTTAAGACTTGAGGGTGACGGGCATAACCCACAAGCAGTGGTGGCGGAGGCTGAAGCTGATGTCCATAAGGCTAGACCTTATGCTAATGCCAATTTTCAATTTTCCGGTCGTCAAGAAAGAAACCTGCTAATGGGGGAAACCGTTCCCTCTAACCTCGATGCAGGTTAATAAGTTTCTTTAGCAAAGTCTAGAGCGACCAAGCTCTCGAAGGTGGGCTCGTGTAGTGCACCGGGTCAAACCCACTTAAGACTTGAGGGTGAAGGGCATAACCCACAAGCAGTGGTGGCGGAGGCTGAAGCTGACGTCCATAAGGCTAGACCTTATGCTAATGCCAATTTTTCGTTTATACCGGTCATCAAGGTATTTTTCTGGTTCTTTCTTCGGTTGCGTCCGTTTCTGGTAGAACTTCCGGTTTTGTAGGAAATCCAGGTCTTCAAGATCCGGTTATTACTTCCGTTCCGTCCGTTTCCGGTATGACTTCCTTTTTTGTAGGACATCCAGGTCTTCAAGATCCGGTTCCTAATTCCGTTTCCGGTTTCATGAGCGCTTCCGGAAGAATGCATATCCGGGTCTGTTGGACCCGGCATTGCATTGTTCATCAATTTCCGGTTCCGTTTTTTTCAGCTTCCTCTTCCGGTTATTCTGTACATCCGGGTTGTAGGATCCTGATCAGTTTCCGGTAGTCTACTTCCGGTTTTATCCATTTCTGTTTCCTTTTTTCCCCATCCAGATTTCGTACAGCCGGGGATAGGGTCATTTCCGGTTTTACCCGGCATTACATTGTTCATCCATTTCCGTTTTTTCAGCTTCCTCTTTCGGTAATTCTGTACATCCGGGTTGTAGGATTTTGATCAGTTTCCGGTAGTATACTTCCGTTTTATGCATTTCCGTTTCCTTTTTTCCACATCCGCTTTCCTAGAATCTAGTCATCATCTTGCCTAAGAATTAGTTTTATTTCCGTATTTGTTTAATATTGGGAATGGCTGAAAATATTCATACCAAGTCATTGCCAGTCTTGTAGTCTCTCTTGGAATTGTAGTCTATTCAGACATTTATTCGTTTATCAGTGACAATTTTCAACGTAATTAAAGACTCTTCTGACTGGTTACCGTATGGGATTTTGTTGCAGATTATTTTATATGCGCATTTCATCAGCCGATAAGTCAGTTTGTATTCTACGCATTATTTCGAGATACGATTTTTGCTTTCATCCAACTTTAGATGGCCAGTTGTCTTCAGGCCATTCAGCCTTTTTTCGCACTCCTTTTACCTCTTATGTCGGCAGGTTGACATATTTATTTAACCAAAGGGAGTTTATTTGTGGATGGGATAACCCGGATTCTTACGTAAATCGTAGTATAATTTTGTCAGTCGCTGAAAAGAATTAGATTAAGTAAAGGTTTCATAGGATCATTATGAGTACAGGATTAATGTCTACAAGTACAATATTCGCTTAGAAAAGATAATCAATCGGTTAAGGGGCAGGAAGGAGGAATATGAGTCAAATTCTTCTTCTGCGTTGGCATAGTTTCGGTGAGTTCGGGTTTTTTTGTGTGTTTTCCAGATTTTTGTTTGTTTTCCCTTTTATAGCATAATTTTTGCTCTATTATGACTGGGTTGCTGCGGGCCTTCGGACGGTGGTTTCGGGATTTGCTGGGTATTTTGGGGGCAGTTTGGCTGAGGGTTGTTGGTGATGCCACCGGCAATTTTCGGTCCCATTATTCCTGGGCTATTCGGTGGGTCTTGGGTTTTGCTCGTTGAGATTGTTGTCTGGGGGCTGGCAGCAGGCCGGTTGGAGTGGGGTGGGGGTTGCACTAGAGGGGGAAGAGCGGCCTAGAATCTTGGGATTAAGCATCCTCCAACTATTTTCAGTCAAAATGTTTTCAAAATTTTTGCAAGTCCAGAGATTTTACAGTTGTAATATGTCGTCTGCAAAATTCAGTATTCAAACAGTTAATATCTAGTATCAGGGTTCAATCTTTCCTTTTATTGGGATTTCTATCACAATGTCATTTGTTATTACAAAGATGAAATTATTGATGCTAAGACTATAAATATAAGAATCAATAAATTTATTAAAATCTTTGAAGTTTTCTGCCTCTTGTCATAAATATCGAATTGTTTAGGATATCTAATTTATCAGCAAACCCGAGCGGCTAGGCAACCGTTGATGTATTCAATACAATTTTTTATTAAATCTCCATTACTATACGATTTTTAAATTAGATGGTCTAATGTTTGCCATAGTTCTCTTATCAGGACCTTGTCATGTATTCTATTCATAGAATTGTGATGACGGTCATCACTAGTAACTTTCCCGTAGTTCATGTAGCTCTCAGGCACATAATTTGGCTATGTCTTGACTCTAAGCACTCCCATAGACTTAGTATGGGTTTTTGGTTTGCCATATCTCTGGTTAAATCTCTATAAATAAAATTATCTATAATTTTGCAGAGTCTTTAGCATTATTAATAAGTTAGGCTATACTGATATGACCCTTTTTTGTCTCCATTCAGAGTAAGCGGTATTATTAAAATATCCATAATAAACGTGAGTTACCTCTTTAGTGAGGTCTAAGCATTATGATATAGCCCAGGATTTTTAGTTGGAGCATCATGGCATATGTAATCTATGTGTTTTCTATGAGCAGTCCTCTTTAGCATATAGTAAGTTTGACACTTCTTTAAGGGCGGCCCTTATCAAAAGCGCTAGATATTCTTGGATCTAGAATCCATCTCTGTAGTCTCTTCTTCCAAAATGGTCTTCTGTTCCTTCTTATTGGAAGCTATTAGCTTTAGAGGGCTTGTTGTTTTCTATGATTGTCAAGGAGTCTATAGAAGAGGCTATTCATT
Organism: Chaetoderma sp. LZ-2023a; assembly: GCA_034401795.1. Classification (NCBI taxonomy): domain Eukaryota; kingdom Metazoa; phylum Mollusca; class Caudofoveata; order Chaetodermatida; family Chaetodermatidae; genus Chaetoderma; species Chaetoderma sp. LZ-2023a. Next base: position 96,473,609 of record CM067375.1, read on the forward strand.
GGAAAGTAGATCCAGGCTTCTGTTCATTGGTTGGATTGTCTGTTAGGCTTCTAAATCTCGATTCATTCAGTCATTGCCATGGGGTTTTTCTTTCATTTTTAGAAGGAGGAATGACGTTTAGTCTTATTGATCGTCCTCTAGTAGATCTGTTCACGGCCTCTGAATGCTCAGATCTTCTCTTACATGTCTCCTTTTCCGGACAGTCAAGCCCTGGTGGTGGAGGCTCTGTCTCAGTAGTGGACAGGAATGTTCGCCTATGCCTTCTCTCTAACGATTTTGATTCAGTTAGTTTTGAAGAGGGTCAAGGATCAGGTTTGCGAAATTCTTCTGATAGCTCCCTTTTGGCCAAAGTGGATTTGGTTTTTAGACCTTCTAGATTTTCTGGTAGATTTCCCTCTTCTTCCAGTATCCTAGGATCTTCTATCTCAAGTAAGAGGTCTTTGTGTGCATCCAAATCCAATAAATTTTACTCTGTGTGTCTGGAGAATCTCGAGTCTGAAGTCCTCGAGAATAAGGTTTCTGATCTCAGGAAATTATTGACTCTGCCAGAAGGGATTCGACCCGTCGAGTTTACAAGGGTCGACTTAAAATTTTAGGTAAATGATGTTCAGACCAAGGCTTCGTGCCCGATTCTGTTTCTATACCCAAAGTATTAGATTTTTTTTTGATTTTTTTTTATCTTATCTGTTTGATTATTTTCATGTGTCAGTTATTACATTCAGGGAGTATAGATTTTCTCTGGTGTCATCCCTTCCTTGTCTTCTGTATGCCGATGTCAAGGATACTAAGACTTTTAATAGCTTTATTAGAGGTCTAAGTAATATTCGTCCTCCGATTGCTAAGCCTTTACCTCCCTGGAGTTTGGCTTTGGTTCTTCAAGTTTTGGCAGGTCACCATTTTGAACCTATTTCTTCTACCAGTATTAAGTTTTGTTTTGTTTTTAATTGTCAAAGCTGTTTTTCTTGTTGTTACAGCCTCTGCTAGAAGGCATTCGAGAGATTCATGCTCTTTCTGCTGAAAAGGAGAGATTTATAGTTTCAGGAGACGGCTTGGTTTTATATCCCAGAAGGAATTTTTTATCTAAAACTCAAACTAACCGCTATCCTGCTAGTCCGATCATTTTAAAATCTTTTTCGTCTTTCGCCATCAGATTTTATAAGACTCGATCCATCTCATTTATGTTTTTCCTACACGGAAGAGTTATCTAAGCCGGTCTCAAATTCTTCGATTATCAGATGGTTTTGTGAGACAATAATTAAGCTTTGTTATGAGATAGCCTCACCGGATCAAATTAATCTCTCCCTTATTAAAGCCGATGACGTTAGGGGTATGGCTACTTCTTTCGCTCTTTTTGAGGGTCCATCTTTAGATGAGGTCATGCAGGTGGCAGGATGGAAATCTGAATACACCTTTACATCCTTTTATCTCAAAGACCAGAATGCAGCAGCTTCCTTCTTTCGTAACATTTCCACTTAGCTAAAAAGCCGAAGACTATTTACCAAGCACTTCCCACCATTTTCGTTAGAACTCTGCATCTGTGAGAAATGGTGAGAGTCTTCTGTTGGTTTTTATTTATTTCTTTAAGTTCAAGTTGTTCTTATTTGCTAATCACGGTGTGATTGAGCTAAATGCACTATTAGGTTATGTTATTAACATTTGGATAAGATTGGTTTAATTTTATCCTTGTTTGTTAACTAAAAAAGCTGAAGACTTTTTACCAAGCACTTTCCACCATTTTCGTTAGGACTCTGCGTCTGTGAGAAATGGTGAGAGTCTTCTTTTGGGTTTTTATTTTATTTCTGTAAGTTCACGTTTCCTTATTTGCTAATCACGGTGTGATTGAGCTAAATGCACTATTATGTTATGTTATTAACATTTGGATAAGATTGGTTTAATTTTTATCCTTGTTTGTTGATTCTCAAATCTCCTCCCACCTAACGTTTAAATGGGGCGCTGACCAAATCTACGGGTTTAGCGAGTAGTGATTGAACGGTAATGGATGTTTTTGTGGTGTAATAACAACCCCCCCACAGACCCCCCTTGTGGGTTGGTCTGTTGTTTTATTAACCACTATAAAAACATACTTACCGTTCAATCACTACGACCCGGCCTCAACCACCCCACGTGGTAAGATTTGAGAATTGGACGTTAATATTTAGCACTTAAATTTAGAAAAGTGAGTCTGTTTCCTATTTGGGCTCCAGTGCGCATGCGCATGCGCGAGCGCGTTTAGTAACAAGCGTCACTATGAGGGATTATAGACTGGTGCCAGTCTATATCTGTCATTATGCTGGAGATGGACTTAACCATTAGCCTGGTTAAGGGTCCATATTAATAGGAATAGGCATGGGGAGGTGTGTATGCAGGCATAAGTTTTTTTATTCTGATAGCTAAATGCAGATAATTGATTTAGCAAGTAGTGATTGAACAGTAAGTATGTTTTTATAGTGGTTAATAAAACAACAGACCAACCCACAAGGGGGAGTCTGTGGGGGGATTCGCCTCCAAAAGCAAAAGATTGTTTTTAATTAGCGCGAGTACTCGGATAAAATATTCTGGACTCGGAACTCTGAATGCTATATATTATCATTGCGCGATAGGAACTAAGTATTGTACTTTAGGTCTGATCCGTACTCGTTTGATAAACAACTGTTAGCGTATAAGATCTCGGGAGAACATGGCGCCTCCAATCGCAAAAGAGCCAGCAGCTCGCCAATATAAGAAGCGCTTTATCTCATTTTAATTCTTGATTCCATTTTGGATCATTTAATGTTGATCGGCATTACAAAATTAATGCGCAGTACGAGAGTAAACATTGTTCCATTATTAATTTTTTCTGAAGAGAAATATTATTTCTCTGTTCTGATTGGATAATTTCGCCAGTACAAGCCAATGAAAATAGAGAATGGCGGATATCAGAGGAATTCTAGTAAACACAACTGGTATTCCTAATGTCACATGATTTCTATATTTTCTCTGAAATAATTTATGTCAAAAGTAACACTGATTTTGATGTATTAAACGATCTTTATTGAAGCTATGCAATATTTAGGCTATCCCATTAATAATTTCACTTCCGTGATGATATTATTTAGGTGTACATTAAACATAGTGGTACGGCGGTAAGCATGCGTCTGGAAATTGCTAGCGGCTTTTCCTTGAATAAAAACGGTAGATAAACATTGCCTTTAAGTAAAGTCGTACTAGTGTCCTATTGTTTTGGTATAAATATGCTATGAAATTTTTCAGCTTGGAAGAATTTCAGTGTTGGGAGCTTTGAGAGAAGCATTTTCTTTTTGCCATCCTAAGACCTCGATAATTTTAATGCTCTTATTGAGTACAATCTTAGTGTAATGTAAACCACACTTCTATCCTGATCAATGTTCGTAAAAATATATTCACACACATATCTTATGAACAGTAGATGGAGCTTTTTACTGCACATGATTTGTGTCCAGCCATCGATCTTCATTGTTATTTGGTATGCAAATCTGGAGAGCTTAAATAATGTTTGCGACATGTTCTGAGCTGCTGCCTGAGGTTAATATGGAACAGACATGCTGCTTCATACTGATTTACAGACAGATATGTATACAAACACATGCTACATGTAGCATCACAATGTGGTGGCTATTTAAGCTCAGTGGTCAAATAAACACCCATCTTATATAACCTCCCATCTTAAATAACCACCCATTTTATATAACCTCCCATATCAAATAATCACTCATCTTATATAACTTCCCATCTTAAATAACCTCTCATCTTAAGTACCCTCCCATCTTAAATAACCACCCATCTTAAATAACCTCCCATCTTAAATAACCACTCATCTTAAGCAACCACCCATCTTAAATAAACTCTTGTCTTAAATAACACGCTACATGTAGCATCACAATGTGGTGGCTATTTAAGCTCAGTGGTCAAATAACCACCCATCTTATATAACCTCCCATCTTAAATAACTTCCCATCTTAAATAACCTCTCATCTTAAATACCCTCCCATCTTAAATAACCACCCATCTTAAATAACCTCCCATCTTAAATAACCAGCCATCTTAAATAATCTCCCATCTTAAGTAACTGCCCGTCCTAAATAACACGCTACATGTAGCATCACAATGTGGTGGCTATTTAAGCTCAGTGGTCAAATAACCACCCATCTTATATAACCTCCCATCTTAAATAACCACCCATTTTATATAACCTCCCATATCAAATAATCATCCATCTTATATAACCTCCCATCTTAAATAACTTCCCATCTTAAATAACCTCCCATCTTAAATATCCTCCCATCTTAAAAAACCACCCATCTTAAATAACCACCCATCTTAAATAATCTCCCATCTTAAGTAACCGCCCATCTTAAATAACCACCCATCTTAAATAACCTCCCATCTTAAATAACCTCCCATCTTAAATAACCAGCCATCTTAAATAACCTCCCATCTTAAATAACCTCCCATCTTAAATAACCACTCATCTTAAATAATCACTTATCTTAAGCAACCACCCATCTTAAATAACCTCTTGTCATAAATACCCACCAGTCTTAAATAACCACTCATCATAAATAAACACTCATCTTAAGTGACCACTTGTCTTAAATAACCACTCGTGTTAAATAACCACTTATCTTAAATAACCTCCCGTCTTAAATAATCTCCCGTCTTAAATAATCACCTGTCTTAAATAACCACCCATCTTAAATAATCTCCCATCTTAAATAATCATCCATCTTAAATAACCTCCCATCTTAAATAATCTCCCATTTTAAATAACCTCACGTCTTAAATAACCTCCCATCTTAAAGAACCACCCATGTTAAATAACCTCCCATCTTAAATAACCACTCATCTTAAATAACCACTCATCTTAAGTAACCACCCATCTTAAATAACCTCTTGTCTTAAATACCCACCAATCTTAAATAACCACTCATCTTAGGCGACCACTCGTCTTAAATAACCACTCGTGTTAAATAACCACCCGTATTAAATAAACACTCATCTTAAATAACCTCCCGTCTTAACCTACCATCTTAAATAATCTCCCATCTTAAATAACCACGCATCTTAAATCAGCACCTGTCTTAAATAACCATACATCTTAAATAACAACTCGTCTTAAATAACAGCCTGTCTTAAATAATCTCTCATCTTAAATAACCACCCATCTTAAATAACCACCCATCTTAAATAACCTCCCATCTTAAATAACCACCCATCTTAAATAACCTCCCATCTTGTGATGCCCGCAATAGTAAACCTGGAAGTACATCCTCATTTAACCCATTCTAGTTAAGGAGGCTTACATGTACTAGACACTCAGAAAGCATCTGCTGTCTTCCCAAGGACGTTTAAGCAAATACTTGTTGATAATCCTGGTCACATGTCTCTGTGGCCTCCGCTGCTGTGATTGGCAGTCAATGTGCTGTCATACTGTTCCCTATATTGATGCTCGCCTTGATATGACCATAAAGTTATTGACATGTGGTCTCAACGTGATACATATACAGAGAACACAATATGTGGTCTCAACATGACCAATATACAGAGAGAACACGATATGTGGTCTCAACTTGACCAATATACAGAGAGAACACAATATGTGGTCTCAACGTGACCAATATACAGAGAACACAATCTGTTGTCTCAACGTGACCAATATACAGAGAGAACACAATATGTGGTCTCAACGTGGCCAATATACAGAGAGAACACAATCTGTGGTCTCAACGTAACCAATATACAGAGAGCACACAATATGTGGTCTCAACGTGACAAATATACAGAGAGAACACAATCTGTGGTATCAACGTTACCAATATACAGAGAGAACACAATACATGTATGTGGTCTCAACGTGATCAATATACAGAGAGAACACAATATGTGGTCTCAACGTGACCAATATACAGAGAGAACACAATATGTGGTCTCAACGTGATCAGTATACAGAGCAAACAGAATCTGTGGTCTCAAAGTGATACAGTGCCAATCAGAAATAATGTAACTTGTTTCCAAAACGAACACATAGACATGTTAGTACAATTTTGAAAACGATGTAAGAAATGTCCTGTTGGATATTTTGAACATAATTGGATTGGAAGACATTACCGCAGTAATGTCTTTCAATCCAATTATGTTCAAATTATTCAACGGTACATTTTATTTTATTTTGGAAACATGTTCAGTTATTTTTTAGTTGAAATGCTGTCAGCCATTGAAATGCTATCACACTCAATGGCTGAGTTGTAGTGTGTGTGGTCAGACTAGAAATGCTGTCACACCATGTCTGAGTTGTAGTGTATGTGTTCATACTAGAAATGCTGTCACACTCCATGGTTGAGTTGTGAAGTATGTGTTCAGGCTAGAAATGCTGTCACACTCCATGGCTGAGTTGTAGTGTATGTGTTCAGGCTAGAAATGCTGTCACACTCCATGGGCGAGTTGTAGTGTGTGTGTGTTCAGGCTAAAAATGCTGTCACACTCCCTGGCTGAGTTGTAGTGTGTGTTCAGACTAAAAATGCTAGTTGTGATGTATGTGTTCAGGCTGGAAATGCTGTCACACTCCATTGCTGAGTTGTAGTGTGTGTTCAGGCTAGAAATGCTGTCAAATTGGTTAAGGCTGAGTTGTAGTGTATGTGTTCAGGCTAGAAATGCTGTCACACTCCATGGCTGAGTTGTAGTGTATGTGTTCAGGCTAGAAATGCTGTCACACTCCATGGCTGAGTTGTAGTGTATGTGTTCAGGCTAGAAATGCTGTCACACTCCATGGCTGAGTTGTAGTGTGTGTGTTCAGGCTAGAAATGCTGTCACACTCCATGTCTGAGTTGTAGTGTGTGTGGTCAGACTAGAAATGCTGTCACACTCCATGTCTGAGTTGTAGTGTGTGTTCAGGCTAGAAATGCTGTCACACTCCATGGCTGAGTTGTGAAGTATGTGTTCAGGCTAGAAATGCTGTCACACTCCATGGCTGAGTTGTAGTGTATGTGCTCAGGCTAGAAATGCTGTCAAATTGGTTAAGGCTGACATATTTAACATGTCTAATGGTCAAATTGGTTAAGGCTGACATATTTAACATGTCTAATGGTCAAATTGGTTAAGGCTGGCATATTTAACATGTCTTAATGGTCAAATTGGTTAAGGCTGGCATATTTAACATGTCTAATGGTCAAATTGGTTAAGGCTGACATTTAACATGTCTAATGGTCAAATTGGTTAAGGCTGGCATATTTAACATGTCTTAATGGTCAAATTGGTTAAGGCTGGCATATTTAACATGTCTAATGGTCAAATTGGTTAAGGCTGGCATATTTAGCATGTCTAATGGTCAAATTGGTTATGGCTGACATGTTACATGTCTAATGGTCAAATTGGTTACGGCTGGCATATTTAACATGTCTAATGGTCAAATTGGTTACGGCTGGCATATTTAACATGTCTAATGGTCAAGTTGGTTACGGCTGGAATATTTAACATGTCTAATGGTCAAATTGATCAAAAGAAAGCCAAAATCTCATCTATGCAAATTTCCATTTACCGGTTAAGAGAATATTTTTGTAAATTTATTACTAGTATTATAACCAGCTTGATAACTGAGCCAGTCGATTATCACGGCAGTTATTCCAGTGGTAAATTTTCAAAAATAGTTTTCTCTTATCCTGTAGACGGCCAGAAGCTGATTAGCACGAATAACCCTGTAAAACTTACCAGCCGAAAACGGCTTCCATCGTGGTCTTGAGAAATGTCCATCTGCAGACTAAGAGAAGACTATTAATGAAAATTTTCAAAAATAGTCTTGTCTTGGTTTACAAATGGACATATACTATGATAAATTCAAGTGTTAAAGACTTAACAGATTAAGCTTCATTATCAGCAACATGTCTGGAACAGTTAGCTTATGAAACTGGATGAATAATTTGCAGACAATTTGATTGAATGTTATTGACCTTATTGGCAGTAACAACTTTCAGTCAAATTGCTTTTAAAATAATCAAGCCTTTACAATAACATTTAATTTATATATATATATATATATATATATATATATATATATATATATATATATATATATATATATATATATATATATATATATATATATAATTCTCCCTAGGACCATATATTTTGTGCGGAATATATTGACTGTAATTTGACACTATGAATCGTAACTGACTATCAGCTATAAGCATTATTTTAGAGACACCATGAAAGCTGATCTGAATTGATTTTCAAGTGATCTCTAATGCCAAAAAACTCAGCATGTCACCTCTAATGATTATACAGCCTTTGAGATTGTCTGCTTTGATCCTGCTGCCACTCGCGATGAATCGCGTGTTCGTCATCGCAGAATTTGCTTCGCAGTCTATGAATAATGTGATGTGTGATAGCTGCGCTGTGATCCTGGGAATAGATTGGCAGGATGTGAGCGGGAAATAAGCGTATCACCCATCTCGCGTAGTTATCCACAATGTTGTTCCTCAGAGAGAGAGAGGGAGGGAGGGTTTATGGAAGAGCGGTAGGGGAGGGGGAGTGAGGGAGGAACAATGGTATGGGGAAGGAGCGAGAGGGAGGGAGGGTGGAAGAGAGGTAGGGGGAAGGATAGAGGGCAGGAGGGTAGAAAAGAGGTGGCGGGAAGGAGAGAGGGTGGGAGGGTAGAAAAGAGGTAGGGGAAGGAGAGAGGAAGGGAGGGTGGAAGAGCGATAGGGGGAAGGAGAGAGGGAGGGAGGGTGGAAGAGAGATAGGGGGAATGAGAGAGGTGGGAGGTGGAAGAGAGGTAGGGGGAATGAGAGAGGGGGGAGGTGGAAGAGCGGTAGGGGGAATAATAGAGGGAGGGAGGGTGGAAAAGAGGTAGGGGGAAGGAGAGAGGGAGGGAGGGTGGAAGAGAGATATGGGGAAGGAGAGAGGGAGGGAGGGTGGAAGAGAGATAGGGAGAGAGAGGGAGGTAGGGTGGAAGAGAGATAGGGGGAATGAGAGAGGGAGTGATGGTGGAAGAGAGATAGGGGGAATGAGAGAGGGTGGAGGTGGAAGAGAGATGAGGGCAATGATAGAGAGGGAGGGAGGTGGGAGAGAGGTAGGGGAAAGGATAGAGAGGAAGGGAGGGTGGAAGAGAGATATGGGGAAGGAGAGAGGGGGGGAGGTGGAAGAGTGGTAGGGGGGAGGATAGAGAGGGAGGGAGGGTAGGAGGAAGGTAGGAGGAAGGAGAGATAGAGAGAGAGAGAGAGATGGGTTATTTACTTCTCATCCAGTAGGCTGACCACATTGCTGAGGGACGGAGGCAGAGGGGGGGGGGGGGATGAAGGGATGGGGAGAGGGAAGGAGAGAATCTGAGAGGCTGATCACATTGCAGAGGGGAATGAAGGGATGGGGAGAGGGAAGGAGAGAATCTGAGAGGGTGATCACATTGTAGAGGGGGATGAGGGGATGGGGAGAGGGAAGGCGGGAATGTGAGTGGCTGATCACATTGCAGAGGGATGGAGGGAGAGGGGGATGAAGGGATGGGGAGAGGGACGGAGGTAAGGAGAGAATCTGAGAGGCTGATCACATTGCAGAGGGGATGAAGGGATGGGGAGAGGGAAGGAGATAATCTGAGAGGCTGATCACATTGCAGAGGGATGGAGGGAGAGGGGGGTGGGGAGTTGAAGGGATCGGGGTGGGGGGGATGGATGGAGGGAAGGAGAGAATCTGAGAGGCTGATCACATTGCAGAGTTAACATTAATCGGCCTGTCCAGTTATTCCTCAATCATATGATGTCATAGTCAACTACATGACATGTAGGATGACATCATAATCAATTACAGCATGAATGACTTCATCTAGTACATCTTAAACGCTTAATAGTCCGACACGACACGTACAAATTATATGTTTTTACTGTTTAATAAACTGTTTGAAACTAATTTGACTGGGCACTGTTGCTGCTTATGAGTGCTGTTGCTGCCATAAGCAGCAACAGTGCCCAGTCAAATTAGCTTCAAAATATCCAACAACTTACCTGTATAGTTTTCTGGAAATAGTCAGAGAGTTCAGGGATTGATCGATCCCAACACGGGCGAAGTGGTCTTGAGGAATGTCTGTGTGCAAGCCAAGAGAAGAAATCTTTGAAAATACCAGTCTCCCATCTTCAACCTGTGCAGATGTATGTATATGCTGCTAATCTACAGTTGCTTTTGTGGATACTTACCAGGGCTTGCCCATGGAAGCTTATTATCCTCCCGCTTTGAAAAAAATGTGGAGATTATGCTTCTGTCCATCCGTCTGTCCGTACATTTGGCTTTCAGGGAGGGTGTGTGTGCGTGTGTGTGCGTGCGTGCATGGGTGGGTGGGGTGGGGGGGGGGGGGGGGGGGAGGTGGTGGTGGTGTGATCATGTAATGTACATCAGCTAGATGATGTAAGTTTGAAAGGGTTTATAATAGGTATGTTAATATATAAGTATGTTTTAAACTGAATATGTGTAGTTTTGTTAGGAAAGTGGAAGGTGCAGAAACCTTATAGTAACACCACATCCATCCATCCGTCTAGCCATCCATCCATCCGTCTAGCCATCCATCCATCCGTCTAGCCATCCATCCATTTGTCTAGCCATCCATCCATCCGTCTCCATCCACAATATCTCGTAAACAATGTATCATACAAAACTGTTTCACATATTTTAATCAAACTTGGTATATGCCTCATTTAGGATACGCAGATGTGACTTTTGAAGAATTAGCATTTATAGGTCCAAGATTTTGTGTGAAAATGGGCTCTAATGCAAAAACTCATGATTTTTGTAAATTTTCTCGTAAACACCATATCATAGAGAATCAGTTAACATAATTTAATGAATCTTGGAATACGCCTCAGTTATGATAGGTCGATGCGACTTTTGAAGGATTCACCATTATACATCCAAGATTTAGGGTAAAAGTTGGCTATTTAATGCAAAAATGCATAATTTTTAGTTCACCTGGCCTGAGAGGCCAAGTGAGCTTATGACATGGTGGCTGTCCGTCATCTGTCGGCCCGTCTATCCATCCATCAAATCGCATCTCCTCATTTATGCTTTGACCGATTTCAGCCTATTGTCATGATAGTGGTAAGGCTCCAGAACTTCTATTCAGAATTTTGATGGGTCAATCTTTCTGGCGGGCCTCTTGGAATTTCCAAAAGTTTTCTGAAAATCATTTAAAGCGCTACTCCTCCAATATAAATGGCCCAACTTCAACGAAACTTGGGGGACTAATTCTATGCTCGTAGGCTTCAATACTTGTAACGAGAACTCTGACTGGTCGATATTTCTGGTGGCCATCTTGGATTTTCTGAACATTTCTGGAAATCAGTTAAAAACCTACTCCTCATTAATCACTTCGATGTTTTCAAGCAAATGCTGTTAGTAGGACTCTTGAGTTGGTATGCTTCAGAGCTTTTTCAGCAGCCATCTTGAAATTCCAAAAAATGTCGGGAAATCGTTTCAAACGCTACTCCTCATTAACTGATTGTGCAATTTCAACCAGATTTGGCTAAAAGGATACTAGGCTGGTAGCTTTCAGAACATGTATACAGAATTTTGATTGGCCAATTTTTCTGGCAGCCATCTTGGATTTTCTAAACATTTCTGGAAATCAGTTAAAATACTACTCTTCATTAACTGCTGAATGATTTCAAGCAAACTGGTTTGGGAGGAGCCTAGTGTGGTATGCTTCAGAAGGTATATACAGAATTTTGATTGGTCTACTTCTTCGGCGACAATCTTGAATTTTCCCAAAAATGTCGGGTAATTGTTTAAAATGCTACTCCTCATTAACTGCTTGGTCAATTTCCACCAGACTTGCCTAGAATGATACTAGGCTGGTAGATTTCAGAACATGTAAACAGAATTTTGATTGGTCAATTTTCTGGCGGCCATCTTAGATTTTCTGAAAATGTTGGGAAGTCAGATAAAATGCTACTCATTAACCGCTTGCTCCCGCGGCCATCTTGTTCTCGAAAATAACATCTCGGGAACTGCTGTACAAATCTTGTTCTCCGATGTGACATCTCGGGAACTGCTGTACGAATCTTGTTCTCCGATGTGACATCTCGGGAACTGCTGTACGAATCTTGTTCTCCAATGTGACATCTCGGGAACTGCTGTACGAATCTTGTTCTCCGATGTGACATCTCGGGAACTGCTGTACGAATCTTGTTCTCCGATGTGACATCTCGGGAACTGCTGTACGAATCTTGTTCTCCGATGTGACATCTCGGGAACTGCTGTACGAATCTTGTTCTCCGATGTGACATCTCGGGAACTGCTGTACGAATCTTGTTCTCCGATGTGACATCTCGGGGAACTGCTGTACGAATCCGGCTGAAACTCATTAGATTTAATTTCATTGATAACTAAGGGTGATTAAAGTTTGTTTAAGAGGACTTGATCCTTGATTGAAAACATGGTTATCATGAACCAATCCAAATCGTTTGGTGACAATATTGGATTATTTTATTGGCTGGATGGAACCTAAGATGCATTCTGATTGTGTAATCAGTGTCCATCTTTAATTTCCCACTCAAATATCATCTGTACTGCATTCCAATTTTGTATTTTATGTCTTGTTACTGCTGAATGTGAAGTATTCTGTTTGTTTAAATGCTAATGGCCCAGGTGAGCATTAGGGCCATTGGGCCAATATTCTCGTAAACGACATATCATACGGAATCGCTTAAAATAATTTAATGAAACCTGGCATGTGGCTTCTTTATGATGGGTAGATGTTCCTTTTTGAAGGATTCAACTTTATAGGCCCAAAATTTGGCATGTTTGGGGTGAAAATTGGCTTTTTAATGCAAAAACTCACAATTTTTGTCAAAGTTTTCGTAAACAGCATAAACATACAGAATCACTTAAAATAATTTAATGAAACTTAGCAGGTAGATTCTTTATGATGGATAGATGTACATTTTGGAGGATTCACCTTTATAGGTCCAAGTTTTTGGACGAAAATGGTGTTTTTAATGCAAAAACTTAAATGTTTTTGCTAATTTTCTATTTTTTTTAAATTTTTTAATTTTTTGGTTTATATTTTTAATAATATGAAGGCTTTCAATAAAACTGCTACCTATTCCATAGGGAAAGGTATTTTAAGTGATTGCATGGCCCTCTTGAGTCAAACAATGTTTTATAGTTGAAAACATCATCGGCGGACAGAGCATCTACATTGCCATTGTAACTAAACCTATTGATTCGTACAAATGTGAGAGTCGTATTCCCACAATGGTTTCTTAATGAGAGCTGGGGTTCTAATACACATGCACATCAGCCTTGATATCACAGACACAGATTGAGTTTAACTCTTTAACCCTTGAATTTGTTCAAGAAAATTATCGAGTCAGTCATTCCAGTCATAAAATATGCTTCTTGATCTGCACATGAACATTTCTCATGACACTGCAGAAGCTGTTTTTGGCTGAGATGAGTGTTAAAGATTTATGCCATTAAGTCCTCTAGGACATGTTGACATCATTATAGAAATTACGGAAAGTTACCATCAGAAAAATAATGATTCTGGAATGTAGATCATAGATCAGCCATCCTTGATTATAACCGACGCTGGTCAACTGTTGGGGAACTAATTATTATGGTGTGTAAGTACGTACATCTGCGCACCTGGGTGCGGTTTAAATTGAGTAAGTGGATATCGCTGGACAAGACCAATCAGGATTGGGCTACATCTGAATCTGTTCATTTTCACTGGGGTTACCTCCACTGACATGTATTTCAGCTCATTTTTCATCGCAATACGCGTAATATTACTAATTATGTCAAATGTTATTTTGTTTTCAGCCACAATACTGACGGTGTCTGCTGGTGAGAATAAAGAGCTCCAACTTCCTGTCAATAAACTCACATTAACTGCCTTTGTGTTACCGAAAGCAGAACCAGGTACTTAACTCTTAGACTATTCTCAGATTCCTAATATCCAGACCATTTCATATGATAACAGCAAGATGTTCATATTCCAAGTGGTTTGTCATAGATGACCGCAACAGCCAGGATGTTTCAGGGACTTAGTTTCCAAAATACTCATAGCCTGAATGAAGGTTAAAATATGAAAGTGACATTATCTCAAAACCGATCACGCACCTAATCAATTAAGCTTTTATGCACCACCTCCCCATCGACGCTGTATGCCAAGGCACCCTTATCGCGCTACCCAATCCCAAGAAGCCACCTGGCCCACCTAGCCAATCTGCAGCCCTGTGCTCCTCCACAGCATACGGAAAATTCTATCCAATGCTACTCTATGCCGCATCCGAGACAAGATCGATGACTTTGCCGGATCATGTCAAAATGGCTTCAAACGTGGATGCAGCTCAACGCATGCTTGTGTTGGTAGTCATGTCCAAACACTGGGATTTCCACAAAATGTGCATTGACATGTCATGAGCCTTCGACACAATTAAGCCCTCAAAGATCCTATGTACTACGTCAGGCCAGTTGCAATGAAGACTACTGCTTGCAGACACCAAGCTGAGAGTACGTGTCAAGTCAGTGGAGTCTGTTGAGTTTGAGACATCAATCGGCTCCCCACAGGGAGATGGTCTATCCCCTGTGCTTTTCACCTGTTACCTTGCTGCTGCATTGAAATCCGTGTGGGAAAATTCCACAAGACCCAACACCCGAGTATCAATACGGGGTATGCCGCTAGAGATGGAATATGCGAACAATGTGGATTTCATAGGCGAGGAAAAGAAACTCCTTGACAAACTTCTCCAAATAACTGCAGGCAAGCTAAAAATTGAGAATATCTTTATGAATGAATCCAAAACCGAGTTCACCCACATATACATATCTACGAAGCCTGAAACTAAAGAAAATGACGATCCACTTCATGGTGGCGAGCCATGGAGAAAAAGTAAAATCCTGGTCTCACTGCTTTGCAGTACTGCTGACATTGCTGCACACTGCGTCATGGGGAACATAGCAGCTTTTCAGTCCTTCTGGAAGCTATGGATTCATAGGTCAAAAATGCCGTCGATAAAAAGACTAGGTTTAAACAATGCAACCTGCTTATCCTTGATGCTGTATAACTGTAACAGCTGGGCAGCTCCAAAGGCGACTCGAGACAAACTCGGTGCCTGCCACCGCAAACACCTGCGCACCATCACTGGACACCGATGGCCAGACAGCATAATTTCCGATTATGCACTATTTAAGGTGTTTAATATGTCGCCACTGTCTATCAAAGTCGGCCAGCAAAGATGGTCCATGTTTGGCCATGTGCTTAGGATACCAGAAGACACACCAGCACAGAGAGCCTTAGAATTCGCCCTACACGGAGCCAACAAATACAAAGCCAGGAAAGGACATCATTGCAGAAATCTGCTAAGCATGCTACGAGGTGACCTCAAGAAAGCTGGACTCGATACACTCAAGTCAAGAATGGTCCTGAGGAAGCTAAGGATTTCGGCTGAGGACAAGACGCAGTGGGCAAAGGCGGAGAAGGATTGATTGCAGCTGTAGGATCATACATGATGGTTAACAGTGTGTCATATACACCCCAGTCTAACTTCTGTATCCACCCAGTCTGCTCCAGTATGTCCACACCATACCCAATTTCCACTCATACCCAAGGTCCACACCATACCCAATGTCCACACCATACCCAATGTCAACACCATACCCAATGTCAACACCATACCCAATGTCAACACCATACCCAATGTCAACACCATACCCAATGTCAACACCATACCCAATGTCAACACCATACCCAATGTCAACACCATACCCAATGTCAACACCATACCCAATGTCAACACCATACCCAATGTCAACACCATACCCAATGTCAACACCATACCCAATGTCAACACCATACCCAATGTCAACACCATACCCAATGTCAACACCATACCCAATGTCAACACCATACCCAATGTCAACACCATACCCAATGTCAACACCATACCCAATGTCAACACCATACCCAATGTCAACACCATACCCAATGTCAACACCATACCCAATGTCAACACCATACCCAATGTCAACACCATACCCAATGTCAACACCATACCCAATGTCAACACCATACCCAATGTCAACACCATACCCAGTACAACATGATCCCTCTATTCCCCCCCCCCACATCACCCTCAGTCCCAACTTCTCATCAGCATGTTCCCAACATATCCTCAACCGCCACATCACCCTCAGTCCCAACCTCTCATCAACATATTCCCAACATATTCTCAAACACCTCAATACCATCCCCTAAGAGCACCCCCATTACATTGACACCCAATCCTAGTACCAGCACATCATCACCCACACAAGGTCTAACCCCCCCACCCCCCATCCTAGTACCAGCCCATATCATCATCCACACAATTTCTACCCCCCCCCCCCATCCTACTACCAGCCCATATCATCACCCACACAAATTCTAACACCCCCCCCCCCATCCTAGTACCAGCCCATATCATCAGCCACACAAGTGCTACATCACCCACACAAGTGCTAACCCCCCCCCCCCCATCCTAGTACCAGCACATAGCATCACCTACACAAGTTCTAACCCACCCCATTCTAGTTCCAGCATATATCATCACCCACACAAGTTCTAGCCCCCCCCCCCCCCCCCTCCATCCTAGTACCAGCACATATCATCACCCACACAAGTTCTAACCCGCCCCCCCCCCCCCACCCCTCCCCATCATAGTACCAGCACATATCATCATCCACACAAGTTCTAACCCTCCACATCCTAGTACCGGTACATCATCATCCACACTACGTTCTAACCCCCTCCAAATCCTAGTACCAGCACATATCATCACCCACACAAATTCTAACACCCCTCCCCATCCTGTTACCAGCACATCATCACCCACACAAGTTCTAGCCCCCCCCCCCCTCCATCCTAGTACCATTACATATCATCACCCACACAAGTTCTCACCCCCCCCCCCCCTCTCCATCCTGGTACCAGCACATATCATCACCCACACAAGTTCTACCCCCCCCCCCTCCCCATCCTGGTATCAGCACATATCATCACCCACACAAGTTCTAGCCCCCCCCCCCCCTCCCCTCCATCCTAGTACCAGCACATATCATCACCCACACAAGTTCTACCCCCCCCCCCTCCCCATCATAGTACCAGCACATATCATCATCCACACAAGTTCTAACCACCACCCCCCATCCTAGTACCAGCACATATCATCACCTACACAAGTTCTAGCCCCCCCCCCCCCCATCCTAGTACCAGCACATCATCACCCACACAAGTTCTAACCCCCCCCCATCCTAGTACCAGCACATATCATCACCCACACAAGTTCTAACACACACCCCCCCATCATAGTACCAGCACATATCATCACCCACACATGGTCAAACCTCCCTCCCCATCATAGTACCAGCACATCATCACCCACACATGTTCTAGCCCCCCCCCCTCCCCATCCTAGTATCAGCACATCATCACCTACACATGTTCTAACCCCCCCCCCCCTCCTAGTACCAGCACATATCATCACCCACACAAGTTCTAACCCCCCCCCCCCATCCTAGTACCAGCACATATCATCATCCACACAAGTTCTAACCCACCCACCCCCATCCTAGTACCAGCACATACCATCACCCACACAAGTTCTAACCTCCCTCCCCATCCTAGTACCAGCACATATCATCACCCACACAAATTCTAACACCCCCCCCCCCCTCTATCCTAGTACCAGCACATATCATCATCCATTCAAGTTCTTTCCCCCCCCCACCTCCCCATCCTAGTACCAGCAGATATCATGTACACAAGTTCTATCCCCCTCCCATCCTAGTACCAGCACATATCATCAGCCACATAAGTTCTAACACCCCTGACCCTCATCGTAGTACCAGCACATATCCACACAGTTCTACCAACCCACCCACCCCTCCCCATCCTGGTACCAGCACATATCATCACCCACACAAGTCCTAACCTCCCCCCCTCATCCTGGTACCAACACATATCATCACCCACACAAGTTCTAACCCTCCCCATCCTAGTATCAGCACATATCATCACCCACACAAGTTCTACACACACACCCCATCCTAGTACCAGCAGATATCATCACCCACACAAGTTCTACCACCACCCCATCCTAGTACCAGCACTTATCATCATCCACAGAAGTTCTACCCCATCTCCATCCTAGTAACAGCACATATCATCACCCACACAAGTCCTAACACCCCCCCCCCCCCCATCCTGGTACCAACACATATCATCACCCACACAAGTTCTAACCCTCCCCCATCCTAGTACCAGCACATATAATCACCCACACAAGTTCTACACCCCCCCCCCCCCCATCATAATACCAGCACATATCTTCACCGACACAAGCTCTACGCCCCCCCCCCCCCCCATCATAGTACCAGCACACATCATCACCCATACATATTCTAACCTCCCCCATCCTAGTACCGGCACATATCATCATCCACACAAGTTCTAACCCCCTCCCCATCCTAGTCACACACGCACGCACGCACGCACGCACGCACGCTCGCGCACACACACACACACACACACACACACACACACACACACCATCTAGCAGCACACATGCATGGACACGCGGCACACACTCACACAGCATGAGTGGGATACATGTGTGTTCTGTGTTGAAGCTGTATCTCAGAGCTAGCCTCTTAATTCTCGTGTTCCCAGAAGAGATGTACCACTATGAATGGTCGCTGGTGGCCGGGCCAGACGGCCTCGAGACAGGCACAATGACAGGCAAAAACACAGACACACTCAAACTGGAAAATGTAAGTCGTTTTGTTCCTGATCAATGTTATTGTCTTCAATAAAAAGCATAAAGTTAGAATATATATATATAAAAATTAAAACTGAGCCAGATCGGATTAGCAGTTCTTGGGATACATCTCCGGACAGACAGGCAGGCAGGCCGGCAGACAGGCAGACATGATGGCAGTACCATCTTCTAATGGGGTGAGGGTAATTATAAACCTATCATATATTTATCTTTGCTGAAAACTTGATGCTTTGCTAGTGTTTGTCCTGGCGCGAACTGGCGTGTCAGTTGAGTCTAGATGCCGATGTGCTGTTTGCACGCTCCTTTTATACATTTTGGCTAGACCAAATGTACCCATTTGTATCCGGTTGGTTGTGTACTTGTACCCGGTTGTTGTGATAGTTCTGTTTGTGGGTGTCCATATATACCCGGTTGAGTGTATATGTCTCCTAGGTACCCAGCTGTACCCGGTTGAGTGTATATTCTGTACCCAGTTGTTAGGGCAGTTGTACAGATTGTTTTAGTCTCATGTAGCCGGTTGGTTGGGTGTATGTCTGGATATACCCGGTTGTACATTTCTAGCATACATTTTGGATTTTTTTAGAGTAAAACATTGTATTGATCCAGACCACATGGAGGGATAACAATAGATTTCTGTGCCTATGCACATTTTTCGCATAGCTTTTAATGTGCTAAAAGGAGTATGTCGGTCATTGTTTCGCTTGTTTGCGTGAACAGTCCATTGTATTGATCCAGACCACTTGGTGACCCTTATCATATATTTATGTTTGCTGTGTTGAATCAAGCGGGGGTCAGAATGTTTGCCTCTCAGACAGGTCATTAAAAACTTTTACATTTCTGTACGTCTCCTACGTCCTAACAATTGCGTGTTACAGTTGTTATAAGATGAACTTATACTACCGGTAGTTGCGAATCGCAACTAAAAATATCTACCTGTCTCATGTGATGGCTAGTACTGAGCTTTGTGATCGACCATGCTGAATTAGAATTTTTGTATCAGATAAATCTAAATTGTTTGTATGTAACATGCCAAAGCTAAATATTGACCAATCAGTACATGCAGAGACTGACAGAGCATGACGTATACTCTAGTACAGCTCATATATAAGTTAAAATATTTCCAAAACAGAAACATCGTAAATAATTAGTTAGTGCAATTGGGATCATGATTTATCATATAAACAAGCCTTCTAGTCCGTTCCATATTTTTCGATATGGGCACCCATGCCATGTTCAACGGACTATTTTCATTGGCTGTTGGGTGCGCAACCCATTTAAATCAGCCAATTAAAACATCGATTGAAGTGAGCATGACGCGTAGGGATTACTATGCGGTACTGTTTTACTACGATTTGTTTACGACGATTTGTCATTCATGAAACGTCATCGCAAAATGTCCTCGTTTGACAGTTTATCGGTCGGCAGCGAAGTAACGATTGATGGCCATGGCTATAATTTTAAATGACCAGTTAAAATACTATTTAACGGCTGACATCGCCAGATTTTGTGTTTGTCACTATATTTTGCTGCACCTTCAGTAACTGTTATCAAGTAGTGGTGTGTCACAGCGGCGGTATCGATTTCATGAAAATCAACAATGAGAAATCAGATAAAAGTCACATCAGCAACTATTGGCAAATATTTCAAAATTACAGTTTATATGATAAATAAAATCTCAAACGAGGTCACTTTTCATATCACTATTATGAACTTCGTTGAAAATTATCAATTTTGCACTCGCTAAAGCTCGTGCAAATTGATAATTTTCAACTCGCTCCATAATAGTGATATGAAAAGTGACCTCGTTAGAGATTCTCTATGTATGAAATGTTTTGTTGAATATGTTGGCCTTAATTTGGTTGGAAGTCAGCAATGGCTTCCAATCAAATCATGTTCAAAATATTGAACAGTGTGTTTATAAGTTATTTCGGAGCTGTACTGTACTTTCAAGTCCCAAGTGAACAGGCATTTTAACCTCTATCATCATGTGCTGAGATTTTCTTGTGATTCTTTTGCAGCTTGTAGCTGGATCTTATAGCTTCAAAATCCAGGTGACAGATCTTAACAAGTTTGGAGAGGGTTATGTCAATGTTACAGTCTTACCTCGTATGTGCACACGCACGCATGCACACACACACACGCACGCACACACATGCATAGGTGCATGCACACATGCATATATGCACACACACGCGCACATACACACACACGCACGCACACACACGTTAAAATCCAGGTGACGGACGTAAACCGGTTTGGAGAGTGATATGTCAATGTTTGTCTTGCCTCGTATGTACACACATGCAAACACAAACGCACGCACGCTTACATGCATGCACTTACAAATCAGACACACATGTAAAACACATATGGTCGTTCACCCACAGGGTGTAGGGGTTACCAGTCTGCAGGATTAATGCCTACAAGATCCATAGTATGTAGTTGGTGGATCCAGTAAGATTCATGGTGCTTGTGGTGTTGTGGCTCCCTCGCAATCAGGATTGTGACGAAGAACTTCTATGACCCTATATTTGATGCAGTTGGTATCATGGCCAGGCAGATTAAAATGTTGCGAGACTGGTGTGTCTTTTGTTTTTTGTATCTCTGATGTGTTCTTTGATACATATCTGGACATCACGTTTAGTCTCACCCACATATTGCATGTTACATTTGGAACATGTGAGGAGATATGACGTTTTCAGTGGTGTAGTACATCTTGGCGTGGCAACGGAAACTCAGTCGTTCGTGTATGTGTGTGTGCGTGCGTGCGTGTGTGTGTGCTGTGGAAGGATTTGCCCTTCTCTAGCTGACTGCAAGACGCAATTGGCTTTCTGGTAGGGTTCTATTTTGTTAGGAAATTGAACTTCCTTGAAATCCTCTTTTAGTAGACTAATTGAAAGAGGAATGTACCTGGTGTCATTTATGGTGGGGTTGCTCCTATCGCCAAACAGAGGTTTTTATACGCCCGGGTAAGCGGGGTTGTATTATGTGATGGCGCTCGCCATCCATCCGTCTGTCCATCCATCTGATTTTTTGTCCGCAGCAGATCTCAAAGTTTTGAACCTACAGTCACAAATTTTTTTTCAGCAGATGTGTTAGGGATAGATGAAGGCAATGATTTCATTTCGGCACAATCCGGCCATATTTGCACGAGTTATCTCTCCCTGAAATGCATAAATTTGTCAACATTTTCTCTTCTGGACCAGATCTTGAAGAATATTGAACCTACAATCACAATTTTGTTTAAGCAGATGTGTTAGGATTTGATGAAGTGTTATGATTTCGTTTCGGCAAAATCTGCCTGTATTTTTTTTTTTTCACCCGAGTTATCTCCTTTGAAAAGCTCAAATTCGTCAAAATTTTCTTGTCCGATCCAAATCTCGAAGAACTGAACCTACACTCACAATTTTTTGTTCAGCAGATGTTTTAGGGATAGACGAAGTGTCATTTATCAAAGACAAACTGTACACATTTAGCATTCCTCAAACAAGTATGCCTGCGGGCGTATGTTGAGTTTCACTAAAACCTGTTCTGTGAAGGTGTCCCTGCATTTTGGACTTGTGTGTAGGAGATCCCAGTGTCTGTTGATGATCTTTTTGAAATAGATACTGTGTGTATGTAAATCAGTGATTAATGGGATCCGATTAGTAGTGTAGATACTCGTGTGTATCAGTCGGTTTTGTGTATAGATTGAATCTAAGTGTGTGGTTGTAACAGATTGAGACCAGTGTGTCTAGGAAACTCACTTCGTGGTGTGAGATCTCAGCTGTGAATTTGATGCTTTCGTGTAATGAGTTCATATAGTTAATAAAGGTGTCCAGTTTTTCCCTGCCGTCTGTCCATATCATGAAGATGTCATCTATATAACGTAGGTGAAGTGGTGCAGTTTTTAGCAGTCTTCCCTCTAGATCTGCCATGAAGATAATGGCATATACATAGCTGGGTGCTACACGTCTATAAGCACACACAGATGCAGTTAGTCTCCTAGTATATATCTCCATACCATACCGTGTCACATTAAAAATGAGCAGAGAATTTTTGTGGTAAATATAGACAGTTATTCTCTTCATGGCAAAGCTCATCAATAAGTCGTCAGTTGTTATCCCCCACATTTTGAAAAAAAACATTGGTTATATTAACATAGACTCTGTCTCTCTGTCCAGCCATCCATCTGTCCTTCTATCTGGCTGTCCATCTGTCCTTCCGTCTGGCTGTCCATCTGTCTGGCTGTCCATCTGTCCTTCCATCTGTCCTTCCATCTGGTTGTCCATCTGTCCTTCCATCACACTATCTCCTAAAATGTTGGGTGGAATTTTAATCAAATTAAATTTGGTATGTAGGTTCCCCATATAATGTGGATTGCATGACCACATTTATGTTTGGCTCAGCCCCCATTGGGGTTCAGGGGGCATGTGGTCCAAAGGTCAAATATCCTAAAAACTGTCTCGTCCCAAAGTGTTGTGTGGAATTCAAACAAATAAGTAGTTACCCATATAATTGTGGACGGCATTACAACGTTTATGTTTGGCTCTTTCCCAGAGGGTGGGGAAGGGGTCAAAAGGGCAAGAAATTGATTGTAATGCAACTTCTCCGAAACCATGTGACAAATTCAATCAAATTTGATACTCAAGTTAACCATATGATTGCGGGTGCACAATGATATTTACATGTAGCTCCGCCGGGGTTGGGCATGGGGTCTAGAGGTCAAAGTGGTGAACATGTTTTTTGTGACCAACTAACCAATCCAGTTGTTATTCTTTTCATAGCTAAGCGCATCAATAAGCCACCAGTTGCTGTGATCGCGCCTAAGAACCAGACGATTAAACTTCCTAACTCGGCAATGCTTGATGGATCAGGTAAGACTATTATCTTTCAAACATGCACTTGCGCACTCATGCACGCATGCTAATGCAGACATGCACACACCCACGAATGTGTGCGTGCACACACGAATGCGCACAAACACACAGAAAAGTTGGTATGTTAAGTTTTTGGCAAATCTGTTTACATAGGCTAACTTTTATACCTTATATATTTAGTGCAAAATGTTATGAAGGTATTCACGGGTTCATGAAATCCAAAATGACTGACAGATGATCCTATTGAGACTCTACAATGCAGATGTGAAGCCTTAAAGATTTTAGCCATGTTTGCAGATTCATTAATTTGCTTGAAAATGGAGTCGTCTTCTAGCTCAGGAATATGCTTTCAAGATTTTTCAAACGCTACTCCTAGAGATTTTAACCGATCATATCCACACTCTGGACACTTCTAGAACACCATATGACCTGTGGAGCATCTCAACAGAATGTGGATCCGGTGTGTGGTTTGGATCCGATGAATGGTTTGGATCTGATGGATGGTTCGGGTCCGGTGTGTGGTTTGGATCTGGTGTGTCATTTGGATCCGGTGTGTGGTTTGGATCCGGTGCATGGTTTCTGAGAAATCTGCTTTTCCATTACCAAAAGGTCCCATAGGGATTTTCAGTATTGGTATTTGAAGCGGAATTACACCTAGAGTTTGGGTCGGATTACTACCATACTTGGTTAGAATCTTACCCTTGGGGGGTCTTCTTTCTTTGTTTTTGGGCAAAGGTCAAGGTTACTGCTTAATGGTAAAGTGTACCAGTTTTTATTTTTGTAAGAAACGAACTGTCTTCTAGGTCACAGAAGGTGAATGTAGGGTCAAAATTTGGAACATCGTTAGGCATGCAACAGTTCTATAAGGTGATTCTGCCAAAGAAATCAGTAAATCTCATGAAAAACTTTCTGTGATGGGCAAAATGAAGTTTCATTTTCAAAATTCAACCTCCAATAGCAGGCTTATTTGGTGTTGGATCTCAAAATTAGCACATATCTCCGGAATGTAGAATGCTCTGGTGCATCCATTCCACACTTTAAAGAGTCAAAATCGTTCTATTCGTTCCCAAGATATTTGAATACTAGTAAATCAGAATTTTCAGAAATCATAAATTATGTGAGTTCTGAGGAAAGTTCCGAGCTTCTTGAAATTAAAATTTATTCAAATCTAATTTAGTGAATTTTCAGAAATCGGCAAAAGTCTGCTGCTATATTTGCATAACACAAAGTATTCTCTTGGTGGCATGAAGAGACAATTTTTTTATTGAACTTGATCATGTTGAAAGATAACAGGTCACGATCTGGTTGGTTGAAGGCATGCAGATTAACAATTAATGGAACAGGAATTGTACTGGTCTAGTTATTGTTATATTACTTATAGGGAGCATTGATGATGCTGCGATAGTAAAGTTCCACTGGGAGATGGTCGGTGGACCGCTACAAGGACTGACGGATCCACTCCAGGTTGATGATTCTACGCTTATCTTGAATGATCTCAAGCCAGGAACATACAAATTCAAGTGAGAGAGAGAGAGAGAGAGAGAGAGAGAGAGAGAGAGAGAGAGAGAGAGAGAGAGGGAGGGAGGGAGGGAGGGAGGGGGTTGGATTTTGAATGAGACATTTAGTAAGTTTAACTGGAGTTGCATGATTATTCACTTTTCATAATCGTGATCATTTTAAAAAAATAATCGCGATCATATGATTAATCATGAACTATATTAACTACGTCAATGCTGCTTAGAGGATGTTATTATGCTACTGCAGATTGTAAGATTATGGGTTAGGCACATGGGTATACATACATGGACAGAATACGCCAGTTGCTGATTGCAAACAAAGGAATGTATCAAGATTTTTCTAGACGGAAAACGGAAGGTACCGTATTTTGCTTAATTGTAGCCTATGCTCTAATAGAAGCCCACCCCCTAACTTTGACATATGAGCTCCAATGATTTCTTAGCAGTTTCAAGACGGCAAAACTCTGTATTAGAAGCCCACCCCCTAACTCAGCAGATTATATATGAAAATTTGTAAGAATAACGTGTATAATAATAACAATCGTGTCACAGGGTGTGTCTACTTCAAACCGATCTCTGCCCTGATACATTTCCGGCCCCTCTAGAAGTCAATACAGGCTTCGGATTTGTCAATCTCGACCACCTATTAGATTAATACTAATAGTAGGTCACGTATGTTCAAGATATACTAAAGTTTATTCCACACTTTTGTAGTCAAAATGCGCTTAAAACGGTCTTGGCGTGATTGAATACCTTCCTTATAAATATATTTTAAGACCAAATTTACGTACCAAACAAGTACAGGAGAAAATGTGCATCAATTTTGTAACGCCGATCAACATTACATGATCCAAATTGAATTATTACGAACGACAATATAGCCGAGAAAATGCATTGAATTTCCGTGCTATCAGTTTTAGAACTTTTTTGGGAAAACCGTTA
This sequence comes from Chaetoderma sp. LZ-2023a, assembly GCA_034401795.1. Classification (NCBI taxonomy): domain Eukaryota; kingdom Metazoa; phylum Mollusca; class Caudofoveata; order Chaetodermatida; family Chaetodermatidae; genus Chaetoderma; species Chaetoderma sp. LZ-2023a. The sequence continues at coordinate 96,499,739 of CM067375.1, forward strand.
GCGCATAACTATTCAGAGAATGGGGAACGTGGGATAAGCATGTGTGATTACAACAACAATGACAAATAGCGACCAAGTGAACAATCTTTATTCATCTAAAACTAATCATGAGTCAATACAAACAAATCAGTTATTTATTTAGTTTATTTAATCATTCACACATTCGACTGATAGCCGGATGTTTGTTTCCATGATTGGTAACGCGAGCAGAGTTTCACAAGCGTAAGTGTCTTGACAAAAATTTCAACATGGCGATTATACGATTATTTCATTTTATAATCGCCCACGATCATTTTGAATTATATAATCGCGATTAATCGAATAATCGAAAAATCGTGCAACCTTAAGATTAACCCTTTAACACTCATTGCAGAAGCCAAAAATCAATTCTGCTGTGGTCTTGCAAAACTGTTCATTTGCAGACTAAGAGAAGACCAATTTTGAAAATTTACCACTGAACTGACTTGCTCAATAAGCGAGCCAGTCATTCCAGTGGTAAATTAAAAAAAATAGTCTTCTAAGTCTGCAAATGGACATTTTCTATGAGAAAATTGAAATACATTCAAGAGGTTAACATGGATGTAGGCAGAAGAACTACAGTACAGCTCAGAAATACAATAGAGAGGTAAAGTGTTAACATGGATGTAGGCAGAACTACAGTACAGCTCAGAAATACATTCAAGAGGTAAAGGGTTAACATGGATGTAGGCAGAAGAACTACAGTACAGCTCAGAAATACATTCAAGAGGTAAAGGGTTAACATGGATGTTGATCAGAAGAAATATAGTACAGCTCAGAATTAATTTACCTGTTTTCCAAAACAAACATATTCGTTAGTAAGAAATGTTCTTTTGAATATTTTGACCATAATTGGATTTGAAGAATGTCTTCCAATCCAATTATGTTCAAAATATTCAGCAGTGCGTTTTATTCTGTTTTGTAAACAAGTTATTTCTGAGGTGCACTGTAGAGACAAATAAACTTCTCTAGCGCTAGTCATGCTAGTAATTGTAGTCATCATCCAATTAACTCTGCTCCAGCCCTAGTCATGCTAGTGATTGTAGTCATCATCCAATAAACTCTGCTCCAGCCCTAGTCATGCTAGTGATTGTAGTCATCATCCTATAAACTCTTCTCCAGCCCTAGTCATGCTAGTGATTGTAGTCATCATCCTATAAACTGTGCTCCAGCCATAGTCATGCTAGTGATTGTAGTCATCATCCTATAAACTCTGCTCCAGCCCTAGTCATGCTAGTGATTGTAGTCATCATCCAATAAACTGCTCCAGCCATAGTCATGCTAGTGATTGTAGTCATCATCCTATAAACTGTGCTCCAGCCTTAGTCATGCTAGTGATTGTAGTCATCAGTGAATAAACTCTGCTCCAACATCAGTCATGCTGGTGATTGTAGTCATCAGAACGCAGAGGCAAAGGCCAGAAGAAAGCTAAACATCATGAGGAAGCTGGCAGGAACAAAGTGGGGTGCCAATGAAAGGATCCTCAAGACCATCTACCTAGGTGCCGTACGACCACACCTTGAGTATGGATCCAGCTCATGGATGACAGCAGCTAAATCTCATCAACAGAATCTTAACAGAGTACAAAACCAGGCACTGCGCAGTGCGCATCATCACTGGTGGAATGAGATCAACACCAATAGAAAAAATGGAGCAGACAGCAGGCATCCCCCCACTTAGCAAAGGAAGGGAATGCAAAGCACTGATCCAAGCTGCAAAGTTCAAATCGTTCAACAACCACCCGATGAAGATCAGGCAAGCACAGCTGTCATCAGGAAGACTTAAAAGATCAAGTTTTGTGAGAGACAAAAACACTTCAAAGGAAACACCAAGAAATGTTGCCAGCACAAATAGAAGACCCAAACCACACCCTTGATCCTCCATCCTGCGAAAACAAACTAGAGAGCAAAGCTATTCGCACCACAGTACTCATCTCACAACCAAAGATGAACACAGTGATGTGAGCAAGAAGGCCCTGACCCTAGCCATGCTGGAAGAAATGTACCCTCAGGAGACATGGATAAGAATCTACACAGATGGATCAGCCAAAGATGCAATTAAGAGCGGAGGTGCAGGATTGCACATACCGTATTCAAACGGACAACATGAGTCAGCTGCAATACCGACAGGCACAGACTACAGAGCTGAAGTCGGAGCACTAGTTCATGCAGCTAATACCATCAGCAGAACAGCAGACCCTATTGCACAAATTGTCTTTTTATCTGATGCCCGCTCTGTCCTAGAGGCTATCACCAAAGGTAAGCTGCCACAACTTGAAGAAGCACTACAAACCATCAAATGCTTTCGGATAGCATTGCAGTGGATCCCCTCACACTGTGGAGTCCAAGGAAATGAGGAAGCAGACAAGATGGCAAAGGTGGGTGCAGAAGAGAATCAGACAGAAAACATGGTTACCCATATAGAGATGAAGACTATCATCAAGTCACACTATAGAACACCTCAATCAGAAGATGCCTACCATCATCTCTCGAGGCCAGAGCAAGTGACCATTTTTCGTCTCAGAACTGGATATAACAGACTAAACCAACACATGTACAGGCGGTTCCACCTTACGACATCGCCCGCTTGTACTTGTGGAGAAGCAGAACAGACCACAGAGCACATACTTCAATGTTGCAGTACGTATCAGCTGCCGAGAGACGAGATCTGGCCATTGTCAACCTCTTTTCTTGAAAAGCTGAATGGGCCTGTGGAAGAACTGCAGAAAACCACAGATTTCATCTTGAGAATGGCTCTCCAAGGTGATACCAGCGATCGAAAAGAAGAAGAAGCAGAAGTCATCAGTAAATAAACTCTGCTCCAGCTCTAGTCATGCTAGTGATTGTAGTCATCATCCTATAAACTCTGCTCCAACCTTGGTCATGCTAGTGATTGTAGTCATCATCCTATAAACTCTGCTCCAGCGCTAGTCATGCTAGTGATTGTAGTCATCATCCTATAAACTCTGCTCCATCCCTAGTCATGCTAGTGATTGTAGTCATCATCCAATAAACTCTGCTCCAGCCCTAGTCATGATAGTGATTGTAGTCATCATCCTATAAACTCTGCTCCAACCTTAGTCATGCTAGTAATTGTAGTCATCAGTAAATAAACTGCTCCAGCTCTAGTCATGCTGGTGATTGTAGTCGTCATCCAATAAACTCTGCTCCAGCCCTAGTCATGATAGTGATTGTAGTCATCATCCAATAAACTGTGCTCCAGCCGTAGTCATGTTAGTGATTGTAGTCATCATCCAATAAACTCTGCTCCAGCCCTAGTCATGCTAGTGATTGTAGTCATCATCCTATAAACTGCTCCGGCCCTAGTCATGCTAGTGATTGTAGTCATCATCCAATAAACTGCTCCAGCCCTAGTCATTCTAGTGATTGTAGTCATCATCCAATAAACTCCTCCAGCCCTAGTCATTCTAGTGATTGTAGTCATCATCGTATAAACTCTGCCCCAGCCCTAGTCATTCTAGTGATTGTGGTCATCATCCAATAAACTCTGCTCCAGCCCTAGTCATTCTAGTGATTGTAGTCATCATCCTATAAACTCTGCTCAAACCTTGGTCATGCTAGTGATTGTAGTCATCATCCTATAAACTCTGCTCCAGCCCTAGTCATGCTAGTGATTGTAGTCATCATCCTATAAACTCTGTTCCAGCCCTGGTCATGCTAGTGATTGTAGTCATCATCCTATAAACTGCTCCAGCCCTAGTCATGCTAGTGATTGTAGTCATCATCCAAAAAACTCTGCTTGCGCCCTAGTCATTCTAGTGATTGTAATCATCAGTAAATAAACTGTGCTCCAGCCCTAGTCATTCTAGTGATTGTAGTCATCAGTAAATAAACTGCTCCAGCCCTAGTCATGCTAGTGATTGTAGTCATCATCCAATAAACACTGCTCCAGCCCTAGTCATGATCGTGATTGTAGTCGTCATCCTATAAACTCTGCTCCAACCTTAGTCATGCTGGTGATTGTAGTCATCATCCAATAAACTCTGCTCCAGCTCTAGTCATGCTAGTGATTGGAGTCATCATCCTATAAACTCTGCTCCAGCCCTAGTCGTGCTAGTGATTGTAGTCATCATCCAATAAACTCTGCTCCAGCCCTGGTCATGCTAGTGATTGTAGTCATCATCCTATAAACTCTGCTCCAGCCCTAGTCATGATAATGATTGTAGTCATCATCCAATAAACTCTGCTCCAGCCCTTGTCATGCTAGTGATTGTAGTCATCATCCAATAAACTGTGCTCCAGCTGTAGTCATGTTAGTGATTGTAGTCATCATCCAATAAACTCTGCTCCGGCCCTAGTCATGCTAGTGATTGTAGTCATCATCCAATAAACTCCTCCAGCCCTAGTCATTCTAGTGATTGTAGTCATCACCCAATAAACTCCTCCAGCCCTAGTCATTCTAGTAATTGTAGTCATCATCGTATAAACTCTGCCCCAGCCCTAGTCATTCTAGTGATTGTAGTCATCATCCAATAAACTCTGCTCCAGCCCTAGTCATTCTAGTGATTGTAGTCATCATCCAATAAACCCTGCTCCAGCCTTAGTCATGCTAGTGATTGTAGTCATCATCCTATAAACTCTGCTCAAACCTTGGTCATGCTAGTGATTGTAGTCATCATCCTATAAACTCTGCTCCAGCCCTAGTCATGCTAGTGATTGTAGTCATCATCCTATAAACTCTGTTCCAGCCCTAGTCATGCTAGTGATTGTAGTCATCATCCTATAAACTGCTCCAGCCCTAGTCACGCTAGTGATTGTAGTCATCATCCAAAAAACTCTGCTCCAGGCCTAGTGATTGTAGTCATCAGTAAATAAACTGTGCTCCAGCCCTAGTCATTCTAGTGATTGTAGTCATCAGTAAATAAACTGCTCCAGCCCTAGTCATGCTAGTGATTGTAGTCATCATCCAATAAACTCTGCTCCAGCCCTAGTCATGCTAGTGATTGTAGTCATCATCCAATAAACTCTGCTCCAACCCTAGTCGTGCTAGTGATTGTAGTCATCATCCAATAAACTCTGCTCCAGCCCTGGTCATGCTAGTGATTGTAGTCATCATCCTATAAACTCTGCTCCAGCCTTAGTCATGCTAGTGATTGTAGTCATCATCCAATAAACTCTGCTCCAGCCCTAGTCATGCTAGTGATTGTAGTCATCATCCAATAAACTCTGCTCCAGCCCTAGTCATGCTAGTGATTGTAGTCATCATCCAATAAACTCTGCTCCAGCCATAGTCATGCTAGTGATTGTAGTCATCATCCAATAAACTCTGCTCCAGCCCTGGTCATGCTAGTGATTGTAGTCATCGTCCTATAAACTCTGCTCCGGCCCTAGTCATGCTAGTGATTGTAGTCATCATCGTATAAACTCTGCCCCAACCCTAGTCATTCTAGTGATTGTAGTCATCAGTAAATAAACTGCTCCAGCCCTAGTCATGATAGTGATTGTAGTCATCATCCAATAAACTCTGCTCCAGCCCTAGTCATGATAGTGATTGTAGTTATCATCCAATAAACTCTGCTCCAGCCATAGTCATGATAGTGATTGTAGTTATCATCCAATAAACTCTGCTCCAGCCCTAGTCATGCTAGTGATTGTAGTCGTCATCCAATAAACTGCTCCATCCCTAGTCATGCTAGTGATTGTAGTCATCATCCTATAAACTCGGCTCCAGCCCTAGTCATGCTAGTGATTGTAGTCATCATCCAATAAACTGCTCCAGCCCTGGTCATGATAGTGATTGTAGTCATCATCCAATAAACTGCTCCATCCCTTGTCATGCTAGTGATTGTAGTCATCATCCTATAAACTCTGCCCCAGCCCTAGTCATTCTAGTGATTGTAGTCATCATCCAATAAACTCTGCTCCAGCCCTAGTCATTCTAGTGAATGTAGTCATCATCCAATAAACCCTGCTCCAGCCTTAGTCATGCTAGTGATTGTAGTCATCATCCTATAAACTCTGCTCAAACCTTAGTCATGCTAGTGATTGTAGTCATCATCCTATAAACTCTGCTCCAGCCCTAGTCATGCTAGTGATTGTAGTCATCATCCTATAAACTCTGTTCTAGCCCTAGTCATGCTAGTGATTGTAGTCATCATCCTATAAGCTGCTCCAGCCCTAGTCATGCTAGTGATTGTAGTCATCATCCAAAAAACTGCTCCAGCCCTAGTCATTCTAGTGATTGTAGTCATCAGTAAATAAACTGCTCCATCCCTAGTCATTCTAGTGATTGTAGTCATCAGTAAATAAACTGCTCCAGCCCTAGTCATGCTAGTGATTGTAGTCATCATCCAATAAACTCTGCTCCAGCCCTAGTCATGATAGTGATTGTAGTCGTCATCCTATAAACTCTGCTCCAACCCTAGTCATGCTAGTGATTGTAGTCATCATCCAATAAACTGCTCCAGCCCTAGTCATTCTAGTGATTGTAGTCATCATCCAATAAACTCCTCCAGCCCTAGTCATTCTAGTGATTGTAGTCATCATCGTATAAACTCTGCCCCAGCCCTAGTCATTCTAGTGATTGTGGTCATCATCCAATAAACTCTGCTCCAGCCCTAGTCATTCTAGTGATTGTAGTCATCATCCTATAAACTCTGCTCAAACCTTGGTCATGCTAGTGATTGTAGTCATCATCCTATAAACTCTGCTCCAGCCCTAGTCATGCTAGTGATTGTAGTCATCATCCTATAAACTCTGTTCCAGCCCTGGTCATGCTAGTGATTGTAGTCATCATCCTATAAACTGCTCCAGCCCTAGTCATGCTAGTGATTGTAGTCATCATCCAAAAAACTCTGCTTGCGCCCTAGTCATTCTAGTGATTGTAATCATCAGTAAATAAACTGTGCTCCAGCCCTAGTCATTCTAGTGATTGTAGTCATCAGTAAATAAACTGCTCCAGCCCTAGTCATGCTAGTGATTGTAGTCATCATCCAATAAACACTGCTCCAGCCCTAGTCATGATCGTGATTGTAGTCGTCATCCTATAAACTCTGCTCCAACCTTAGTCATGCTGGTGATTGTAGTCATCATCCAATAAACTCTGCTCCAGCTCTAGTCATGCTAGTGATTGGAGTCATCATCCTATAAACTCTGCTCCAGCCCTAGTCGTGCTAGTGATTGTAGTCATCATCCAATAAACTCTGCTCCAGCCCTGGTCATGCTAGTGATTGTAGTCATCATCCTATAAACTCTGCTCCAGCCCTAGTCATGATAATGATTGTAGTCATCATCCAATAAACTCTGCTCCAGCCCTTGTCATGCTAGTGATTGTAGTCATCATCCAATAAACTGTGCTCCAGCTGTAGTCATGTTAGTGATTGTAGTCATCATCCAATAAACTCTGCTCCGGCCCTAGTCATGCTAGTGATTGTAGTCATCATCCAATAAACTCCTCCAGCCCTAGTCATTCTAGTGATTGTAGTCATCACCCAATAAACTCCTCCAGCCCTAGTCATTCTAGTAATTGTAGTCATCATCGTATAAACTCTGCCCCAGCCCTAGTCATTCTAGTGATTGTAGTCATCATCCAATAAACTCTGCTCCAGCCCTAGTCATTCTAGTGATTGTAGTCATCATCCAATAAACCCTGCTCCAGCCTTAGTCATGCTAGTGATTGTAGTCATCATCCTATAAACTCTGCTCAAACCTTGGTCATGCTAGTGATTGTAGTCATCATCCTATAAACTCTGCTCCAGCCCTAGTCATGCTAGTGATTGTAGTCATCATCCTATAAACTCTGTTCCAGCCCTAGTCATGCTAGTGATTGTAGTCATCATCCTATAAACTGCTCCAGCCCTAGTCACGCTAGTGATTGTAGTCATCATCCAAAAAACTCTGCTCCAGGCCTAGTGATTGTAGTCATCAGTAAATAAACTGTGCTCCAGCCCTAGTCATTCTAGTGATTGTAGTCATCAGTAAATAAACTGCTCCAGCCCTAGTCATGCTAGTGATTGTAGTCATCATCCAATAAACTCTGCTCCAGCCCTAGTCATGCTAGTGATTGTAGTCATCATCCAATAAACTCTGCTCCAACCCTAGTCGTGCTAGTGATTGTAGTCATCATCCAATAAACTCTGCTCCAGCCCTGGTCATGCTAGTGATTGTAGTCATCATCCTATAAACTCTGCTCCAGCCTTAGTCATGCTAGTGATTGTAGTCATCATCCAATAAACTCTGCTCCAGCCCTAGTCATGCTAGTGATTGTAGTCATCATCCAATAAACTCTGCTCCAGCCCTAGTCATGCTAGTGATTGTAGTCATCATCCAATAAACTCTGCTCCAGCCATAGTCATGCTAGTGATTGTAGTCATCATCCAATAAACTCTGCTCCAGCCCTAGTCATGCTAGTGATTGTAGTCATCATCCTATAAACTCTGTTCCAGCCCTAGTCATGCTAGTGATTGTAGTCATCATCCTATAAACTGCTCCAGCCCTAGTCACGCTAGTGATTGTAGTCATCATCCAAAAAACTCTGCTCCAGGCCTAGTGATTGTAGTCATCAGTAAATAAACTGTGCTCCAGCCCTAGTCATTCTAGTGATTGTAGTCATCAGTAAATAAACTGCTCCAGCCCTAGTCATGCTAGTGATTGTAGTCATCATCCAATAAACTCTGCTCCAGCCCTAGTCATGCTAGTGATTGTAGTCATCATCCAATAAACTCTGCTCCAACCCTAGTCGTGCTAGTGATTGTAGTCATCATCCAATAAACTCTGCTCCAGCCCTGGTCATGCTAGTGATTGTAGTCATCATCCTATAAACTCTGCTCCAGCCTTAGTCATGCTAGTGATTGTAGTCATCATCCAATAAACTCTGCTCCAGCCCTAGTCATGCTAGTGATTGTAGTCATCATCCAATAAACTCTGCTCCAGCCCTAGTCATGCTAGTGATTGTAGTCATCATCCAATAAACTCTGCTCCAGCCATAGTCATGCTAGTGATTGTAGTCATCATCCAATAAACTCTGCTCCAGCCCTGGTCATGCTAGTGATTGTAGTCATCGTCCTATAAACTCTGCTCCGGCCCTAGTCATGCTAGTGATTGTAGTCATCATCGTATAAACTCTGCCCCAACCCTAGTCATTCTAGTGATTGTAGTCATCAGTAAATAAACTGCTCCAGCCCTAGTCATGATAGTGATTGTAGTCATCATCCAATAAACTCTGCTCCAGCCCTAGTCATGATAGTGATTGTAGTTATCATCCAATAAACTCTGCTCCAGCCATAGTCATGATAGTGATTGTAGTTATCATCCAATAAACTCTGCTCCAGCCCTAGTCATGCTAGTGATTGTAGTCGTCATCCAATAAACTGCTCCATCCCTAGTCATGCTAGTGATTGTAGTCATCATCCTATAAACTCGGCTCCAGCCCTAGTCATGCTAGTGATTGTAGTCATCATCCAATAAACTGCTCCAGCCCTGGTCATGATAGTGATTGTAGTCATCATCCAATAAACTGCTCCATCCCTTGTCATGCTAGTGATTGTAGTCATCATCCTATAAACTCTGCCCCAGCCCTAGTCATTCTAGTGATTGTAGTCATCATCCAATAAACTCTGCTCCAGCCCTAGTCATTCTAGTGAATGTAGTCATCATCCAATAAACCCTGCTCCAGCCTTAGTCATGCTAGTGATTGTAGTCATCATCCTATAAACTCTGCTCAAACCTTAGTCATGCTAGTGATTGTAGTCATCATCCTATAAACTCTGCTCCAGCCCTAGTCATGCTAGTGATTGTAGTCATCATCCTATAAACTCTGTTCTAGCCCTAGTCATGCTAGTGATTGTAGTCATCATCCTATAAGCTGCTCCAGCCCTAGTCATGCTAGTGATTGTAGTCATCATCCAAAAAACTGCTCCAGCCCTAGTCATTCTAGTGATTGTAGTCATCAGTAAATAAACTGCTCCATCCCTAGTCATTCTAGTGATTGTAGTCATCAGTAAATAAACTGCTCCAGCCCTAGTCATGCTAGTGATTGTAGTCATCATCCAATAAACTCTGCTCCAGCCCTAGTCATGATAGTGATTGTAGTCGTCATCCTATAAACTCTGCTCCAACCCTAGTCATGCTAGTGATTGTAGTCATCATCCAATAAACTGCTCCAGCCCTAGTCATTCTAGTGATTGTAGTCATCATCCAATAAACTCCTCCAGCCCTAGTCATTCTAGTGATTGTAGTCATCATCGTATAAACTCTGCCCCAGCCCTAGTCATTCTAGTGATTGTAGTCATCATCCTATAAACTCTGCTCAAACCTTGGTCATGCTAGTGATTGTAGTCATCATCCTATAAACTCTGCTCCAGCCCTAGTCATGCTAGTGATTGTAGTCATCATCCTATAAACTCTGTTCCAGCCCTGGTCATGCTAGTGATTGTAGTCATCATCCTATAAACTGCTCCAGCCCTAGTCATGCTAGTGATTGTAGTCATCATCCAAAAAACTCTGCTTGCGCCCTAGTCATTCTAGTGATTGTAATCATCAGTAAATAAACTGTGCTCCAGCCCTAGTCATTCTAGTGATTGTAGTCATCAGTAAATAAACTGCTCCAGCCCTAGTCATGCTAGTGATTGTAGTCATCATCCAATAAACACTGCTCCAGCCCTAGTCATGATCGTGATTGTAGTCGTCATCCTATAAACTCTGCTCCAACCTTAGTCATGCTGGTGATTGTAGTCATCATCCAATAAACTCTGCTCCAGCTCTAGTCATGCTAGTGATTGGAGTCATCATCCTATAAACTCTGCTCCAGCCCTAGTCGTGCTAGTGATTGTAGTCATCATCCAATAAACTCTGCTCCAGCCCTGGTCATGCTAGTGATTGTAGTCATCATCCTATAAACTCTGCTCCAGCCCTAGTCATGATAATGATTGTAGTCATCATCCAATAAACTCTGCTCCAGCCCTTGTCATGCTAGTGATTGTAGTCATCATCCAATAAACTGTGCTCCAGCTGTAGTCATGTTAGTGATTGTAGTCATCATCCAATAAACTCTGCTCCGGCCCTAGTCATGCTAGTGATTGTAGTCATCATCCAATAAACTCCTCCAGCCCTAGTCATTCTAGTGATTGTAGTCATCACCCAATAAACTCCTCCAGCCCTAGTCATTCTAGTAATTGTAGTCATCATCGTATAAACTCTGCCCCAGCCCTAGTCATTCTAGTGATTGTAGTCATCATCCAATAAACTCTGCTCCAGCCCTAGTCATTCTAGTGATTGTAGTCATCATCCAATAAACCCTGCTCCAGCCTTAGTCATGCTAGTGATTGTAGTCATCATCCTATAAACTCTGCTCAAACCTTGGTCATGCTAGTGATTGTAGTCATCATCCTATAAACTCTGCTCCAGCCCTAGTCATGCTAGTGATTGTAGTCATCATCCTATAAACTCTGTTCCAGCCCTAGTCATGCTAGTGATTGTAGTCATCATCCTATAAACTGCTCCAGCCCTAGTCACGCTAGTGATTGTAGTCATCATCCAAAAAACTCTGCTCCAGGCCTAGTGATTGTAGTCATCAGTAAATAAACTGTGCTCCAGCCCTAGTCATTCTAGTGATTGTAGTCATCAGTAAATAAACTGCTCCAGCCCTAGTCATGCTAGTGATTGTAGTCATCATCCAATAAACTCTGCTCCAGCCCTAGTCATGCTAGTGATTGTAGTCATCATCCAATAAACTCTGCTCCAACCCTAGTCGTGCTAGTGATTGTAGTCATCATCCAATAAACTCTGCTCCAGCCCTGGTCATGCTAGTGATTGTAGTCATCATCCTATAAACTCTGCTCCAGCCTTAGTCATGCTAGTGATTGTAGTCATCATCCAATAAACTCTGCTCCAGCCCTAGTCATGCTAGTGATTGTAGTCATCATCCAATAAACTCTGCTCCAGCCCTAGTCATGCTAGTGATTGTAGTCATCATCCAATAAACTCTGCTCCAGCCATAGTCATGCTAGTGATTGTAGTCATCATCCAATAAACTCTGCTCCAGCCCTGGTCATGCTAGTGATTGTAGTCATCGTCCTATAAACTCTGCTCCGGCCCTAGTCATGCTAGTGATTGTAGTCATCATCGTATAAACTCTGCCCCAACCCTAGTCATTCTAGTGATTGTAGTCATCAGTAAATAAACTGCTCCAGCCCTAGTCATGATAGTGATTGTAGTCATCATCCAATAAACTCTGCTCCAGCCCTAGTCATGATAGTGATTGTAGTTATCATCCAATAAACTCTGCTCCAGCCATAGTCATGATAGTGATTGTAGTTATCATCCAATAAACTCTGCTCCAGCCCTAGTCATGCTAGTGATTGTAGTCGTCATCCAATAAACTGCTCCATCCCTAGTCATGCTAGTGATTGTAGTCATCATCCTATAAACTCGGCTCCAGCCCTAGTCATGCTAGTGATTGTAGTCATCATCCAATAAACTGCTCCAGCCCTGGTCATGATAGTGATTGTAGTCATCATCCAATAAACTGCTCCATCCCTTGTCATGCTAGTGATTGTAGTCATCATCCTATAAACTCTGCCCCAGCCCTAGTCATTCTAGTGATTGTAGTCATCATCCAATAAACTCTGCTCCAGCCCTAGTCATTCTAGTGAATGTAGTCATCATCCAATAAACCCTGCTCCAGCCTTAGTCATGCTAGTGATTGTAGTCATCATCCTATAAACTCTGCTCAAACCTTAGTCATGCTAGTGATTGTAGTCATCATCCTATAAACTCTGCTCCAGCCCTAGTCATGCTAGTGATTGTAGTCATCATCCTATAAACTCTGTTCTAGCCCTAGTCATGCTAGTGATTGTAGTCATCATCCTATAAGCTGCTCCAGCCCTAGTCATGCTAGTGATTGTAGTCATCATCCAAAAAACTGCTCCAGCCCTAGTCATTCTAGTGATTGTAGTCATCAGTAAATAAACTGCTCCATCCCTAGTCATTCTAGTGATTGTAGTCATCAGTAAATAAACTGCTCCAGCCCTAGTCATGCTAGTGATTGTAGTCATCATCCAATAAACTCTGCTCCAGCCCTAGTCATGATAGTGATTGTAGTCGTCATCCTATAAACTCTGCTCCAACCCTAGTCATGCTAGTGATTGTAGTCATCATCCAATAAACTCTGCTCCAGCCCTAGTCATGCTAGTGATTGTAGTCATCATCCAATAAACTCTGCTCCAGCCATAGTCATGCTAGTGATTGTAGTCATCATCCAATAAACTCTGCTCCAGCCCTGGTCATGCTAGTGATTGTAGTCATCATCCTATAAACTCTGCTCCGGCATTAGTCATGCTAGTGATTGTAGTCATCATCGTATAAACTCTGCCCCAACCCTAGTCATTCTAGTGATTGTAGTCATCATCCAATAGACTCTGCTCCAGCCCTGGTCATGATAGTGATTGTAGTCATCATCCAATAAACTGCTCCATCCCTTGTCATGCTAGTGGTTGTAGTCATCATCCTATAAACTCTGCCCCAGCCCTAGTCATGCTAGTGATTGTAGTCATCATCCTATAAACTGCTCCAGCCCTAGTCATGCTAGTGATTGTAGTCATCATCCTATATAATCTGCTCCAGCCTTAGTCATGCTAGTGATTGTAGTCATCAGTAAATAGTCTTCCATTTCTAGCTTTGTCCCACCCATTTTGCCTAAGCTCCATCTAGGGTTGGGCGGTATTTTGATATTATTGAAAAAATCGCAATATATTGAATATCGACATCGTCATAATTTCAAAAAATTGTAAATAGCGTGTATATCGTTATGATGATATTTTCATTCTTCTCATTTTGACTTTGAAAGAGATTCAATATATACTACTTACCTGTGGTCTGCTCGATAATACTCCTCGAATAATAATCCATTCTTTGTTGTAGTAATAATCGGATATAATCAAATTTATCTCCAAAATAACGCCTGTTTAATTAATCCATTGTGTGCTTGTCTTAATAAAATGCTATAAACCTCAAAAGGATTGTTTTGTTGTTCACTGCATCATTACGGAAATATACGACGCCATTCTTTTCTTCTCTAAGACAGCCTCGTTTTGAGTACTAGTTACGGGGAAATCCGCTTGCACTTGCCGCATTCCATTCTGATGACGTCATTATTACATGTCAATCTATATCGATCGTCTCGCTTAACCCTTTAACACTAATATCAGCCAATAACGGCTTCCGAGCCAGTCATTCCCGTGATAAATTTACACCTTACATTGACATCGCTATTCGCTAAGAAAGACAGTTTATTAAAGCCAGAATCTGCCATTATTAGCATTAAGAATGAGATCGATAGCTACTCAAGCACCACTAGCATGGATATTACAATTGACCCTTCGTGTTGGTGTAAAATGCACCAGTTCCAGTTCCCGATGTTGGCAAAGCTAGCGAAGAAATAGCTGTTTGCGCAACAAGCGTCCAATCCGAGAGATTTTTTAGCAGATCCGGCGCCATCGTTACACCATTACGAAACTTGTTAAAACCAGAACGTGTGAATATGTTGACATTTCTTGCGTGTAACTTGTAGGCAAAACTTTGAAATACCATTGTGTACTTACATGTAGACAGAAAATTAATAGTAGCTGTTAAAATATTTGCTTTTTTAATATCTACTTGCAGACAAAGATATTTTTTTGTAAATTTACCACTGAAATGCCTGGTTCTGTTGTCAAGCCAGAGTCGGTCATTTCAGTGGTAAATTTTCAAATAAGTCTCAGCCTGGAAGTGGGCATTCCTCAAGATCATTGCCACAAGCTGTTTTTATTAGCCGTATCTTAAAATTGTTAAAAGCTTAGGCTGCATCATATAGTTGAATATCTATTTTCATGCCGAGATTTTTTTGATCATTTTACACTGAAATGACTGGCTCGGTTATCAAGCCAAAACTAGTCATTCCAGTGGTAAATTTTCAAATAAATCTCTCAGTCTGGAAGTGGGCATTCCTCAAGATCATTCCCGTGAACTGTTTTGGTTGCCCGTATGTTAAAAGGGTTAAAAGCGTACATCATAGTTGAATATCTATTTTCAGGCCAAGAAATTTTCTTTTGAAAATTTACAACTGGAATGACTGGTTCTGTTATCAAGCTTGAGTCAGTCATTCCAGTGGTAAATTAAAAAAAAATAACTTCACTCCCGCTTACATTTGTGCTATAATATATTATATTTCATTCAAATAAAAGGCATTTACTCGTTCAAAATCTTATTTTATTATTTAATGATGCCGATGCTATCAAGCCGCTGTGATGAGCTGGTCTAGTTATCAGAATTCTAAAGAGTAAATTCTGATTGGCTCATCTCCCGCCAGAGCCAATCAGATTTCATTCAACGGAATTCCCATTTTTCTGCGCAGAGAATACTATGCGCAGATCTTCTCCCATCTCAACAATGGCTGATGTATGACAGTTTTCATGAGGTAAAGAAAACATCGCAGTACACAGAAGAAAACTCTTTATATTTCTTATTTGTGATGAATACCGGTTATTTGCATTATGTTCATTGCTTAAAACTATATCTTGATGAGTGAAACATAGAAATTTCATGCGCCGGGTATTACTATTAACTAGATTGGAATACATAGTTATTATGTTTTGAAAGCAATGATTCATAATGAAAATAATTTGTAGACACCTAATTTGAAATACATTCATGCCATATGTCACACCCTAATCCTCACCCCATCCCATAGACGATATATCGTCACATCACAATATTTTAATGAGATATCGACATCGTCATGGCTAGGCAAATATCGCCCAACCCTAGCTCCATCCACATTTTGTGTGTTGGTATCGATTTGAAATGTTGAAAACTTAATTTCCAGAATCGAAATTTCACTGTAACTATGCACTAGAGGTAGAGCTGTTGAATATTGTCAACTCAGTTGATAATGTGTGTGCATGCATGTGATTGTTGTATTCTGCGGCTGTAGTAATGGACCTTTCCATTTTTAGCTATGCCCCGCCCATCACTAGCTAAGCTCCACCCACACCTTGCCGTGTTTGGATTGATCGATCCCCGAATGCCCTAGCTATCAATTTCCTGAAAACTATACAGGGAAGCTGTTGAATATTTTGTAACTAATTAGACTGGGTGCTGTTGCTGCCATAGGCAGCAACAGCGCCCAGTCAAATTAGTTTCAAAATATTCAACAGGATATTTATTAAATAGCAAAAGCAAACAATTTGTACAACAGCCCATAGACCGTCATCAAATATGCGTTCGTGACGTGCTTATCGACGTCATTCATTATGATGTCATTGTACACACCACGCAGTTCATTATGATGTCATATGATGGGTGGGTACTCTGGAAAGGTGAATTGAACATACAGCTGCCATCTGTCCTTGGCTTTTGAGCACTGTGTCTTTTCCTCAACCAAAAGCTTCCTCAGGACCTTTCTTGATCTGAGTGTACCGAGTCCTGTTTTCTTCAGGTTACCTCACGGCACACTTAACATAGTTACGCAATGACGTGCTCTCCTGGCTTTATATTTCCTGCCTCCCAGTAGGTCGAATTCCAAGACTCACTGTGCTGGTGTGTATTTTGGCATCTTTAGCACATGGCCAAACATGGACCATCTTTGCAGGGAGATTTTTAGAGACAGCAGTGATGTATTTAACATCTTGTATAGTGCATTGTTGGAAATTATGCTTTCCAGCCATTGGTGTTCATGATGATGCTGGGGTGTTTGCAGTGGCAGGCATCAAATTTGTCTAGAGCTGCCTTCGGAGTTGCCTAGCTGTTACAGTTATACAGTATCAAGGATACGCAGGTTGCATTGTATAAATACAGCCTTTTTGTCAATGGCATCTTTGATCTACGAAGCAATGGCTTCCAGAAGGACTGGAAAGGTGTGTTTCCCATGATGCAGCATACAGCAATGGCATCAGTACTGTACAGCCGTGATTCCAGGATGTTAATTTTCCTCCGTGATAATAATCATATTACCTAAGACAGGTGGGTGGTTCTTTAAGACATGTGGATGGTTATTTAAGACATGTGGATGGTTCTTTAAGACAGATGACTTATAGGATATTGGCAGTAATAGACAGTGGTTCTTTAAGACAGATGACTTATAGGATATTGGCAGTACTAGATGGTGGCTCTTTAAGACAGATGACTGTTATAGGATATTGGCAGTAATAGATGGCGGTTCTTTAAGACAGATGACATAGGATATTGGCAGTACTAGATGGTGGTTCTTTAAGACAGATGACTGTTATAGGATATTGGCAGTAATAGGTGGTGGTTCTTTAAGACGGATGACTGTTATAGGATATTGGCAGTAATAGGCAGTGGTTCTTTAAGACAGATGACTTATAAGATATTGGCAGTACTAGATGGTGGTTCTTTAATACAGATGAGTGTTATATGATATTGGTAGTAATAGATGGTGGTTCTTTAATACAGATGACTGTTATAGGATATTGGTAGTAATAGATGTTATAGGATGTTGGCAGTAATAGACACTGGTTCTTCAATGTAGGTGACTGTTATACAGATGACTTATAGGATATTGGCAGTAATAGGTGGTGGTTCTTTAAGACGGGTGGTTTAGTCGTTTAGCCACCAGCCCTAAAGATTTACCTATAATTGACTCCTGTGTGAAGTTTATATGTACTTTTGTTTGTTTCAGGTTAACTGTGACTGACTCGAATGGAGCGACTAATTCTACCCTGGCTCAAGTCACGGCATTAGAAGGTACACACAGACTGCCTCATGTTGCTTCTTTAACACTCAACCTGGACAAAAATGGCCTCTGCAGTGGTCTAGAGAAATGTACATGTACATTTGCAGACCAAGAGAAGAAAATTTTAGAAATTTACCACTGGAATGTCTGACTCAGTAACCGAGCCAGTCATTCCAGTAATAAATTTTCAAAAATTATCTTTTCTTCATCTGCAAATGGACAGTTTCTATGAGAAATGTAAATTTTCTTGTCAAAATTTGAGGGTTAAAGGGTTAATGGTTAAGAGTGGTAATGAAGATGTATGTTTTTGCCCAATGGTCAAGCCAGCCGAAAATGACATCTGCAAGGCTTTTCAAGAATGGACATTTGCAGGCCTAGGAACTTGCTCAGTTGGCGAGCCAGCCATTGCAGTGAACAATTGGAAAAAATACTTGTCTCTTGGACTACAAATGAACATTCCTCAAACCATTGCGGAAGCCATTTTAGGCTGGCTTGACCATTCAATGGTTAGTGTGGTCAAGTCAATAAAAAATGGCACCTGCCATTGTCTTGAGAAATTTTCATTTGTACACTGAGAGAATATTTTAAATAGTACATGATTCCAGTTCATTCCAGTCATATGAAATGGCAAAATATTTCTTTTTTGTCTCGCATATGAAGGAGAAGTGAGATATGGGTGTCACTTTTTCGAGGATAATGATACTGATGACGATAATGATGATGACAATGACGGCGATGGGAGCGGCGGCAAGGTTAGGCTTTGTTTTTAGCAAACCACGTTTTCTTATGTTTCAGTATTGGTTGACCCTTTCGGAACTAAACTTGGGTACATGGTTTCCTTTGCTGTGAGAGATCAGCATTATGGCATTGAGCTCAATCGATCATATTTTCCACATTCACTTGGCACAGTAGAGTGATGCAAGATATGTTATTCCGCACATTAAAGTGATGCAAGATGACGTGTTATTCAGCACAGTAAAGTGATGCAAGATAACATGTTATTCTGCATAGTAAAGTGATGCAAGACAACATGTTATTCTGCACAGTAAAGTGATGCATGACAACATGTTATTCTGCACAGTAAAGTGATGTAAGACAACATGTTATTCTGCACAGTAAAGTGATGCAAGATGACGTGTTATTGTGCACAGTAAAGTGATGCAAGATGACATGTTATTGTGCACAGTAAAGTGATGCAAGATGACATGTTATTCTGCACAGTAAAGTGATGCAAGACAACATGTTATTCTGCACAATAAAGTGATGCAAGACAACATGTTATTCTGCACAGTAAAGTAATGCAAGTCAACATGTTATTCTGCACAGTAAAGTGATGCAACACAACATGTTATTCCGCACAGTAAAGTGATGCAAGATGACGTGTTATTCTGCACAGTACAGTGATGCAAGACAACATGTTATTCTGCACAGTAAAGTGATGCAAGACGACATCTTATTTTGCGCAGTAAAGTGATGCATGACATGTTATTCTGCACAGTAAACTGATGCAAGACAACATGTTATTCTGCACAGTAAAGTGATGCAAGATGACATGTTATCTGCACAGTAAAGTGATGCAAGACAACATGTTATTCAGCACAGTAAAGTGATGCAAGACAACATGTTATTCTGCACAGTAAAGTGATGCAAGACAACATGTTATTCTGCACAGTAAAGTGATGCAAGATGATATTATTTATTCTGCACAGTAAAGTGATGCAAGACAACATGTTATTCTGCACAGTAAAGTGATGCAAGACAACATGTTATTCAGCACAGTAAAGTGATGCAAGACAACATGTTATTCTGCACAGTAAAGTGATGCAAGATGATATGTTATTCTGCACAGTAAAGTGATGCAAGATGACATGTTATTCTGCACAGTAAAGTGATGCAAGACAACATGTTATTCTGCACAGTAAAGTGATGCAGGATGACGTGTTATTGTGCACAGTAAAGTGATGCAAGACAACGTGTTATTCTGCACAGTAAAGTGATGCAACACAACATGTTATTCTGCACAGTAAGGTGATGCAAGATGACATGTTATTCTGCATGGTAAAGTGATGCAAGATGACATGTTATTCTGCACAGTAAAGTGATGCAAGACAACATGTTATTCTGCACGGTAATGTGATGCAACACAACATGTTATTCTGCACAATTAAGTGATGCAAGACATGTTATTCCGCACAGTAAAGTGATGCAAGATGACGTGTTATTCTGCACAGTAAAGTGATGTAAGACAACATGTTATTCTGCACAGTAAAGTGATGCCAGATGACGTGTTATTCTGCACAGTAAAGTGATGCAAGACAACATGTTATTCTGCACAGTAAAGTGATGCAAGACAACGTGTTATTCTGCACAGTAAAGTGATGCAACACAATATGTTATTCTGCACAGTAAAGTGATGCAAGATGACATGTTATTCTGCACAGTAAAGTGATGCAAGACAACATTTTATTCTGCACAGTAAAGTGATGCATGACAACATTTTATTGTGCACAGTAAAGTGATGCAAAACAACATGTTATTCTGCACAGTAAAGTGATGCAAGATGACATGTTATTCTGCACAGTAAAGTGATGCAAGACAACATGTTATTCTGCACAGTAAAGTGATGCATGACAACATTTTATTGTGCACAGTAAAGTGATGCAAAACAACATGTTATTCTGCACAGTAAAGTGATGCAAGATGACACGTTATTCTGCACAGTAAAGTGATGCAAGACAACATGTTATTCTGCACAGTAAAGTGATGCAAGACAACATGTTATTCTGCACAGTAAAGTGGTGCATGACAACATGTTTTTCTGCACAGTAAAGTTATGCAAGACAACATGTTATTCTGCACAGTAAAGTGATGCAAGATGACGTGTTATTCTGCACAGTAAAGTGATGCAAGACAACATGTTATTCTGCACAGTAAAGTGATGCAAGACAACATGTTATTCTGCACAGTAAAGTGGTGCATGACAACATGTTTTTCTGCACAGTAAAGTGATGCAAGACAACATGTTATTCTGCACAGTAAAGTGATGCAAGATGATATGTTATTCTGCACAGTAAAGTGATGCAAGTCAACATGTTATTCAGCACAGTAAAGTGATGCAAGACAACATGTTATTCTGCACAGTAAGGTGATGCAAGACAACATGTTATTCTGCACAGTAAAGTGATGCAACACAACATGTTATTCGGCACAGTAAAGTGATGCAAGATGACGTGTTATTCTGCACAGTAAAGTGATGCAAGACAACATGTTATTCTGCACAGTAAAGTGATGCAAGACAACATGTTATTCAGCACAGTAAAGTGATGCAAGACAACATGTTATTCTACACAGTAAAGTGATGCAAGATGACATGTTATTCTGCACAGTAAAGTGATGCAAGACAACATGTTATTCAGCACAGTAAAGTGATGCAAGATGACATGTTATTCTGCACAGTAAAGTGATGCAAGATGACGTGTTATTCAGCGCAGTAAAGTGATGCAACACAACATGATATTCTGCACAGTAAAGTGATGCAACACAACATGTTATTCTTCTTCTTATTTTCGTTTGCCGATCACACCGCCAGTCCTGTAAGTGACTATCGACATGATCATAAACGTTAAGTGCGTGGATCCATGGTTTATTAGAGTGCGCCGTGCGGCCTAGAACCTCCGTCTTCAGCACTCGAGGTTTCTGTCAGGGTTACCCCACCCTTACCTCCTTTAGTCGCCTCTTACGACACGCAGAGGATACGGAAGGTGTATTCTAAGCCCCACCTACAGGGCAGACAACATGTTATTCATTGATTTGATTTATTCTTTAACCCTTTCATGACAAAACCGGCCTCTGTAGTGGTTTTGAGTAATGTCCATTTACATGCCAGGAGAAGACTATTTTAGAAATTTTACCACTGAAATGACTGGCTCGTTTACCGAGCCAGTCATTACAGTGGTAAATTTTCAAAAATCGTCTTCTCTTGGCCTGCAAATGGATATTAAATAAGTAAATAATTTAATTTTTCGAAGAAATTTAGTCATTAAAAGGTTAAGAGTATTCGAATTACAATAGTAAATGTTTAATGTACATCTAGAGATTGCTTTTATTTCAAACTCGGCTGTACAGCAAACGGTCAATTAATAGTGTTTATAGGCTGATAAAATGTAGTAAGCCACGTTTACTGGAATTGGTTACCTGATGCTTGTACTCAAAGTTGAGACCAGATTGGGGAAAGAACAACTTTGTCTTCAATAACCAGTGCTATTACCAATGTGGCGGCACGACCATGGCCAGCAAGGTAGCATGTATCTTCATGGGTAATCTGGAAGAAACACTCCCTAAATGCCACTTTTAAGTCCGTACTTTACCTCGGATACATCAATGATATCTTCATGATTTGTGGAGAAGGAGCACCCAAATTCATTACCTTCATAGCATACATGAACGATGCGCACCGCAGCATCAAATTCACAGCAGAGTGCTCCCCTACACAGGTTTCCTTCTTGGATAAGTTAATTCAAAGAAAGGACAATGAACCCATCACATCCAGCCTTTACTCCAAACCCACTGACACCCATGGTTACCTACACTCAGACATGGGGCACAAACCCATGGTTACTTACACTCAGACAGGGGGCACAAACCCACTGACACCCATGGTTACCTACACTCAGACATGGGGCACAAACCCACTGACACCCATGGTTACCTACACTCAGACTTGGGGCAATTACATTGGCAATGTAATTAATTACAATTACTTTGCAAAACATTCAATTAAATTATAATTACTCAATTTTATGATTGTAATTAATTACAATTACAATTACTTTGCAAAGTAATTAATTACAATTACTTTTTACCAATATCTGTGTGTAAGAATTGATTTCTAAGCAATGGCAAGTGTGTGAATTTGCCTGTGCGTGCTGAATAAATAAACAAAGAATTGTATGCAGTCATATTTTACTTTTAATCAACACTTACATATATTATGTATATGTATACGTACATATATTATGTATATGTACTAGGAAAATGGCATCTGCAGTGGTTTTGAGAAATGACTGTTTGCAGACCAAGAGAAGACTATTTTTGAAAATTTACGCGCTCTAGAATGAGTCAGTCAATCTAGTGGTAATTTTTCAAAAATAATCCTCATGGTATGCAAATGGATATATTCTGCGAGAAAATAATCTGTCTAAAGTCTGCATGTACTCTCATTAACCCTTAATCTTTATCACTGATGTCCAAATTTAAAATTTTTAAATTAAATTAAAAGATGAACTGTTGTCATTTTTCAACAAATTTTGTGGAATATGTTGTTGTCATAGTCTCATAGACAGCGATATCGTCCAAGAATTTTGTAGAAAAATCTACACCAATTTCTTTGCTATCAATATAATAAAAGATAGAATATTGACCCTGGAGAAGGGTAAACTGACCAAGCCTGCCAAAACTGGCTTGAGCAGTGGTCTTGAGCTAAGTCTATTTGTAGGGTAAGAAGACTATTTTCTTAAATTTACCAATGGAGTGACTGGTTCCCAAACCAAGCCACTCATTCCAGTGTTGAATTAAAAAAATTAGTCTTCTCTTGGCCTGCATATGGACAATCACTGAGCAGAAGATTTTCAGTTGATAAATCTTGAGCTTTAAAAAATTGATGTATTGCACCATATAGAAAATAGACCAGGAGGTATTAACCCTTTTCAAGGAGAAAATTTGTTAGGATGTCTGACCACTGGTGGAGTTAACCTTATCAATAATACTCGGATCAGACAAGGACGATTTCCCTTTTACAGGCTGGGGCCAATCATTAATAACGTTCCTAATAATGATAAGTAGCCGTCACTAGATAGTAATAGCTTCGCTAGTCGCATGGACATGCTAGAGAAACGTGTGGATCTAGTAT
Organism: Chaetoderma sp. LZ-2023a; assembly: GCA_034401795.1. Taxonomy (NCBI): domain Eukaryota; kingdom Metazoa; phylum Mollusca; class Caudofoveata; order Chaetodermatida; family Chaetodermatidae; genus Chaetoderma; species Chaetoderma sp. LZ-2023a. The sequence goes on from CM067375.1 coordinate 96,523,353, forward strand.
TAGAGTACCAAAAGCTAATCCTCTCATCACAAGATTTGAGCACAATGAGTAGCGGGTTAAGTCTAATTGAAAATAAGGTCAATCTGTTGGTGGATAAACCTAACCTACAGATACCTCAGGTACCTCTCAGTAGACCAGCTGCTTCTATTGCGGCAGATGTTAGCATTCCTCCAATTCCACAATCTTTTCCATTACCACCACCTCTACTGATGACACCCCCTGTATCATATAATCGCCAGAATATGCAGCCTACATTCACTACATGTGAGATCTGTAACATGTTCAACAAACATACTAATAGCGAATCAGGAAACAGAATCCGTATGCAACAACAAGGTTGTGGTGGGATCCTAAAAGTAAACCCACACAAATATCTCCGACCTGGCTTCAACTATCACCAGAACATCCCTATCGTGGGCAACAATGCTAACAACTTACTGTCAAATGCCTATAGAAGAGCCGGGTCCTGGCAAATTGACCATCCTCGGGTTGAGCACAAGACTGCTACTAGGGCACAGCGTGCTAGTATCCATATCAAGACCTCCAACTGCAAAACCTTAGCTGGTGTGTCTAAGAAGGACAAACTAACTGCTACACATCATCAACCAGAGGAAGTTGTTCAATCGACTGCTCAAAACACTAGTAGTCCCTGTGTTGAGGTACACCATCTTCACTAATCTATCCAAAATACACAGAACAATAGGTGTACTGACAATCGTAATCAATACAGTGGCATTAAACAAAACACGACATCACCCGCTCTAGATCTGCCTTTTTAGGCGAAACGGGCCTCCTGACCAGGCCGCAGGAGAAAAGCCACTTCTCTTTAGCACTGAACACGCCTTCATCAAACCTACAGACATGAAGCTGGTTCCTCCAGTAGTGCTAGATCCTTGCAATACACCACTGGATCTCTCAATACCAGAAGTGACATCTCAAAGTCCTTAACCATTACCAGCTTTAATGTTTAAGGAATTTGAGGTAACGCTCATTACTTACAGCGAATCTCCCAGTAATCAGATATTATCTGTGGCCAGGAGCACTGGCTCTGGGACTGAAAAACCTGAAATAGCACAATACTTACCCAATTTTTGCTATTCAATTCGGTCGGTCGACGCTGATTTACCTAGCGGTAATTTTCAAAGGACTCACGCTCATGGAGGGATCTTTATTGCCTGGACAAAGGAACTCAATAATAAAATTACTCCTTTAAATGAGGGGAACAATCATGTAGTTGCGATAGAGCTGAACCAATCACCAAAACCTGTCCTTCTGGCTACCAACTATATGCCAACCTCCGGCTATTCGAATACCGCGGCTAAAGAATACCAAAACTGTCTTGATATACTGAACACTGGTTGCTAAATTCAAATCGACCCATACTGTTATTTGGGCGGGAGACTTGAACGCAACCATACACTAGCAGAGGAACAACAGATCCAACAAACTCCTGAAACGCTTCCTCTCTAGTGACGGTCTATCTATTGTAATAGACATTCCCAGTCAGCCAATTTACAGTCAGGCTGGAAATTGCTCCCAAATTGATTATTTCTTCACACATGATCCATCACTTCTTCTGAATTTACAGGTTAAACCAAAAGAGGACTGTAGCACGTCTACTCATGTGCCTGTTGTTTGCAATATTCTTAGTCAGTGGAGCACCTTCCCTGTACAAAACAGTTGCCTAACTGTACATCCAGACTACTATGGGCACAAGCTGAGTTATCAGAGTACGCAAGGTTTATGCAACAGAACCGTAACTCTGCCAATGTTACTCAATCACTAAATGTGGAATCACTTGCTGCTGCAGTGCAGAAGGCTCTGCTAGAAGTCGCCCAGAAAGCAGTTCCATGCAAACAAGTTAGGATCAATTGTCCCAAGTAGAGACATCCCCAAATGTTAAGAAGGGACTTCATTCCCAACTTCGCAAGGAAGTAGCATGTGAGAGGACTTCCTTTTACAATAAGATCATGCAAGATAGCAATAATAACAATTTCCACAAACTTATTAATCGCACAAGGCACCATGGTAAAAGCACTGGCCATCTATCATTAGGGGGGGGGGGGGGGCAAGGTTATCTATGACCCCATTGAACAGTGTCAATCTCTGGCCAACTTCTATGAAGATCTTGCTGCTCCGTCAAATTACCCACATTGTGACCCTCATCATATGGACAAGTTGGACTCCAACCTTCAATTATTACAGGAATTATAGCATTCCAATGAACAGCTATGTCCAACAATTACTGAAAATGACGTTAGGTCATCAATACGTATCTTGCATACAAGCAAGTCTGCTGACGAATGTGGTCTAGGTGCTGAACATTTGATCTATGCTATGGATAGCATTACCCCCAGTCTGGTGTATCTATTCAATCTCATGACCTCTAAACAAATTCCAGAGCTGTTCAAGACAGGCGTGATTACCCCATTTCTTAAGCAAGTCAAAGACTCAACGACTCCAAGTAACTACCGTGGCATCACAGTTCTTTCCATTATTGAAAAGGTGTTTGAGTACACAATTCTAAATTGTATTAGAAATCAGCTGCCCCAGAGTCAGTCTCGACTCCAGTATGTATTCACCAAAGGCTTATCCCCACTAATGGCAACCCTTACCCTCTCAGAGACTACTCACGATTGGCTGGAAAGAAATATTTCTACCTACATGGCTTTCCTCGACACACAAAAAGCTTTCGACGTTGTGGACCATGTGCCCCTGAAATGCCACCTATTTGATCAGGGTATCAACTTGCATATCCGACAAATTGTTGATCTCCTGTACTCTGGACTTACTTCCACCCATTCCCCATCTTACAAGGAGTTTGTCAAGGTGGTATCTTGTCTCCTAGCCTCTATTAAACCTGCATTAACAACTTACTTGTGCAGCTAGAAAAGGGACAAATTGGGTCATTCATTGGCACTAACTACACCGGATGCCCTACCATTGCTGATGATGTGGCGCTGGTCAGCAACTCAGCAAGTGAATTACAGTGTATGTTGAACTACACATTTACTTACTCAGCTAGGGAACGGTTTCTCATACATCCTGATAAAACCTGTGTGTTGTGTGTGCCTTCGCCAAAATATTGGAACGAAATGATCTCTGACTGGCATCTTGGTGACACTGAAGTTTCACAATCATCACAGGCTACCCATATCGGCCTAATCCATAGCTCTAAAGACGAAATGTCTCTCAATATTGAGAACAGGATATCCCTGGCTAGAAGAATAGTCGATAGCCTCTCTGGGACTGGACTACATGGCTCCAATGGCCTTGCACCAAGAGTAAGCCTAAAAATATTTAACCTGTACGTACTACCTCGCCTTCTCTATGTGCTAGAGATATTTATACTCCAGCAAAAACACCTTAAATGCATGCCTAGAGGGTTTTCATCTGCAGATGCTGCACATAATTTAGTCTGCATGGCTGCCCATGCGTACAGCGAAATGTGCAGTCTTCCTTCAGCCTGTGTTTAGGCCTATCACTGCTGAGCTACATCGCTGACAACTAACATTTGTTGGTAATATTATAAAATGCCAAAACAGTTCGCTATGTGACATTATGCGTCAGATAGCTATAGGTTCCAGTTCATCCAGAAGCTGGTTCGGGAATACTGACAAATTCTATCTCAATATTACCTTCCACCTATAGTTCAACTACTTGACCACATGCCTGGGAAGAAGGCTTGGAAATCTATGGTAATATCTGCGATTGATGGCTACTGGAATGCTGGTCTTCAGGACGAGTGTAATAAAAAAAGCACTCTGGGGTATCTTAGCTTTGCCAGACTGGCTATCGAGAAAGTTCATGTATCAATTGAGACAGTCTTAAGCAACACCAAAGATGCAAAGGGATGCTTTGTTAAATCTCGTCTCTTAACTGGCACGTACTTAGTCCTAATAACTCGCCATAGATTTAACAATTAAAAAATTTGACCCAATCTGCCAACTCTGTCAGAGCACCCCTAAGGAATACATGCGTATGACTACCTCATGTCCTGCTCTGCTTAGATATAGGACAGACATTCTGAACCAAATCAAACAGCTAATTATTTCCACATTAGATATATCAACATGGAATCTAATATCCTTTGATTTAGTCTGTCTAACTCAACTTATCATAGAATGCACTACGCTAGTAGACTTTGGTCTCCTTCCTAATGACGACTCCTTGCTCTGCAATATTGAAAATCATAGCAGAAGATTGTGTTACAGTATACACTGTGGCAGAACTTACATTTCCAACCTGCAGTCATAGTAATCCATATTCTCTATCTCTGGTTCATGTAGTATGCTTGTTTGATGGTAATGTATCTGTATATGTGTATATAATCATCTTAATCATGTGTTTCAGTGCTTTAATTGTCCGATTATTTAATTCTTTATGTTCTTGTAATTTGTTTAAATCTATGTATCATTTCCTAATCCTCTCCCCCACTAGTAGTTTAACTAGTTTTACAAAACACAATTTTTATTGCTGCTGTGGGTGCTCCAAGCTGTTGGAGGATTATTCTCACTCAACAACAACAACAACAACAACAACAACAACTCATCCCTAGTGGTAAAGTAAATAATTATAGTTATACTACGTTAGCATTACTAACTATGTGAACTATGTTCCTTAGAATAATTTGATTGCAAGTTGCTGATGCTTTAAACAGCTACAAGTTCTAACTTATTTTCAAAATATTGTGCAACTCTCCTCAGACATGTCAGAGTACTTTCCTGAAATTTAGAGTTGAAAACATTAGACTGATCTAGAAAAACACTGGCCATGAGGATATGATATTTGTGCATACATTTAAGCATGTGTATAAAGGATGGCCTGGTGATCATGTACAGAACCGTCCCCTATACACAGGTGTTATAATTGTCATTTAAGAATCAAACCTTTCAAGATGTCTGAAAAATGGGGTTGACTATTTTGATAAAAATTTGACCGAAAGCTGTTGGCGTCTAAGGCACCTTTGATTTCCATTTAAAAAAATTCAAATTTCAATAGCTGTCTTAACCATTTGAATGTGAAAGAGCAAATATGAAGGAGCACATGCATTTTACCAAATATCCTGTTTAGTATTTTGAAACTAATTTGTCTGGAAGTATTTGCTGCCTAAGGCAACAACAGAGTAAGTTAGCAAATATTTCCAGTCAAATTAATGTTAATCTGCCTTTGCGCTCAAAGAACAAATACCATAAATCACATGTACATTCTTAACAAATATGTGTTTAATATTTTGAAACTAATTTGACTGGAACAGTAAGGCAGCAACAGCTTCCACTCAAATTAATTTTACTTAACCATTTGAACCTGAAAGAGCAAATATGAAAAAACATACATTTTCCAAAATGTCCTGTTAAATATTTTGAAGTGCTTGCTGCATGACACAGTTGCTGCATTGGATAGCAATTACTTCCAGTCAAATGTGTCACGCACCAAGCACTTCCAGTCAAATTAATGTTAATAAGCCTGAGTTTGAGCCCATGTGCATTTTTAACAAATAGTTCTGTTTAATATTTTGAAACTAATTTGACTGGAACAGGAAGGCAGCAACAACTTCCTGTAAAATTAATGTAGTATATGCACCTCATTGCTTCTTTGAAGCTATGGCTTCCAGGCAGGTTGGTTGAAAATGAAGATAAAGTCTGTATTTTACTATATTGTGTGTTTGGTTTTTTAATATGTTATTTTCATTAATGGATTGTGCTGATTAGCTGTAATGGCATAAAAAATCAATAAAGTATATGTACGTACACCCTTGTAGGTATGATAATGGCTTGTTATACATTGTGTGCCTTCCTAATGCATTGGGCTTGTTATGAAGAATTAAGAAGAGATATTAATTTATAGTGTCAGCATCAAACATACCTTCAATTTTTGTATGTAATTGATACAGTATTTGAAATTACCAATTACACAATTTTCAAATGTTATTAATTACAATGCAATTACAATTACTTTTTTAGCTACTCAATTACAATTACAACCAATTACTTGAGAAATGTAATTAAATTGCAGCCAATTACAATTACAAATTACAATTACCCCATGTCTGCGGCTACACTATGACTCAGCACATGCAAAGCACTGCAAGTCTTCTTGGGCAAATGCTCAGGCCACGCACAATCTGCTTCAACAAAACATCCTTCATAGTAACCGTCTCATAGAACATTATGAGATCTGAGGCCACACAACTAACCGTCTACGCCAAGCACAAAACACAGCTGCGCATAAAAACGGGGACAACCTCCTTCAAAATTCCACCAAAAAGATATCTAACCAGGATAATTAAGCCGATCGTTGTCTCAGATTTCAACCAAGCTTCACTTGCCACCAACTCCCATCATCCTCAAATACTCACCAGTTCTCACCAGCAGTCCCAGAGGTAGAGATCCATCGGGAACATCCTGGCCCATGCCAAACTCCCATCACCCTCCATCCCTGTGCCCACCATACACGCCAAATCTTTGTTACCATGCACATCAAGGAATTGCTAAAAAGCAGAACTTTCTCAAGTTCATACACAGAGCATAGGTAATTGCAAAACACAATATTGTATACCTTATCACTTGCTCATTATTAAAAAAACAGTATGTTGGCGAAACTAAGAGGGCATTCAAACTTAGAATCAAGACCATTTCAGAGACATGGCCACAAGAAAGATTCTCTCCACTTCAATCTTCCCGACCATGATAAGACGCATGGTATTCTTTCACATTATACATGTGTTAAGAGATGATCTGACCTTGGACCATCAGAAAGAAAAAATAATTTTTCTGGATCCACCCGCTCCACACTAGACTCCATCGGGATCAACCAGCTTGGATAATGGGCTTCCACTTAATAGTTCCTATCCCTCCCCCACCTCACAACATTTTAATCAACCTAATAGTGTTTATATTTGATACAGTGAAAATTAGATTGATAATATGTTAGTATATATCCCACACACATATTTCAATTTGCTGCATATTTTCAGAGGTGGATTTCCCTCCAGTGGCGAATGGTGGTTCAGATGTGATCATACATCTGCCGGTGACTCATGTGACTTTATACGGCAATCACAGTACAGATGATAAGGGCATCGCCAGCTATGAATGGTCAATAATCAGTGCAGATCATCCCACGGATATGGATGTAAGTCTCAAGAGAAATACGAGAGGCAAATAATGGAGCCAGTCATTCCATTGTTAAATTTTCACTTAAGACAGGTTTAACTGTGACTATAAGGTGGTCGCTTAATGCAGGTTTGACTGGCTCCATATGGTTGTCACTTAAAGCAGGTTTTACTGTGGCTCCATAAGGTGGTCACTTAAGACAGGTTTAACTGTGGCTCCGTAAGGTGGTAACTTAAGACAGGTTTTACTCTGGCTCCATAAGGTGGTCACTTAAGACAGGTTTAACTGTGGCTCCATAAGTTGGTCACTTAATGCAGGTTTGACTGGCTCCATAAGATTGTCACTTAAAGCGGGTTTTACTGTGGCTCCATAAGGTGGTCACTTAATGCAGGTTTGACTGGCTCCATAAGGTGGTCACTTAAGGCAGGTTTTACTGTGGCTCTATAAGGTGGTCACTTAAGACAGGTTTAACTGTGTCTCCATAATTATGTTAAAAATATTCTACAGAGCATTTTATTTTTTTCTGTTATTTCTAAGCTGTACTGTATGGGTGTATCCGCAAGATATGTCGGTCAGCGCCATATTTAGCCCTTTGGCACTCAAATTTGTTTTATAAAATTTCAATTTTCTCATAGACAATGTCCATTTGCAGATTAAAAGATTAATTTGTAAAATTTACCACTGGAATGGAATGACTAGCTCGTTTATTGTCTTTCCACTGGTAATTAAAAAAAGTCTTGTCTGCAAATAGACATTTGTCAAGACCAGTTTTTGGCTGACTTAGTGTTACAGGGTTAAACTTTTCATACTGTGTCTACATCTACATCGTGTGTGACATAGTACATCTTGTGTGACAGTACATCATGTGTGACATAGTACGTCGTGTGTGACATAGTGTGTCTACATGTACATCGTGTGTGACATAGTGTGTCTACATGAACATCGTGTGTGACATACTGTATGTGACATAGTGTGTGTGACATAGTGTATGTGACAGTGTGTGTGACATAGTGTACGTGACAGTGTGTATGTGACATAGTGTATGTGACAGTGTGTGTGTGACTGTGTGTGTGTGTGACATAATGTATATGACAGTGTGTGTGACATAGTGTATGTGACAGTGTGTGTGACATAGTGTATGTGGCATGTGTATGTGACATAGTGTGTGTGACATGGTACATCGTGTTTGTATCATACTGTATCTATGTGACATAGTACATCGTTTTTGTATCATACTGTATCTATGTGACATAGTACATCGTGTTTGTATCATAGTGTATGTGACATAGTACATTGTGTTTGTATCATAGTGTACCTATGTGACATACTACATTGTGTTTGTATCATAGTGTACCTATGTGACATAGTACATCGTGTTTGAATCATAGTGTATCTATGTGACATAGTACATCGTGTTTGTATCATAGTGTATCTATGTGACATAGTACATCGTGTTTGTATCATAGTGTATCTATGTGACATAGTACATTGTGTTTGTATCATACTGTATCTATGTGACATAGTACATTGTGTTTGTATCATAGTGTATCTATGTGGCATAGTACATCGTGTTTGTATCATAGTGTATCTATGTGACATAGTACATCGTGTTTGTATCATATTGTATGTGACATAGTGTATGTGAGAGTGTGTGTGACATAGTGTGTGTGACATAGTACATCGTGTTTGTATCATACTGTATCTATGTGACATAGTACATCGTGTTTGTATCATACTGTATCTATGTGACATAGTACATCGTGTTTGTATCATAGTGTATGTGACATAGTGCATTGTGTATGTGACATAGTACCTCGTGTCTGTATCATAGTGTATCTATGTGACATAGTACATCGTGTTTGTATCATAGTATATCTATGTGACATAGTACATCATGTTTGTATCATACTGTATCTATGTGACATAGTACATCGTGTTTGTATCACAGGGTGTCCAGAAGGCAATTTTAAACCTGAATAACTTACAAGTTGGGGACTATACATTCCAGTTGAAGGTAACCGACACATCTGGTAAAGAAGGCACTGCCCAGGTGCATGTTATTGTTAGACCAGGTAAGTTATATAATGCACAGGTATGTGTATACAGTGTGTATGAGCATGCAAAATGAAAAATTCTAGATAATTACCTGCATACCTGTTTGCTAACAACCCTTGCCGCTTTGAAAGCATGGAATAAAGTAGTCACAAAAGCACTGAGTCGAGGAGAAATTTTCCCGGTGTTAATGGGTCTTCCTAATTGACCAGCTCGATGTCACAATGTAACCTCTCTGTCATTGCACTGCCTCAGGATGGCATAGATTACCATGCAGCCCTGCCAAATGACAGCATCCTGAATCTGGCCCTGACATGTATCCCAATTTGGTTGCAATATAATTAGCAATTCCTGAGCTATAAAGCAATATGTAGAGCTAAACTAAAAACTTATCCGAGATTTGACGCCGACAGACAAATGGACGGATGGACTGATGGATGATTAACAGAGCCAATCAACTTGGCAAGATGTGTAGTGACTGCACTACTTGTTCAGTGAGAAGTCGGGTTTTAAGATTCGCTCTTGAGGCGCTATCCTTATGGCTTCCCCAAGTAGTTTAACTTTTCACGGTTAGACTTATCATGTATCCAGTGGTCAATTATAATCACTACATGTTCTTGTCTTTAGTCAGTCTTATTCACTCATTACGTGTATTCTCTTCTGTGTGCACTACAAGAAATAATAAAGCCTGCTCTGAAAATGTGCAGAAAAAAATATATTTCACCAATATCCTGTCAGTGTATCACTGGTTTCTTGTTAATTAATCACTATTATTGACACTAATTTTCAGAGACTAACCAGGCTCCGATTGCTGTTGCTGGTGCTGACAGAGTTCTCTACCTTCCTTTGAAAGGCTTCTCACTAGATGGCAGCAACAGTACTGATGACCAGGGTGTTGTTTCTTATCAGTGGCAGCAGATAAGGTGCGTACACACGTGAGTGTGTGTGTGTGTGTGTGTGTGTGTGTGTGTGCATGCGTGCGTGCGTACGTATGTACATGTGCATGGGTGCATGTGTGTGCGTACATGCGTGTGTGTGTACTTGTGCACACCTAAGTGTATACCAATAACTGTATGTTCCCAATATCTCAACATCACTTCTACTCTTTCTGTGAATCACAGGAATTTCACTGCCATCATTCTTTCCCTTGACATCATTTATTACTCGATTTTCAGCGGTCCATCATCTCTCGGTATCCCTCGGACTAACCAAGCCATGACACAAGTAAGCGGTGAGATCGTGGCCGGCGATTACACGTTTAAACTGACAGTACAAGACCAATTTGGAATAACAAACTCTGATGTCACCAAGATCACGGTGAAAGAAAGTAAGTGTGATTCCTGACAATGAAGAAGTGGTGGGTGGAAAGTAAGTGTTATGTGATTCCTGACAGTGAAGAAGTGGTTTGTGGAAAGTAAGTGTTATGTGATTCCTGACAGTGAAGAAGTAGTGGGTGGAAAGTAAGTGTTATGTGATTCCTGACAGTGAAGAAGTGGTGGGTGGAAAGTAAGTGTTATGTGATTCCTGACAGTGATAAAGTGGTGGGTGGAAAGTAACTGTTATGTGATTCCTGACAGTGAAGAAGTGGTTTGTGGAAAGTAAGTGTTATGTGATTCCTGACAGTGAAGAAGTGGTGGGTGGAAAGTAAGTGTTATGTGATTCCTGACAGTGAAGAAGTGGTTTGTGGAAAGTAAGTGTTATGTGATTCCTGACAGTGAAGAAGTGGTTTGTGGAAAGTAAGTGTTATGTGATTCCTGACAGTGATAAAGTGGTGGGTGGAAAGTAAGTGTTATGTGATTCCTGACAGTGAAGAAGTGGTTTGTGGAAAGTAAGTGTTATGTGATTCCTGACAGTGAAGAAGTGGTTTGTGGAAAGTAAGTGTTATGTGATTCCTGACAGTGAAGAAGTGGTTTGTGGAAAGTAAGTGTTATGTGATTCATGACAGTGAAGAAGTGGTGGGTGGAAAGTAAGTGTTATGTGATTCCTGACAGTGAAGAAGTGGTTTGTGGAAAGTAAGTGCTATGTGATTCATGGCAGTGAAGAAGTGGTGGGTGGAAAGTAAGTGTTATGTGATTCCTGACAATGAAGAAGTGGTGGGTGGAAAGTAAGTGTTATGTGATTCCTGACAGTGAAGAAGTGGTTTGTGGAAAGTAAGTGTTATGTGATTCCTGACAGTGATGAAGTGGTGGGTGGAAAGTAAGTGTTATGTGATTCATGACAGTGATGAAGTGGTGGGTGGAAAAGATAGTTTAGTCTTTAATGGTGGTCAGAATTATTTATTTGTGGACAATCCCGTCCCGTCCTGACCCATGTGAGCAGAATCCTGGCTTAAGATGAAGTCCTGTCCCGTCCTGACCCATGTGAGCAGAATCCTGGCTTAAGATGAAATCCTGACCTGTGTGGTCAGAATCCTGGCTTAAAGGTCTTGTGAGGACTTGCGGTCGATAACGAGTTTCAATTAATTGTATGGTCTACTACACTATTTAAACACAATAGCGTCATTTTGGAGTGAAAGAAATATGTTAGGCAGCCCAAATAACGAGATTAAATGACGCCTCAATCCGAATCACATCACCACTCGCTGTGACGTCACACCGGGAACGGCGCTGTGAGCTGGGCCAATATTTCTCTGTCTGTCGTACAAAGGTAATATATTTTAAAACGTGCGTTTAACAGGATAGACTTCACCTACCATAACATAAATTATGTCAGGTTGAAGGTAAGTCTTTCTTTATTGATATTTATTCATTTTTAATGGTTTCATGGATAGCTATATTCGCATAATAACAGGCCTATAACTACGGTAAACCATGGTCAATGCTGAAAATCGGCAATATTTCAATGCATGTGACAAATACTCTGTAGTCTAGTAGGCCTAATTGTGGATCCATTACCATTCTTGAAAGGACAGGGTGTACTATGTAATATCTGGGATGGATGGATGTGAGTGATGATCGAGGTGGGTGGGAGAGGTTGACGATGACTGTAATTGTACTATTATTCATATCTAAATGTATATGCTACAGAGTGCAGTTACAACTTTTTCTGAAGATTACGAATGTACAATAAGTGTGTCAGTGTGTCCTATGTGAAATTTCCCGTGATTACTGATTAGAATGTAATTGTTTACCTAGTATAAGCTTTTGGCAATATGTTTGTGTAATAATAATGTAGAGGCATGTACGGGTCAACACGTACGTTGGTGTGTGTGTGGGGGGGGGGGGCCGCGTTACGCCTGTGACAACCATATGAACTATATTGTTTTCAAACTTCTTCCATGTATAGAAGTCGCATACACTCATATTTCAATGTTATGAAAAAGCAAAACTGTAGCAGATGAACAAATTTTAAATAGGTAGGTGAACTGACAGATGTTCAGAGGTCGCTATAGCGTATCATCTTTACTTACAGTGCAGCTCATAAATAATTTTAAATGCTTCCAAAGCAAAAACACAAATATGTTAGTTAGAACCATATGAACACGATACAAGAAACGTTATGTTGAATATTTTGAACACAATTTGGGTTGAAATCCAACCCAATTATGTTCAAAATATTCAACAGTATATGTTATTTAAGTTGTACTATAAGCGTGCGGGCGGCAGTGAAAGCCTCGCTACGCACCTAGACCGCTGCCTAAATTGTAAACAAACCGTGTACTGTCAATAATATGTCAATGTAGACTATACGCAAATAGATTAGTTTAGATTAAATTTATATTTACCCGACATTTTAGTTAATTTTAAACACATAACTGGAGTAAATGCTATATTGCAATCATAAATTTATTCATAAGCCTACACAATGGTAAATTGCAATCGTACGTGCACTGAGCGGTGTAAGCCTACTTAACTATCATTTAAAAAGGTGTACATTTGTGTACATACATGCTTTTATCATCTATGCAAAATCTCTGCAGTCAATCCAGAAAATTTGTAGAATTGTATTCCAAGAAGTGTGTGGGTGGGTTTGATTAAATATAGCCTAATTCACGTACACGAAATCCGATGTTACTGTCACCTCTAACAGGCCTATACGTTAGAATTGTGATGTCAGGCACCGTGACCATGAGGTCTGTCCTTTAAGTGTAATCAACAAAAATATCAACTTCGATATTATTGAACCTTTGTGCATCTCGAACAATGTAGTGTCCCTGTGTGAACAATGAATTGTCAAAGAATAGGTGCATAGGTGCCTAATACGCGCAGCAGTAGAGAGCCTATAGCTATGCTCCCCGAGACAATAATCTAGACTAACAGGAATTGGTGTCATCCCGGTGTGACGTCACAACTCTAGCGCGATAGGTAAAAACGTTTGGTTGTCAAGGTGGTTGCTATATGCTTATCTCAGCTTTGGCTGGGCCGATTACAAAAATTTAAAAAGCATTTTGTTCTTCTAGTAAAGGAGAATCTGTATTATGATTGTCAAGTTAATCAGAGCGATCGAGTATCTAGTCCTCACAACATCTTTAAGATGAAATCATGTCCCGTCCTGACCCGTGTGAGCAGAATCCTGGCTTAAGATGAATGCACATTTTATAACATGATTCTTATAAAGCTGTTGAATATCTTGACATTTTGACTAAAAGTTATTGCTATCTATGGCCTGTGCTGAATATTATCTACACCATGCAGAATAAAGTGATTTAAAATTCTTATTTTATTTAGCTATTAACAAGTCGCCTGTAGCCAACGCTGGCGGTGATCAGATCATACATCTGCCGATTAACCTCGTTGTCTTGGATGGCTCAGGGTCAATAGATGACAGAGGCATTGTTTCATATCTATGGACACGAGATCTGCGGAGTTTAGCTGCAGGGGTAAGTAGTAAATAAGTATTATATAACAGGATGCGAGATCCACAGAGCCTGGCTGCTGGGGTTAAGAAGTAAAATAGTATATAACAGGATGCAAGATCCACATGGCCTATCATAGGGCTTTGGTTGTATATTGACTATATATGTAGTAAAATAAGTAATATATAACAAGACGTGAGTTCCACAGATCCTAGCTGGGGGTTGGTTGAGGTATTTACTATATGTAGTAAATAAATAGTATATAACAGGATGCTAGATTTACAGAGTCTGGCTGCTGGGGTAAGTAGTAAATAAATGGTATATAACAGGATGCAAGATCCACAGAGCCTGGCTGCTGGGGTAAGTAGTAAATAAATAGTATATAACAGGATGCAAGATCCACAGAGCCTGCCTGCTGGGGTAAGTGGTAAATAAATAGTATATAACAGGATGCAAGATCCACAGAGCCTGGCTGCTGTGGTAAGTAGTAAATAAATAGTATATAACAGGATGCAAGATCCACAGAGCCTGGCCGCTGGTGTAAGTAGTAAATAAATAGTATATAACAGGATGCAAGATCCACAGAGCCTGCCTGCTGGGGTAAGTGGTAAATAAATAGTATATAACAGGATGCAAGATCCACAGAGCCTGCCTGCTGGGGTAAGTGGTAAATAAATAGTATATAACAGGATGCGGGATCCACAGAGCCTGGCTGCTGTGGTAAGTAGTAAATAAATAGTATATAACAGGATGCGGGATCCACAGAGCCTGGCTGCTGGGGTAAGTAGTAAATAAATAGTATATAACAGGATGCGGGATCCACAGAGCCTGGCTGCTGGGGTAAGTAGTAAATAAATAGTATATAACAGGATGCAAGGTCCACAGAGCCTGCCTACTGGGGTAAGTGGTAAATAAATAGTATATAACAGGATGCGGGATCCACAGAGCCTGCCTGCTGGGGTAAGTGGTAAATAAATAGTATATAACAGGATGCGGGATCCACAGAGCCTGGCTGCTTGGGTAAGTGGTAAATAAATAGTATATAACAGGATGCGGGATCGACAGAGCCTGGCTGCTGGGGTAAGTAGTAAATAAATAGTATATAACAGGATGCAAGATCCACAGAGCCTGCCTGCTGGGGTAAGTGGTAAATAAATGGTATATAACAGGATGCGGGATCCACAGAGCCTGCCTGCTGGGGTAAGTAGTAAATAAATAGTATATAATAGGATGCGGCATCCACAGAGCCTGGCTGCGTGGGTAAGTAGTAAATAAATAGTATTTATGGGCACTTTTCAGAGCTCATTCTAATGGTGTGTCGTATGTCAAACAGTGGTCCGCTTGACCTACTTTTCACATGGTTCATTTAACGTCATTGAAAATTCTTATACATGCTGTAGTTTCACATGTGTTCGTATACAGTAACCAATTTTGGTGTGTTGATGCATTGTAGGCTAATGACTGGTCTGTCGGTTACCAAACAGCGGTCAGCATGACCTACTTTTCATGAGTCATTCTAATGGTGTGTCATCTATCAGACAGTGGTCAGCATGACTTAGTTTTCACAGGTCACTGAATATCATTGAAAATTCTTCTCAGGGCATTACAGTTGTTCGTATGTTAAGCAGCCTTGGTGTATGGAGACATCTTGGGCTAAAGGTGTGTCATGTATCAAAAGTAGGTCACCTCTGACCTATGCTTCTCAGATAAATGAAAATCAAATAACTTGTCCAGTTTGTATTTTCTACCAATGGTCACCAAATGGACCTTGCCAGTTTTAGCTATGCCCCGCCCATCTCTAGCTAAGCTTCACCCACACCTCACTTGTTTTGGGATCGATCGATCTCTGAACTCTGACTGGCAATTTCCAGAAAACTGTACAGGTAAGCTATTGAACTTTTTGAAACTAATTTGACTGGGCGCTGTTGCTGCCTGTAGCAGCAATAGCGTCCAGTCAAATTAGTTTCAAAATATTCAACAGCATGTTTATTAAATAGTGGAGACATATAATTTGTACAACGTGTCAGACTATTAAGAGTTAAAGACAGGCCATATAGAATCGTTTTTGACGTAATGATTATGACATCATCCTACACACTGCTTAGCTGATTATGATGTCAGACCAAGAGAAAACTATTGAAAATTAACCACTGGAATGATTGGCTCGGTCATTCCAACGGTAAATTTTCAAAAATAGTCTATTCTCGGTCTGCAAATGAACCTTTTCTATGAGAAAATTAAAATTTTCTTGAACAAATTTGAGGGTTAAAGGGTTAAGGAATGGTGGATCCAATCTGTCACTCAAGTATATGACATCATAATCAATTATGTCACATGAAGGCGGATGTCACAATACATAGTGATGTATCTATCTTTGTGTGAGCATTGAACAGTCAGCCAATGTAAGAATTGTCTTTCATGGATTTACTATTTAATACACTGCAACAAGCATTAGTTTAGCTAGAATATTCAACAGCTTAGCTGAGGGTACAGTTACCTTGAAATTGGCATTCTGGGAATTCAGCATTTAAAGTATATTAATTGATTCCAACATGTGCAAAACATGGGCGGGGCTTAGCTAGAAATGGGCGGGGCGTAGCTAGACATGGGCGGGGCTTAGCTAGAAATGGGTGGGACTTAGCTTGAAATGGGTGGGGCTTAGCTTGAAATGGGTGGGGCTTAGCTTGAAATGGGTGGGCCATAGCTAGAAATGAGCAAGCCTTAGCTTGAAATGTGTGGGACATAGCTAAAAATGGGTGGGACATAGCTAGAAATGGGTGGGCCTTAGCTAGAATTGAGTGGCCCTTAGGTAGAAATGGGTGGCGCTTAGCTAGAAATGGGTGGGCTTAGCTAGAAATGGGTGGGGCTTGGCTAGAAATGGGTGGGTCTTAGTTAGAAATGGGTGGGGCTTAGTTAGAAATGGGTGTGGCTTAGCTAGAAATGGGTGGGTGTTAGTTAGAAATTGGTGGGGCTTAGCTAGAAAGGGGTGGGGCTTAGCTAGAAATGGATGGGTCTTAGCTAGAAATGGATGGGTCTTAGCTAGAAATGGGTTTCTCTATATCAAGTACAAGAAATGCAAGTGATCATTAAACATCTGACTGCTGAGTTTTTGCGTACGACTTTCCAAGGCTTATATCTCTGGACTTGCTGAATATTTTGAAAACAATATGACTGAAACTTTCAGTCAAATGGTTTTCAAAATATTCAGCAAGTCAAGAGTTTTTTCTCATTTAGAATTATTTTCTGGAGGATTACAGTAGTGAGACAGTTAAGAACTGTAAGTGTGATGCAGGTGAGTGTCCAGGCCCCTGAGGGAGACAGTGAGAACTGTAAGTGTTATGCAGGTGAGTGTCCAGGCCCCTGAGGGAGACAGTGAGAACTGTAAGTGTTATGCAGGTGAGTGTCCAGGCACCTGAGTGAGACAGTTAAGAACTGTAAGTTTATGCAGGTGAGTGTTCAGGCCCCTGAGGGAGACAGTTAAGAATTGTAAGTGTTATGCAGGTGAGTGTCCAGGCCCCTGAGGGAGACAGTTAAGAACTGTAAGTGTTATGCAGGTGAGTGTCCAGGCGCCTGAGGGAGACAGTAAGAACTGTAAGTGTTAGGCAGGTGAGTGTCCAGGCCCCTGAGGGAGACAGTGAGAACTGTAAGTGTTAGGCAAGTGAGTGTCCAAGCCCCTGAGGGAGACAGTAAGAACTGTAAGTGTTAGGCAGGCGAGTGTCCAGGCCCCTGAGGGAGACAGTAAGAACTGTAAGTGTTATGCAGACGAGTGTCCAGGCCCCTGAGGGAGACAGTAAGAACTGTAAGTGTTAGGCAGGCGAGTGTCCAAGCCCCTGAGGGAGACAGTAAGAACTGTAAGTGTTAGGCAGGCGAGTGTCCAGGCCCCTGAGGGAGACAGTAAGAACTGTAAGTGTTATGCAGGCGAGTGTCCAGGGCCCTGAGGGAGACAGTAAGAACTGTAAGTGTTATGCAGGCGAGTGTCCAGGCCCCTGAGGGAGACGGTTAAGAATTGTAAGTGTTATGCAGGTGAGTGTCCAGGCCCCTGAGGGAGACGGTTAAGAACTGTAAGTGTTATGCAGGTGAGTGTCCAGGCGCCTGAGGGAGACAGTAAGAACTGTAAGTGGTGGGCAGGTGAGTGTCCAGGCCCCTGAGGGAGACAGTAAGAACTGTAAGTGT
Organism: Chaetoderma sp. LZ-2023a; assembly: GCA_034401795.1. Lineage (NCBI taxonomy): Eukaryota > Metazoa > Mollusca > Caudofoveata > Chaetodermatida > Chaetodermatidae > Chaetoderma > Chaetoderma sp. LZ-2023a. Next base: position 96,541,488 of record CM067375.1, read on the forward strand.
TAGGCAGGTGAGTGTCCAGGCCCCTGAGGGAGACAGTAAGAACTGTAAGTGTTATGCAGGTGAGTGTCCAGGCACCTGAGGGAGACTGTAAGTGTTAGGCAGGCGAGTGTCCAGGCCCCTGAGGAAGACAGTAAGAACTGTAAGTGTGATGCAGGCGAGTGTCCAAGCCCCTGCGGGAGACAGTAAGAACTGTAAGTGTGATGCAGGCGAGTGTCCAGGCCCCTGAGGGAGACAGTAAGAACTGTAAGTGTGATGCAGGCGAGTGTCCAGGCCCCTGAGGGAGACAGTAAGAACTGTAAGTGTTATGCAGGTGAGTGTCCAAGCCCCTGAGGGAGACAGTAAGAACTGTAAGTGTTATGCAGGTGAGTGTCCAAGCCCCTGAGGGAGACAGTAAGAACTGTAAGTGTTATGCAGGTGAGTGTCCAGGCACCTGAGGGAGACAGTAAGAACTGTAGTGTTAGGCAGGTGAGTGTCCAGGCACCTGAGGGAGACAGTAAGAACTGTAAGTGTGATGCAGGTGAGTGTCCAGGCACCCGAGGGAGACAGTAAGAAATGTAAGTGTTATGCAGGTGAGTGTCCAGGCCCCTGAGGGAGACAGTAAGAACTGTAACTGTCATGCAGGTGAGTGTCCAGGCCCTTGAGGGAGACAGTAAGAACTGTAAGTGTTATGCAGGTGAGTGTCCAGGCCCCTGAGGGAGACAGTAAGAACTGTAAGTGTGATGCAGGTGAGTGTCCAGGCCCCTGAGGGAGACAGTAAGAACTGTAAGTGTTAGGCAGGTGAGTGTCCAGGCCCCTGAGGGAGACAGTAAGTGTTAGGCAGGTGAGTGTCCAGGCACCTGAGGGAGACAGTAAGAACTGTAAGTGTTATGCAGGTGAGTGTCCAGGCACCTGAGGGAGACAGTAAGAACTGTAAGTGTTATGCAGGTGAGTGTCCAGGCCCCTGAGGGAGACAGTAAAAACTGTAAGTGTTATGCAGGTGAGTGGCCAGGCCCCTCAGTGAGACAGTTAAGCACTCTGGGCCTCTTGTTCTATTTGTCATATATAATGATCTTGATATTTGTCTATGTTTGTTGTAGGATGTGTTGAACAACTCTGACCACCAGGTGGTGCTGCAACTTACAAACCTCGTAGTTGGTCACTATCTGTTCACGTTACAAGTGACCGATGCTGAGGGGCTGAGTAGTTATGACACTTCGTCACTGGATGTGCAGAAAGGTGAGCTGACATACACTCACATACTATTTTAGCGTCAGTATTGACAAGTTTGTATGCAAACACAATTTAAATAGCCAATTATATGATATAGTTCAGGTAAATCAAAATCCATCTCCCACATATAAATTGTGCGAGCATACAGTAAGAAATAAGCAAGAAATGCAAATTTGAAAACGTGCAAAACGGGAATTCTGATTTCAACTTTTTCAAATCTGGCAATCGATAGGCCAGCTGTATATATGTTGGTCCAGTTACAGTGAAAGCGCTGGCATGAAATTACCTTTAGTACACAAGATATTTGTAATCGGTTCTAGTACAGTTTTTCGTGCAAAATACGCTCATACATCAGGTTTTGAAAAATCCCACAAATCTTGCTGATTTTCATTGAAATTATGGGGATAGGGAGATAAAATATCATTTTAAAAGACCCGTCTGGGCAAATAAATTAGCATGATTACTTCCCATACAGGTGATACATTTTAAGCTGGGAATCTATCAGCGCGTTGGTGGCAGGCTGTCGGATATTAAACAATAGTAGTTTTTGTCATTAACAGAGAATGTTTGAAGCGAATCGGTGTGTATTTTATTAAATATTAATACATGTGTGATCTATTTACACAAAGTTGTAACAGTCGTGTCAGGCACAATGGCAACAAGATTTAAAGGAGTTTTATTATTAAGATTGGTCAAGAAAATTTTACTCTGTTAATGTCTATATATACTTCAAGAGACGGGTATTTTAGAAAATTTCTAACTGGAATAACTAGCACTGTTATCGAGCCAGTCATTTCAGCTGTAAATTTTCTAAATTGGTTTTCTCTTGTTCTGCAGTTGGACGTTTCTCAATACCATTGCAGAAGCTGTTTTATCCAGCTTGGGTGTTAACAAGTGAAAAATGCGGTCTGTTTCTGCTACAATCACAGAGCATATAGTAGTCAAACTTAAATTTGTTAAATACATCCAATGTCTTTGGCTTTCATGTTGAAAATATAATTCATTTGATACAGCTAGTTGTAGCTGAATTTATTTTGCTTGGGAGCGAGATCCTGCTGTATGTTATATGAAAAGTATTTGAAAAAGCATTTGAAATCGAGCAAAAGTATTTAAATGCAAATAGTTGTGGTTTGAAATCTCTCAAATGCAAATAAAAATACTTGAAATAAGTGTTTAAATGCATTTGACCTCAGGTCTGGTTGTAGGTTTAAATCTTCCAAATTGAGAGAAGAGAGAAAGTTGAATGTAATCAATGAGAAGATAAATTGTCTGTAATGTCCGAGCTCCCGCGCTCCCTCCTCCCTCCCTCCCTCCCTCCCTCCCTCCCTCCCTCTCTCTCTCTCTCTCTCTCTCTCTCTCTCTCTCTCTCTCTCTCTCTCTGGACGGTTTTACCGTAACTGTGGGGACATCACTTTTTTCTCTCATTTTTTGATTTTCATTTCCTTCGTGTTTCTGTGTGCGTTGGCAAAATAAAAAATACTTCTAAGATGGATAGCGATTATTACCATTAACTAAAAAAAGTGAGAGAACACTGTGGGGACGGTCCCCACACAGAGCGAGGACCTAGTGAGAGAGTCCCCACAAATGTGAGAAACAGTGTGGGGACATACTCTTTGGTTGGCAGTTCATGCATTAGCACCAGTATGTGGATGGGAGATTACACCGCCGCCTAGTCTGTGCACGTGAGTGTTTATCACATCACGTGTTCGTATGCCTCGCGCAATATATTTTTTACATGAGAGTGTGAGATAATTTTGTGGGGACATTTCAATGTGAGAGAAAGTGAGAGAAATTAAAAAACGTAAAAAAAACGTAAAAAAATTGAAAAACATGAATGTGGGGACACAAATTCTAAATATATTTTTTGGACGTTTCACGCTTTTGCCGATCGTTTGAGCGACCGTAATTGTGGGGACAGGGCATTGTCCCCACAATCCGAGCATGTCCCCAGAGTGTAGGGTCTAGACGTGAAAATGTCCCCGGAATTACGGTAAAACAAGTTCTTACCATTAACTAAAAAAAGTGAGAGAACACTGTGGGGACGGTCCCCACACAGAGCGAGGACCTAGTGAGAGAGTCCCCACAAATGTGAGAAACACTGTGGGGACATATTCTCTGATTGGCAGTTCATTAATTAGCAGCAGTACGTGGATGGGAGATTACACCGCCGCCTAGTCTGTGCACGTGAGTGTTTATCATATCACGTGTTCGTATGCCTAGTGCAATGTTTTTTTTACATGAGTGTGAGATAATTTTGTGGGGACATTTCAATGTGAGAGAAGGTGAGAGAAATGAAAAAACGTAAAAAAAATTTGAAAAACATGAATTGTGGGGACACAAATTATAAATACATTTTTGGACATTTCACGCTTATCCCGATCGTTTGAGCTGCCATAATTGTGGGGACAGGGCATTGTCCCCACAATCCAAGCATGTCCCCAGAGTGTAGGGCCTAGATGTGAAAATGTCCCCGGAATTACGGTAAAACAAGTTCTCTCTCTCTCTCTCTCTCTCTCTCTCTCTCTCTCTCTCTCTCTCTCTCTCTCTCTCTCTCTCTCTCTCTCTCTATCTCGCCGGTTTTACCGTAACTGTAGGGACATCACTTTTTTCTCTCATTTTTTAATTTTCATTTCCTTTGTGTTTCTGTGTGTGTTGGCAAAATAAAAAATATTTCTAAGAGGGATAGCGATTATTACCATTAACTAAAAAAAGTGAGAGAACACTGTGGGGACGGTCCCCGCACAGAGCGTGGACCTAGTGAGAGAGTCCCCACAAATGTGAGAAACACTGTGGGGACATACTTTCTGATTGGCAGTTCATGCATTAGCAGCAGTATGTGGATGGGAGATTACACCGCCGCCTAGTCTGCGCACGTGGGTGTTTATCATATCACGTGTTCGTATCCGTCGTACAATATTTCTTTTGCATGAGAGAAAGGAAAAAAGGTAAAAAAAATTGAAAAACATGAATTGTGGGGACACAAATTCTAAATACATTTTTGGACGTTTCACGCTTATCCTGATCGTTTGAGCTACCATAATTGTGGGAACAGGGCATTGTCCCCACAATCCATGCATGTCCCCAGAGTGTAGGGCCTAGATGTGAAAATGTCCCCAAAATTACGGTAAATCAAGTTCTCTCTCTCTCTCTCTCTCTCTCTCTCTCTCTCTCTCTCCCCCTCCCTCCCTCCCTCCCTCCATCTCTTCTTCCCTACCTCTCTTCCCATGAGAAGGTAATTGTGTTTCTAATGTCAGATCTCTGTGTTTACTTGTAGATCCCGGTGAGAATAACCTCTTAGAGCTCACTCTCGCTGCAGACATTGAGAAGTTCACACAACAAAACGAGGTAAAGTGCTAGCTATACAGTTATACCTGTGTTATGTGACCACTTCATGGCTCATTGTGTATTGAGAAGTGGTTCCTAAAGACGGGTGGTCTTGTTATGCAGATTTTAATGGTCAAATTTGGTCAAGAAAATTTTAATATTTTCTTTTAGAATGTCGATTTACAGGCCACAGGAATACAATTTTGGAAAATTATCATTGGAATGACTAGCTCGGTTATTGAGCCAGTCATTCCAATGGTAAATTAACAAAAATTGTATTCTCTTGGCCTGTAAATGGACATCCCACAATACCATAGCAAGCTGGTTTTGGCTGGTTCGACCATTAAATGGTTAATACTCGATATTAATCAAGAAAATTATGTGGTTTTTTAGCCCATCAAGAGAAGAAAATCTATGTCAGGCCCATATCAAAGCTGAGCAAGGCTCGACATAGCGAGCCAAACTACGCCCGTCACCTGTTCTTAGGTGTCATGACTCAACATAGGGAGCCAAACTATGCCTGCCACCTGTTCGTAGGTGTCATAGCTCGACATAGCGAGCCAAACTACGCCCGCCACCTGTTCTTAGGTGTCATGACTCGACATAGTGAGCCAAACTATGCCCTCTGCCTGTTCTTAGGTGTCATGACTCGACATAGTGAGCCAAACTACGCCCGCCACCTGTTCTTAGGTGTCATGACTCGACATAGTGAGCCAAACTACGCCCCCTGCCTGTTCTTAGGTGTCATGGCTCGACATAGCTATCCAAGTCTTGCCCGCCGTCTGCTCTTAGGTGTCATGGCTCGACATAGCGAGCCAAACTACGCCCACCGCCTGTTCTTAGGTGTCATGGCCCGACATAGCTATCCAAGTCACGCCCACCGCCTGTTCTTAGGTGTCATGGCTCGACATAGCTATCCAAGTCACCCCCACCGCCTGTTCTTAGGTGTCATGGCTCGACATAGCTATCCAAGTCACCCCCACCGCCTGTTCTTAGGTGTCATGGCTCGACATAGCTATCCAAGTCATGCCCACCGCCTGTTCTTAGGTGTCATGGCCCGACATAGCTATCCAAGTCACGCCCACCGCCTGTTCTTAGATGTCATGGCCCGACATAGCTATCCAAGTCACGCCCACCGCCTGTTCTTAGGTGTCATGGCTCGACATAGCGAGCCAAACCACGCCTGCCGCCTGTTCTTAGGTGTTCAGCATTAACCAAATATAAAGGAACATATTTGCCAAATTTGGCTTTAATCCATCAATAAATTATGAAATGTGCCACAGACATGTTTTCCCCCATAGGCTTCAATACTTTGAAAATATAGCAAGGTTCATAGCTCTTTTATTCATAGCACAAATAGATATTGTCTAAAGGAAATAATCTGCCGAATTTGTTTTTAATCCATCGACAAAGGGCGAAACGTGCCACAAGTGTTGACAGACAGACAATTTGCGATTGTATAAGCTCACCTTGCTGGCCTTATAAGCTCACACAGGTGAGGTAACTAGACCTACAGGTGAGGTAACTAGATCTACAGGTGAGGTAACTAGACCTAATGTTAAAGTTTTTCAATGAACATTTAATTCATATAGGGATTATCAGATCTCAATAAAACTTTATAGATAAATTGTTCAATAGCATCATTACCTCCAGTCAGGAAAAAAAAGAAAATGATTTTCAATATTTGTCCATACTTTTACATGTTTTGTACATAACTATGTAGTATATTTTGCACCAAGAATTAGAATGTTAAAGCTTTTCATTGGACATTTAATTCACCAAGGGATTATCTGATAAAACTGTACAGATTTCCTCAGTATCCTCATTACATCCAGTGTGGACCATAATGAAAACGATTTTCAAATCTTCCATGTACCGTTAAATTCTGTGTATATTGCGCTATCGTGCATAGTGCCCACCCCTAAATTTAGCCAAAATCGGGCTGAAAAAACGTTGTTTTCGTGTATAGTGCGCAGTAAGATTGAGAGACATGTGAACGAAAACCGGTAATGAAAAAATCAATGACTTACTGCGTGTCGAATACGCTTTCCGTATAAAATCTTGTTTGTGGCATGCGTTACTCTGTTGTTTAATCATGGGAATATCATTCGCCTACACTTTTAGCAAATATTTTGTATTAAACTTTATTGAATGATATAAAAATACAAATATAATTTCCATCAGAACAGGTTAGAATCTGAATTCGATTTGAGCAGAGCTCATTAACATAAATGGTTTTTAGAACACAAAAAATGGGATATTTATTTTGTTTCAATTCATAAAATATGAGTTTTGTGCGCTGATACTTGAGAATAAAATCGATTTTAATTTTTAAAAACCACCTCAAATCCACTTTGGTTCACTCTAACAGTGCCGGTAATTACTTTGATAACTATATCAAAGACGAGCCCATGAAATTTTGTTCAATCATATACGCAATAGATGAGTGGTTTCAAGACTCGGTTCACAGGCAGTGTAGTCAGGTGGTGGGTGGGGTGTGTGTGGGTGGGTGGGTGGATTAACGCGGTCAGAAGTACAATAAACAAAGGTGATAGAGCTGACCGCCTGACGTTTACAAAATCGACAGTGATCAATTGTGGGTAGGGTTTGAGTGGGCGTGGGGTGGGGGTAAGTGGATGACGATTGAATGTAAATTAAATAAAGTAATTGATCAATGTGTGGTCTTTACTCAATACAATACAATAACATGAATCAATTTACCGAAAATATTGGCTTATAAATACTTAGAATTTTTTAATCAACATCACAAATCTGCCAATCATAATTCGTTACATGCACGTACTTATTCTGATATTCATGATGCTGACTCGAGTCTTATACTGCCGGAGAAAAGATGAGGATATAGCCTATGCTGAAGAACATAGAAATCGAATCGAGCTGCTGAGCGCCAGTTTACTATACGTGAGAGCAACATTAGAGGATGGAGAAAAATGAAAGACAAGCTTCAAACCATGCCAAAGCAGAGGCGAGGTGATCATGGCCGGGCTGCGGCCTTCCCAGAGATAGAAGCAACACTAGTGTCCTGGATAGAAGAGAGAAGACAGGGAGGTGTAGGTGTAAAGATTAAAAGCCTAAATAATCACCAAGGGACAGAAGATATCAACAGCAGATTTCAAGGCATCACTAAGGTGGGGACATCGATTCATGGCCAGAAATCATTTATCCATACGCACATTGCACAGAAGCTTCAATCAGACTTCGAGGACAAGTTACTGAATTTCAGGAGATTCATCATCAAGAAAAGAAAAGAAAACGAGTGCCATTGCATCGGGAATGCAGATCAGATGCCGTTGACATTTGATCTGCCTTACTGTAGAAAAAAAGGAAGGAAGACTGTTACATTGTCACCACGGGAAATGAGAAAAACAGATTCACAGTAATGCTGGCATGCCTATCAGATGGCACGAAGCTTCCACCCTATGTCATCTTCAAAAGAAAAACCATGCCGAAAGAGACATTTCCACCATGCATCATAGTGCGAGTACACCCAAAGGGGTGGATGGGTAACGAGAACACCAAAGACTGGGTTAAGACCGTCTGGGGAAATCGGCCCAGAGGTTTAAGAAAGAAACAGAGCTTGCTTGTCCTTGACGCTTTTAGATGCCACAGAACACCGGAATTGAAGCAATATCTCACACAGGGCCACAACACAGATATCGCCAAAATACCAGGTGGCATGACATGCATGCTTCAGCCACTCGATGTTTGCATCAACAAACCAATCAAGGAGATGTTAAGGAGAAGATGGAATGAGTGGATGATGTCTGGAAGCCACACGTTCACGACGGGAGGGAAAATGCGCAAGCCCGAGCTGCCAACAATATGTCAGTGGATAGTGGATGCCTGGACACAGCTTGACAAGAATATTATCATCCATTCTTTCAAGAAATGTTCAATATCCAACGCATTAGACGGGACTGAAGACGACACATTATGGAATGATCCAAGCACAGACACAGAGACAACCCCCCATGGATGAAGATGAACGAGACGCATACTACCACGATTCTGAAGAACAACAAGATATACTATCAAGTGACGATGAGGAGGATTTCCTGGGATTTGAGGGTGATGTAGCAATACATGAAGAAATGGACATTTAATACAAATAATCCAGTGTGATATGCCTATCAGATGGCATGAAGCATCCATCTAGCTTCCATGCCTATCAGATGGCACAAAGCATCCATATAGCTTCCATGCCTATCAGATGGCATGAAGCATCCATCTAGCTTCCATGCCTATCAGATGGCACAAAGCATCCATATAGCTTCCATGCCTATCAGATGGCACAAAGCATCCATATAGCTTCCATGCCTATCAGATGGCACAAAGCATCCATATAGCTTCCATGCCTATCAGATGGCACAAAGCATCCATCTAGCTTCCATGCCTATCAGATGGCACAAAGCATCCATATAGCTTCCATGCCTATCAGATGGCACAAAGCATCCATATAGCTTCCATGCCTATCAGATGGCACAAAGCATCCATATAGCTTCCATGCCTATCAGATGGCACAAAGCATCCATATAGCTTCCATGCCTATCAGATGGCACAAAGCATCCATATAGCTTCCATGCCTATCAGATGGCACAAAGCATCCATATAGCTTCCATGCCTATCAGATGGCACAAAGCATCCATATAGCTTCCATGCCTATCAGATGGCACAAAGCATCCATATAGCTTCCATGCCTATCAGATGGCACAAAGCATCCATATAGCTTCCATGCCTATCAGATGGCATGAAGCATCCATCTAGCTTCCATGCCTATCAGATGGCATGAAGCATCCATCTAGCTTCCATGCCTATCAGATGGCACAAAGCATCCATATAGCTTCCATGCCTATCAGATGGCACAAAGCATCCATATAGCTTCCATGCCTATCAGATGGCACAAAGCATCCATATAGCTTCCATGCCTATCAGATGGCATGAAGCATCCATCTAGCTTCCATGCCTATCAGATGGCACAAAGCATCCATATAGCTTCCATGCCTATCAGATGGCACAAAGCATCCATCTAGCTTCCATGCCTATCAGATGGCATGAAGCATCTTATTATATTCCCAACATTTCCAATCGTATCACTGTCATATCATATTTTATATAATTTATCATAGTATTAAATAAATTGAATTATCTTCAATTTGAAAAGATTTTCGATTCTCATCCTTTCGTTTTCATAGTTACTTCGTCATACGTTGACGGCTGTGACCTTTAACCTTAACCTGTCAATCATAATCATCATCCTGCCCACCGATTGGTCAAAATGTTGTGCCGTTCAGCTCATAGAAAACATTCCTTTCTATATCTATGTAAATGCTAGATCACCTTGAAAACCTCGGCTCTATCATTCTTTTTTAAACACATTTATGTCCGTATCTGCGTAGCAATCTATGGATTTTAAACATCTCTGTTCATCTTGGGAAGACAAGAGTAACCTCCCTTTAGTTGAATGATGGTTTATTTGATCATTTTACAACACTATGAGTTATTTAATAAAGGTATAACACAATATTTAGACAGTAGTAAGACATTTCAACGCTCTAGTTGAGATAGTACCATTATAGACATGTTAGAATGCGATCGTTATTCCCGACTGATTCCCTATCCATAAAATCACATTTTCAGCTCTGAATTTTGCGATTCTGATGAAAAATTCTGATGAAAAAATGGGACAAATATTTATCCTTGTATATAGCTTTTTATAACATGTAATTTGAGCAAAAAAGTGTGCAGTATACACAGAATTTAACGGTATGTACATTGTTTATTTTGCTTGAAGAATTAGATGAATGTTAGTTTTCTTTGTGAAAATACCCTCAAGCTCAGGCCTCTATTTAAATATTCACCGCTGAATGACTGCTTGATTATAGCCTGAAAATGGACATTGATCAAGACTGCTGTAGAGGCCAGTTTTGGCTGGTCTTCACCATTAACTGTGTCGCTGCTGCAAGTCACCAAACAGTAATTTCAGTGTGCAAAAGCGCTTGACTTTCTGAATATTTTGAAAACAATTTTACTGAAACTTGCTGGTGTCTTAGTCACCAAGAACTTTCAGTCAAATTGTTTCCAAAATATTTAGCAGGTCCAGAGATATAACACTTGGAGGAATATGTCATCTGCAGAAACTCAGATAGTTAAAGGTGTGTGGTCTCGAGCAGAGGTGTATGTATGTATGATTACTGTATTCTGCGGCTGGAGTAGTAGAAACATCCTACAGCTGCAATCAGTCCTTCACTTTTGGCCAGTGTCTTGTCCTCAGCCAAAATCCTTAGCTTCCTCAGGTAGTGCTAGATTTTGATGAGGTGGAGTGAGCGACAGTGCAGCAGGCGTGAAGAGATGGCTTACAATACTTTTCCTAAGGGGGCGGATCTCCGAGCAGCCGGAGCAAATTTTCAGTATACAATTCTGCTCAGTATACACTTCTGCTCAGTATACACTACTGCTCAGTATATGCTACTGCTCAGTATACACTACTGCTCAGCTCAGTATGCACTACTGCTCAGTATACACTACTGCTCAGCTCAGTATACACTACTGCTCAGTATACACTACTGATCAGTATGCGCTACTGCTCAGTGTACACTACTGCTCAGTATACACTACTGCTCAGTATACACTACTGCTCAGTATATGCTACTGCTCAGTATACACTACTGCTCAGCTCAGTATGCACTACTGCTCAGTATACACTACTGCTCAGCTCAGTATACACTACTGCTCAGTATACACTACTGATCAGTATGCGCTACTGCTCATTGTACACTACTGCTCAGTATACACTACTGCTCAGTATACACTACTGCTCAGTATGCGCTACTGCTCAATATACACTACTGCTCAGTATACACTACTGCTCAGTATGCGCTACTGCTCAATATACACTACTGCTCAGTATACACTACTGCTCAGTATACGCTTCTGCTCAGTATACACTACTGCTCAGTATACACTACTGCTCAGTGTACATTACTGCTCAGTGTACACTACTGCTCAGTAAACACTACTGCTCAGTATATAATACTGCTCAGTATACACTACTGCTCAGTATATACTACTGCTCAGTATACACTACTGCTCAGTGTACATTACTGCTCAGTGTACACTACTGCTCAGTAGACACTACTGCTCAGTATACACTACTGCTCTTTAGCAGGTTTGAATGTGTTAAAAGCTATGATTAGTCATGAAATAGCTTTGTAAAACTAGCTTTAACTAGATTGGACGGTCGATAGCATGTCAGTGCAAATCCGCACATTCACCACTGACTTTGACGAAGGGGTTGTTGGTGGTGGTGGGGGGGGGGGGGGGCGGAGATGGGTGGGATGAGCTAAATATAAATGTCCTCTTGCACATCACAATCATATGAGTAACGGTAACTCACATACCAAATTCGGTTGAATTCCAGCCAACATTTTCGGAGTTCCAATAAATTTCCCTAGAACCAGATAGACAGGTGAGACGAGTACTTGTCTTTGAAACACTGGATAATCATCAATATTGATTACAGTAAAACCAATTAGTCACGATAGACAGGTGGTGTGTTCATACAGGTGGTCACAATTGACATGGTGTGTTCATACAGGTGGTCACTATAGACAGTTGATCACTATAGAGAGGTGTTCTGTTAATACAGGTCACATGCTATAGAGTCATTAAGACAGGTAATGTCTCTGTCACCTGTCCTAAATGACCTTCATTAGAGCATTACTGGTTAGTACTGTATTGATTTATTGTTGTTCTCAGGAGAGTTTACAGGAACAACTCGCTCTTCTACTCCATAAGGCTGAATGGGACGGTGATCCTGTGGTCAAGATTACAAAAATAATTGAAGATCCAGCCACTGGACAGTAAGTGGACATACTTAAGTAAACTTGTGTTCATCTATTAAATACCTATTTATATTGTTTTGTTGTTCACTGAGCTACTCCATGTCACCTTGAAGAGCTGCTGCTGCTACTGAGCACTGCTACTCCATGTCAGCTTGAAGAGCTACTGCTACTGCTACTACTCCATCTCAGCTTGAAGAGCTACTGCTAATCCATGTCAGCTTGAGCTGCTGCTGCTACGCCAGGTCAGCTTGAAGAGCTGCTGCTACTGCTACTACTCCATGTCAGCTTGAAGAGCTACTGCTACTACTCCATGTCAGCGTGAAGAGCTACTGCTACTACTACATGTCAGCTTGAAGAGCTGCTGCTACTACTACTACTCCATGTCAGCTTGAAGAGCTACTGCTACTACTCCATGTCAGCATGAAGAGCTACTGCTACTACTCCATGTCAGCGTGAAGAGCTGCTGCTACTACTCCATGTCAGCTTGAAGACCTGCTGCTACTACTACTACTCCATGTCAGCGTGAAGAGCTACTGCTACTACTCCATGCCAGCGTGAAGAGCTACTGCTACTACTACATGTCAGCTTGAAGACCTGCTGCTACTACTCCATGTCGGCTTGAAGAGCTGCTGCTACTACTACTACTCCATGTCAGCGTGAAGAGCTACTGCTACTACTCCATGCCAGCGTGAAGAGCTACTGCTACTACTCCATGTCAGCGTGAAGAGCTGCTGCTACTACTCCATGTCAGCTTGAAGAGCTGCTGCTACTGGTACTCAGCTTGAAGAGCTGCTGCTGCTACAGCTACTCCATGTCAGCTTGAGGAGCTACTGCTGCTGCTACTGCTAATACTCCGTCAGCTTGAAGAGGTGCTGCTATTCCATGTCAGTTTGAAGAGCTACTGCTACTGCTGCTACTCCATGTCAGCTTGACGCGCTACTGCTGCTGCTGCTACTACTACTACTGCTGCTGTTTCTATTCCATGTCAGTTTGAAGAGCTGTTGCTGCTGCTACTCCATGTCAGCTTGAAGAGCTGCTGCTGCTACTCCATGTCAGCTTGAAGAGCTGCTGCTGTTGCTACTGCTAATATTCCGTCAGCTTGAAGAGCTGCTGCTGCTGCTCCTACTCCATGTCATCTTGAAGAGCTGCTGCTGCTACAGTTACTCCATTCCAGCTTTGAGAGCTGCTACTGCTGCTACTCCATGTCAGCTTGAAGAGCTGTTACTCCATGTCAGCTTGAAGCGCTGCTGCTGCTACTACTACTACTACTACTACTACTACTACTACTACTACTACTACTACTACTACTACTGCTGCTGCTGCTGTTTCTATTCCATGTCAGTTTGAAGAGCTGTTGCTGCTGCTACTCCATGTTAGCTTGAGCTGTTGCTGCTGCTACTCCATGTCAGCTTGAAGAGCTGCTGCTGCTACTCCATGTCAGCTTGAAGAGCTGCTGCTGTTGCTACTGCTAATACTCCGTCAGCTTGAAGAGCTGCTGCTGCTACTACTACTCCACGTCAGCTTGAAGAGCTGCTGCTGCTACACCTACTCCATTCCAGCTTTGAGAGCTGCTACTGTTGCTATTCCATGTCAGCGTAAAAAGCTGCTGCTGCTACTGCTACTGCTACTGCTACTGCTACTCCATGTCAGCTTGAAGAGCTGCTGCTGCTGCTACTCCATGTCAGCTTGAAGAGCTGCTGCTACTCAATGTCAGCTTGAAGCACCACTGCTGCTGCTACTCCATGTCAGCTTGAACCGCTGCTGCTACTACTACTGCTGCTGTTTCTATTCCATGTCAGTTTGAAGAGCTGTTGCTGCTACTCCACATCAGCTTTAAGTGCTGCTGCTGCTGTTACTCCATGTCAACTTGAAGAGCTACTGCTGGTGCTACTGCTAATACTCTGTCAGCTTGACGAGCTGCTGCTACTCCATGTCGGCTTGAAGGGCTGCTGCTACACCTATTCCATTCCAGCTTTGAGATCTGCTACTGCTACTATTTCATGTCAGCTTGAAAAGCTGCTGCTGCTACTCCATGTCAGCTTGAAGAGCTACTGCTGGGGCTACTGCTAATACTCTGTCAGCTTGATGAGCTGCTGCTACTCCATGTCAGCTTGAAGAGCTACTGCTGCTGCTACTCCATGTCAGCTTGGAGCGCTGCTGCTGCTGCTACTACTACTACTGCTGCTGTTCTATTCCATGTCAGTTTGAAGAGCTGCTGCTGCTACTCCATGTCAGCTTGAAGAGCTGCTGCTGCTACTGCTGCTACTCCACATCGGCTTAAAGTGCTGCTACTACTGCTGCTGGGTCTGCTGCTACTACTGTTGCTGCTACATCCGCTTAGAGCTGCTGCTGCTGGTACTACAACTACTACTACTACTGCTGTTGCTACTGCTACTCTATGTCAGCTTGAACTGCTGCTGCTACTGTTACTCCATGTCAGCTTGAAGTGCTGCTACTCCATGTCAGCTTGAAGTGCTCCTACTACTACTCCTCCATGTCAGCTTGAAGTGCTGCTGCTGCTGCTGCTACTGCTACTGCTACTGCTACTGCTACTACTACTACTACTACTACTACTACTACTACTACTACTACTACTGCTGTTGCTACTGCTACTCCATGTCAGTTTGAACAGCTGCTGCTACTGCTAATCCATGTCAGCTTGAAGTGCTGCTACTCTATGTCAGCTTGAACTGCTGCTGCTACTGTTACTCCATGTCAGCTTGAAGTGCCGCTACTCCATGTCAGCTTGAAGTGACACTACTCCATGTCAGCTTGAAGTGCTGCTACTACTACTCCTCCATGTCAGCTTGAAGTGCTGCTGCTGCTGCTGCTGCTACTGCTACTTCTACTACTACTACTACTACTACTACTACTACTACTACTACTACTACTGTTGCTGCTCTGCTTGTACGCCATGTCAGTTTCCTGCACATAGACGAATTTAATATTGTTAAGGACTGAAAAGACTGCTAACTCTATGTATTCTGCCTGGCTTAAATTCCTAAATTTAAACTAGACAGGGGCCAAGGCATCATCCGCCCGGAAACAGGACTGGGCAGTAATATTGTCAATCTAACTGGCTCCCCATTAGGTGAAGCAGAGCAGTCACTGCTTAATTTCGGTCTTACGTTTGTCCCAACACCAAAACCTAAAACAGGTTTGGATGCTCATTTAGATAATGGCTGTATGGAAACATATGAATTTAGTCACCGTATTAAGTTAGCAGACTTCTTTTGTAACTCTAATAGTAACATTCCACTATTCATTGAAAAAACTGGCCGGGCACCAAACGTAAAACTCCTGGACCCAGCGATTGGTGAAAGCATAGAACTCTTCAGAACGTGTTAAAAATTCTACATTCCGTAATGATCAACCAAATTTACCCTATGAGGAGTGCCAGGCTCTAATTGAATTGTCTAAAAACAGCGAAATTGTCATCAAACCTGCAGATAAAGGATCGGTGACTGTAATAATGCTTAAAGATAACTATAAACGTGAAGCACAACGACAACTTAGTAATCCAAAGCATTACCAGAAACTAAGCGAGACAGTTTGGCAAAATAATTGTAGCAAATTTAATGAGATTCTTCAAAAATTGCTCGATAGCAAGATCACCGAAATGCAACATAAGTATCTCTGCTAAGCTTGCGTCAAAACCACGGACTTTATCTTTTGCCAAAAATTCATAAACCCATAGATTCGTGGTTGGACCCAATGTCACCACCTGGGCGACCTATAATCTCTGATTGTGGCTCAGAATCCTACAGAATCAGTGAATACATTGATTACCATCTACAGCCAATAGCAAATAGACACCCCAGCTTCTTGAAAAACACAGAAGACTTCTTATCCCAGGTCTCTGAGACCTGGATACCTCTAAATTCATTCCTGGTCACGCTTGACATCGATGCTATGTATACAAACATTGACATCGAGAAGGGTATAAATTCTATCCGTAAAGCATTCGTGAACTACCCAGACACCAACAGGCCAGACAGAGAAGTAATAGCTCTATTAGAGCTGAGTCTGAAAGGCAATGATTTTGAATTCGATGGTGAAATTTACCAACAAATTTGCGGCTGCGCGATGGGCAAGGGCTTTAGCCCATGTTTTGCCAATATTTACATAGCAGAGTAGGAGGAGGAAGCGTTAGAAAAGTGTCCAAAACAGCTCCTCATTTATCGCAGGTACCTTGATGACATTTTCATGATTTGGCAACACACAAAGGCACAGTTTGACGAATTTTCGAAATATTCCGAATATCAAATTAAAAGCAACCATTGACGAGATGTCTGTAGATTTCCTGGATGTAACTCTATATAAAGGTCTAACGTATGAAACAACTGGCTACTTAGACTACAAAGTGTATTTCAAACCAACCGATTCGCATCAGCTATTGCACAAAAAATCTCCATCCACTGCATACTTTTAAAGGAATGGTAAAATCACAAATAATCCGTTTTCACAGGAATTCGAGTGATAGGAAAAACTTTGAAGAAGCGTGCTCTACCCTATTCAAAGCCCTCAAACCACGAGGTTACTCCTCACGATTCTTGCGCAAAATCAAATCTGAAACATTGAACGGCTTGGAAACCATTCCAGATAATGCCTCAAATCGTCGGCCTACCAAAATTTCTCACAATCGTCCGATTATAGGTGTAGGCGAATCTCGCAAATGCGGAAAGAAAAGGTGCAAGTTAGATGAATTTCTCCCAAACCAGAATACTTTCTAGATTGTGACTCTGAAAATGTTATTTATCTAATTTCATGCAAATTGTGCCAAAAACAGTATGTAGGCGAAACCAAATGTCCATTAAGATGGCGGGCAACTCGACACCTCTCAGATATTAGGCTAGAGGAAGACACACATGTTTCCGAACATTTTAATCTTCCTGACCATTTAGTCCTTCGTGACTAAAATTATGCCGATTGAACAGCCACCCCTTTCAGATACGGCAGAAGAAACTGATAAACAAAGAAAACTTCGAGAATCGTTTTGGATTAAAGAACTCGAAACACAGTGGCCAAGGGAATAAACTCGGACCCAGGCTTATCTGATCAACGTGACAAAATTCCATTCATTCTGACCTATAATCGGAAAAACGTTGAAATTTCCAAAATCTTGAAAGATGAGTATCAAAACCTACAGGAGAAACTGAAACAACCCTTTAACAAGCGTCCAGTAATTGCGTTTAAGAAAAATCCAAATCTACGTGACATCTTGGTAAAAGCAAAACTCAAATAGCTATCCAGAATATCCATCTCAATCATTCAACATTAACCCTTGCATGATGGTCAGCCAAAAACGGTCAGTTTAGTGATCTTGGGCAATGTCCATTTGCCGGCGGGGATTGGAGTATTTTTGAAAATTTACGGCTGTAATGACTGGCTCGGGAACCGAGACAGTCGTTCCAGTGGTATATTCTCGGGAATCACCTTGTCTGTGCCTGCAAATGTACATTAAATAAGTAAGCGAATATTTGGATTTTACTGAACAAATTGAACCAGTAAAGGGTTAACATTAATGCCATATGGCTTTCCTCAAACAAAATGACAAATCTCAGGCAGTAAGATAAACCAAAATATCTTAAATTTTTGAATTTTTTCAATTATTGAAGATTCTGAGCCAGTGCGTTGACAATATTGACTACTACTACTACTACTACTACTACTACTACTACTACTACTACTACTACTACTACTACTACTACTAACTACATGTACTACACAAACTATAAACACACTATTTCAGCCTATTAGTGAGATTTTATGTGATAACGGCACAGAAGATTCACTCAGGTTATGACGTTCTTGCGATTCTCCGGAAAAAGATGCCTTTTTGAATTCTGTCAATTATTGAAGATTCTGAGCCAGTGCGTTGACAATATTGCCTACTACTACTACTACTACTACTACTACTACTACTACTACTACTACTACTACTACTACTACTACTACTTCCACTTCAACTACTACTACTACTACTACTACTACTACTACTACTACTACTACTAGTACTAGTACTAGTACTACTACTACTACTACTACTAGTACTACTATTACTGCTACTACTACTACTGCTACTACTACTACTACTAGTACTACTACTACTACTACTACTACTACTACTACTACTACTACTACTACTACTAGTACTACTACTAGTACTACTACTACTACTGCTACTGCTACTGCTACTGCTACTACTACTACTACTACTACTACTACCACCACTGCTATTACTACTAACTACATGTACTACACAAACTATAAACACACTATTTCAGCCTATTAGTGAGATTTTATGTGATAACGGCACAGAAGATTCACTCAGGTTATGACGTTCTTGCGATCCTGCGGAAAAAGATGCGTTCCCAGAGTGAGGTGTTGGATTACAGGATAATTACACTGAATACTGTTGGTGAGTAGAAATTGACTAACTAAGCCAGTCATTGCAGTGGTAAATTTTCAAAAATATTCCTCTTGGTCTACATATGTACATTTTCCATGAGAAAATTTCTTGAAAAATGTTGAGGGTTAAAGGGTTAAGAATGGCTTATACAGTGAGCTTGATAAATCTATATTTGCAGAACAAGAGAAGAGGATTTTGAAAATTTATAAGTGGAATGACTGGCTCCAAAACTTCATAAATAATCTCTTGGTCTGCACATTGATAATGAAAAAATTTGATGGCTAAAAGTATGAAGGTGAGTACATTCTAATATTGACCATTATTAGACACCTGTATATATTAGCCAATGAAATGACTGCATTACTACCACGTGACCGTCCAATAAAAAGGGTTATTGGACTCTAAAAAGCGATATTGGACTCTTGAGGCTATTTGTTATGTCATAATAATTTTATGTCACCGTGGTTTATGACGTAATTTGTATCAGAATTGTTACATCACGCAAACATTACGTCACAATAGTATTACTTAATGCTGTATTACGTCATAAATGAATCGCTAACTCGTATCGTTAGCGCTGTATATTTGGTAAAAGTACATTCAATGAGCATGTTGCTTTGAATCGTTTATTGTCTATTTATTTCAATATATAGGTGTATAATAAATAGCTCATTTAACATTTCCGAGTACAATATGGATTTTTATTGTACTCGTCCACGTTGTGTTTAAAAATCTGTATTGAACTGCACGCCAAGGGCGTCTCGTCTAATACTGATTTTTAAACACAACGTGGACTCGTACAATAAAAATCCATATTGTACTCGGAAATGTTAAATGACCTAATAATATGTGTAATGTAGATGTAGTGGTGCCAATGAATGACCGTTCTAATATAGGCAATATTGACCAATATGTGTAATGTAGATGTAGCGGTGCCAATGAATGACCGTTCTAATATAGGCAATATTGACCAATATGTGTAATGTAGATGTGGTGCCAATGAATGACCGCTATCTGTAACTCACCATTAACCTCTAAAAAGATTAATGTTAAAATCACCAATAAGTACAGTATCTGAGTTTTCTGAATAAGCGGGTTCTAATAATAACTCAAAATCATCTATCCAACTAGCTGGAGAGCTTGGCTGTCTATAGACAAAGCCTAACAGAAATGATTTCATTTTGTATTGTTTAATTTCAAGCCACATGACTTCAGTATTATGTTTTTCTAAGTTGTTTCTCCTACTGTATGACAGAGTGTCAGTTATATATACAGCAATACCTCCACCTCCACGTTTAGGGCTATCTCTTCTGCTGTATGACAGAGTGTCAGTTATATATACAGCAATACCTCCGCCTCCAGTCTATCTCTTCTACTGTATGACAGAGTGTTAGTTATATATACAGCAATACCTCCACCTCCACATTTAGGGCTATCTCTTCTGTATGACAGAGTGTCAGTTATATATACAGCAATACCTCCACCTCCACATTTAGGTCTATCTCTTCTACTGTATGACATAGTGTCAGTTATATATACAGCAATACCTCCACCTCCACGTTTAGGTCTATCTCGTCTCCTACTGTATGACAGAGTGTCAGTTATATATACAACAATACCTCCGCATCCACGTTTAGGTCTATCTCTACTGTATGACAGAGTGTCAGTTATATATACAGCAATACCTCCACCTCCACGTTTAGCTCTATCTCTTCTGTATGACAGAGTGTCAGTTATATATACAGCAATACCTCCACCTCCACATTAGGTCTATCTCTTCTGCTGTATGACAGAGTGTCAGTTATATATACAGCAATACCTCCACCTCCACGTTTAGGTCTATCTCTTCTACGGTATGACAGAGTGTCAGTTATATATACAGCAATACCTCCACCTCCACATTTAGGTCTATCTCTTCTGTATGACAGAGTGTCAGTTATATATACAGCAATACCTCCACCTCCACGTTTAGGTCTATCTCTTCTACTGTATGACAGAGTGTCAGTTATATATACAGCAATACCTCCACCTCCACATTTAGGTCTATCTCTTCTGTATGACAGAGTGTCAGTTATATATACAGCAATACCTCCACCTCCACGTTTAGGTCTATCTCTTCTACTGTATGACAGAGTGTCAGTTATATATACAGCAATACCTCCACCTCCACGTTTAGGTCTATCTCTTCTACTGTATGACAGAGTGTCAGTTATATATACAGCAATACCTCCACCTCCACGTTTAGGTCTATCTCTTCTACTGTATGACAGAGTGTCAGTTATATATACAGCAATACCTCCACCTCCACGTTTAGGTCTATCTCTTCTGTATGACAGAGTGTCAGTTATATATACAGCAATACCTCCACCTCCACGTTTAGGTCTATCTCTTCTACTGTATGACAGAGTGTCAGTTATATATACAGCAATACCTCCACCTCCACGTTTAGGTCTATCTCTTCTACTGTATGACAGAGTGTCAGTTATATATACAGCAATACCTCCACCTCCACGTTTAGGTCTATCTCTTCTACTGTATGACAGAGTGTCAGTTATATATACAGCAATACCTCCACCTCCACGTTTAGGTCTATCTCTTCTACTGTATGACAGAGTGTCAGTTATATATACAGCAATACCTCCACCTCCACGTTTAGGTCTATCTCTTCTGTATGACAGAGTGTCAGTTATATATACAGCAATACCTCCACCTCCACATTTAGGTCTATCTCTTCTGTATGACAGAGTGTCAGTTATATATACAGCAATACCTCCACCTCCACGTTTAGGTCTATCTCTTCTACTGTATGACAGAGTGTCAGTTATATATACAGCAATACCTCCACCTCCACGTTTAGGTCTATCTCTTCTGTATGACAGAGTGTCAGTTATATATACAGCAATACCTCCACCTCCACGTTTAGGTCTATCTCTTCTACTGTATGACAGAGTGTCAGTTATATATACAGCAATACCTCCACCTCCACGTTTAGGTCTATCTCTTCTACTGTATGACAGAGTGTCAGTTATATATACAGCAATACCTCCACCTCCACGTTTAGGTCTATCTCTTCTACTGTATGACAGAGTGTCAGTTATATATACAGCAATACCTCCACCTCCACATTTAGGTCTATCTCTTCTGTATGACAGAGTGTCAGTTATATATACAGCAATACCTCCACCTCCACGTTTAGGTCTATCTCTTCTGTATGACAGAGTGTCAGTTATATATACAGCAATACCTCCACCTCCACGTTTAGGTCTATCTCTTCTACTGTATGACAGAGTGTCAGTTATATATACAGCAATACCTCCACCTCCACGTTTAGGTCTATCTCTTCTGTATGACAGAGTGTCAGTTATATATACAGCAATACCTCCACCTCCACGTTTAGGTCTATCTCTTCTACTGTATGACAGAGTGTCAGTTATATATACAGCAATACCTCCACCTCCACGTTTAGGTCTATCTCTTCTACTGTATGACAGAGTGTCAGTTATATATACAGCAATACCTCCACCTCCACGTTTAGGTCTATCTCTTCTACTGTATGACAGAGTGTCAGTTATATATACAGCAATACCTCCACCTCCACGTTTAGGTCTATCTCTTCTACTGTATGACAGAGTGTCAGTTATATATACAGCAATACCTCCACCTCCACGTTTAGGTCTATCTCTTCTACTGTATGACAGAGTGTCAGTTATATATACAGCAATACCTCCACCTCCACGTTTAGGTCTATCTCTTCTACTGTATGACAGAGTGTCAGTTATATATACAGCAATACCTCCACCTCCACGTTTAGGTCTATCTCTTCTACTGTATGACAGAGTGTCAGTTATATATACAGCAATACCTCCACCTCCATGTTTAGGTCTATCTCTTCTGCTGTATGACAGAGTGTCAGTTATATATACAGCAATACCTCCACCTCCACGTTTAGGTCTATCTCTTCTACTGTATGACAGAGTGTCAGTTATATATACAGCAATACCTCCACCTCCACGTTTAGGTCTATCTCTTCTACTGTATGACAGAGTGTCAGTTATATATACAGCAATACCTCCACCTCCACGTTTAGGTCTATCTCTTCTACTGTATGACAGAGTGTCAGTTATATATACAGCAATACCTCCACCTCCACGTTTAGGTCTATCTCTTCTACTGTATGACAGAGTGTCAGTTATATATACAGCAATACCTCCACCTCCACGTTTAGGTCTATCTCTTCTACTGTATGACAGAGTGTCAGTTATATATACAGCAATACCTCCACCTCCACGTTTAGGTCTATCTCTTCTACTGTATGACAGAGTGTCAGTTATATATACAGCAATACCTCCACCTCCACGTTTAGGTCTATCTCTTCTACTGTATGACAGAGTGTCAGTTATATATACAGCAATACCTCCACCTCCACGTTTAGGTCTATCTCTTCTACTGTATGACAGAGTGTCAGTTATATATACAGCAATACCTCCACCTCCACGTTTAGGTCTATCTCTTCTACTGTATGACAGAGTGTCAGTTATATATACAGCAATACCTCCACCTCCACGTTTAGGTCTATCTCTTCTACTGTATGACAGAGTGTCAGTTATATATACAGCAATACCTCCACCTCCACGTTTAGGTCTATCTCTTCTACTGTATGACAGAGTGTCAGTTATATATACAGCAATACCTCCACCTCCACGTTTAGGTCTATCTCTTCTACTGTATGACAGAGTGTCAGTTATATATACAGCAATACCTCCACCTCCACGTTTAGGTCTATCTCTTCTACTGTATGACAGAGTGTCAGTTATATATACAGCAATACCTCCACCTCCACGTTTAGGTCTATCTCTTCTACTGTATGACAGAGTGTCAGTTATATATACAGCAATACCTCCACCTCCATGTTTAGGTCTATCTCTTCTACTGTATGACAGAGTGTCAGTTATATATACAGCAATACCTCCACCTCCACGTTTAGGTCTATCTCTTCTACTGTATGACAGAGTGTCAGTTATATATACAGCAATACCTCCACCTCCACGTTTAGGTCTATCTCTTCTACTGTATGACAGAGTGTCAGTTATATATACAGCAATACCTCCACCTCCACGTTTAGGTCTATCTCTTCTACTGTATGACAGAGTGTCAGTTATATATACAGCAATACCTCCACCTCCACGTTTAGGTCTATCTCTTCTGTATGACAGAGTGTCAGTTATATATACAGCAATACCTCCACCTCCACGTTTAGGTCTATCTCTTCTGTATGACAGAGTGTCAGTTATATATACAGCAATACCTCCACCTCCACGTTTAGGTCTATCTCTTCTACTGTATGACAGAGTGTCAGTTATATATACAGCAATACCTCCACCTCCACGTTTAGGTCTATCTCTTCTGTATGACAGAGTGTCAGTTATATATACAGCAATACCTCCACCTCCACGTTTAGGTCTATCTCTTCTACTGTATGACAGAGTGTCAGTTATATATACAGCAATACCTCCACCTCCACGTTTAGGTCTATCTCTTCTACTGTATGACAGAGTGTCAGTTATATATACAGCAATACCTCCACCTCCACGTTTAGGTCTATCTCTTCTGTATGACAGAGTGTCAGTTATATATACAGCAATACCTCCACCTCCACGTTTAGGTCTATCTCTTCTGTATGACAGAGTGTCAGTTATATATACAGCAATACCTCCACCTCCACGTTTAGGTCTATCTCTTCTACTGTATGACAGAGTGTCAGTTATATATACAGCAATACCTCCACCGCCACGTTTAGGTCTATCTCTTCTGTATGACAGAGTGTCAGTTATATATACAGCAATACCTCCACCTCCACGTTTAGGTCTATCTCTTCTACTGTATGACAGAGTGTCAGTTATATATACAGCAATACCTCCACCTCCACGTTTAGGTCTATCTCTTCTACTGTATGACAGAGTGTCAGTTATATATACAGCAATACCTCCACCTCCACGTTTAGGTCTATCTCTTCTACTGTATGACAGAGTGTCAGTTATATATACAGCAATACCTCCACCTCCACGTTTAGGTCTATCTCTTCTACTGTATGACAGAGTGTCAGTTATATATACAGCAATACCTCCACCTCCACGTTTAGGTCTATCTCTTCTACTGTATGACAGAGTGTCAGTTATATATACAGCAATACCTCCACCTCCACGTTTAGGTCTATCTCTTCTACTGTATGACAGAGTGTCAGTTATATATACAGCAATACCTCCACCTCCACGTTTAGGTCTATCTCTTCTACTGTATGACAGAGTGTCAGTTATATATACAGCAATACCTCCACCTCCACGTTTAGGTCTATCTCTTCTACTGTATGACAGAGTGTCAGTTATATATACAGCAATACCTCCACCTCCACGTTTAGGTCTATCTCTTCTACTGTATGACAGAGTGTCAGTTATATATACAGCAATACCTCCACCTCCACGTTTAGGTCTATCTCTTCTACTGTATGACAGAGTGTCAGTTATATATACAGCAATACCTCCACCTCCACGTTTAGGTCTATCTCTTCTACTGTATGACAGAGTGTCAGTTATATATACAGCAATACCTCCACCTCCACGTTTAGGTCTATCTCTTCTACTGTATGACAGAGTGTCAGTTATATATACAGCAATACCTCCACCTCCACGTTTAGGTCTATCTCTTCTACTGTATGACAGAGTGTCAGTTATATATACAGCAATACCTCCACCTCCACGTTTAGGTCTATCTCTTCTACTGTATGACAGAGTGTCAGTTATATATACAGCAATACCTCCACCTCCACGTTTAGGTCTATCTCTTCTGTATGACAGAGTGTCAGTTATATATACAGCAATACCTCCACCTCCACGTTTAGGTCTATCTCTTCTACTGTATGACAGAGTGTCAGTTATATATACAGCAATACCTCCACCTCCACGTTTAGGTCTATCTCTTCTACTGTATGACAGAGTGTCAGTTATATATACAGCAATACCTCCACCTCCACGTTTAGGTCTATCTCTTCTACTGTATGACAGAGTGTCAGTTATATATACAGCAATACCTCCACCTCCACGTTTAGGTCTATCTCTTCTACTGTATGACAGAGTGTCAGTTATATATACAGCAATACCTCCACCTCCACGTTTAGGTCTATCTCTTCTACTGTATGACAGAGTGTCAGTTATATATACAGCAATACCTCCACCTCCACGTTTAGGTCTATCTCTTCTACTGTATGACAGAGTGTCAGTTATATATACAGCAATACCTCCACCTCCACGTTTAGGTCTATCTCTTCTACTGTATGACAGAGTGTCAGTTATATATACAGCAATACCTCCACCTCCACGTTTAGGTCTATCTCTTCTGTATGACAGAGTGTCAGTTATATATACAGCAATACCTCCACCTCCACGTTTAGGTCTATCTCTTCTACTGTATGACAGAGTGTCAGTTATATATACAGCAATACCTCCACCTCCACGTTTAGGTCTATCTCTTCTACTGTATGACAGAGTGTCAGTTATATATACAGCAATACCTCCACCTCCACGTTTAGGTCTATCTCTTCTACTGTATGACAGAGTGTCAGTTATATATACAGCAATACCTCCACCTCCACGTTTAGGTCTATCTCTTCTACTGTATGACAGAGTGTCAGTTATATATACAGCAATACCTCCACCTCCACGTTTAGGTCTATCTCTTCTACTGTATGACAGAGTGTCAGTTATATATACAGCAATACCTCCACCTCCATGTTTAGGTCTATCTCTTCTACTGTATGACAGAGTGTCAGTTATATATACAGCAATACCTCCACCTCCACGTTTAGGTCTATCTCTTCTACTGTATGACAGAGTGTCAGTTATATATACAGCAATACCTCCACCTCCACGTTTAGGTCTATCTCTTCTACTGTATGACAGAGTGTCAGTTATATATACAGCAATACCTCCACCTCCACGTTTAGGTCTATCTCTTCTACTGTATGACAGAGTGTCAGTTATATATACAGCAATACCTCCACCTCCACGTTTAGGTCTATCTCTTCTACTGTATGACAGAGTGTCAGTTATATATACAGCAATACCTCCACCTCCACATTTAGGTCTATCTCTTCTGTATGACAGAGTGTCAGTTATATATACAGCAATACCTCCACCTCCACGTTTAGGTCTATCTCTTCTGTATGACAGAGTGTCAGTTATATATACAGCAATACCTCCACCTCCACGTTTAGGTCTATCTCTTCTACTGTATGACAGAGTGTCAGTTATATATACAGCAATACCTCCACCTCCACGTTTAGGTCTATCTCTTCTGTATGACAGAGTGTCAGTTATATATACAGCAATACCTCCACCTCCACGTTTAGGTCTATCTCTTCTACTGTATGACAGAGTGTCAGTTATATATACAGCAATACCTCCACCTCCACGTTTAGGTCTATCTCTTCTACTGTATGACAGAGTGTCAGTTATATATACAGCAATACCTCCACCTCCACGTTTAGGTCTATCTCTTCTGTATGACAGAGTGTCAGTTATATATACAGCAATACCTCCACCTCCACGTTTAGGTCTATCTCTTCTACTGTATGACAGAGTGTCAGTTATATATACAGCAATACCTCCACCTCCACGTTTAGGTCTATCTCTTCTACTGTATGACAGAGTGTCAGTTATATATACAGCAATACCTCCACCTCCACGTTTAGGTCTATCTCTTCTGTATGACAGAGTGTCAGTTATATATACAGCAATACCTCCACCTCCACGTTTAGGTCTATCTCTTCTACTGTATGACAGAGTGTCAGTTATATATACAGCAATACCTCCACCTCCACGTTTAGGTCTATCTCTTCTACTGTATGACAGAGTGTCAGTTATATATACAGCAATACCTCCACCTCCACGTTTAGGTCTATCTCTTCTACTGTATGACAGAGTGTCAGTTATATATACAGCAATACCTCCACCTCCACGTTTAGGTCTATCTCTTCTACTGTATGACAGAGTGTCAGTTATATATACAGCAATACCTCCACCTCCACGTTTAGGTCTATCTCTTCTACTGTATGACAGAGTGTCAGTTATATATACAGCAATACCTCCACCTCCACGTTTAGGTCTATCTCTTCTACTGTATGACAGAGTGTCAGTTATATATACAGCAATACCTCCACCTCCACGTTTAGGTCTATCTCTTCTACTGTATGACAGAGTGTCAGTTATATATACAGCAATACCTCCACCTCCACGTTTAGGTCTATCTCTTCTACTGTATGACAGAGTGTCAGTTATATATACAGCAATACCTCCACCTCCACGTTTAGGTCTATCTCTTCTACTGTATGACAGAGTGTCAGTTATATATACAGCAATACCTCCACCTCCACGTTTAGGTCTATCTCTTCTACTGTATGACAGAGTGTCAGTTATATATACAGCAATACCTCCACCTCCACGTTTAGGTCTATCTCTTCTACTGTATGACAGAGTGTCAGTTATATATACAGCAATACCTCCACCTCCACGTTTAGGTCTATCTCTTCTACTGTATGACAGAGTGTCAGTTATATATACAGCAATACCTCCACCTCCACGTTTAGGTCTATCTCTTCTACTGTATGACAGAGTGTCAGTTATATATACAGCAATACCTCCACCTCCACGTTTAGGTCTATCTCTTCTGTATGACAGAGTGTCAGTTATATATACAGCAATACCTCCACCTCCACGTTTAGGTCTATCTCTTCTACTGTATGACAGAGTGTCAGTTATATATACAGCAATACCTCCACCTCCACGTTTAGGTCTATCTCTTCTACTGTATGACAGAGTGTCAGTTATATATACAGCAATACCTCCACCTCCACGTTTAGGTCTATCTCTTCTACTGTATGACAGAGTGTCAGTTATATATACAGCAATACCTCCACCTCCACGTTTAGGTCTATCTCTTCTACTGTATGACAGAGTGTCAGTTATATATACAGCAATACCTCCACCTCCACGTTTAGGTCTATCTCTTCTACTGTATGACAGAGTGTCAGTTATATATACAGCAATACCTCCACCTCCACGTTTAGGTCTATCTCTTCTACTGTATGACAGAGTGTCAGTTATATATACAGCAATACCTCCACCTCCACGTTTAGGTCTATCTCTTCTACTGTATGACAGAGTGTCAGTTATATATACAGCAATACCTCCACCTCCACGTTTAGGTCTATCTCTTCTACTGTATGACAGAGTGTCAGTTATATATACAGCAATACCTCCACCTCCACGTTTAGGTCTATCTCTTCTACTGTATGACAGAGTGTCAGTTATATATACAGCAATACCTCCACCTCCACGTTTAGGTCTATCTCTTCTACTGTATGACAGAGTGTCAGTTATATATACAGCAATACCTCCACCTCCACGTTTAGGTCTATCTCTTCTACTGTATGACAGAGTGTCAGTTATATATACAGCAATACCTCCACCTCCACGTTTAGGTCTATCTCTTCTACTGTATGACAGAGTGTCAGTTATATATACAGCAATACCTCCACCTCCACGTTTAGGTCTATCTCTTCTACTGTATGACAGAGTGTCAGTTATATATACAGCAATACCTCCACCTCCACGTTTAGGTCTATCTCTTCTACTGTATGACAGAGTGTCAGTTATATATACAGCAATACCTCCACCTCCACGTTTAGGTCTATCTCTTCTACTGTATGACAGAGTGTCAGTTATATATACAGCAATACCTCCACCTCCACGTTTAGGTCTATCTCTTCTACTGTATGACAGAGTGTCAGTTATATATACAGCAATACCTCCACCTCCATGTTTAGGTCTATCTCTTCTACTGTATGACAGAGTGTCAGTTATATATACAGCAATACCTCCACCTCCACGTTTAGGTCTATCTCTTCTACTGTATGACAGAGTGTCAGTTATATATACAGCAATACCTCCACCTCCACGTTTAGGTCTATCTCTTCTACTGTATGACAGAGTGTCAGTTATATATACAGCAATACCTCCACCTCCACGTTTAGGTCTATCTCTTCTGCTGTATGACAGAGTGTCAGTTATATATACAGCAATACCTCCACCTCCACGTTTAGGTCTATCTCTTCTACTGTATGACAGAGTGTCAGTTATATATACAGCAATACCTCCACCTCCACGTTTAGGTCTATCTCTTCTACTGTATGACAGAGTGTCAGTTATATATACAGCAATACCTCCACCTCCACGTTTAGGTCTATCTCTTCTACTGTATGACAGAGTGTCAGTTATATATACAGCAATACCTCCACCTCCACGTTTAGGTCTATCTCTTCTACTGTATGACAGAGTGTCAGTTATATATACAGCAATACCTCCACCTCCACGTTTAGGTCTATCTCTTCTGTATGACAGAGTGTCAGTTATATATACAGCAATACCTCCACCTCCACGTTTAGGTCTATCTCTTCTGTATGACAGAGTGTCAGTTATATATACAGCAATACCTCCACCTCCACGTTTAGGTCTATCTCTTCTACTGTATGACAGAGTGTCAGTTATATATACAGCAATACCTCCACCTCCACGTTTAGGTCTATCTCTTCTACTGTATGACAGAGTGTCAGTTATATATACAGCAATACCTCCACCTCCACGTTTAGGTCTATCTCTTCTACTGTATGACAGAGTGTCAGTTATATATACAGCAATACCTCCACCTCCACGTTTAGGTCTATCTCTTCTACTGTATGACAGAGTGTCAGTTATATATACAGCAATACCTCCACCTCCACGTTTAGGTCTATCTCTTCTACTGTATGACAGAGTGTCAGTTATATATACAGCAATACCTCCACCTCCACGTTTAGGTCTATCTCTTCTACTGTATGACAGAGTGTCAGTTATATATACAGCAATACCTCCACCTCCACGTTTAGGTCTATCTCTTCTACTGTATGACAGAGTGTCAGTTATATATACAGCAATACCTCCACCTCCACGTTTAGGTCTATCTCTTCTACTGTATGACAGAGTGTCAGTTATATATACAGCAATACCTCCACCTCCACGTTTAGGTCTATCTCTTCTACTGTATGACAGAGTGTCAGTTATATATACAGCAATACCTCCACCTCCACGTTTAGGTCTATCTCTTCTACTGTATGACAGAGTGTCAGTTATATATACAGCAATACCTCCACCTCCATGTTTAGGTCTATCTCTTCTACTGTATGACAGAGTGTCAGTTATATATACAGCAATACCTCCACCTCCATGTTTAGGTCTATCTCTTCTACTGTATGACAGAGTGTCAGTTATATATACAGCAATACCTCCACCTCCACGTTTAGGTCTATCTCTTCTACTGTATGACAGAGTGTCAGTTATATATACAGCAATACCTCCACCTCCACGTTTAGGTCTATCTCTTCTACTGTATGACAGAGTGTCAGTTATATATACAGCAATACCTCCACCTCCACGTTTAGGTCTATCTCTTCTGTATGACAGAGTGTCAGTTATATATACAGCAATACCTCCACCTCCACGTTTAGGTCTATCTCTTCTACTGTATGACAGAGTGTCAGTTATATATACAGCAATACCTCCACCTCCACGTTTAGGTCTATCTCTTCTACTGTATGACAGAGTGTCAGTTATATATACAGCAATACCTCCACCTCCACGTTTAGGTCTATCTCTTCTACTGTATGACAGAGTGTCAGTTATATATACAGCAATACCTCCACCTCCACGTTTAGGTCTATCTCTTCTACTGTATGACAGAGTGTCAGTTATATATACAGCAATACCTCCACCTCCACGTTTAGGTCTATCTCTTCTACTGTATGACAGAGTGTCAGTTATATATACAGCAATACCTCCACCTCCACGTTTAGGTCTATCTCTTCTACTGTATG
The DNA here is from genome assembly GCA_034401795.1 of Chaetoderma sp. LZ-2023a. NCBI lineage: Eukaryota > Metazoa > Mollusca > Caudofoveata > Chaetodermatida > Chaetodermatidae > Chaetoderma > Chaetoderma sp. LZ-2023a. Next base: position 96,573,253 of record CM067375.1, read on the forward strand.
ACAGAGTGTCAGTTATATATACAGCAATACCTCCACCTCCATGTTTAGGTCTATCTCTTCTACTGTATGACAGAGTGTCAGTTATATATACAGCAATACCTCCACCTCCACGTTTAGGTCTATCTCTTCTACTGTATGACAGAGTGTCAGTTATATATACAGCAATACCTCCACCTCCACGTTTAGGTCTATCTCTTCTACTGTATGACAGAGTGTCAGTTATATATACAGCAATACCTCCACCTCCACGTTTAGGTCTATCTCTTCTACTGTATGACAGAGTGTCAGTTATATATACAGCAATACCTCCACCTCCACGTTTAGGTCTATCTCTTCTGTATGACAGAGTGTCAGTTATATATACAGCAATACCTCCACCTCCACGTTTAGGTCTATCTCTTCTGTATGACAGAGTGTCAGTTATATATACAGCAATACCTCCACCTCCACGTTTAGGTCTATCTCTTCTACTGTATGACAGAGTGTCAGTTATATATACAGCAATACCTCCACCTCCACGTTTAGGTCTATCTCTTCTACTGTATGACAGAGTGTCAGTTATATATACAGCAATACCTCCACCTCCACGTTTAGGTCTATCTCTTCTACTGTATGACAGAGTGTCAGTTATATATACAGCAATACCTCCACCTCCACGTTTAGGTCTATCTCTTCTACTGTATGACAGAGTGTCAGTTATATATACAGCAATACCTCCACCTCCACGTTTAGGTCTATCTCTTCTACTGTATGACAGAGTGTCAGTTATATATACAGCAATACCTCCACCTCCACGTTTAGGTCTATCTCTTCTACTGTATGACAGAGTGTCAGTTATATATACAGCAATACCTCCACCTCCACGTTTAGGTCTATCTCTTCTACTGTATGACAGAGTGTCAGTTATATATACAGCAATACCTCCACCTCCACGTTTAGGTCTATCTCTTCTACTGTATGACAGAGTGTCAGTTATATATACAGCAATACCTCCACCTCCACGTTTAGGTCTATCTCTTCTACTGTATGACAGAGTGTCAGTTATATATACAGCAATACCTCCACCTCCACGTTTAGGTCTATCTCTTCTACTGTATGACAGAGTGTCAGTTATATATACAGCAATACCTCCACCTCCACGTTTAGGTCTATCTCTTCTACTGTATGACAGAGTGTCAGTTATATATACAGCAATACCTCCACCTCCATGTTTAGGTCTATCTCTTCTACTGTATGACAGAGTGTCAGTTATATATACAGCAATACCTCCACCTCCATGTTTAGGTCTATCTCTTCTACTGTATGACAGAGTGTCAGTTATATATACAGCAATACCTCCACCTCCATGTTTAGGTCTATCTCTTCTACTGTATGACAGAGTGTCAGTTATATATACAGCAATACCTCCACCTCCACGTTTAGGTCTATCTCTTCTACTGTATGACAGAGTGTCAGTTATATATACAGCAATACCTCCACCTCCACGTTTAGGTCTATCTCTTCTACTGTATGACAGAGTGTCAGTTATATATACAGCAATACCTCCACCTCCACGTTTAGGTCTATCTCTTCTACTGTATGACAGAGTGTCAGTTATATATACAGCAATACCTCCACCTCCACGTTTAGGTCTATCTCTTCTACTGTATGACAGAGTGTCAGTTATATATACAGCAATACCTCCACCTCCACGTTTAGGTCTATCTCTTCTACTGTATGACAGAGTGTCAGTTATATATACAGCAATACCTCCACCTCCACGTTTAGGTCTATCTCTTCTACTGTATGACAGAGTGTCAGTTATATATACAGCAATACCTCCACCTCCACGTTTAGGTCTATCTCTTCTACTGTATGACAGAGTGTCAGTTATATATACAGCAATACCTCCACCTCCACGTTTAGGTCTATCTCTTCTACTGTATGACAGAGTGTCAGTTATATATACAGCAATACCTCCACCTCCATGTTTAGGTCTATCTCTTCTACTGTATGACAGAGTGTCAGTTATATATACAGCAATACCTCCACCTCCACGTTTAGGTCTATCTCTTCTACTGTATGACAGAGTGTCAGTTATATATACAGCAATACCTCCACCTCCATGTTTAGGTCTATCTCTTCTACTGTATGACAGAGTGTCAGTTATATATACAGCAATACCTCCACCTCCACGTTTAGGTCTATCTCTTCTACTGTATGACAGAGTGTCAGTTATATATACAGCAATACCTCCACCTCCACGTTTAGGTCTATCTCTTCTACTGTATGACAGAGTGTCAGTTATATATACAGCAATACCTCCACCTCCACGTTTAGGTCTATCTCTTCTACTGTATGACAGAGTGTCAGTTATATATACAGCAATACCTCCACCTCCACGTTTAGGTCTATCTCTTCTACTGTATGACAGAGTGTCAGTTATATATACAGCAATACCTCCACCTCCACGTTTAGGTCTATCTCTTCTACTGTATGACAGAGTGTCAGTTATATATACAGCAATACCTCCACCTCCATGTTTAGGTCTATCTCTTCTACTGTATGACAGAGTGTCAGTTATATATACAGCAATACCTCCACCTCCACGTTTAGGTCTATCTCTTCTACTGTATGACAGAGTGTCAGTTATATATACAGCAATACCTCCACCTCCACGTTTAGGTCTATCTCTTCTACTGTATGACAGAGTGTCAGTTATATATACAGCAATACCTCCACCTCCACGTTTAGGTCTATCTCTTCTACTGTATGACAGAGTGTCAGTTATATATACAGCAATACCTCCACCTCCACGTTTAGGTCTATCTCTTCTACTGTATGACAGAGTGTCAGTTATATATACAGCAATACCTCCACCTCCACGTTTAGGTCTATCTCTTCTGTATGACAGAGTGTCAGTTATATATACAGCAATACCTCCACCTCCACGTTTAGGTCTATCTCTTCTACTGTATGACAGAGTGTCAGTTATATATACAGCAATACCTCCACCTCCACGTTTAGGTCTATCTCTTCTACTGTATGACAGAGTGTCAGTTATATATACAGCAATACCTCCACCTCCATGTTTAGGTCTATCTCTTCTACTGTATGACAGAGTGTCAGTTATATATACAGCAATACCTCCACCTCCACGTTTAGGTCTATCTCTTCTACTGTATGACAGAGTGTCAGTTATATATACAGCAATACCTCCACCTCCACGTTTAGGTCTATCTCTTCTACTGTATGACAGAGTGTCAGTTATATATACAGCAATACCTCCACCTCCACGTTTAGGTCTATCTCTTCTACTGTATGACAGAGTGTCAGTTATATATACAGCAATACCTCCACCTCCACGTTTAGGTCTATCTCTTCTACTGTATGACAGAGTGTCAGTTATATATACAGCAATACCTCCACCTCCACGTTTAGGTCTATCTCTTCTACTGTATGACAGAGTGTCAGTTATATATACAGCAATACCTCCACCTCCACGTTTAGGTCTATCTCTTCTACTGTATGACAGAGTGTCAGTTATATATACAGCAATACCTCCACCTCCACGTTTAGGTCTATCTCTTCTACTGTATGACAGAGTGTCAGTTATATATACAGCAATACCTCCACCTCCACGTTTAGGTCTATCTCTTCTACTGTATGACAGAGTGTCAGTTATATATACAGCAATACCTCCACCTCCACGTTTAGGTCTATCTCTTCTACTGTATGACAGAGTGTCAGTTATATATACAGCAATACCTCCACCTCCACGTTTAGGTCTATCTCTTCTACTGTATGACAGAGTGTCAGTTATATATACAGCAATACCTCCACCTCCACGTTTAGGTCTATCTCTTCTACTGTATGACAGAGTGTCAGTTATATATACAGCAATACCTCCACCTCCACGTTTAGGTCTATCTCTTCTGTATGACAGAGTGTCAGTTATATATACAGCAATACCTCCACCTCCACGTTTAGGTCTATCTCTTCTACTGTATGACAGAGTGTCAGTTATATATACAGCAATACCTCCACCTCCACGTTTAGGTCTATCTCTTCTACTGTATGACAGAGTGTCAGTTATATATACAGCAATACCTCCACCTCCACGTTTAGGTCTATCTCTTCTACTGTATGACAGAGTGTCAGTTATATATACAGCAATACCTCCACCTCCACGTTTAGGTCTATCTCTTCTACTGTATGACAGAGTGTCAGTTATATATACAGCAATACCTCCACCTCCACGTTTAGGTCTATCTCTTCTACTGTATGACAGAGTGTCAGTTATATATACAGCAATACCTCCACCTCCACGTTTAGGTCTATCTCTTCTACTGTATGACAGAGTGTCAGTTATATATACAGCAATACCTCCACCTCCACGTTTAGGTCTATCTCTTCTACTGTATGACAGAGTGTCAGTTATATATACAGCAATACCTCCACCTCCACGTTTAGGTCTATCTCTTCTACTGTATGACAGAGTGTCAGTTATATATACAGCAATACCTCCACCTCCACGTTTAGGTCTATCTCTTCTACTGTATGACAGAGTGTCAGTTATATATACAGCAATACCTCCACCTCCACGTTTAGGTCTATCTCTTCTACTGTATGACAGAGTGTCAGTTATATATACAGCAATACCTCCACCTCCATGTTTAGGTCTATCTCTTCTACTGTATGACAGAGTGTCAGTTATATATACAGCAATACCTCCACCTCCACGTTTAGGTCTATCTCTTCTACTGTATGACAGAGTGTCAGTTATATATACAGCAATACCTCCACCTCCACGTTTAGGTCTATCTCTTCTACTGTATGACAGAGTGTCAGTTATATATACAGCAATACCTCCACCTCCACGTTTAGGTCTATCTCTTCTACTGTATGACAGAGTGTCAGTTATATATACAGCAATACCTCCACCTCCACATTTAGGTCTATCTCTTCTGTATGACAGAGTGTCAGTTATATATACAGCAATACCTCCACCTCCACGTTTAGGTCTATCTCTTCTACTGTATGACAGAGTGTCAGTTATATATACAGCAATACCTCCACCTCCACGTTTAGGTCTATCTCTTCTACTGTATGACAGAGTGTCAGTTATATATACAGCAATACCTCCACCTCCACGTTTAGGTCTATCTCTTCTGTATGACAGAGTGTCAGTTATATATACAGCAATACCTCCACCTCCACGTTTAGGTCTATCTCTTCTACTGTATGACAGAGTGTCAGTTATATATACAGCAATACCTCCACCTCCACGTTTAGGTCTATCTCTTCTACTGTATGACAGAGTGTCAGTTATATATACAGCAATACCTCCACCTCCACGTTTAGGTCTATCTCTTCTACTGTATGACAGAGTGTCAGTTATATATACAGCAATACCTCCACCTCCACGTTTAGGTCTATCTCTTCTACTGTATGACAGAGTGTCAGTTATATATACAGCAATACCTCCACCTCCACGTTTAGGTCTATCTCTTCTACTGTATGACAGAGTGTCAGTTATATATACAGCAATACCTCCACCTCCACGTTTAGGTCTATCTCTTCTACTGTATGACAGAGTGTCAGTTATATATACAGCAATACCTCCACCTCCACGTTTAGGTCTATCTCTTCTACTGTATGACAGAGTGTCAGTTATATATACAGCAATACCTCCACCTCCACGTTTAGGTCTATCTCTTCTACTGTATGACAGAGTGTCAGTTATATATACAGCAATACCTCCACCTCCACGTTTAGGTCTATCTCTTCTACTGTATGACAGAGTGTCAGTTATATATACAGCAATACCTCCACCTCCACGTTTAGGTCTATCTCTTCTACTGTATGACAGAGTGTCAGTTATATATACAGCAATACCTCCACCTCCATGTTTAGGTCTATCTCTTCTACTGTATGACAGAGTGTCAGTTATATATACAGCAATACCTCCACCTCCACGTTTAGGTCTATCTCTTCTACTGTATGACAGAGTGTCAGTTATATATACAGCAATACCTCCACCTCCACGTTTAGGTCTATCTCTTCTACTGTATGACAGAGTGTCAGTTATATATACAGCAATACCTCCACCTCCACGTTTAGGTCTATCTCTTCTGTATGACAGAGTGTCAGTTATATATACAGCAATACCTCCACCTCCATGTTTAGGTCTATCTCTTCTGTATGACAGAGTGTCAGTTATATATACAGCAATACCTCCACCTCCATGTTTAGGTCTATCTCTTCTACTGTATGACAGAGTGTCAGTTATATATACAGCAATACCTCCACCTCCACGTTTAGGTCTATCTCTTCTACTGTATGACAGAGTGTCAGTTATATATACAGCAATACCTCCACCTCCATGTTTATGTCTATCTCTTCTACTGTATGACAGAGTGTCAGTTATATATACAGCAATACCTCCACCTCCATGTTTAGGTCTATCTCTTCTGTATGACAGAGTGTCAGTTATATATACAGCAATACCTCCACCTCCATGTTTAGGTCTATCTCTTCTACTGTATGACAGAGTGTCAGTTATATATACAGCAATACCTCCACCTCCATGTTTAGGTCTATCTCTTCTACTGTATGACAGAGTGTCAGTTATATATACAGCAATACCTCCACCTCCACGTTTAGGTCTATCTCTTCGCTCTACATTGTATCCTTCTATATTAATTAATGCATTTAGATGGTTTGTGTTAAGAAATGTTTCTGTTGTGCATAATATATCTATATCTTTTCTACTTTTTGCCGTTATCATCTTTATTTCTGTCATCTTGGGAAGCAAATGCTGAATATTTAGGTGACTTATGAGAAGACCTTTATTATTTATGCTACCAGTTGATGGATCATATGAAATTAGTTTGTATAAAGTTATTTGTACATTTCAATTGGTTTATTGGATGTGAATTCTTGGTGTTATCAGAATGAGTGATTTTTTTACTGGATGAACAATGCAATAACATAATATATTAATATAGCGTATAAAATTTAAGGTAGTAGGAGACACATCATCATCATCATCAGCATCATCGGCAGCAGTTTTATATATAGTTAGAGTGGCAATGTGATAAGCAGTATTATCAACAGTAGTAGTAGTAGTGGTAGTAGTAGTAGTAGTAGTAGTAGTAGTAGTAGTAGTAGTAGTAGTAGTAGTAGTAGTAGAACATGAACTTGTAGTAATAATATCCTCATCATCATCATCACATCATCATCATCATCATCATCATCATCATCATCATCATCATCATCATCATCAGCAGCAGCAGCAGTAGGAGGAGCAGCCGCAACAGCAGCAGCACTAATAGATAGAGCTGTGATAGCAGTAGAAACAGCACATGTAGTTTTAGTAGTAATAATAGTATCATTAGCACTAATAGTAGCATCAACACATGAATGATTATCATCAACACTAATAGTAGCATCAACACATGAATGATTATCATCAGCACTAATAGTAGCATCAACACATGAATGATTATCATCAACACTAATAGTAGCATTAACACATGAATGATTATCATCAACACTAATAGTAGCATCAGCACTAATAGTAGCATCAACACTAATAGTAGCATCAACACATGAATGATTATCATCAACACTAATAGTAGCATCAACACATGAATGATTATCATCAACACTAATAGTATCATCAACACGAATGATTATCATTAGCAATAATAGTAGCATCAACACATGAATGATTATCATCAGCACTAATAGTAGCATCAACACATGAATGATTATCATCAACACTAATAGTAGCATCAACACATGAATGATTATCATCAGCACTAATAGTATCATCAACACATGAATGATTATCATCAACACTAATAGTAGCATCAACACATGAATGATTATCATTAGCACTAATATGATCATTAGGACTAATAGTAGCATCAACACATGAATGATTATCATTAGCACTAATAGTAGCATCAACACATGAATGATTATCATCAGCACTAATAGTAGCATCAACACATGACTGATTATCATCAACACTAATAGTAGCATCAACACATGAATGATTATCATCAGCACTAATAGTAGCATCAACACATGAATGATTATCATTAGCAATAATAGTATCATCAACACATGAATGATTATCATCAGCACTAATAGTAGCATCAACACATGAATGATTATCATCAGCACTAATAGTAGCATCAACACATGAATGATTATCATTAGCAATAATATTAGCATCAACACATGAATGATTATCATCAGCACTAATAGTATCATCAACACATGAATGATTATCATCAGCACTAATAGTATCATCAACACATGAATGATTATCATCAAGACCAATAGTAGCATCAACACATGAATGATTATCATCAACACTAATAGTAGCATCAACACATGAATGATTATCATTAGCACTAATAGTAGCATCAACACATGAATGATTATCATTAGCAATAATAGTAGCAGCAACACATGAATGATTATCATCAACACTAATAGTAGCATCAGCACTAATAGTAGCATCAACACATGAATGATTATCATTAGCAATAATAGTAGCATCAACACATGAATGATTATCATCAACACTAATAGTAGCATCAACACTAATAGTAGCATCAACACATGAATGATTATCATTAGCAATAATAGTAGCATCAACACTAATAGTAGCATCAACACATGAATGATTATCATTAGCAATAATAGTAGCATCAACACATGAATGATTATCATCAACACTAATAGTAGCATCAACACATGAATGATTATCATCAACACTAATAGTATCATTAGCACTAATAGTAGCATCAACACATGAATGATTATCATCAACACTAATAGTAGCATCAACACATGAATGATTATCATCAACACTAATAGTAACATCAACACATGAATGATTATCATCAACACTAATAGTAGCATCAACACATGAATGATTATCATCAGCACTAATAGTATCATCAGCACTAATAGTAGCATCAACACATGACTGATTATCATCAACACTAATAGTAGCATCAACACATGAATGATTATCATCAGCACTAATAGTAGCATCAACACATGAATGATTATCATTAGCAATAATATTAGCATCAACACATGAATGATTATCATCAGCACTAATAGTATCATCAACACATGAATGATTATCATCAGCACTAATAGTATCATCAACACATGAATGATTATCATCAACACCAATAGTAGCATCAACACATGAATGATTATCATCAGCACCAATAGTAGCATCAATACATGAATGATTATCATTAGCACTAATAGTAGCAGCAACACATGAATGATTATTATCAACACTAATAGTAGCATCAGCACTAATAGTAGCATCAACACTAATAGTAGCATCAACACATGAATGATTATCATCAGCACCAATAGTATCATTAGCACTAATAGTAGCATCAACACATGAATGATTATCATCAACACTAATAGTAGCATCAACACATGAATGATTATCATCAACACTAATAGTAACATCAACACATGAATGATTATCATCAACACTAATAGTAGCATCAACACATGAATGATTATCATCAACACTAATAGTATCATTATCACAAATAGTAGCATCAACACATGAATGATTATCATCAACACTAATAGTACCATTAGCACTAATAGTAGCATCAACACATGAATGATTATCATCAACACTAATAGTAGCATCAGCACTAATAGTAGCATCAACACTAATAGTAGCATCAACACATGAATGATTATCATCAGCACCAATAGTAGCATCAACACATGAATGATTATCATCAACACTAATAGTATCATTAGCACTAATAGTAGCATCAACACATGAATGATTATCATCAACACTAATAGTAGCATCAACACATGAATGATTATCATCAACACTAATAGTATCATTATCACAAATAGTAGCATCAACACATGAATGATTATCATCAACACTAATAGTACTATTAGCACTAATAGTAGCATCAACACATGAATGATTATCATCAACACTAATAGTAGCATCAACACGAATGATTATCATCAGCACTAATAGTATCATCAACACATGAATGATTATCATCAACACTAATAGTAGCATCAACACATGAATGATTATCATCAACACTAATAGTACCATTAGCACTAATAGTAGCATCAACACATGAATGATTATCATCAACACTAATAGTAGCATCAACACATGAATGATTATCATCAACACTAATAGTAGCATCAGCACTAATAGTAGCATCAACACATGAATGATTATCATCAACACTAATAGTAGCATCAACACATGAATGATTATCATCAACACTAATAGTACCATTAGCACTAATAGTAGCATCAACACATGAATGATTATCATCAACACTAATAGTAGCATCAACACATGAATGATTATCATCAGCACTAATAGTATCATCAACACATGAATGATTATCATCAACACTAATAGTAGCATCAACACATGAATGATTATCATCAACACTAATAGTAGCATCAACACATGAATGATTATCATCAACACTAATAGTAGCATCAGCACTAATAGTAGCATCAACACATGAATGATTATCATTAGCACTAATAGTAGCATCAACACATGAATGATTATCATCAGCACTAATAGTAGCATCAACACATGAATGATTATCATCAACACTAATAGTAGCATCAACACATGAATGATTATCATCAGCACTAATAGTAGCATCAACACATGAATGATTATCATTAGCAATAATAGTATCATCAACACATGAATGATTATCATCAGCACTAATAGTATCATTAGCACTAATAGTAGCATCAATACATGAATGATTATCATCAACACTAATAGTAGCATCAACACATGAATGATTATCATCAACACTAATAGTAGCATCAACACATGAATGATTATCATCAGCACTAATAGTATCATCAGCACTAATAGTAGCATCAACACATGAATGATTATCATCAACACTAATAGTAGCATCAACACATGAATGATTATCATCAGCACTAATAGTAGCATCAACACATGAATGATTATCATCAACACTAATAGTAGCATCAACACGAATGATTATCATCAACACTAATAGTAGCATCAGCACTAATAGTAGCATCAACACATGAATGATTATCATTAGCACTAATAGTAGCATCAACACATGAATGATTATCATCAGCACTAATAGTAGCATCAACACATGAATGATTATCATCAACACTAATAGTAGCATCAACACATGAATGATTATCATCAGCACTAATAGTAGCATCAACACATGAATGATTATCATTAGCAATAATAGTATCATCAACACATGAATGATTATCATCAGCACTAATAGTATCATTAGCACTAATAGTAGCATCAATACATGAATGATTATCATCAACACTAATAGTAGCATCAACACATGAATGATTATCATCAACACTAATAGTAGCATCAACACATGAATGATTATCATCAGCACTAATAGTATCATCAGCACTAATAGTAGCATCAACACATGACTGATTATCATCAACACTAATAGTAGCATCAACACATGAATGATTATCATCAGCACTAATAGTAGCATCAACACATGAATGATTATCATTAGCAATAATAGTATCATCAACACATGAATGATTATCATCAGCACTAATAGTAGCATCAACACATGAATGATTATCATCAGCACTAATAGTAGCATCAACACATGAATGATTATCATTAGCAATAATATTAGCATCAACACATGAATGATTATCATCAGCACTAATAGTATCATCAACACATGAATGATTATCATCAGCACTAATAGTATCATCAACACATGAATGATTATCATCAACACCAATAGTAGCATCAACACATGAATGATTATCATCAGCACCAATAGTAGCATCAACACATGAATGATTATCATTAGCACTAATAGTAGCAGCAACACATGAATGATTATCATCAACACTAATAGTAGCATCAGCACTAATAGTAGCATCAACACTAATAGTAGCATCAACACATGAATGATTATCATTAGCAATAATAGTAGCATCAACACATGAATGATTATCATTAGCACTAATAGTAGCATCAACACATGAATGATTATCATCAACACTAATAGTAGCATCAACACATGAATGATTATCATCAACACTAATAGTAGCATCAACACATGAATGATTATCATCAACACTAATAGTAGCATCAACACATGAATGATTATCATCAACACTAATAGTAGCATCAGCACTAATAGTAGCATCAACACATGAATGATTATCATCAACACTAATAGTAGCATCAACACATGAATGATTATCATCAGCACCAATAGTAGCATCAACACATGAATGATTATCATTAGCACTAATAGTAGCAGCAACACATGAATGATTATCATCAACACTAATAGTAGCATCAGCACTAATAGTAGCATCAACACTAATAGTAGCATCAACACATGAATGATTATCATCAGCACTAATAGTAGCATCAACACATGAATGATTATCATTAGCAATAATAGTATCATCAACACATGAATGATTATCATCAGCACTAATAGTAGCATCAACACATGAATGATTATCATCAGCACTAATAGTAGCATCAACACATGAATGATTATCATTAGCAATAATATTAGCATCAACACATGAATGATTATCATCAGCACTAATAGTATCATCAACACATGAATGATTATCATCAGCACTAATAGTATCATCAACACATGAATGATTATCATCAACACCAATAGTAGCATCAACACATGAATGATTATCATCAGCACTAATAGTATCATCAACACATGAATGATTATCATCAACACTAATAGTAGCATCAACACATGAATGATTATCATCAACACTAATAGTACCATTAGCACTAATAGTAGCATCAACACATGAATGATTATCATCAACACTAATAGTAGCATCAACACATGAATGATTATCATCAACACTAATAGTAGCATCAACACATGAATGATTATCATCAGCACTAATAGTATCATCAACACATGAATGATTATCATCAACACTAATAGTAGCATCAACACATGAATGATTATCATCAGCACTAATAGTAGCATCAACACATGAATGATTATCATCAACACCAATAGTAGCATCAACACATGAATGATTATCATCAGCACCAATAGTAGCATCAACACATGAATGATTATCATTAGCACTAATAGTAGCAGCAACACATGAATGATTATCATCAACACTAATAGTAGCATCAGCACTAATAGTAGCATCAACACTAATAGTAGCATCACCACATGAATGATTATCATTAGCAATAATAGTAGCATCAACACATGAATGATTATCATTAGCACTAATATGATCATCAGCACTAATAGTAGCATCAACACATGACTGATTATCATCAACACTAATAGTAGCATCAACACATGAATGATTATCATCAGCACTAATAGTAGCATCAACACATGAATGATTATCATTAGCAATAATAGTATCATCAACACATGAATGATTATCATCAGCACTAATAGTAGCATCAACACATGAATGATTATCATCAGCACTAATAGTAGCATCAACACATGAATGATTATCATTAGCAATAATATTAGCATCAACACATGAATGATTATCATCAGCACTAATAGTATCATCAACACATGAATGATTATCATCAGCACTAATAGTATCATCAACACATGAATGATTATCATCAACACCAATAGTAGCATCAACACATGAATGATTATCATCAGCACCAATAGTAGCATCAACACATGAATGATTATCATTAGCACTAATAGTAGCAGCAACACATGAATGATTATCATCAACACTAATAGTAGCATCAGCACTAATAGTAGCATCAACACTAATAGTAGCATCAACACATGAATGATTATCATTAGCAATAATAGTAGCATCAACACATGAATGATTATCATTAGCACTAATAGTAGCATCAACACATGAATGATTATCATCAACACTAATAGTAGCATCAACACATGAATGATTATCATCAACACTAATAGTATCATTAGCACTAATAGTAGCATCAACACATGAATGATTATCATCAACACTAATAGTAGCATCAACACATGAATGATTATCATCAACACTAATAGTACCATTAGCACTAATAGTAGCATCAACACATGAATGATTATCATCAACACTAATAGTAGCATCAACACATAAATGATTATCATCAGCACTAATAGTATCATCAACACATGAATGATTATCATCAACACTAATAGTAGCATCAACACATGAATGATTATCATCAACACTAATAGTACCATTAGCACTAATAGTAGCATCAACACATGAATGATTATCATCAACACTAATAGTAGCATCAACACATGAATGATTATCATCAACACTAATAGTAGCATCAACACATGAATGATTATCATCAACACTAATAGTAGCATCAACACATGAATGATTATCATCAACACTAATAGTAGCATCAACACATGAATGATTATCATCAACACTAATAGTAGCATTAACACGTGAATGATTATCATCAACACTAATAGTAGCATCAACACATGAATGATTATCATCAGCACTAATAGTATCATCAACACATGAATGATTATCATCAGCACTAATAGTAGCATCAACACATGAATGATTATCATCAACACTAATAGTATCATTAGCACTAATAGTAGCATCAACACATGAATGATTATCATCAACACTAATAGTAGCATCAACACATGAATGATTATCATCAACACTAATAGTAGCATCAACACATGAATGATTATCATCAACACTAATAGTAGCATCATCACTAATAGTAGCATCAACACATGAATGATTATCATTAGCACTAACAGTAGCATCAACACATGAATGATTATCATCAACACTAATAGTAGCATCAACACATGAATGATTATCATCAGCACTAATAGTAGCATCAACACATGAATGATTATCATTAGCAATAATAGTATCATCAACACATGAATGATTATCATCAGCACTAATAGTAGCATCAACACATGAATGATTATCATCAGCACTAATAGTAGCATCAACACATGAATGATTATCATCAACACTAATAGTAGCATCAACACATGAATGATTATCATCAGCACTAATAGTATCATCAACACATGAATGATTATCATCAGCACTAATAGTATCATCAACACATGAATGATTATCATCAACACCACTAGTAGCATCAACACATGAATGATTATCTTCAGCACCAATAGTAGCATCAACACATGAATGATTATCATTAGCACTAATAGTAGCATCAACACATAAATGATTATCATTAGCACTAAGTAAATAATATCTATTTCTTACTAATATCTTATCCATAATATTTGTATAATCATGTATATCATCATTGCAAGAAATATGAGAATAATAGACAATGTCAGACTCACCTGAGTGGTCGAGAATAATAGACAATGTCAGACTCACCTGAGTGCCTGAGAATAATAGACAATGTCAGACTCACCCGAGTGGCTGAGAATAATAGACAATGTCAGACTCACCCGAGTGGCAGAGAATAATAGACAATGTCAGACTCACCCGGGTGGCAGAGAATAATAGACAATGTCGGACTCACCCCAGTGGCAGAGAATAATAGACAATGTCAGACTCACCATGAGTGGTCGAGAATAATAGACAATGTCAGACTCACCCGAGTGGTCGAGAATAATAGATAATGTCAGACTCACCCAAGTGGCAGGGAATAATAGACAATGTCAGACTCACCCGGGTTGCCGAGAATAATAGACAATGTCAGGCTCACCCGAGTGGCCGAGAATAATAGACAATGTCAGACTCACGCGAGTGGCAGAGAATAATAGACAATGTCAGACTCACCCGAGTGGCAGAGAATAATAGACAATGTCAGACTCACCTGAGTGGCAGAGAATAATAGACAATGTCAGACTCACCCGAGTGGCAGAGAATAATAGACAATGTCAGACTCACTCGAGTGGCAGAGAATAATAGACAATGTCAGACTCCCGAGTGGTCGAGAATAATAGACAATGTCAGACTCACCCGAGTGGCAGAGAATAATAGACAATGTCAGACTCGCCCGAGTGGCCGAGAATAATAGACAATGTCAGACTCACCCGAGTGGCAGAGAGTAATAGACAATGTCAGACTCACCTGAGTGGCCGAGAATAATAGACAATGTCAGACTCACCCGAGTGGCAGAGAATAATAGACAAAGTCAGACTCACCTGAGTGGCCGAGAATAATAGACAATGTCAGACTCACCCGTGCGGCCGAGAATAATAGACAATGTCAGACTCACCCGAGTGGCCGAGAATAATAGACAATGTCAGACTCACCCGAGTGGCAGAGAATAATAGACAAAGTCAGACTCACCTGAGTGGCCGAGAATAATAGACAATGTCAGACTCACCCGAGTGGTCGAGAATAATGGACAATGTCAGACTCACCCGAGTGGCAGAGAATAATAGACAATGTCAGACTCACCCGTGCGGCCGAGAATAATAGACAATGTCAGACTCACCAGAGTGGCAGAGAATAATAGACAATGTCAGACTCACCTGAGCGGCCATCAGGAAGATGTACAGATTGTGACAAACTACATGAATCATTAATGTTCATATTATCACTAGAAATATAGGCATTGTTGTTTATTGGATAGTAGTCCTGTGGAATAGGCACTCCATGGCCGGGATACTAATACACTGAGCACTGGCAAGATTTGTGTCCTTCAGCGTTACATTTCCAGAATTATTGTTTGTGTTTTCAGTTTGTCAGACTAACTGCTCAGAGCATGGTCATTGTAATCCATGGATTATTGTTTATGTTTATGCATGGTCAGGGCTGTTTAACAGAATGACATGTCCCTATATAATGAATTATTGCTTGTGTTTTCAGTTTGTCAGACTAACTATTCAGACCACGGTCATTGTAATCTATGGATTATTGTTCATGTTTATGCATGATCAGGGCTGTTTAACAGAATGACATGTCCATATATAATGGATTATTGCTTATGTTTTTCAGTTTGTCAGACTAACTGCTCAGAGCATGGTCATTGTGATCCATTTACCAAGAAGTGCATCTGTGAAGCATTCTGGATGGAAAACTTCTTCAAAGCAACAATATTTAAGGAAAATAACTGTGGTATGTACTAGATGACCTGTTTGCTTCTAGTGATACTTAGTTGAATCTATCAAGGTTTTAGTCCAGTTTAGTGGTATGTACTAGATGACCTGTTTGCGTCTAGTGATACTTAGTTGAATCTATCAAGGTTTTAGTCCAGTTTAGTGGTATGTACTAGATGACCTGTTTGCTTCTAGTGATACTTAGTTGAATCTATCATGGTTTTAGTCCAGTTTAGTGGTATGTACTAGATGACCTGTTTGCTTCTAGTGATACTTAGTTGAATCTATCAAGGTTTTAGTCCAGTTTAGTGGTATGTACTAGATGACCTGTTTGCGTCTAGTGATACTTAGTTGAATCTATCAAGGTTTTAGTCCAGTTTAGTGGTATGTACTATATGACCTGTTTGCGTCTAGTGATACTTAGTTGAATCTATCAAGGTTTTATGCGAGTTTAGTGGTATGTACTAGATGACCTGTTTGCTTCTAGTGATACTTAGTTGAATCTGTCAAGGTTTTAGTCCAGTTTAGTGGTATGTACTAGATGACCTGTTTGCTTCTAGTGATACTTAGTTGAATCTATCAAGGTTTTATGCGAGTTTAGTGGTATGTACTAGATGACCTGTTTGCGTCTAGTGATACTTAGTTGAATCTATTACGGTTTTATGCCAGTTTAGTCCATTAATGATCAAGCCGGGCACAACTGGCCATTGCAGTGCTCTTGGCAAATGTCCATTTACAGGCCAAGAGAAGATTATTTTTGAAAGCCATTCCAGTGGTAAATTTTTAAAAACAGTCTTATGGCCTGCAAATGGACATTTATAATCATGAAAAAATGAGATTTCTGCTGAGATCTGAGCATTAAATGGTTAATAAATGCGGTATAGTCAGGTAAATATGTAACAAATTGTTTTCTTAATCTTTGTTAACCCTTTAACCCTTATATCAGCCATAAATGGCATTTGCAGTGTTCTTGCGAAATGTCCATCTGCAGATCAAGAGAAGACTATTTTTGAAAATTTACCACTGGAATGACTGGCTAAATGACCAAGCCAATCATTGTAGTGATAGATTCTTCATAAATAATCTCTTGGTCTGCAAATAGACATTCTGTATAAGAAAATTTAAATTTTCTTGAACAAATTTGAGTGTTAAAGGTTATTGAGTCGTAAATTGTATATTGTTAGATACTTCCATATATTTAGATACAACTTATTGAGTTTCTAATAAAAAAATTCAAACGTAACTGATATGTATATAGAATGCCATGCTATGATTGGTCGGTGTTTATACAATGCCGTGCTGTGATTGGTCAGTGTATATACAATGCCGTGCTATGATTGGTCAGTGTTTGTACAATGCAGAAATGATTGGTCAGTGTTTATGCAATGCATATATGATTGGTCAGTGTTTATGCAATGCATATATGATTGGTCAGTATTTGTACAATGCCTATATGATTGGTCACTGTTTATACAATGCATATATGATTGGTCAGTGTTTATAAAATGCATAAATGATTGGTTAGTGTTTATACAATGCATATATGATTGGTCACTGTTTATAAAATGCATAAATGATTGGTCAGTGTTTATAAAATGCATAAATGATTGCCATGCTGTGATTGGTAGGTGTTTTACAATGCCATGCTCTGATTGGTAAGCGTTTTTACAATGCCATGCTGTGATTGGTCAGTGTATATACAATGCCATGCTGTGATTGGTCAGTGTATATACAATGCCATGCTGTGATTGGTAAGCGTTTCTACAATGCCATGCTGTGATTTGTCAGTGTATATACAATGCCATGCTGTGATTGGTCAGCGTTTATACAAGGCCACGCTATGATTAGACAAACTTAACTGATATTAAACATGTAGCCACATTTCCCAACATATATACATGCTGTGATTCAGCATATTTGAGTTGATCGTGCTAGTGCTTCATGCTTCAGAATGCGTTATGCTGTATTTTGTCATTGTTACTTTTACAGAATGCGTTATCCTGTATTTTGTCATTGTTAGCTCACCTGGCCAGAATGGCTAAGTGAGCTTATGCCATGGCGACCATCCGTCGTCTCTCCGTCAACTTTTTTCTTTACACAACTTCTTCTCAAGAACCACTGGGCCGATTTCAATTATATTTGGCAGGAAGTATCCTTAGGGCATAGGGATCCAAGTTTGTTCAAACAAAGCCGCTTGGCCAATTTAACTGGTGGCCATCTTGGATTTTGGCCGATTTTGGAAATGGCTTAAAAGATCTTCTCCGAAACCGCTTGGTGGATCGATTCAAAACTCACGAAATACCATATAGGGCAAGAGCTGAACCAAGTTTGTTCGAAGGAACTTGATTGCCCTAATGGTTCGGCGGTCATCTTGGATGACCTAGTTTTAGTGAAAACGACTTATTCTGCAGAACCACTGAACGGATCGGGCTGAAATTTTGGGGATATCATTATGGACTAAGGGCCATTAAAGTTTGTTCATGGGAAGTTGATAGGTAAAAAACATGGCCACCGTGGACCAATCAAATTTTAGCGTGTTTTGCTGCCATATTCAATTTTTTTATTTGATGGATTTTGAAGCCAAAATTGGTTTTCTTAACTCCGCTTACTTGTCAGTCAGCTGTCGTATAGCGATAACCCCGTCCGTCTTCTGTATGCCCGTCCATCCATCTGTCTGTCCGTCACCAACAATGGCGGCTCATTTTGTTATTTCTTGACGGATTGACACCAAACTTGGTCACAATGTTAATGTCTGCATCTAATATCTTTGTTGTGAAAATGAAACTGATAGGACGTCAAATGCCAGAGTTATCACTCCTTACCACTGTCCATTGATTTATCACCATGTCAGATTTTATTGCCAAACTAGATATTAAATTCCAATTAACAGATTAACCTTTCCAATACTGCCGAAATATTTACGATATGTATTATGTGCTCTGACATCTATGCTCTTAAAATTTTTTTTAAATGTATTTGATTGAAGGTTGTTGCTGCCTTAGGCAGCAATGAAAGTTGTTGCTGCCTGAGGCAGCAATGACTTTCAGTCAAATTATTTTTTAAATCAACTCCAGCTTACCCTACCCCTGCTGCTAACTTGGTGATTCAGCCAGATGCGCATGTGTTAAATGGATTGTGTGGTGGTGGGGAATAACCTGCTATAAAGACCACTTACCTGCCTTTAGAGACTATTTTCTTCAATTGTATTTAAACCTCTAGTAACCGTCTGACTGAGTTTTTGCAGACGACATATTCCAAAGGTTATATCTCTGAACCTGATATTTTGAAAACAATTGGGCTGAAAGTTGTTGGTGGCTAAGCCGCCAATAACTTTCAGTCGAATTGTTTTCAAAATATTCAACAAGTCAAGAGCTTTTGAAAATTGAAATTATTGGCTGCACTGGCTTGCAATAGTGAGACAGTTAAGAAACCAGCTGTAGTTAGCACTGATATCATCTATTTTCACTTAAACATTGTTCAAAATCACTAATGCAAAAAAACAGTCCAGAGATTGTTGTCAATATCTCGAAAACTAAACCATTTGACTGAAAATCATTGGAAGTGACACCGATGGATGTAAAACTCAAGTAAGATTAGTTGAAAAGCCAATGTTCCAGGTGAGCGATACAGGCCCATTGGGCCTCTTGTTACTTTTACAGAATGCGTTATCCTGTATTTTAACATTGTTATTTTTACATAATGGAGCATCCTGTGTTTTGTCCTTGTTAGCTCACCTGGCCTGAATGACCAAGTGAGCTTATGCCATGGCGACCATCCGTCCGTCGTCCGCCAACTTTTTCTTTAAATGACTTCTTCTCAAGAACCACTAGGCCGATTTCAATTATATTTGGCAGGAAGCATCCCTATGGCATAGAGATTAAAATTTGTTCAAACGAAGCCGATCGGCCAAAATCCAAGATGGCGCCGTCCAAAATAGCCGATTTTTAGAAACACTTAAAAAAATCTCCGAAACCGCTGGAGGAATTGATTCAAAACTCATAACACATCATCTATTGCAAGGGTAGACCCAACTTTGTTCAAGGCAACCTGATTGGACAATTTGCCTGGCGGCCATCTTTGATGACCTAGTTTTCGCGAAAACAACTTCTCCAGAACCGCTGAATGGATAGACCTGAAATTTGGTAAATATGCTTAGGGACCAAGGTTTATTCAAGCTTGTTCCAGCGAAGTTCGTACGTTAAAAAACATGGCCGCCATCAACAAATCAAAATTCAGCGTTTCTAGGTCATATTGGCTTTTTTGTATTTGATGTATTTTGATGGCAAAGATTGCTTTATATATGCTTATCAGTGTGGCGAGTTCAAATATGCCACTTTCGAGACTGTCGGATAAATGCTTTGCCTGCCATCTTGGTTTGTTTTCCCGCCAAAGGCTCCCATAGTAAAGCAATGGGCCCATAGTAAAGCAATGGGGAATTCTTTAAACGACTTCTCAAGAACCACTGGGCCGATTTCAATTATATTTGGGAGGAAGCATTCATAGGGCATATAGAGATCTAAGTTTGTTCAAATGAACCCGATCGGCCAATTTGGCCGGGGGCCATCTTGGAATTAGGCTGATTTTAGGAAACGTCTTTAAAAATCATCATCTCCGAAACGGCTTGGGGGATTGATGCAAACCTCATGAAATATGATTTATGGCAAAGGAACTTGATTGGTCAAATGGTTCGGCGGCCATCTTGGTTGACTTAGTTGTAGCGAAAATGACTTATTCTCCTGAAGCGCTGAAGGGATCGGTCCGAAATTTGGCAGATATGATTAGGGCCTAAGGGCCATTAAAGTTTGTTCAAGAGAAGTTGATCTGTCAAAAAACATGGGCGCCGTGGGCCAATCAAAATATAGCATTTTTGGTGGCCATATTGGATATTTTTATTTGATGGATTTTGAGGCCGAAATTGGTTTCATATGTGTTTTTGGGTATTCTGATCTCAAATTTGCAATTTTCGAAACTGTCAGATAAGCTGTTTGCTGGCCATCTTGTTGATAAAGAGCATTCTAGTTGAAATGCCTATTGTCCAGGTGAGCGATACAGGCCCCTTGGGCCTCTTGTTACAGAATGGGGTATCCTGTATTTTGGCATTGTTATTTTTACAGAATGGAACATCCTGTATTTTGGCATTGTGGTTTTTTACAGAATGGAACATCTTGTATTTTGTCATTATTATTTTTACAGAATGGAGCATCCTGTATTTTGGCATTGTTATTTTTACAGAATGGAGTATCCTGTATTTTGGCATTGTTATTTTTACAGAATGGAACATCCTGTATTTTGGCATTGTGTTTTTTTACAGAATGGAGTATCCTGTATTTTGGCATTGTCCTCTTTGTGTGTCTCTTCGTCCTTATAATTCTCAGTTGGGCCATCATTTGCTGCTGGAAGAAAAAAAGGTAAGTGGCATCACGTAGGTGTTGATTAGCTACTAGGCATAATCATGTGATCTATTAGTCCTTACTTCTAGGCCTCTTATTACATGGCACTAGGGCGAACATTCAAACCTTCAAAAGAGAGAGAGAGAGAGAGAGAGAGAGAGGGAGGGAGGGGGGGGATACTAGCCATAATCATGTGATCTATTAGTCCTTACTTCTAGGCCTCTTATTACCTGGCACTAGGGCTGGGGCGAACATTCAAACCTTCTAACAATCGCGAACTCTGGGAAGACAAATCATATTTGAACATTTATTCTATGAATCTTGTGGTTCGCGAACCATACATTAATTTTTTTTCGCATCTATTTTCCATCTGTCTAAGGCAAATATATGGAAATCATGACGAAAACTATTTACTAAGCACTTATTCTAGCCGTATACAAGTTTTGAATGATAAACTGTAATTCAGATTTACGACAATATTTTCCGACTAAGTTCAACCCACACCCATGATAGCGTAATCGTCATAGAGTAACACATACCTTCCTCGCTTAAATGATTTAATTTATCGGCAAATATCGACATTACAAGCCAAGAAAGTGTTGTTATCATGTGTATTACACCATCTCAACATATTACAGGCTTATAAGGTCTACGCGGTACGCATGCTCTGTCAAAGAAAAGGCGAATGTGACATTTTTTCTTTGTTATTTGCAAAATCAGCCATGGTTTCCGAGAAATGATACAGTGTTCAAATTATTCTTCTAATCATTCTTCCATTACATTTTCTTGGCTATTATAATAAACACCAGTCAGTATATCCAATCAAAAATCGATGCACTTTCTCTGATTAAAATCGAAGATGTTCAGCACGCAATTGTTACTACCGAAAATTGGTCAATGTCGTAAAATGCTAGATATAGATATACAATTACAGTATAGATCGCACTAAATGAACTAACTACCAGTAAAACCGTTGTTTAGAACAGTTTTCTCGACCAACTGGACATATTTTTTTGCAAAATGTTATGCATTCTAATTATCTAGTAATATCTTGATACAAAATCCAGTTCAAAGTAGCCGAGAATTTGTATTCATCTAAACTGTTTAAACTCAAGGAGATCTATCAGATCTAGATATCTGTGTTGTCTAGATGAGGTTCCCGTACTAGCCTGGTTCCCTGTATCGATTTATTTAACTAGTGTCGTCTATAAAACGGCAAGAAGTAAACAACTTACCATGCAATGAAACTTATTTGAGTGTATTGAACTTACCTGGCTGTTATATACTAACCATTTGTTGTGTATTTTGTCACTAAAGCCACTTCGAATTTGAAAATGATTTTGTTTCACAATATTTCTGATTCTATTTCATCAGCTAAGATTTTGAATATTAGACGGTTCGTGAACTGGTTCGCAAACCGGACAAGCGTATCGCGAGCCGGTTCGGTTCGTGAAAATCTGCACAAACCACAGCCCTACAAAGTACTGAGTGCAAAACAATGTGAGGGGTTGTCAAAATATAAAATTATCATGCATTCTAGCAATCCTTAATCTGTCTGCCTGACAGGATGCGATTGAAATCAATGAAATTAATTCTTGTCTTGTTAATTGTCCCCGATAAAACTCCAACAAATAATCTTGTGCTCAGTTAATAAACCTTTCCACTCTATCCATCGTATGACGTCATAATCAACTATGTGATGTGTAGAATGACATCATAATCAACTATGTGATGTGTAGAATGACATCATAATCAACTATGTGATGTGTAGAATGACATCATAATCAACTATGTGATGTGTAGAATGACATCATAATCAACTATGTGATGTGTAGAATGACATCATAATGAATGACGTAGATAGGTATGTCACAAATGCATATTTGAAGACGGATTATGCGTTGTGTGAATTGTATGTATTTGCTATTTAATAAATATTCTGTTGATTATTTGTAACTGATTTGACTGCACCCAGTCAAATTAGTTACAAAATATTCAACATCTTACCAGTATAGTTTTCAGGAAATTAATAGTTAGAGCATTCAGGGATTGATCGATCCCAACAGAGAAGTGTGGGTGGAGATTAGCTAGAGATGGGCGGGGCATAGCTAAAACTGGAAAGGTCCATTGCCTGATTGTATTCCTAAATTCGTTTGTAACACCTTGGCCTCTTGGCGGTTAATAAGCAATGGACCTTTCCATTTTTAGCTATGCCCCGCCCATCACTAGCTAAGCTCCACCCACACCTCGCCGTGTTGGGATTGATCGATCTCCAAATGCCCTAGCTATCAATTTCCTGAAAACTATACGGGGAAGCTGTTGAATATTTTGTAACTAATTTGACTGGGTGCTGTTGCTGCCTATGGCAGCAACAGCGCCCAGTCAAATTAGTTTCAAAATATTCAACAGAATATTTATTAAATAGAAAAAGCAAACAATTTGTACAACAACGCATAGACCGTCTTCAAATATGCGTTCGTGACATACTTATCGACGTCATTCATTATGATGTCATTGCACACATCACGCAGTTCATTATGACGTCATATGATGGGAGGGTACTCTGGAACGGTGAATTCTTCTTCATTCACTCCTCTACGTATGGTGTCCCGCCTTTAAGACAAATAAAACTGTAGTTTGCAATTCTCCTATAGTACCACACAGTTGCACCGGGAGCGTTATAAGTCTGAATCCTAAGCTTTACCCATTCACTCAGAAATACAGTCGAAGTGAATTAGACTGGAAGCACTTGCTGCCTAGGATATCCAGTGAAATTAATATAATTTGTGATAGCTGATCTATTGGCCTGACAGGATTAGCCCATTTCTTTATCATATATAATTTGTGATAGCTGATCTATTGGCCTGACAGGATTAGCCCATTTCTTTATCATATATAATTTGTGATAGCTGATCTATTGGCCTGACAGGATTAGCCCATTTCTTTATCATATATAATTTGTGATAGCTGATCTATTGGCCTGACAGGATTAGCCCATTTCTTTATCATATATAATTTGTGGTAGCTGATCTATTGGCCTGACAGGATTAGCCCATTTCTTTTTATCATATATAATTTGTGAAAGCTGATCTATTGGCCTGACAGGATTAGCCCATTTCTTTATCATATATAATTTGTGATAGCTGGTCTATTGGCCTGACATGATTAGCCCATTTCTTTATCATATATAATTTGTGATAGCTGATCTATTGAGCTGACAGGATTAGCCCATTTCTTTATCATATATAATTTGTGATAGCTGATCTATTGAGCTGACAGGATTAGCCCATTTCTTTATCATATATAATTTGTGATAGCTGATCTATTGGCCTGACAGGATTAGCCCATTTCTTTATCATATATAATTTGTGATAGCTGGTCTATTGGCCTGACAGGATTAGCCCATTTCTTTATCATATATAATTTGTGATAGCTGATCTATTGAGCTGACAGGATTAGCCCATTTCTTTATCATATATAATTTGTGATAGCTGATCTATTGGCCTGACAGGATTAGCCCATTTCTTTATCATATATAATTTGTGATAGCTGATCTGTTGGCCTGACAGGATTAGCCCATTTCATTTTCTCATATATAATTTGTGAAAGCTGGTCTATTGGCCTGAGAGGATTAGCCCATTTCTTGCTCCCGCTATAAACTAGATCTCTACAGAGGGGATTCATTTCTAGATATGCCCTGCCCATTTCTAACTAAACTCCACCCACTGCATGTTTAAATCTATTTGAAGCATGAAGCGCCAGAATCTCAATTCCAATACAGCAACAACCCCTTGTCATGTTAGTTTCAAAATATTCAACAGGATGTTATTAAATAGTAAATTCATCAAAGACACTTCAGGAATGTGCCTAACTTACACACCCATGTGTTTCTCATGGCATCTTAATTGTGTTGTTCCTAGAAATCTAGGTGTCCCCTGCTTAAATCTGAGGGTCCCAAACTGAAATCTAGGGGTCTCAAGCTGGAATCTGGGGCGGGGTGTCTCGGGCTGAAATCTGGGGGTCTTAAGCTGAAATATAGGGGTCTCAAGCTGAAATCTGGGGGGGGGGGGGGGCGTCTCAGGCTGAAATCTGGGGGGGGGGTCTCAGGCTGAAATCTGGGAGGGGGGGGGTCTCAGGCCGAAATCGTGGGGGGGGTGGTCTCAGGCTGAAATCTGGGGGTCTGAAGCTGAAATTTGGGGGGGGGGTGGTCTTAAGCTGAAATCTTGCGGTCTAATGCTGAAATCTGGGCGTCTCTCATGCAGTTTATCTCGTCCATGTTAAAATTAGAGAGTATCATAGGCTGACAGCTATGAATGAGTGACCACATAATAGATTTTGTGGGTGTGTTTGTGTAAAAGGCTGACAGCTATGAATGATAGTGGTCCCATACTAGATTTTGTGGGTGTGTTTGTGTAAAAAGGCTGACAGCTATGAACGATAGTGGTCCCATACTATATTTTGTAGGTGTGTTTGTGTAAAAAGGCTGACAGCTATGAATGATAGTGGTCACATGCTAGATGATTTTGTAGGTGTGTTTGTGTAAAAGGCTGACAGCTATGAACGATAGTGATCCCATACTAGATTTTGTAGGTGTGTTTGTGTAAAAGGCTGACAGCTATGAACGATAGTGGTCCCATACTAGATTTTGTAGGTGTGTTTGTGTAAAAAGGGTGACAGCTATTAACGATAGTGGTCCCATGCTAGATTTTGTAGGTGTGTTTGTGTAAAAAGGCTGACAGCTATGAACGATAGTGGTCCCATACTAGATTTTGTAGGTGTGTTTGTGTAAAAGGCTGACAGCTATGAATGATAGTGGTCCCATACTAGATTTTGTAGGTGTGTTTGTGTAAAAAGGCTGACAGCTATGAATGATAGTGGTCCCATACTAGATTTTGTAGGTGTGTTTGTGTAAAAAGGCTGACAGCTATGAATGATAGTGGTCCCATACTAGATTTTGTAGGTGTGTTTGTGTAAAAAGGCTGACAGCTATGAATGATAGTGGTCCCATACTAGATTTTGTAGGTGTGTTTGTGTAAAAAGGCTGACAGCTATGAATGATAGTGGTCCCACACTAGATTTTGTGGGTGTGTTTGTGTAAAAAGGCTGACAGCTATGAATGATAGTGGTCCCACACTAGATTTTGTGGGTGTGTTTGTGTAAAAAGGCTGACAGCTATGAATGATAGTGGTCCCATACTAGATTTTGTAGGTGTGTCTGTGTAAAAGGCTGACAGCTATGAATGATAGTGGTCCCATACTAGATTTTGTAGGTGTGTATGTGTAAAAAGGCTGACAGCTATGAATGATAGTGGTCCCATACTAGATTTTGTGGGTGTGTTTGTGTAAAAAGGCTGACAGCTATGAATGATAGTGGTCCCATACTAGATTTTGTAGGTGTGTTTGTGTAAAAGGCTGACAGCTATGAACGATAGTGGTCCCATACTAGGTTTTGTAGGTGTGTTTGTGTAAAAGGCTGACAGCTATGAATGATAGTGGTCCCATACTAGATTTTGTAGGTGTGTTTGTGTAAAAAGGCTGACAGCTATGAATGATAGTGGTCCCATACTAGATTTTGTAGGTGTGTTTGTGTAAAAAGGCTGACAGCTATGAATGATAGTGGTCCCATACTAGATTTTGTGGGTGTGTTTGTGTAAAAAGGCTGACAGCTATGAATGATAGTGGTCCCATACTAGATTTTGTAGGTGTGTTTGTGTAAAAAGGCTGACAGCTATGAATGATAGTGGTCCCATACTAGATTTTGTGTGGGTGTTTGTGTAAAAGGCTGACAGCTATGACCGATAGTGGTCCCATACTAGGTTTTGTAGGTGTGTTTGTGTAAAAGGCTGACAGCTATGAATGATAGTGGTCCCATACTAGATTTTGTGTGGGTGTTTGTGTAAAAGGCTGACAGCTATGAATGATAGTGGTCCCATACTAGATGTTGTGGGTGTGTTTGTGTAAAAGGCTGACAGCTATGAATGATAGTGGTCCCATACTAGATGATTTTGTGGGTGTGTTTGTGGAGGATTTACCAATCATACAGGAATCATGGGACCCACTGCCACAACTTTTGGGGGTCCCAAGTTGCATTTTGGGGATCTATGCCCTCAAAAGGACCCTTATGAAAACCCCTGCACACAGTTATCTTTAGTCGCCTATTTAGAACACCCAGCTATGTATTCATGGGGAGGCAGCAGAATATTTGTCTAGCTTAGGTGAATACAGACCTATTTAGGTATTTTTGGTACTTAGGTGCCTTTTGTAACCACATGCCCAACTAATGGAGGAATCCAGTTTTAGTCATGCTCCGCCCATCTCTACCTAAGCTCCAATCATGCTTTGCCCATGGTTGGGTTGAGTATGAACGTGACGACAGCAACAGCACCCAGTCAAATTAGTTTTAAAATATTCAACAGCATGACCCAGATACTTGTTAACATGAAGAGATAACAATTAC
Organism: Chaetoderma sp. LZ-2023a; assembly: GCA_034401795.1. NCBI lineage: Eukaryota > Metazoa > Mollusca > Caudofoveata > Chaetodermatida > Chaetodermatidae > Chaetoderma > Chaetoderma sp. LZ-2023a. The sequence goes on from CM067375.1 coordinate 96,602,246, forward strand.
AGTTACTATCGCCCTGTAAGATGATGTTATTGTGTGCGTGCGTGTGTGCATCCGTGCGCGCGTGCAGCTGTAGTTAACAAGCTGATTTGGTGAAATCTGATCACATCAAAGGATTATCCAATGAGGATGATTGCAGACTTTGATCCAGAGCTGGATAAACTACTGGTCAGATTTCGCTCGTATTTTAGCACCCAAAATGGCATGACCATACATTTGGATTCTGCAATTTTATGATGGTCTTACTTATTTTTAGCTCGTGGGGCCTGAAAGGCCAAGTTAGCTTATGCCAATGGAAGTCGTCTGTCCGTCCATCAAATCGCGTCTTCTCCATAACGTTTTGACCGATTTCAACCAAATTTGGCTGGAATGATTCTAAGCTGGTACCCTCCAGACGTTTTTTTCCCAGAATTTTTATCAATTTTTTGGGTGAAAATCTTATATGAAAAATCAACCAGAAATGGTCAAAATGCCACTCCTCCTTAGCTACTTGACATATTTCAACCAAATTTGACTAGATGCATTCTATGGTGGTAGGCTCTAGAACATCTTTTCAGAATTTTGATTTATCAATTTTTTGGGTGAAAATCAGAGATTTTATGTAAAATCAACTGGAAATGGTCAAAATGCTACTCCTCCTTGGCTGCTTAACATATTTCAAACAAATTTGACTAGATGCAGTCTATGTTGGTAGGCTCTAGATCTTCTATTCAGAATTTGGATTGATCAATTTTTTGGGGTGAAAATCTGAGATTTTATGAAAAATGTACCGAAAATGGTCAATACTCCTCCTTAGGTACTTAACATATTTCAACCAAATTTGACTAGTTGCATTCTATCGTGGTAGGCGCTAGAACTTCTTTTCAGAATTTGGATTGATCAATTTTTTGGGTCAAAATCTGAGATTTTATGAAAAATCGACTGGAAATGGTAAAAATGCTACTCCTTAGTTGCTTGACATATTTCAACAAAATTTGTCTTGATCGATTCTATGGTTGTAGGGTCTATATCTTCTCAGAATTTTGATTGATCAGGTTTTTGGGTGAAAATCTTAGATTTTATGAAAAATCAGCAGGAAATGGTCAAAATACTACTGTTCCTTGACTGCTTGACATATTTCAACCAAATTTGACTAGATACAGTCTATGTTGGTAGGCTTTAGATCTTCTATTCAGAATTTTGATTGATCAATTTTTTTGTGTGAAAATCTTAGATTTTATGGAAATTTTACCGGAAATTGTCAAAACGCATATCATCCTTAACCACTTCATGGATTTCCACCAAATTTGTTTGGAATAACTATAATGGGTAGGCTCCAGAACTTCCATTCAGAATTTTGATTTGTCAGTTTTTCCAGTCACCACCTTGTTTAATGTAAAGAAACATGTATCTTTAAATGCAAAGGTTTCAGATGCTAATGGTCCAGGTGAGCGTCACAGGCCCTTAGGCCTCTTGTATTAGCAATCTCTGAGTGTCGTTGTTTGTATTTTATTCAGGCTGTGCAATTGTAAAGGTGGTAAAAAACGTCATCGTTATTCATTATTACGCGAGGCTGATGAACATGAGGTGGCCCTTGTTCCTAGAGGTAAGCACTGATGGCGCATTCCTTGTATACACAGCGCCAAACTTGACCCTTTAAGCCTTAAATTTGTTAAAGAAAATTTTAATTTTCTCAAAGGAAATATAAATTTGCGGACCAAGAAGACTATTTTTTATACCCCGCCAAAATATTTGGCGCGGTATTATGTAATGCCGCCATCCGTCCGGGCGGGCGTGCAGGGGGCAGAGTGGTTTCCGGATGATAACTCCGTTACCGTTTGGCGGATCATATTGAAACTTCATAGGGTGGTTGGACTAGGTCTTGGGAAGAAACCTATTGATGATGATCCGAAATCCAAGATTGCCGCCAGCCACCGGCGTATATCTTGAAAATTTCTGCAACAAAGAAACACAAAAATGGTGAGAGAAAAATTATTAGCCCCATATCATTAATAGTCTATAGCATTGCATTTTTGTTGAACAACTGCATGAAACCTTTTCGTGTAGTTCTTGTCTAGGTTGTAGTAGTAGTGTCGGAATTAAAATGATACCACCTCCCTCAACTGGCTGCCATTCGGCGATCCGTGGCCCCCACCGCCCTCTCAATCCCTGGGGCATAGATTGGTGAGACATGTGGTTGGTGTATGTGTCTGGATGGAGGCCCCCAGGGTTGTTGAGACAGGTGGTTGGTATGCCTCTAGATGGAGGCCCCAGGGATTGAGAGGGCGGTGGGGGCCACGGAGCGACAAACGGCTGCCAGTTGAGGGAGGTAGTATCATTTTAATTCCGACACTACTACTACCACACATAATAGGATCTGAACGCTCATTTAGAGACAAGGTCTTGACGTGATGTCATGCTTCTCAGGTAATGGGTAAAGAGTAATACTGTCATGAAACAAAAAAAATAAAAATAAACAAATAAAAACTAAAAAAAGTATAAAACTCCCGCGCCACATCTTCGGGAGAAGCTTATTATCACCGGCCCTCTCTGGCCGGCCTCTCTCTCTCTCTCTCTCTCTCTCTGTCTCTCTATCTCTGCAAGGGTTTTTCGGTGATCCCCGTTGCTCCGTACCATCGACTTGGTACCACCATCTTTTTACTTTTGAGAGTTGAACCATGGTTTTTTATTAGAATTCAGCGGTGTTATCAACTGAGCCAACGGAGAACCGATAATTAGATTACAAACAATGATACTAATTGTTGTGCAATAATAGCAAACAGATCACTAACACACTGGAACTACACTTAGCAAACAGATCAATAACACACTGGTAACTACAAAATTACAGTCTATAATATATACGTTATCTCGAAGTGACGTCAAGATCTAGAGGGACTGATAAGCGCAGCAATACAGCAATGAGACCACATAACTTATCAGCTATAATTACTAATGCATACATGGCCGAGGGAGTTAATGCGTTGGATCCTCGTTTTTGGGTTATTAGCAAACTTAAAATCACAGGTTCAAATCTCACTATTAGAATTTGTGGATAACTCGGCTATTTCTGGTCCGATTTTAAAATGGTAACCAGTTTTGAAATTCTCGCTTCATTCCGGTTCTGATCAGTACCAAGAACGACGAGAATGAAGTGATTTCTCGGTCCAATATAAGCATACACTCACAATACTGACACGTGCGCATGCGTGCTACGCGTTCCTACAGACTTAGCCATACCTCTCTCATAGGGCTTTATACACACACGCGTACTATCCTATCCAGGGGGCATGCATGCACACCGCCTCCCCACACACATCTGAACGCCCATTTAGAGACAGGCACCCACAGAGATATACACACACACCACCACCCCACCCCCCCCCCCACAGGTACTGATCGCCAGCACCACACATAATAGGGTCTGAATGCCCATTTAGAGACAGGCATCCACAGGGATATACACCACCTACAGGTACTGATCGCCACACATAATAGGGTCTGAACACCCATTTAAAGACAGGCATCCACAGGGATATACACCACCCACAGGTACTGATCACCACACATAATAAGGTCTGAACGCCCATTTAGAGACAGGCATCCACAGGGATATACACCACCCACAGGTACTGATCGCCACACATAATAGGGTCAGAACGGCTCTTTAGAGACGGGCATCCACAAGGACACCACCCACAGGTACTGATCACCAGCACCACACATAATAGGGTCTGAACGCCCAGATAGGCATCCACCCACAGGTACTGATCGCCACACATAATAGGGCCTGAATGCCCATTTAGAGACAGGGATATACAGCATGAGTACTGTTGTACAGGCTACTCTAAGGCCAAGAAAGCCGACCTGCTCCAGATGATCGGAAAGGTCCGTGCCAAGGAGTGGTAGAAGCGATTCTCCCGAGCAATGCAGATGGGAAGGTTTCCAGCGCTTACCAAAGATGATCCCTGGAACCCCAACAAGAAAGCGCAGCGGATCCGTGAGTGTCATCAGTTGGACGAGGCGGTGACTGCTAGCTTGCGAGCCAAGACTGTAGCGAGGCGGATGGCGGACCATCCACTGGAGCGCTTACTTCCCCTATGCAGGATAGCTAAGCGATTGATGAGGGGGGGGCCGAGGTCTGAACCCTTAGCCCGAAGCATAAGGCGAGAAGGGGAACACATTCTCGACCAGCGTCTCGGCGAAAGGGAGACAGAGGATAGAGGACGCCAGTCGGTACGCTGGACATTCTTCAGAGGTCTAGAAGGAGACCTCACAGGCCAGATCATGCAAAAGATCCAGCAGACTGTCCAGAATGCCTTCTACCTCCGCTACACCCATACCTATTGCATCCGGCAAATCGAAGATGGTAGGGTGATGCTCTTCCACAAGAATGTTCCCAGGAGCCCGTGGCTGAACACGATAGGAGCAGCTCAGGACTGGGTGGCAGCAAGAGAGCAAGCCCGCCTCGACACAGACAATATCAATCGACCCAACACCAAGTGGGCTTTCGTTCGATCAATCAACGTTGAGGTCAGGGCTGTCATCGACCGCCAACCTCTGCTTGGGACAGGCCCCCTCCCAGACTGCCTGCGACAGAAGAGTATGACTGCCCTCGACACCTACAGGGACAACATGTGTCTCTGGAGATGTCTAGTAGTCCACCGAGGAGCGAGAGCCGATAGAAGTACAGCTTCTGCACGAGAGCTTGCCACACAGTTCTACGGCAAGACAGTACCTGATGTCCGCAAGACCTCGCTGGATCAGCTGGACAAGATAGAGTTCTTCGCCAAGATCGGGATTCGCGTGTATGAACCAACCGAAGGGGGCACCTGCCACTTAATCAGGCAAGCGGCTCACTACCGTGACACCATGACCATCGGAGTGTGGGACCACCACACCTTCTACACCAAGAACATCTCCAAGCTGGCACATACACTAGTCTGCAGTCACTGTCGGCAGAGGTTTACACAGGCATGCAATCTTCAATGCCACACTGATCACTGTACAGACGGCAAAACAAAAATTGTGTGTCCTGGCGAGAAGGTTGAGGCGCCACAGTCTGCGTATGAGAAAGCCTTCTATCTGCCCCAATCATCCAGTTCAGCGGCTACTCGTTGGATCGAGTATGAGTCGAGAAACAGAGGCGTACACATACACCATGTAGAGTGTGGGCACAGTGGCGAGCGTTGGATCGAGGGCGCTCCCGTAGATGGTTATGATCCGACCACCAACACCGTTTACCAGTTCCATGACTGGCACGGGTGTCCACAACACCAGCGAGGTGAGGATGCCGAACAAAGATACCGCAAGACAGTCCTGAGAGAGGAGAAGCTGAGAGCCTCTGGATGCACGCTTGTGGTACAGTGGGAGTGCTGTATAAAACGCTGCCCAAGCATCCCTAAACGAGTTCGGACTGTCCCATACCCACACTTCATAGTTTGCGACTTCGAAGCACTCCTAGATGGTATCAACACTCATCCTACGGAGACTCTCACGATCGAGAGTACTCACATACCTATCTCTGTGTCAGTTGGCTGCTCCTTAGAGGGCGCCACGAGTGATCCCACTCGCCTCTGCAATCCTGACCCCAAAGAACTGATCAGAGTTCATGCTGGTGATCCAACAGCGAGCATCTCTAATCCGGACAGGGGTTAGGGCACAGTACATACCGACAGACCTGGACAAGCTCCCAAAGCAACAGCAGCGACTGATCAACGTACGAGGTATGGGTCAAAGCTTACGGGTGTACACAGCAGAAGAGCTGACTCCCGTATGAATGGTTTGACACACATGAGAAGCTCAACTATCCAGGGCTTCCTGACTACTTAGCATGGACATCTAAGCTCAAGGGTGGCTACCTCTTGACGCGAACAGAGTGGGAACAGTATAACCAGATATTCAGCGAGCATGGAATGCGGACATTCGCCAGCTGGCTGCGATACTACAACGACCTGGAGGTCAGTCCATTCATCGAAGCCCTAGAGCAGATGCGGGAGTTCTACACAGAATGAGAAATAGACATCCTCAAAGACGTGGTGTCTCCCAGGTGTGTCACTGCAATACCTCCTACGTGGAACCGCTCAGCACATGCCAGATGTTATCCTCTATTCACTGGACAAGGAAGCCTATGAGATGCTGAAGGGTGCTGTTGTTGGTGGTCCCAGCATGGTGTTCACCAGATACCACGAGGCTGGTGTGACTCGAATCCACCAGAGTGAGTGTGTCTGCCAACGTCTACTCGGCTACGACGCAAATGCTCTGTACCTGTCAACGATGGCCAAAGAGATGCCATGTGGTAAGGAGACAGTGCGCCATTGGTCTGGTGCCAGTGGGGTAGCCTCTGTTTCTCGACTCATACTCGATACAACGAGTAGCTGCTGAACTGGATGATTGGGGCGGATAGAAGGCTTTCTCATACGCAGACTGTGGCACCTCAACCTTCTCGCCAGGACACACGATTTAAGACGTGGTGTCTCTCCCAGCTGTGTCACTGCAATACCTCCTACATGGAACCGCTCAGCACATGCCGGATGTTAGCCTCTATTCACTGGACAAGGAAGCCTATGAGATGCTGAAGGGTGCTGTTGTTGGTGGTCCCAGCATGGTGTTCACCAGATACCACGAGGCCGGTGTGACTCGAATCCACCAGAGTGAGTGTGTCTGCCAACGTCTACTCGGCTACGACGCAAATGCTCTGTACCTGTCAATGATGGCCAAAGAGATGCCATGTGGTAAGGAGACAGTGCGCCATTGGTCTGGTGCCAGTGGGGTAGCTAGCTTTAAGGAGGCTCTTCTAGCAAACAGCTGGTTTGGGTTTGCTGAGGTGGATATAGAGGTCCCCAAGGCTCTGTGGGCAAAGTTCGAGGAAATGCCTCCTCTCTTCTATAACCGCGAGATCCCGGTAGAGGCAATCTCATCCAAGATGCTGGCATATCGAGGGCGAACAGGGTGGAAGTGGCCCACCACCCAGAAGCTGGTCGGTGCCCTCTCTGGCAAGAAGCGGCTGCTGTACACCCCGACACTCAAGTGGTATATAACCCATGGCCTGGAGATCACTGCTGTATACCGCACCATAGACTATGAGGCCAAGCACCCATTCGAGTGGTTCGTGGAGAATGTTACGGAGGCCCGCCGGTTGGGAGATGTAGATAAGAGCAAAGCGCTCTTGGCAGATCTCTTCAAACTCCTCTGCAACAGTGCCTACGGGAAGCTCATCGAGGCCCTAGAACGCCATAGCAACACCCGCTTCATGAAGGATGAATGCGTGGTAGACAAGGCCCTGCATAGTGCATGGTTCGAAGATCTCGAGATCGGTGAGTCATACGAGCTCCAGAGTCGCAAGCCAATAATCACTATTCGAAGGCCCTTCCAGGTGGGGATAGCCGTTTATGAGCTTGCGAAGCTGCGAATGATGGAGTTCTACTATGACTTCCTCGATTGCTACGTAGCTCGTGACAGCTTTGAGTACGTGCAGAGGGACACTGACTCTGCGTATATCGCTATAGCAGGCTCCAACCTCGACGACGTCATTCGCCCTGAGATGCGAGCAGAGTACCAGGCTCATAAGCGGGACTGGCTAGCTTGGGACAAATGGTCTGGATGGACTCCGGGACTGTTCAAGCTCGAGTTCGAAGGCTCTCATGGTATCGCTCTCTGCTCCAAATGCTACTATGTGGAGAGCACAGCTGCAAGTAAGTGGAATGTCAAAGCGGCAGGATGAGGTCTCTTGGCAGAGGTTCTACAGCGTCCTACATGGCGGGGTGGACAGAGCTAAAAACCGAGGCCTACGCATGCGCAACCAAGGTATGGGGACGTATGCGCAGGAAAAACTTGGACTCTTCGCTTACTATGATAAGCGCCATGTGCTGCCAGATGGCGTCCATACCGAGCCCATCAAGCGACATATCCCTCATGAATAGACAGCAGCGGGCTTGAGCACTCCGGATGGTGGCAGCTGTGTATCTGTAGGGACTAGCCGAAGCTCCTCTCGCACAAACGGTCGCCTGGGACCGCTAGCCAGGTAGTACAATGTAGGCTGCCCATCCGCCTCCACATACCTGTCAAGCCTGTGAACATCTATCGACCAGTTAGGGTCTGTTGCACGCCGTCGACCACCTTCCAGCTCACCAGGCTCATACCGAGCATCAGGTGGTAGGCACTCCTCTCCATTGTTCGCTCCTCCGGATGGTGGGGCAACAGAGGATCGTTGGATAGCCTCTACTGGCTTTTTACCAGTTAACCGAGTAACCTCAGTATTGGATCTCTCTACCACCGCGGGCAAACCTTTCACCCACACCCTGGAGTGATCACCAGGACACGCCATCTCCTGAGCATACTGATGTGGAAACAGTCTTTCTGCCAGAGTCCGGTTCCAGCGCTCGACGATTACCTGGGCACAGTGGTGACCAACTTCACCTCGTCTTATCGTCACACCGTGTTTCCGCATGAGGGCTGCTGTCTTGGCCCTGAACGCCTTACCCTCATCCACCTGTAACGTACCTACTCCTAAGGCGATGGCTGGTATGGCTTCAGAAATCTTCTCCACCCAACTGCTGCCAGCGGCCCGATAGAACCTTTTACGTAAGTGCGATAGATTCCTTTTCCTCTGTGTACTAGCTTGCGGGATTCAGGCGCGGTCTCCGCTACATCATCATACTCAGCCGCGGTCTCCGCTACAGCGTAGTCATCTGCATCATAATCCACCTCATCATAGTCCTCCTCATAGTCCTCGTCATCTATATCCTCGACTGGATCAGCCTCTGGTTCATACATCGCGTCGCTGGGGCAGCTATATAGTAGCTTTAAACTGGAGTCTATAGCATGGCATTCGCAATCTTGAATGCGGGCGTGTTTGCCTTAGCGAACTGGAGACTCGGCTTCGCCAATAAGAAGGCGGCAGAGGTCGAGCGTGAGCGTCATAACCAGGCGATGGAGAAGCTGTCTAAGGAGAAGTTTGAATACAGCAAAGCATTCGAGCATATGCACCAGAGGGAGGCACGCCGACGACAACTCCGAGCTCAGGCCAACCAGAGCCTCAAAGAGGCAGATGAGAGTCTCGATGAGTACTACGAGGCTGTAAAGATATCCGAGCCAATGCTCGACTATGAAGCATCGACAGGTCAGAAGACAGCAGAGCTTATAGTAGTGGTGGCAGCTGCAGTGGGGACCACGGTGACAACAGGAGTCGTGCTCTACGCACGCTCAAGCCGAATACCTGATGTGTTCGACACGCATACCTTAGCATAGCCAAAGTAAAGTACCATCACACCTAATGAGCGAGTCCCAGCTATGAGGTTTCCGATGTTGAAGCTGAGCCGGTTGCCCCGATTAGGTTCGATGTCCCTGCCCCTGAGGTGGTGACGGCCCTCGAGTGCTGACTCGAGGTCGTCACTTCCACTGGTTAGGCGCAGAAGTGCATATGACTTAGTTTTCTGTCTGTAGAGTTGGCAATCAACCAGCTCGCGTACCTCACCAAGAATATTGGTCCCAGCAACCACAAGCTTGAAGTCGTCTAGCTTATCCACCTGCTGTATGGCTCCTCCCTTCTGAACCAGGACCGCAACAGCGACACAGTCTGATGCTCCACGATGCAATGTCAGCTTTACCCGTTGGTTAGCTGTGGACCTGCTGGTGTTCTCGCTCCACATGCATGATCTGCTGTTTGGAACCCGTTTGCTTCAGCTCCTGATCATTCTCGTCATGCCAGACATGAATTCTTGGAGCAATCATCGTCGCATCTGCGAGTTGCTCAGTGGACACCCGGAGGAACAGCCTATCCTGCATGGCAGCCGGATTCACGTGTGTTCTCGAGGAGGGTTAAGAGTGGAACTGCCACGGGCTTCTCGACACCTGCCTTAGTTTGAATTCCGTGAACCCCTCATTGCACCCCACAGTGTAGTACCCCTTTCCCTTCGCATAGAAGGTTGGGCCACGAGCCAGTGGACCTAGGACTCGGTACTCATCGTTCACATAGGTGGTGTCCACGGTGCTGTTGCTCTGCATGATCTCCCACCTGTTCAGAACCTGTGGGAGCTCTACCGTCTGTTCTATTTTGCTCTGAAGCTTGAACTCGAGTGTCATGTTCTTGATCTCGTGGATCTTTGCCGAGATTGCAAAGTCAATGTACTTCCCAGCAGCGGACAATGGGTTCTCGTCGTGTATACTGGGTCGAATGACCGTCAGGCAGTCCTTCCGAGGATCAGTGCGGTGCGATGTCGCGGGTTCAATGGCCCCCATCTGGATGTTGCACATACTGCAGCATGTTTAAGGTCTGGGTATATAGAGGTTTTAAACGGCTGCCATATTTGGTAAAGTTCTCCAGCAGATTGTCTATAGGCAGCAGGACAAGTCGGCACGACAGTCACAGCCATGGCGTGCACTGTCCCACTGTGACAGGGTCTGAGGCGTGCTTCGTGACATCAACATTATTCATGAGCGAGCCAAGGTCACACCTCCGTCTGATGTGGAGATACTGGCCGCCATAGAGGAAGGAGCGCCAGCTCGTAGTACAAAAGAACTGACTCGGATACTCTACCGGAAGTTTGACAGCACCCAGGGCAAGACACTTGGCCTACCACCTGTGTCCCAAACCAACAGTCCTGTTATTGTAGCTCTCCAAAGGGTGAGAGTCAACCCCAAAGATCTACTAACGGTCGGGAAGTCCAGGAAGAGCGAGAGATGCTGGATAGAATCCAGTCTGAAGCAAATAACTACTTCAGGGATGAGGTCAGTGCCGCTGTAGCGGAGAGCCACGCCATCGGTCATGCAGAAGGTACTCAGGAGGGGGTCACTGTTGGCCACAATGAGGCTGTTAAGCACATCTTCAACGAAAGAGGGTGCAGGAGATTGGCCAGTAATCTGGCAGCATTTCTGAAATTCCCACAACTACCAGGAATACCTCATCACACCCACTCGCAAGTACGATGCCCGACTCCCGTGGAAAAAGAAGGTCTTCTGTGAGTTGTACCAGAGGAAGAGAGACACGGACCCTCAGTGGTTAGAGTTTAAGCGACAGTACAGACTTGACGAAACTGCCGAAGTAGCAGCGGAGACCGCGGACGAAGGTCCTCAAGCAGGGGAGACCGCGGACGCAGTAGCGGAGACCGCGGACGAAGTAGCGGAGACCGCACAGCCTTCTGATGGATGAAAAAAAGTTGCAGCGGAGACCGCGGACAGTCTGTCAGCGATGATGCGTAGAGCAGGCTAGTTTCCTGGCAGGATTCATCTTGTAGGTGAAGGTCTTTGCTTTTTCCAGAGATGGCTTGAAGTGTGACAGCTCACGTGTCTCCTTGTTGCTGAAGATGAAGCGGTACAGCTCAGCTGCCCTCTGTACACCTGCGATAAAGTCCCCTTTGGTCTCCTTGAGGGTTAGGCTGTCGTATATGGTCTCGAGCAGGGTACGTCCACACTTGGAGCTGAAGTATAGCAACCGGGCATTGTGGCAGATGTCCGGTGAGATCTCGCGGGTGTACTTCTGAAAGAGGATGAAGACAGTTATCTTTGTGTGCCGGATGCGCCTGGTGATGTTGCTGAGGTAGGTGACTGTCTTCTGGTCCATTGCAGGCTCATCGATAACTAGAACTAGTGGTTCTGTCAGTCGGGCTGCCAGCAGCTTCTCCATCAGTGCTTGCAGGTTCTACGTCTTGGTGATTGGGCCATTGTACCATCGATCATTACTGTCAACCGCCTCAGCGGCGGAGTCAGACACCAGAAGGATGTATTGAGAGTGTAGATGTTTGGCCAGGAGAGCCCGCAGCAACATGTTTTTCCTGTGTCCTAATGGGGCAATGATCAGCACCACCTGGCCAGCATCGGTACAGACATGCATGCGGAGGATGGTTAGCACTTGGTCGGCGGTAGCCTCGTCTATATCTGGGAGACTAAACGGCAGTACTTCCTGCACCAGCTCTTTCGCCTGCAGAGCGGGCAATCCTGCAACTCCGGAGGATACGAAGGATGCGATGGAGGCGTCAAGCATGAAATCCCAGCAGCAGCTGAGAAGATAGCGTAGAGGGCCTGTGTCAGCACCAACAGTGTCTAGTACATCCAGTATCTGTATGATACATGCACGGGAAGCCATGACTATCCTGTGGTCTTAAACGGCAAACCAAAGAACCCTGACTTCTTCACCTCTGGTAGCTGGAGGCTGGCGGTAGCACCTTTTTTGCCATCGACAGTGATCTGGCTCAGGCCGAGGGTGCCTAACTTGAGATTCTCTCCATCCTGTCGGAATGAGCTCCGTGGTTTCAGGAGATCCATAACCAGGTCCTGTGCAAAGGACTCAACCATGACATTGATGGCTCCAGCCTCATCGACTCCGAGCATACCTCGCATCGTCGCCCTCTCCTTGATGCCCATCCCCTTGGGGCATAGGGGCAACAGTGCTTTCTAGGTCTGTGAGTGTCATAGTGCTATATATAGCAAATATAATAATATATTATATAATAGCAAAGTCAAGTTTGCGACGGGCCTTCTGCAACCCCTGCTGGAACTTAGCAGTAAGACTACTGGGGTCTGCCACGATTCTCAACGAGACTGATGAACATGACCTGGACCTCTGCTCCGCTGACACCATCTATGGAATGCCCCAGCTGGGTCTGTGCCATAAGGAGGCAGTAGCACAGTGCTTCCAGGGACTGGTTGATCCGAACGATCCCTGCTGGTGTGAGGCCTGAGGTGGTGTGTGGGACAAAGTACTTCCACACATCTGGATAGTCCTGCCGCAAGCCAGTTATGTGCATATTTTGCACCAGCACTCCAGAGTCTGGATCGAACGAGAATGATAGGGGAATCCTGAGTAGTCACGTCTCGGGTCACCTTACATAACCGCTAGACCGCTGTTGTCACCACCATGCCACCGATAGTCTGGGTGAGCGCTGAACTCTGTAATCTACTGGCCGCTGAGACGCTATGACTGTTGAGCTGTGGGTTGAAGTCGTTTGTATCAGGGAGGCTTGCACCCAGCTCATGGAGGATTCATCGCACCGTGAAGTACACGTGGAATCTGAGACAGCTGGCGATGAGCACAGCTTCAGGAGTACCAGAATAGGAGTGAAGCAGTGTGGAACTTAATCCACATCCTGGCGTGGCACACCACACGGCAAAGGTCAGCTGCTGATTCCAGTATGAGGGGCTTGGAGCAGCCATCTAAGTATGAGCTTGCTTCGCATCCTTGATGGTGATGGGCCGGTTGGTCAGCGGTCGTGGGTTGACGGAGAAGCTGGTTTGGGACCATCCATACACTGTGATGGAGAACGGTGTTAGCTCTGGTATATCATCCGGTAGACCTCTCAGGCCAGTCAAGGGTGTACCCAGGAGGGGCGGTTGGCTCCGGATGACTGTCGTGAGGTTCAGTGGGAACGCCATCTAAACTGGTGTGCTTAAAGCTACCGTACAGGCAGCACACTATTTGTAGTCATCTCGACTCCAGAGACCAGCGAGGTGACCTAGGCGTAACATCTAATTTTTTAACTCCTCCATATCAACCCGCCCGCTGGAGCCTTTGAGGTATTGCTGTCGCACTTTAGGTTTCTCCGTGCGGTACAGAGCTTGGACCTTCAATATATGGTGGTACTCTTCATCGGTGACCTGGCCATCCTCGAGAGCTTTGCTGACAGACTCGCCGATAGTCCGTAGCATACTCTGTGCCAGTGCCACGTACTTAGCATGCTTCTCTAGCCTCCTTGTGATCTGCCGCTGCCCCACCCCCAAGCCCGTGGCCAAGACAGTGGCGGCTAGTGTCACACCACCCAGCGGGATGGCGACGATGGCCCCACCCCTGTAGCAAGAGTGGCCACAGCTGCCACCCAAGCACTGGCTCCAATCACACCCGCAGCAGTGGTTGTATGCACGAGGACGCTGTCTTATATCGCCTGCGCGTTCTGCTGTACCTTTCTGCCTCATGTCTGATGGTATCTATCTGCTGGTGTCGCCAGCCGTGGATGGTACCGCCCTCATCAGCCATCAGGGAGGGGTATAGTTCTGATTTTGCCATAGTATACCTGGAGATTAAACCAGCATCACCTGCAGAATCTGCTCATGAGTCATAGAAGGGTTCATGTTGAAGAGCCTGGCGAACCGTGCCAGCTTGCTGGTGTCGAGACAGACATCTCTTAGACAGTGGTCATCCAGCACTATGTCGGGTGCCAGTAGCTTTCTGAGACGTGACATCTGGAACTTCACCTTATGCCCAAGATAGTAGGATGGCTTTCTTGGTCTTGCACTTCTGCGCCATCTCCTCTTCCCACTGTATGGCATCTGGCTCATCCTCGTCTGTGGCATCATCCGCGGTCTCCGCTACATCTGGCTCATCGGCGTCTGCCAAGACCCCTGCGTCCCGCTTACTCTCCTCCAGGAGGGCCTGCCAGTATCGGGAACCTTCACTATACCTTCGCCTCCTTGCAGTCCTTGCGTTCTGTTGATACCACCTCTCCCGTTGTAGTCGCTCTCCTTCTTGTTGCAGGCCCCAGGCCGCGAGCATCTGGGCCTTTATCTGTGCAAGGATCATGAAGGGGCAACCCTGTAGCGGGCTCTTCATCATCTCGGCAAGGGTCAGATATTCCTGGTGTGATATCATGTCAGGTCAATGAGTAATAAGAGTAAACTCTAGATGGGTGTCTGATACCCCATCCGTGCTGGCATATATGGTAATGGAGGGGCTGTCAAACAGGTGATTTACAGGTGTGAACAGGCTAGAACTGATAGCTTTCCATAAGTTGCTGTTGGCACCTGGGAGATACTCTATCACGTCCCGACCGACTTCTACCAGTGAGCTGCTGTGTGCACTGCCCGGAGGTTGATGTAGCACATCGGCGTGTATGTATGTTGTGCCCTTCTGGGGCACCTCGAAGCGGACCCATTTTACACGGTACTGTACCACCCGTCTCCCCTCTAGAGATGGTGAGATTACATTCTCACCACCGGAGAGCAGCAGTCGGACAATCGGCATGGTTATATGTCCTGTTTAAACCCCTCCTATAGTGTGCTATGGAACCCATATTTGCTCACTCGACTGGTCTTGCTGACTTGGCAGATGTTTACGAAGTTGATGCTGCCAAGGTAGAAGAGAGTGATGGCAAGTCATTCGCCCTACAGTACGAAGCAAACTCAAAGGCATTCTCTCTCCACCCCATTGGTGGTGATGGGGTGGAGCTGCTCACAGACCTCAAGGATGTGTCGAAGGAGCGCCTGAGTTGCAACATAGATGGCTACAAGATTGTGTTTCGGTATGATTTCCCGAAGAGGAAGTACATCCTCGAGCCATTGATTGAGCTCTTAGATACAGAGGTGGCAGACATCAACACCCTAAATAACGACCTCAGCTTTCATATGGTCAAACCCTATTTGAGCGCTGCCCCGCCGATGGCCCATGATGGTCTGCTATTGACCCTGGCAAAAAACCTGCAGTTCATATTTGAAAAGAATGAAGTGTGGTACCGCGCTGGACCTGGGGGTGACTGGCAAACATGGTTGCCCCTATATAGGCCTCCCGCAGTCATTGACATAGAGGTTACTCCCCTCTCCACTGTTGTGAAAAAGGATGGGACAGTTCGAAAGCTCTACAATCTGGGATCATCCGTCCTCACCTACATAGGTGAAGGTGTCTCCCTGACGAGGGTGGGTCACTGGATCGGGGTTACAGGTGGAAAGCTCCTGCTGTGTCGTCCATTCGATGGCCCTGAAGAAGCTGTTAACCTCCAGGAGGGCATCCTACGGGTAGATGGTGTGTCACATGTCTCCAAAGTCAGGGGTGCTGTTAAACTGCTTCATCGAGTCGGCCTCACTAGCTCGCAAACGACTCTTATAGTCCTAGAGCTGTTTCTTAGCCGGCGGCAGAGTGAAGCAGCTAGCCCCTGCCCCTGAGGGGATGAAGATCACTATCGATCCGGATGGAACAGGGCTCGATCTGGCACATATTTCTCGAGGGGTTCACTCTGTTCAGTTTAACTTCATATATAGCCATGATTCTCATCATACTGCTCGTGGTGTCGTCTACAGCAGTGGCACGGCGCTGAGACTGCCATGATATTTGATGCCAAGTGAGCCCACTTCCGGGATAACCCCCAGTACAATCCTTGGGTCGACCCCTTGCGGAGAAACATTTACAACCGCTTTCACCCACGTGAAGAGATCAAGTCTGTCTGCCACTTCTATGGGGTGGAGAGGGTAGGCCGTGGTTGTCTGCTGGAGACCCCTGCTCAGCACCAGATTCTCTGCGTAACATGTGAACATGCCAGAGTCTGCCGTGGTTCACATGCTAATCACTTTAGACTCCTCCCAGGTGAGCATTGTCAAGGTAGATGGAAGCCCCTATGGGTGGTCCCATCATGCCGATGCGACTCTGGCAGAGACTACGTGTTTGTCTGAGCCTACACAGAATAGAGAGAGAAGCCGGCCCTGTGGTTGATGGCGATCAGTGGCGGCGATCCGTGGTGGTCCCCGCACCATATTTTCCAGGGATCGCCGAACGGCGGCCAGTTGTGGGAGGTGGTATCATTTTAATTCTGACACTACTACTGTTGTAGCATGTTTCTTGAGGAATTCTGGCCCATTCCTCCATTGCAAACTGCTCTAGCTCCTGCAGATTCGATGTCCTTCTTAAGTGAACCCTAATTTTTAGCCCACACCACAAGTTCTCTATCTGATAACGGTCCAGGCTTTGCGCATGCCACTCTTTGTTTTGGTGTCCTTCAAGAATTTCTTCACTAAAAGTGACGTATACTTTGGGTCATCGTCTTGTTGATTCTGTAAAAACAGGAGGGCGAGGATCTGCAACCCCTGATTGATCTTGTTGATTCTGTAAAAATAGGAGGGTGAAGATCTGCAATCCCTGATTGATCTTGTGAACTCTGTAAAACAGGAGTGTGAGGATCTGCAACCCCTGCTTGATCGTGTTGACTCTGTAAAACAGGAGGCCAGGATCTGCAATCCCTGATTGATGTTGTTGATTCTTTAAAAAAACAGGAGGGCAAGGATCTACAATCCCTGATTGATCTTGTTGATTCTGTAAAAACAGGAGGCCAGGATCTGCAATCCCTGATTGATCTTGTGGATTCTATAAAACATGAGGGGAAGGATCTGCAACCCCTGATTGATCATGTTGATTCTGTAAAAACAGGAGGGCCAATATCTGCAATCCCTGATTGATGTTGTTGATTCTGTAAAACAGGAAGGCGAGGATCTGCAACCCCTGATTGATCTTGTTGATTCTTTAAAAACAGGAGGGCCAGTATCTGCAATCCCTGATTGATGTTGATTCTGTGAAAACAGGAGGGTGAGGATCTGCAACCCCTGATTGATCTTGTTGATTCTGTAAAACAGGAGGGTGAGAGTCTGCAATCCCTGATTGATCTTGTTGATTCTGTAAAAACAGGAGAGCCAATATCTGCAACCCCTGATTGATCTTGTTGATTCTGTAAGTTGATTCTGTAAAACAGGTGGGCGAGGATATGCAACCCCTGATTGATCTTGTTGATTCTGTAGAAACAGGAGGGCGAGGATCTACAACCCCTGATTGATCTTGTTGATTCTGTAATTATAGTGATTAATCCCAATGGGGTCATTCCGTGTCAAATCAGTAAATTTCCAGAAATGTCCCCACCTGACCATCTCAGAATTGCTTAATATTTTGTTTACAGCTACCTACACATATTTTAGGTGATTATACAAAATTATAGAGTCCAGTTTTACATACTTTTCAAAATATTGCAGTTTGAGTAACATAGGGGTGGCGAAAATGTTACAGGATTTTCGCACATGTTATTTTTTCTGCAACTTTCAAGTCCTAATATCTCCCTTATTATACATGCTAGCCATCTGAAATTTTTACCATTAATTCACTGCCACGTGTCTTACTTGAAAATGCAAAGAAATGCCAAATACCTTTATAAATCTTTATTTAATACTTTACCAAAAATGGCAAAATAATCTTCGACATTGTGCATTTTGCAACTTTTATCTGAGAATAAAACACAAACTGTCTGCAGTGAGGGCTTGCCTTTTCACATGCTTTATGTATCCATATAGATGAACATGCACAGGTGTTTGTAACCTCCTAAGTTTATAACTTTTAGAGATATGACTTGTTGAAAACAAGAAAATCTTCACGCATGTCACGTTTCAGCTGCAAATATTATTAAGAGGGACAGGTGGCACACACTATTGCTATATATCAAAAGAAAGCATATGGTCTAAGCTTTAATTTGATACCTAGAACAACTTGCCCCTATGATTATTTCAGTGTGATATTAATTTAACAAAATAGGGTTATTTTGTCAATTCGCGATTGATTAATTATGCATAACTCAGTAATTACTTCGGAAATACTTCAAAGTGGATTGAATATTCAAGAACAAATTTAAAGTAATAAGTATGTAACACTGCTTCCATATAAATCTTTAGCACTAATGTCAAAATTTTCAAAAATTTCCAATTTAAAACAAGGTTAAATTGATGCCACTTTTGTAAACAACTTTCTCAGAAGATGCTGCTGCCTTAAACATCATCATCATCTAAGGAAATTGTTTTCCAAATCTGTTAATGCCAAAAACAAGAGAATGTTAATGCTAGTGTGCTCAGGATTAAAGCTGCATTAAGGTAACTTCACTAAATTATATGTAATTGTATCTTGTATATCAATCATGTTTAGGCTTTCTCTTTCTGTTGCTAACTATGTACAAGGAGGTAGTCAGCATACTAGCATAGTACAGTTGCTTCCATGTAACAGAAGTTGTTTACGACAGAAACTTGGTAGCAGAAAATGTTCTGAAACACTCTGTAATTTGTGTCATTGTGTCCTGATCCAACTTATACTGACGACCAGTTATTGTGGTACGGTTTGTCACTGCACAGAGAATATGATCACTTGGAACAGCACATTCATCTCGTCTTCGTGGCCAAGAAAATGATCTTGCTGGACCTTTTGGCTGCATGAAGTTAATCAGAAGATCTTGATGCTCCTCCGATATCTCTACAATGTTTCCAAGATACCAGTTCTGATCATAAACCGTGGCTACATACTGTCCTGGTTGAAAGTTTAGAGACGTTTCTGTGCCTGAGACGCTCACTTTCGTACTGGCACCGTTTTCATCAGCAGGTATTCTACTAATGCGTAACTCACTAGTACTGGTGGGAATGAAGCAGTGATGGCTCCTTGTTCCAGGAATCGTACCTGTATTTGCGAAACGCTTTAGTAGACTAGGGCGATGCTGTTCCACATCAGTGAGTGATACATAAAAGAAAGTGATACCATGAACATTAGATTGTGACCACTCATATAATTCTACCGGTGTAAGAATATGATTGTCTGTGGTGTGTTGCAGGCTGCTTCTTGCAGCAAGTCTCTTAACTGTTCCTCCAATTCCATCACAAACACTTTTACCGTGGCTTGTTGCAAAGAAATGCCACTCAGCTGATAAACCAAAATCTTGTGAATGTAGACACAGGTTGCGGAAATTCTTATAGTTTTTATATTGTCCTCCGCATCCATCACTAAAGTACTTTACATGCTTAACATGAGGCAGCATTTCTTTAAGGTATTTTACCACAACATTAATGAACGCATACACACTTACTGTGTCATGTTGCATACAATCACTGATTACACACAGAGATAAAGGCTTACACAGCATGCCATCTTTGGAGTAATAAACAGCAAACGGATGCAACGTTGCTTGCTTGTTATCCCAATAAAATCCTTGAATGGAATCCTGAATTATAAAGGAGTAATTCTCTGCAAAGTCTAACAATACTAACATTGTATTATCATGTTCATGTAATGTCTCTTTGCAGCTAGAAAGGTATGCAGCTTGTGCTTTCGCAATGTAATGGTGGGTTGTCAGATTATCAAGGTGGTCACACAGCAGATTGATGAAGTCTGGCACACATTCCTGTCTAGTAACAATGGAAGTCCAATCAGTATGCCCCCACTGTTTAAAATTAATGACATCATCTTCATCCATTTCCATTTGATTGTGGATAAGCTCTGTTATATGTGTATGCAGGGCATCTTTTCCTGGGCACTGGCTACAGCGGTGTATCATACAGTCTCTGGAATGAATGTCACAAACAACAAGTGACATTAATGAAGTGTATTCCAGTTTTAGTTCACCATCTGCAGCTAACAAAAGTTTCACGTTTTGGTGGATCTCACAGATGCACACAGAATGGGTGCCTCTGGCCCCAACTGTTATACACCATGGTGGGCGCAGTTCACAGAATTTGGAAAACCCTATTTTGCAGGATTCATACTTTTGTTTAAATGCTACGTACAGTTCATTCAAATTTGCTAAGAGCAGGCGCTTTTGTTTGTGTATACGATTTCCATCAATTTTTATTGAAAGGTAGTCCTTTTTTCCAGGGCACAAACGAGAGTATTCATCACTTTCATAAAACACGGTCACTTGTTTCTTGACATCTTCTGTTAATTCATTTCCCTTCTTGGTTGAGGGTTCCGCAAGAATGCCATGGGGTTTTTTTAACTCTCTGGCTTTCCTAACCACATACTTTGTCACATTAAATTCTGTAGCAGTCTTCTCAAGTGACCAGCTTGGAGGTGCCATTGTCAGTATTTGTATTTGCTTTTGTCTATTTGACACACTACATTTTTGCTTCATACATAAAATAAGTTCTTTAAGATCTGTACATTGCTGACAAACTGGTGTCTTCTTTACCAAATCATCTGGCTCTACTTTCAAATTTTTGGCAAGCTGATATTTCATGGCAGTCTCTGCTTGGGCTAGTTTGCGTTTACCATAACCAACCATATCTCTCTGGCTGACCTTTATTTTGAGGGGAGAGCATCCAAGTGAGGTTATGCTGGTATTTAGTTGACTTGCATGCTTGCCATCACTCTGATCTGTGTCATATGAATCACTTTCTAAATTATCATCATCTGTAAGTTCTGCAACAGGTGTAGTATCCAATGAAAATTTATCATACACTTTGGACATAACTTTTGACCGGGTTTAATGTTATTCCCTGTGGTTTTATTTAGTTTCTCAGTTGCAGTGGTATTCAAGGTACGTAAGTTTCCTCTGACTGGCTGACCATGAACAGAATATGGATCACAGCACTTCTTTTCTAAGAATTCATATTTGTCTAGGTACAACTTTTTATGATGCAAGCATACTGTACTTTGTTGAGTTACTGTCATATTCTGTGGTAAGTCACAACGTTTAAACATAAGGTCTTTATCTTGAAGTGATAAATCACATATTTTCACAAAGCCTGTCTTTTTGCAGTAAGTCAGTTTATGACAGTCATCTTTGCAGTTCAT
The DNA here is from genome assembly GCA_034401795.1 of Chaetoderma sp. LZ-2023a. Classification (NCBI taxonomy): domain Eukaryota; kingdom Metazoa; phylum Mollusca; class Caudofoveata; order Chaetodermatida; family Chaetodermatidae; genus Chaetoderma; species Chaetoderma sp. LZ-2023a. The sequence continues at coordinate 96,623,499 of CM067375.1, forward strand.
GCCAATAGTACAGGCAGCCATCTTAGATGCCATAGTCACTCAATCTGAAAAACAAACAAGAAAATATTAATGACCAGACAGTTAATAGTTTGATTTAAATTGAGTTTCCTTGGTAAGTGGGCTGCAGGTATGAAAATATAGCACTGACACAAGAAAATTAGGTAAAATTTTATTTCTTGAAATTTTCTAGTCAGTAGATATGTACATAATTGCTAAGCTATATTATGTTCATATACACTGTGTGCGTATCTACATGTATTAAATATAAATATTAATGTAAAAATAAGATATATTAGCAACATGTCTCATTAGATATATCACCCTGTTTCTTAAACATTTTAAAGTAATATTTAAATTTATTTTACAGAATTAAGTCTAGGATGATACCCATTCGCGAATTGACAAAATAACCCTATTTTGTTAAATTAGTATCACACTGAATTAATCATAGGGGCAAGTTGTTCTAGGTATCAAATTAAAGCCTAGACCATATGCTTTCTTTTGATATATAGCAATAGTGTGTGCCACCTGTCCCTCTTAATAATATTTGCAGCTGAAACTTGACATGCGTGAAGAGTTTCTTGTTTTCAACAAGTCATATCTCTAAAAGTTATAAACTTAGGAGGTTACAAACACCTGTGCATGTTCATCTATATGGATACATAAAGCATGTGAAAAGGCAAGCCCTCACTGCAGACAGTTTGTGTTTTATTCTCAGATAAAAGTTGCAAAATGCACAATGTCGAAGATTATTTTGCCATTTTTGGTAAAGTATTAAATAAAGATTTATAAAGGTATTTGGCATTTCTTTGCATTTTCCAGTAAGACACATAGCAGTGAATTAATGATAAAAATTTCAGATGGCTAGCATGTATAATAAGGGAGATATTAGGACTTGAAAGTTGCAGAAAAAATAACATGTGCGAAAATCTTGTAACATTTTCGCCACCCCTATGTTACTCAAACTGCAATATTTTGAAAAGTATGTAAAACTGGACTCAATAATTTTGTATAATCACCTAAAATATGTGTAGGTAGCTGTAAACAAAATATTAAGCAATTCTGAGATGGTCAGGTGGGGACCACTTGCTGATTCGAGATGGAATGACCCAATGTCATAACTAGGCCACCTGGGCCAGGGTGGTGAATTGTGGAACGATTGGTGATGGACCAAGAATGAATCATCTGTGTATAAGCTAAGCTCCTTAACCCTTCAACTCTCAAATTTCTTCTTTTATATCTCAGACTCTGACTTAAAGATGCTTGCTTCCAAATTTGGTTGACATCTCTCTATGATTAAAAGATGGTTGCTTCCAAGTGGTTGACATATTTCTATAACCAAGATATGCTTGCTTCCAAATGTGGTTGACATATCTCTATGACCAAAAAATGCTTGCTTCCAAATGTGGGTGACATTTATCTGACTAAAGGATGCTTTCCTCAGCCTAGTCGTTCTAGAGCAGAAGTTGTTGGACCATTTAATAGTCAGTTTAGCCAAACACTCCTCCGCACTGTTCATGATGAACGACAATTTGCAGGCCAAGAGCAAACTATTTCTCAAAATTTACTCCTGGAGTGTGTGGCTCAATAACAAAGTCATTCCAGTGGTTAATAGCCACTTATTGTCCTGTTCATGGTCATTCATGAGATAAATATCTAGAGTTTTAGCTTAGCTTAGCTACAGCAATCACCCCCTTCCTCCCATATATGCCAAATATGTTGAAATCCCTTTAGAATTAAATAACTGTCATGCATGTAAGTTCATTTCCTGATGACCGCCAGACAGATGGACAGTAGATAATCATTTCCTAATGACTACCAGTCAGATGGACAGTAGATAATCATTTCCTGATGAGCGCCTGACAGATGGACAGTTTGGCAGATCATATTGAAACTTCATAGGGTGGTTGGACTAGGTCTTGGGAAGAAACCTATTGAAATCGACGATGATCCGAAATCCAAGATTGCCGCCAGCCACACCGCTTGAAAATTGGTTTCCGGATGATAACTCCGTTACCGTTTATCGGATCGCTTTGAAACTTCATGGAGTGGTTAGACTAGGTCTGGGGAAGAAACCTATTGAAATCGACGATGATCCGAAATACAAGATGGCTGCCAGCCACTGACGTATAGCTTGAAAATTGGTTTCCGGATGATAACTCCGTTACCGTTTATCGGATCGCTTTGAAACTTCTTGGAGTGGTTAGACTAGGTCTGGGGAAGAAGCCTATCGAAATCGACAATGATCCAAAATCCAAGATGGCCACCAGTGGCCATCTTGAAAATTGGTTTCCAGATGATAACGCCCTTATCGTTTATCGGATCGCTTTTAAACTTCATCGGGTGGTTTGACTACCTCTGGTGAAGAGACCTATCTAGATTGACAATGATGCAAAATCCAAGATAGCCGCCAGCCACCGGTGGCCATCTTGAAAATTGGTTTCCGGATGATAACTCTGTTACCGTTTATCGGATCGCTTTGAAACTTCATAGAGTGGTTGGACTAGGTCTGAGGAAGAAACTTATTGAAATCGACACTGATCCAAAATCCAAGATGGCCACCAGCCATGGGCTGCCATCTTGAAAGTTGGTTTCTGGATGATATCTCCGTTAGCATTTATCGGATCACTTCCTAGGGTCATTGGAATATGTCTGGTGAAGAAACCTATCAAAATTTACGATAATCCAAAATCCAATAGGGCCACCAGTCAGCGGCAGCCATCTTGAAAATTGGTTTCCGGACGATACCTCCTTGACCGTTTATTATGCGCCGTTTGCGGAGCTCTTGTTTAATTTTACCACTGGAATGACTGGCTCGATTATCGCAGTGCAGTGCTGTGCAGAGAACTAAATTGTTAAAATAATGTTGCAAAAGCTGTTTATGTTATTGCTGAATAAAAGTGACATTGATTTTTCTAAATATTTTCTAGCTGCTTTATAGTTTTTCCAAAAAAAATAGGCATTTTCTCCACTTTTAATTGGGGTGTGGGGGGGGGGTGGTTGGCTAACAATTTTGACCTCAACTGTATATAGTGGATAGTGTTGCAAGCTTAGCTCTTAAGAAAATGTTAGGAAGGAAAATAAGGATGCTATTTATCACTTTGAATCCAGCTATGAAAAGTCTGGCATTTGGACTGCAGAGCATTTACTGTCCTATAGCTTAACAGAGACCAGTCTGATTTTGTCATGACAACATGGCATTTGGCAGTTCTGATGGCTCCTGGTAAGAATTTCAGAAACTTTGTACATGCTCCCCGAGTTGTAACTTTTGCCCAGTGTATATAAAATAAATAAAATGAACAATAATCTGCCGTATATGTATTAAATTTGTTGCTTGGGAACGGAAGATTTTTTATTAGGGTTTATGTATATATATATATATGTATCTAATCAATGTAAACAGCAAATTCTCTTTAAATGCTTATCTCCATTTGTTTAAGCTCTTCAGTAATCTTGCTGCTGTGTAATGAATGTATTTCTTTGCTCCAGGTGCAAAACATCAGCAGAGCAGTTTAATGGTGTCTGAATCTGATTTCTCGAGTGACGAGGAAACGCTGTTCATCAATCATAAGCAAAGTAACGGGCATTTGCGATCTAATGGGATTGCTAAAAATTTGAAACCTAAGAAAACGTGACAAAGAGAGTGTGACTAAAGTTTAATTATTTAAATCTTAAAAGTTTATTTTTAAACATGCTTCATTCTATGATAAACTGATAAACATGTCAGAGATCTGTAATATTTTGTATATATATAGTTAAACCTTTTACACTCAAGCTGGCCAAAATGTTTCCCTCTGCAGTTGCTTTGACAAATCTCCTTTGCAGACCAATAGAAGAAAATTTGTGAAAATTTACTACTGAATCCTTTTGTAAACTTTTTTTAAAATAGTCATGTCTTGGCCTGTGAATAGACACTAAGTCAGTAAATAAATAACTATTTTCTCAAAATGTGACCTATTAACTATCTGAATGCCAAGCCACCAACAACTTTCAGTCAAATCTTTTTCAAAATATTCAGGATGTTTAGAGGTTTTTGCTGAATTAAATTATTGTCTGCTGGCTTGCAGCCGTGAGACAGTTATACTGTTAAAGCGGCTCAAGAGACATAAATGGTGGCTCTTTATCCTTTAAAGGTGCATATTCACACCAGAATATTTGAAAATAAGTGTTAAAATTGTCTACTTTTAAAGACTTAAAATGTGGTCCTAGATGTAATGAAACGAAATTAAACTTAACATATGTTGATTTCATTCCATATATATTATTATAATTGTTTAAGTTGTGAAACTGAGATAGAGACACGAGTCCATAATTAAAATTCACAACTGAAAAAATTATATTAATTTATACGTAACAAAATCAGCGTATGTAAGATTTATTTCGTTTCATTACATCTAGGCCCACAATTTAAGCCTCTAAAAGTAGACAAGTTAGGCAATGTTATTTTCAGTCATTTTGCTGTGAATATGCACCTTTAAAGATCAAGAAAACAAAGGTTTCTGCTCAGCCAATGTCCATTTACCAGCCAAGAGAACGTTTTGAAGGTTTATCAATGAAATGACTGACCAGTTATTCCAGTGGTAAATAAAAAGTCTCTTGGGCTGTAAATATCTGATCCTTATGATCACTTTAAAATATGGTTTGGGCTGGTTTGAGGATTGACCGGTGACAGAAGATCTGTCTTAAGGAACCACCTAAACAGTGATTCTCATAAGGGTCCTTTTGCAGGTGTATACCACCATTGTGCAACTTGGTACCCCCAAATGTTTTGGGAAGGTACCCCTTCAATTCCTGCTTGGGACCTCTAGATTTCAGAGAAAGGCCTCCAGGGGCGCTCCGGATGCTCCCAAATTTATGTTTCATATTAAACACTGAAGCACCGGATTCTAGTGAAGGTCACAACGCAAACTTACATTCTATTACAATTATAGCGCAGCAGCAAAGTTTGGTGTTTAAATTACGATTGTGTCTTTATGACTCTGATCATTAAATGACCAATCGGGCTCCTGATAAGGTAATGTGGAGGCGCTTACTGACAAATTACCAATCAGGGCTCCTGATAAGTCAGTATGCGAGTAGGTTACTGCCAAATGACCAATCAGAGCTCCAGATAAGTGCAATGTGGGAAGAGTTTACTGCCAAATGACCAATCAGAACTCCAGATAATGGCAATGTGGGAAGAGTTTACTGCCAAATGACCAATCAGAGCTCCAGATAAGTGAAATGTGAAGGAGTTTACTGCCAAATGACCAATCAGAGCTCCAGATAAGTTCAATGTGGGAGGAGCTTGCTGCCAAATGACCAATCAGAGCTCCAGATAAGGGCAATGTGGGAGGAGTTTACTGCCAACTGACCAATCAGAACTCCAGATAAGGGCAGTGTGGGAGGAGTTTACTGCCAAATGACCAATCAGAGCTCCTGATAATGGCAGTGTGTTTGGAGTTTACTGCCAAATGACCAATCAGAGCTCCAGATAAGTTCAATGTGGGAGGAGTTTGCTGCCAAATGACCAATCAGAGCTCCAGATAAGGGCAATGTGGGAGGAGTTTACTGCCAACTGACCAATCAGAACTCCAGATAAGGGCAGTGTGGGAGGAGTTTACTGCCAAATGACCAATCAGAGCTCCTGATAATGGCAGTGCGTTTGGAGTTTACTGCCAAATGACCAATCAGAGCTGATAAGGCAATGTGGGAGGAGGTTACTGCCAAATGACCATTCAGAGTTCCAGATAAGGGCAATGTGGGAGGAGTTTACTGCCAAATCACCAATCAGAACTCCAGATAAGGGCAGTGTGGGAGGAGTTTACTGCCAAATGACCAATCAGAGCTCCTGATAATGGCAGTGCGTTTGGAGTTTACTGCCAAATGACCAATCAGAGCTGATAAGGCAATGTGGGAGGAGGTTACTGCCAAATGACCAATCAGAGCTCCAGATAAGGGCAATGTGTGAGGAGTTTACTGCCAAATGACCAATCAGAGCTCCAGATAAAGGCAATCTGGGAGGAGTTTACTGCCAAATGACCAATCAGAGCTCCAGATAAGGTCAGTGTGGGAGGAGGTTACTGCCAAATGACCAATCAGAGCTAATAGCTCAATGTGGGATGAGATTACTGCCAAATGATTAATCAGAGCCCAGATAAGGTCAATGTGGGAGGAGGTTACTGCCAAATGACCAATCGGAGGTCCAGATACGGTCAATGTGGGAGGAGGTTACTGCCAAATGACGAATCAGCGCTCCTGATAAGTTCAATGTGGGAGGAGGTTACTGCCAAATGACCAATCAGAGATGATAAGGCGGTGTGGGAGGAGGTTACTGCCAAATGACCAATCGGAGCTCCGGATATGGGCAATGTGGTAGGAGTTTACTGCCAAATAACCAATCAGAGCTGGTAAGGCAATGTGGGAGGAGGTTACTGCCAAATGACCAATCAGAGCTCCAGATAATGGCAATGTGGGAGGAGTTTACTGCCAAATGACCAATCAGAGCTCCTGATACGGTCAATGTGGGAGGAGGTTACTGCCAAATGACCAATCAGAGCTGATATGGCAATGTGGGAGGAGTTTACTGCCAAATGACCAATCAGAGCTCCAGATAAGATCAATGTGGGAGGAGATTCATGCCGAATGACCAATCAGAGATCCAGATAAGGCAATGTGGGAGGAGTTTACTGGACCAATCAAAGCTCCAGATACGTTCAATGTGGGAGGAGTTTACTGCCAAATGACCAATCAGAGCTCCTGATAATGGCAATGTGTTTGGAGTTTACTGCCAAATGACCTATCAGAGCTGATAAGGCAATGTGGGAGGGGTTTACTGCCAAATGACCAATCAGATCTCCAGATAAGATCAATGTGGGAGGAGTTTACTGCCAAATGACCAATCAGCGCTCCTGATAACGTCAATGTGGGAGGAGTTTACTGCCAAATGATCAATCAGCGCTTCAGATAAGGTCACTGTGGGAGGTGTTTACTGGAAAATTACCAATTAGAGCTGCAGATAAGGTCAATGTGGGGGGAGTTGACTGCCAAATGACCAATCGCAGCTGATAAGGCAATGTGGGAGGAGGTTACTGCCAAATGACCAATCAGAGCTCCAGATAAGTTCAGCGTGAGAGGAGTTTACTGCCAGATCTCCAGATAAGGTCACTGTGGGTGGAGTTGAACCCTTTTGTTTTCAAATTTGTTCAGGAACATTTAAATATCGGCTTAGTGAATGTTCATTTGCTGGTCAAGAAAATACTATTTTAGAATATTTACCGCTGGAATGACCGACCAGTCATTAAGTCAGTCATTCCAGTCGTAAAATTTCAAAAAGTCTTCTTGGCCTGCAAATGGACATTTCTCAAAACCACTGCAAATGACGGTTTTGGCTGGCTTGACCATTAAAGAGTTAAACAGTAAAAACACTTAAATGCCAATGAGAAAGTGAATACGGCATGAATATAAGCATGGCAGATTCTGAGGTGCTAGCATGTGTTTCCTTATCAACATTTATTACCTCTGTCAGTGGAACGTCTGGAAGAATATGTTCATCTTTGTTTATTGTTGTTATTCCTTGGATCCTTGTAAACAGTAATGTTCAGATCAGGGCTGTAGTGATGATTGATGCTGATGACCAATGTAGCCTATGAGCTATGAAGGTACAGGGCACTGTCAAGGTACATGGCACTGGGATAGGAAGGGGTGTCAAGTACATTTGGAAATATAGATGCTCTAAGAGCATATCCATTATATCTGGATGTGAATCTGACCTTCAGTTGACCCCCCCCCCCCTTAGAAATGACACCCTGTGATAATACACTACACATGCACACACTACAACCCTGAACTTATGATTTATGCAATGGACATTGTTGTAATAATTCTGAAGCTGCTAATATAAACTTTTAATATCCAGATTAGTGAAACCTCAACTCTTGGTTGTGATAATCTCCACATTTAGTAGTCAAAATCATTAAATTACAACTACAAAGTAACAACATTCCAGCCATCAGTGACATTCCAGACATCCATTCTGCCCTCTAAGCGACACTCAGGCCACCAGTAACATTCCACAAAGCCATTCTTCCCTCCTTAAAGCAGATTCATATGGTATGTCAAAGATTATATTGCCTTGGTGGATTCATTTTCAGTTTGATTATTAATATTTGTAAATATATAGCATAATTTATTGTATAGAATTAGCAGAGTATAGTGCCACATCAGCATTCACGGCTCACGTTAATCAGCTTCACATAAACCTTGTCTGGTCCGGAGCATTGGAGGGATGTCATCTGTCACTCAAGTATCTGATATCGTAATCAAATACGTCACATGTTAGCTGACGTGACAATCATAATGGCTTATAACTCCATCATGAAAATTTAAAAGTCCTTCTTGAGTGCCCGAAGTTGGCCAAAACGGGCCTCTGCAGTGGTCTTGCGGAATGTCCATTTGCAAGCCAAGAGAAGTGTATTTTTGAAAATTTACCACTTGGTAATGTAACGTGAAGGATGTATTTCCTAAAACACTAGTTACATGTTCATATTAAGACTTTCACCGATGAATTGCCTAGATATCATTTTCAAGGCAGCCATACAGGAAAACTGTTGAATATTAGGCAGCAACGGCTTTCAGTCAAATTAATTTCAAAATATTCAACAGAATGTTTTATATCGTTAAGAATATATTGTTTCAGGAATTTGTTGATGAAAGGGTTAAAACTTCACATCAACACAGAGGTACGTAAATCCATTAAAGATAATCCAGCACATCCACTCCACAGATAATCCGGCACATCCACTCCACAGATAATCCGGCACATCCACTCCGCCACACACACATACATGTACACAGAGGTATGTAAATCCATTAAAGATAATCCGGCACATCCACTCCACAGATAATCCGGCACATCCACTCCACAGATAATCCGGCACATCCACTCCACAGATAATCCAGCACATCCACTCCGCCATATGGGTAATTCCACAACTATGGGACAATCTGTAGTTGGCAAAAATCAAAATTGCTAAAGTGAGCCATGTCAATGCCATTGGTGTAATTTGTTAGAGGAATATGTTTACTAACGGAATATATATATGGCCACGATGGATTATCACGATAACGGTGGGCAGCTTCAGTAGAATAATGGGTTGTACAATATTGTGTCAACCCTGTTACAATCCAAAATTTTAATAATGTCAAATCTTTTGCTATTTAAACACCTAATGTATGTCTGAATATGTTCAGATAATTGATATTAAGACGCATCATAACATAAATCTATTGTATCTGTAATTTAAACTTACACATGGCTATATATGTCTTGTGCATATAAATTATGTTGAACACCATTTAGAATTTTCACATTCCTGATAATTATTAGTAAGCAATCTGTGAAACAACTTGCATTAAATAAGCACATTGACTAGCCATACAATATTTGATAATAACATCTTGAATGGAGAGATGCATATTCAGAATGTTAATAAAAGTATGCATTGCAACAGAGTTGACATAGACATAACAGTGTGGACATATATAACAGAGTTGACGGGACAAATTGTTATTTTGAAGGAAACATCTTTAATTAACTATATTCAAACTGAACAAACACGCAATGCATCACCTGTAACAACTACAAATTCATAGCAAGATTTGGCAGGCATAACTGTTAATCTAAGCAAAATAATCATCCCATACTTTCTTGTCTAGTGACAGAAACCGCTTACCCATAGTCGGCTCATTAATCGTACAAAGAACATCATTGACTGAATACCATATTTTATCCGGCCTTTTGGGATAAACAAATTTATTCTGCCCTGACTTGTGTATGACATTGATTTCAATGCTTCCGTCATCATTATCAATGTTACACACAATGCCAGGGTACAGGCAATCATCATATTGCACTATACACCACACTCCAGGCTCTGCCATTTCTGGTTTGCCATAAAAAACAGTGTCCTCAGCAGTATTTTCACTTATACATACATTCTGTGAGGTCTTTGTTCGATTCATGGCACTTGTGTCAAAAGACTTAACCAATGGTGTATGACATTGGCAGAAGTGTGGGTATGAGCAGAAACAGCTTAAAACACGGCAATGTACAATGTTTCGTTCACTTGTGACAAGCTGGTGTAATTGCATAGTATTGGGAATGGCTGTGAGTTGAGCAGGTATGCTATCGTCAAATTTATCTATATCAGAGTCCCTGATGTAGAACAATTTGATAGTTGTATCAGAATTGATCATGCAGTTGAATAGAGAAAACGCATCAGGAATGTCAGTTCCTGTTGACACCAATCTATCGGCACGCTGCTTAATGGCTGCCCCAATACCATCAGCGGCACCTTTCCCATGGGAAGCCTCAAACAAATTCCATGAGCCTTCTTGGAACCCAAAATCATATATTACATTTGAGAACAGATAGAAGTTCTTTTTATTTCGGTACTGAGTTGTAGGGCCGTCACTAAAAAAATGAACGGTTGAAACATTAGGAAATTCTGTGCGTATATGCTTTAAAATCGGATCTAAATGTCCCCAAATTGCAGATGGGTCATGACGTTTGGACGATGAAATTGTACAGAATGGCACCTTAATAGTCGGACTTGTGTTTTTATCTCTGCAATACATAATACCTGTATGCAGACTTGCTTGGCAATTGGATGCACCGAAATGGACAGACTGGACTTCTGCAGCAAATTTACATTGGTAGTTCTCCGAAAAATCAATATGTATAATGACCTCCCCTTCTGCGCTAACGTTCTGGTCGCAATGGGCATCATTGGGTGAGGCATTACACGTGTTATCAACCAGTTTCCTATACCACCTGTATTGGTTTTGGTGGTTATATACATGTTTAGTAAATTTTTGTTTGAGAGTTTCCTGGAATGACTTAATTAAATTCCCTAAAGTGTCATCCACTTTTTCCTTTCTAGTTACTTTCACAACGAACTTGACCTTTTCACCCTTTTGTAACTTTTCTCGCTCCTCGCTCTTGACCCCCCACTTCCAGAACCATACACTTGAATCATGTGTATAGTTTTGGAGGTCAAATAAGAGAGACATGTCCTTGCACTTTGCACATTCTCTGTACATGCAAAGTTTATTTGTTCTGTCACAAACAATTTTTTCAACTAGAGTGTCTAAGCTCGACTGTTTCAGAATGCCAAGTTGAACCAGTCGTTGGTATTGAAAATTCAAGTTCTCGTGCAAGTTACAAAGACATGTTTCTCTGTCATTAATTCGCGGATGCATAATCCAAAAAGGTCTCAAGTAACAAAACATAGAGTAGGAAACGGGTGTAAAAGGGTTCACAATGCAGAAATCTTTGTGTAAGTCTCTGAGGGATTTGGAGAGAAATCGTTTTTGCATTTTTACACCACTTTGAGTTATCGTTTCCTTTTTCCCAGACGTTGCCCTAGAATTAATGTCCTGTTCAAGGAAATGTTGTATTTTCCCTTTCACAAGATGCCGTTTTAGGTTCCGTTGTTGTTTTCGGTGGTAGCCCAATCCACGTGGGTGGTTGCAGTTAGTCTTAAACCGTTTTCTTGAAAATCCAAAGCTCCGTCTAGCTTCTTCCAATAGCTTGTATTTTTTCAGTACGTTTCCTTTGATAACCTTGGAAATTATTTGTTTTTCTTTATTTGAGTGTTTCTGTGTGTACTTATTTCGTAGTTCCCTTATTAAGGCATAATGGAATGTTAATGTTTTTCTAACTTTCTCACTAGAATTACGTTCACTAAGCACTTTCTTTGTTTTCGACCGGGGAGAGTCCTTCTGGAGCATATTATTTTTAGTTTTTTCATTTAATCTCTGCAAACGTTTTTTGTACATATCAGTTTTGCGCGTTTGTTTTCGCAAAGCAATCCGCATGGTAAACAACTCTCGGTACAACTTTGATTTCATTTTCTTTACCCGTTTTCGGCCTCGTAATTTTGCACTGTCTACAGTACTATTTAGAGTTTCAAGAGCAGATGCATCTGCAGCAGATGCATCTGGAGTAGAAGGTGGTGACAACGTCTCAGCAAGAAGAGCATTCTTGGACCTTTGCTCTCGTGACCTAGCCTGTGCCTTCTTCCAGTATTTTCGCTTATTACGTTTTTCTCGTTCAGAGAGCTGAGCAAGAGTCTTAACCTTCCCAGAATCTTTTCGCGCTTGCCATGCTCGTCTTTCATTGATCAAATAGCGTTCTCTTCGCAAGGGATCTGCATCTCTGCGCATTCGGTATAGCCGCTGTTTATCTGCTGCGCTCATCGATGGCATACTGATGGCTGTAATCAAAATTATAGCCTAATGTTAATGTGGTTGCTAATCATCATCATTGTCGTCGTCATCATGACCATTGTCGTCGTCGCTGTCATCATCATCTTCATCATCATCCTCACCATCATCAACATCATCATTAGGCCTATCATCATGCCCATCGTCATCATCATCATCATCATCATCAGCATCATCATCATCATCATCATCATCAACACCATCATCATCATCATCAGTGTCATCATCATCATTATCATGACCGTCATCGTCACCATCATCATCACCACCATCATCATCATGACCATCATCATTATCATCATCATGACCATCATCATCATCATCACCATCATCATCATCATCATCATTACCATCATAATCATCATCATCATCATCATGACCATCATCATCATCATCATCATCGTCGTCATCAGTATCATCACCACACCATCACCATCACCAGCATTAGCATCATCATTTTCATTATGATCATCATCATCATCATGATTATCATCATCATCATCATCATCATCACCACCACCATCATCGTCATCATGGCCGTCATCATCGTCGTCGTCATCATCATCATCATGACCATCATCATCGTCATCATCATCATCAGCAACAGCAGCAGCACCACCACCACCACGATCATTATCGTCTGCGTCACTGTCATCATCAAAGCAGACATCATCGTCATCATCGTCGTCGTCGTCGTTATTATTATTATTATTATTATTATTATTATTATTATTATTATTACCGTCAACATTGTTATAGCTAGCAATATTTAATCTCATGGCATTTAACTACTAATGATGCTAAACTAGTGTTAATGCATGTTTAGCTTAGCTCTGTGTAAAAATTGTACATTCCCACAATCTAGGCATGGAAATTAGCATTGTGCTCGCTAGAGGTGAAACATCTTGTATTTACTATATTCTATATTCTGGCAGAACACAACCCCCCCCCCCCTCCCCTTCACCACCCCATATCCCCCATCCACAATCAGCAGTGGCGTATTTTTTTTGGGGGGGGGGGGCATGAGGCCATACCCCCCTTTTGTCACAAAATTTGTATTTGTTGACCATCTAAATTAAAATTCCAGAAAATATTCCATACATTGCCCCCCCCCCCCCCTGAAATTACGCTACTGACAATCAGCCCCATGCATAGGCCTAATTAAATTCCTAATAATAATAATAATTTTAAAGGTGGGATATTTTTATCCAATGTTGATGGAGAGACAAACATACAGACAGAAAAACTTGATTAATGACAGATCTATGCACATCACGTAAAATATATGTGATACGCTATGATTTTGACTTGACCAGCTTTGTCAGAAATCGCTCAAATGACTGACAGCCTAGAATGTACATGTATGCATGCATGCAGACTATTGTACCAACTAATTATGAGTTGCAGGTGAAATATTTTTGTCAAATTGGCCAAAAATGTCAATACTGTTATGCACAGTCAACTCTGTTACTTTAGCCGTCGTAACAGTGTTGACAATAACAGGGTTGACAAATTTTCCTTATATGGAATCCGATATGGTTGCATCCATGTGGAAATATTTTGACATGGTATAATATTTATGTAAACAATACTCTTAAGTCACGTATAAAAGTGAATTCACATATTGGCCAAAATTTTTTTATATATGTATGTAACAGTGTTGACACAGAATAAAGGTACGCTCACTGATACTTACCTTTCAAGCGATCTACCGACTTTAGTGTATTTGAATTTATGATCTACTAAACTTTAGAGGACATATACGCAAGGGAAGTAACTCTTCAAAATGTTTTTCTTTCGAATTACTTCCCATATCTAAGACAAACCACTTCTGTATTACCTTGTAACAGAGTTGACATAAACTTCGGGGACAAAGCCATGGGCTGTCATATTTTATAAATATTTTTAATAGTAGGGTTAAACATTAGTTTCATATGAAAGTTTGAATATTTCTTTACCACTGTAAAATAAAATGGACCATTAGGTAGGGTGGACAAAGTTATGTGTTAGCATGTAACACTGTTTACAGTATCTGGGGACCGTAACAGAGTTGACATTTTGCATAGACTTCCATCATAGAAATTTTTTTCACCGAAACAATTTATTCTATATTGTGTGGATATTATCTCCTATATACTAGGCAATTATTTAAGAAGTGTTGATTTGTTTTTATTCTTCCCCAATTCACACATCACCACAGGGACATCAGTTTGTCCCGTAGTTGTGGAATTACCCATATACACATATACATGTACACAGAGGTATGTAAATCCATTAAAGATAATCCGGCACATCCACTCCACAGATAATCCGGCACATCCACTCCGCCATACACACATACATGTACACAGAGGTATGTAAATCCATTAAAGATAATCCGGCACATCCACTCCACAGATAATCCGGCACATCCACTCCGCCATACACACATACATGTACACAGAGGTATGTAAATCCATTAAAGATAATCCGGCACATCCACTCCACAGATAATCCGGCACATCCACTCCACAGATAATCCGGCACATCCACTCCGCCATATACACATATACATGTACACAGAGGTATGTAAATCCATTAAAGATAATCCGGCACATCCACTCCACAGATAATCCGGCACATCCACTTCGCCATACACACATACATGTACACAGAGGTATGTAAATCCATTACAGATAATCTGGCACGTCCACTCCACAGATAATCCGGCACGTCCACTCCGCCATACACACATACATTCATGACAGAGGTACGTAAATCCATTACAGATAATCCGGCACATCCACTCCGCCATACACACATATACATGCATGACAGAGGTATGTAAATCCATTACAGATAATCTGGCACATCCACTCCGCCATACACACATATACATGCATGACAGAGGTATGTAAATCCATTACAGATAATCTGGCACATCCACTCCGCCATACACACATACATGCATGACAGAGGTATGTAAATCCATTACAGATAATCTGGCACATCCACTCCGCCATACACACATATACATGCATGACAGAGGTATGTAAATCCATTACAGATAATCTGGCACATCCACTCCGCCATACACACATATACATGCATGACAGAGGTACGTAAATCCATTACAGATAATCTGGCACATCCACTCCGCCATACACACATATACATGCATGACAGAGGTATGTAAATCCATTACAGATAATCTGGCACATCCACTCCGCCATACACACATATACATGCATGACAGAGGTACGTAAATCCATTACAGATACTCTGGCACATCCACTCCGCCATACACACATATACATGCATGACAGAGGTATGTAAATCCATTACAGATAATCTGACACATCCACTCCGCCATACACACATATACATGCATGACAGAGGTACGTAAATCCATTACAGATAATCTGACACGTCCACTCCGCCATACACACATATACATGCATGACAGAGGTACGTAAATCCATTACAGATAATCTGACACGTCCACTCCGCCATACACACATATACATGCATGACAGAGGTATGTAAATCCATTACAGATAATCTGACACGTCCACTCCGCCATACACACATATACATGCATGACAGAGGTACGTAAATCCATTACAGATAATCTGGTATGTCCACTCCGCCATACACACATATACATGCATGACAGAGGTACATAAATCCATTACAGATAATCTGGCACATCCACTCTGCCATACACATATATACATGCATGACAGAGGTGCGTAAATCCATTACAGATAATCTGGTATGTCCACTCCGCCATACACACATATACATGCATGACAGAGGTATGTAAATCCATTACAGATAATCTGACACGTCCACTCCGCCATACACACATATACATGCATAACAGAGGTGCGTAAATCCATTACAGATAATCTGGTATGTCCACTCCGCCATACACACATACATGCATGACTGAGGTACGTAAATCCATTACAGATAATCTGGCATGTCCACTCCGCCATGCACACACTTGGAAACTCTCTTACACACATATGCTTGAATGCACACAACACACGCACACACATTGTATTTCTATTGACTGTTCATTTCACCCACTCGGCCTATACTTACTCAGTTATTAACTGTGATTATATTTCTGTTATGTACTTATTAGTGCACAAACATGATGTGTTGTCTCACTCTTAGGCTACTGTGTCTATTATACAAGTATAGTGTCGCTGAATCCTGTTGCTGTCTCAGACACCATTTTTTGTTTATACGCGTAATTATCGATACAAATACTAGAATATTTATTTATAAATAACATGGTATGCGGTAAATTGACTCTATTAGTCATAAACGGCTTCTGTAGTGGTGTTGAGAAATGCCTGTTAGGTGACCAAGAGAATACCTATGTTTGAAAGTTTACCACTGGAATGACTGGCTCGTTAAAACTGAACCAGTCATTCCAGTGGCAAATTTTCAAAAGGAGCTCTCAGTCTGCAAATGAACATTTTCTATCAGAAACTTGAGATTTTCTTGAACAACTTCCAAGGGTTAAAAGATAGTTGTAATACAATTAAGCTTGTTTTAATTAACCCTTTGACACTCAAATGGCTTCTGCAATACTCTTGGGAAATGTCCATTTGCAGACCTAGAGAAAAAAGGTATTAAACATTTATCAATGGAATTACTGGTTTGATAACCTAGCCAGTCATTCCACTGATTAATGTTCAAATATAATCTGCTGCTATGCAAATAGACATATTCTATGAGAAAATTTTAATTTTCTTTAACAGATTTGAGGATTAAAAGGTTAAAAGACAACTTATGTGGATGGGTGGTCCTTAAAGACAGGTGGTCCTTAAAGACAGGTGGTCCTTAAAGATGGGTGGTCCTTAAAAACTGGTGGTCCTTAAAGACAGGTGGTCCTTAAAGACATGTGGTCCTTAAAGACGGGTGGTCCTTAAAGACCGGTTGTCCTTAAAGACATGTGGTCCTTAAAGACATGTGGTCCTTAAAAACATGTGGTCCTTAAAGACAGGTGGTCCTTAAAAACTGGTGGTCCTTAAAGACAGGTGGTCCTTAAAGACAGGTGGTCCTTAAAGATGGGTGGTCCTTAAAAACTGGTGGTCCTTAAAGACATGTGGTCCTTAAAGACGGGTGGTCCTTAAAGATGGGTTGTCCTTAGAAACTGGTGTCCTTTAAAACAGGTGGTCCTTAAAGTCACATAGTCCTTAGACGGGTTTGACCTTAAAAACGGATCGTTCTTAAAGAAGGGTCGTCCTTAGTCAGGTGGTCCTTAAAGACAGTTGTCCTTAAAGTCAGGTGGTCCTTAAAGACAGTTGCTACTTAAAGACTGGTGGTCCTTAAAGATGGATGGTCCTTACAGACAGGTGGTCCTTAAAGACAGGTGTGTTTTAGCACAGGCAACAGAACCCAGCATTAGGAGATACATGCTTCTCTTCTAGAATGATGAGGTGTTTTACCGCTGCAGTCACAATTTTAAAGTAATTTCGTGAATATTTTGAAATGAAATTACCTGACAAAGAAACATCTTCCAGTCAAATTAGTTTCAAAATATTAGTTTGTAAGTCTTCGACAAACTATTAGTTAATTATTCAAGTATTTGCTATATATGTGTTCTTGCGATTTTAATGTGTTAATGCCTGTAGAATTTGCGCTAATAATAAGCAATAGTACTCGATTAACCTCTTCAGTGAGAAATTCGCAATATCTAATTTCCAAAGCAACCATACAGTAAAACTGTTGAATATCTTGAAATTAATTTGACTGGAAGCTGTTGTTCAACAGAATAAGTTTAATATCGTAACGAATATACATTTTCCAGGATTTGTCAGTGAAAGGGTTAATGATTATTAAAATGTATTCCAGATGTGTATAAATGGAAACTTGTTCCTTGATTACTTGAAGTACTGTATTTTTGGAGCTGATAATAATATGTAATATATATCTATAAGAGTAATATTCACAGGTAATTGATTTATTGTCTCACCTGTGAAGCAGAGACGAGACATTTTTCCGATGGTGGAATCAAAGTTAAGTTTTGTAGCATCAAATCTGTTTGGCTTATTTGTCAGACTTGTCTATCAGAGCTAGGATTGATCATGTCATTGCATATGATGTTACTAATTTATAGGATACCTTTAAGGTTTTCAAGGTCAAAAGACATACAACTTAAACTTTTTGTCCGAGTGCCAGTTAACAAGTGACATTTTGAGTGTAATATCAGTTGACAAGCGACATTTTGAGTGTAATGTTAGTTTGAATGAGTTTGCAAAAGCCGATTTTGATCTGATCCAACTATGCTAATAATTAACCCTTTGACGAACCAAAACTTGTCATTGCAGTGGTCTTAAGAACTCTCTATTTGCAGATTAAGAGATTATTTTTGAAAATTTAACACTGGAATAACTGGCTTGATACCCGAGCCAGTTATTCTTTCCAAAAATAGTCTTCTCTTGGCCCGCAAATGGATATTTAATAAGAAAATATTTTAATATTCTTCACAAAATTTAACCATTAAAGGGTTAACCATCGCCATTCTCACTTCCAATACAACTCTACAGGAAAACTGAAGTTTGAAATTAATTTTATTGGAACTTCCCAGTCAAATTACTGTCAAAATATTCAACAGACTACTCCCTAAAACATAACAGGTTTGTTGTTTCTCTTCTGTATTGGTTACACCGGTGAATTAAATACCTTTGTTACCCTTGACACATGTCTGTCTGTCCTGACTTGTACCTAAAAAGCTACAGAACCGATTTAGCTAAAATTTTAACACAATGAAGGAACTTGATGTGCAAGAGGATTTCCAGACTTTGGCAGTGATCTGGATAAAAAAAAAACCAGGATACGGATTAGATCAAATTCTCGGAAACTACTGGTCCTAGTCACACTCATGTAATATAACCATTCACCCCTCAGTTTAGCAAATGGAATTGGCCATATGAAGTATTTAATATACTAAATGTGGATTTATGGGGTGCAAGGTTTAATATTGCAAGTTCAAGGTTCAAAATGTTATTCAATAGTCACGGATATATAATACAAATCAGGTTGTCCGCCGAAGGCATCGCCTATTGTACTGGCAGACATGTGTACATATAAGTAAATATATAAATTGATAAATAGATTACAGTTGCACTGACAATGGTTGCGTAATCCACCTACTGTATAGATTATGTATAGAGAATAAGATAACTGAGAACTAATTACTGGTTTACATATTAATATATAGTATATAATTTTATGCAAAGAATTCCTATATATTAAATGCAAAGAATTCCTATATAATAAATGCAGAGTATGTTGATCTGACTCATACCTGGATATATATATATATATATATATATATGGATACCTGAGAATAATCATATAATGGCCATTTTATTATATATACACCTGTGCAAAAGTTAAGCACCACCCTATTTTTACGCACATGCGAGGGTATATTCATGTGCTATGAAGAAAGCAATAGCATAAACATTTATGTACCCATCCATCTTAGTGCAAGAGGTAATAATGCAACTAGAGGAATGCTGATTATGATGGTGGGGAAACACTGTATGTTTTTGTTTGAACTTGAAAACGAGGCCTGAATATGGTTACGTTGACACAACTGACAACTATTGCCCTACAGTTGACACATGTGGCTAGATTGTCATTAATGGTGTCTGAAAACGAAGTTTAACATCTGTGCACGAGTTTGAGACTGTCATTATTAATACCGGGTATATCCACCTTGTACCTGGATGACGGCCTGGACACGACGTCTCATGCTGGTCACCAACCGACTGATACGCCATTGTGGTATTCGTTGCCATTCAAGATGGAGTGCGTCTGTTAATTCCTGTAGGTTCTGCACAGGAGGATCCCTCCTTCTCACCATGTTTCCCAGAATGTCCCAGATATGCTCAATAGGGTTCATGTCAGGGCTCCTTGCTGGCCATGGTAGGGTTTCGATGGCATTCTGGCGGAGGTATTCATGCACAGCTCTAGCACGATGTGGTCGGGCGTTGTCATCCATGAATATAGGGTGGGTTCCAGGTGCATGATTTACAAAATGAGGGACCACAACTCTATCCAGTATGGAATCTTGATATCTTTGTCCATTTAGTGTTCCAGGTACAGTCAACAGATCCAGCTTACAATCAAATGAGATGCACCCCCATATCATAACGGAACCTCCACCAAATGGAACTTCTTCCATGATGTTACGTTGGTCGTACGCCGTGCGTCTGGACCTCCATACACGAGTTCGACCATCTGTGGCATGAAGCAGGAACCGACTTTCATCGGACCAGTGTACCCGTCTCCAGGATCTCATGTTCCAGTGTCTTCTTTCGTTGCACCACCTCGGGACGCTCCTCTTTGTGGTGTGCAGTGAGGAGAGGACGTCTGACAGGTCTCCTAGCTTTCATGCCAGCAGCATACAGTCTCCTTTTGACGGTAGACATTGACACTCTATTGCGCGTTTCCCATTGCTGGCTGAGCACTCTGCTGTTGGTGAATGGAGATCTCCTAACAAGGCGTACTAGGGCTCGATCATCACGGGCAGTAGTCTTCTTCGGTCTTCCAGATCTAGGCCTGTCCTTCACCTCGTTAGTTTGCCCATGTTTTGCAATCAAACGACTGATTACAGTATGGTTAATGTTCATCTGTCTGCCAATCTCTCTGCATGACATACCAGTGGTATGCATGCCTATGATTTGCCATTTCACACGATCACTTAACCTTCGTCTTGCCATAGCGGTTCACAATCAAGAGCTAATTCTCTCTGTACAAATAAACCACGGTCATGAACACAAAATTCCTAACCTTGTCGCCTAAATCTGTATGTAATGTTCTACACCTCAAACTGGACTTTTACATAACTGAACACGTGTGCTGTTTCCCGCCACGCACGGACATCAAGCGGCGTGAAGTCATGCATGCATGTGCATTTCGTACTTGGAATTATGTCAGCTAACGCGGGGGACAAAAAGTATGGCAGCCTAGTTGTACCATCATGTGTCTACATTCTATTGTTTTTGCTGGTGCTTAACTTTTGCACAGGTGTATATATATACAGGGAAACATGGTGAGAAGGAGGGATCCTCCTGTGCAGAACCTACAGGAATTAACAGACGCACTCCATCTTGAATGGCAACGAATACCACAATGGCGTATCAGTCGGTTGGTGACCAGCATGAGACGTCGTGTCCAGGCCGTCATCCAGGCACAAGGTGGATATACCCGGTATTAATAATGACAGTCTCAAACTCGTGCACAGATGTTAAACTTCGTTTTCAGACACCATTAATGACAATCTATCCACGTGTGTCAACTGTAGGGCAATAGTTGTCAGTTGTGTCAACGTAACCATATTCAGTCCTCGTTTTCAAGTTCAAACAAAAACATACAGTGTTTCCCCACCATCATAATCAGCATTCCTCTAGTTGCATTATTACCTCTTGCACTAAGATGGATGGGTACATAAATGTTTATGCTATTGCTTTCTTCATAGCACATGAATATACCCTCGCATGTGCGTAAAAATAGGGTGGTGCTTAACTTTTGCACAGGTGTATATATACAATGTACTGGTAAATAATAGTAGTAATAATAATTAAACTTTATTATTTGTAAATTTTGCTCTTCTGAGAAAACTCCAGATACGTCTGTATTATTTTTGAATAATTATTTACAATTGTGTAAGCAATTTATTTATTTGTCGATATTACATACAGGTATATGTTGTCTATGTTACATACAGGTATATATTGTCGATGCTACATACAGGTATATGTTGTCGATATTACATACCGGAATATGTTGTCGATATTACATACCGGTATATGTTGTCGATGTTACATACAGGTATATGTTGTCGATATTACATACCGGTATATGTTGTCGATGTTACATACAGGTATATGTTGTCGATATTACATTACAGGTATATGTTGTCGATGTTACATACAGGTATATGTTGTCGATATTACATTACAGGTATATGCTGTCAATGTTACATACAGGTATATGTTGTCGATGTTACATACAGGTATATGTTGTCGATGTTACATACAGGTATATGTTGTCGATATTACATTACAGGTATATGCTGTCGATATTACATACAGGTATATGGTGTCGATGTTACATACAGGTATATGTTGCCGATATTACATACTGGTATATGCTGTCGATGTTACATACATATGTTGTCGATGTTACATACAGGTATATGTTGCCAATATTACATACCGGTATATGTTGTCGATATTACATACATATGTTGTCGATGTTACATACAGGTATATGTTGCCGATATTACATACCGGTATATGTTGTCGATAATACATACATATGTTGTCGATATTACATACAGGTATATGTTGTCGATGTTACATACCGGTATATGTTGTTGATATTACATTACAGGTATATGTTGTCGATATTACATACAGGTATATGTTGTCGATATTACATACAGGTATATTTTGTCGATGTTACATACAGGTATATGTTGCCGATATTACATTACAGGTATATGCTGTCGATGTTGCATACATATGTTGTCGATGTTACATACAGGTATATGTTGCCGATATTACATTACAGGTATATGTTGTCGATATTACATACAGGTATATGTTGTCGATATTACATTACAGGTATATGTTGTCGATATTACATACAGGTATATGTTGTCGATGTTACATACCGGTGTATGTTGTCGATATTACATACCGGTATATGTTGTCGATATTACATTACAGGAATATGTTGTCGATATTACATACAGGTATATGTTGTCGATATTACATACCGGTATATGTTGTCGATGTTACATACAGGTATATGTTGTCGATATTACATTACAGGTATATGCTGTCGATGTTACATACATATGTTGTCGATGTTACATACAGGTATATGTTGTCGGTATTACATACTGGTATATGTTGTCGATGTTACATACAGGTATATGTTGTCGATATTACATACACGTATATGTTGTCGATATTACATACAGGTATATGTTGTCGATGTTACATACAGGTATATGTTGTCGATATTACATACAGGTATATGTTGTCGATATTACTTACAGGTATATGTTGTCGACATTACATACACGTATATGTTGTCGATATTACATACAGGTATATGTTGTCGATGTTACATTACAGGTATATGCTGTCGATGTTGCATACATATGTTGTCGATGTTACATACAGGTATATGTTGTTGATATTACATACAGGTATATGTTGTCGATGTTACATACAGGTATATGTTGTCGATGTTACATACAGGTATATGTTGTCGATGTTACATACCTGTATGTGTTGTCGATATTACATACCGGAATATGTTGTCGATATTACATACATGTATATGTTGTCGATATTACATACAGGTATATGTTGTCGATATTACATACAGGTATATGTTGTCGATATTACATACAGGTATATATTGTTGATATTACATACAGGTTCAGGGCGAAGCCAACAAAAAGTGGTCTTGAGGAATATCCATTTGCAGGCCAAGAGGAGACTATCTTTGGCAATTTAGCCCTGGAATGACTGGCTAGATGAATGAGCCAGTTATTCCAGTGAGAAAATTTTCAAAAGGTTCTGCCCTGCAAATAAACATGCAGTAAGCAGATATTTTGAGATTCTGGACCCAGTAAAGGGTAAAATCATCAGGATTGATCAAGAAAATATAAATTATTAAATGATAATTGAATGTCCAATCGCAAGCTAAAGGAATATTTTTGAAAATTTACCACTGGAATTGCCATTCCAGTGGTAAATTTGTAAAAAAATTAATTCTCAAGAGTACTACTGAGGTCAATTTTAGCCGACCATTGGCGAGTTAAGTGAAATATTGTTCATTTCAAATTCATTAACTGATCATCATGATAATGTAATACTGATTCAGACTTAACCCTTTCATGGTCATGCCCAACATCACACATTTGCAGTGCTCTTGAGAAAATGTCTATTAGCAGGTTAAAATTACTTTTTGAAATTTTACCACCGGAATCATTTGTGGCAAAATCTCAGTATTCTTCTGGTCTGCAAATGAACATTCACTGAGCGTAAGTTTCTGTTTTCTTGTCAAATCTTGACCATTATACGGTTAATATACAATTTGACTCACTATGACACTATGAGCGACATCAGTGTTTTCTCCTAAGGAATTCTCATTTGTAAGTCATTGAAGAGAAAACGGACAGATTGAAAGGAATTCCCATTTGTCGATGATGTTGACTGTGGTGTTAGCGTAAATTGCCTTTAATAGTCATTGTTTTACCTTGATTGACAAAAGGGCAGCATGCTACAAGAGGTAAACTAGGCATCTGGGATGTTTTTGGTGTAAAATTAGGGCATTTCTTGTCATACGGGTCAAAACCGGCCTCTGCTATGGTCTTATGGATGTCCATTTAGAGGCCAATATCAGCCTCTGCTATGGTCTTATGGATGTCCATTTAGAGGCCAATATCAGCCTCTGCTATGGTCTTATGGATGTCCATTTAGAGGCCAATATCAACCTCTGCTATGGTCTTATGGATGTCCATTTAGAGGCCAATATCAGCCTCTGCTATGGTCTTATGGAATGTCTTTACAGGCCAAGAGAAGACAATTTTTGAAAATTTACCACTGGCCAGTGATCATTTTTCAAAAATTGTATTATCTTGGCCTGTAAATGGACATTCAGTAAGAAAATATTTAAATTTTCTTGGCCACATTTTACCAATAAAGGGTTATGGCAGGGTGCAGCATAATTAGGGCAGAGTGGAGCAGCCCATCAAGGTAAAACACTATTGCCATAATTAAGGCAGAGTGGAGCAGCCCATCAAGGTAAAACACTATTGCCATAATTAAGGCAGAGTGGAGCAGCCCATCAAGGTAAAACACTGTACTGCCATAATTAGGGCAGAGTGGAGCAGCCCATCAAGGTAAAACACTATTGCCATAATTAAGGCAGAGTGGAGCAGCCCATCAAGGTAAAACACTATTGCCATAATTAAGGCAGAGTGGAGCAGCCCATCAAGGTAAAACACTGTATTGCCATAATTAGGGCAGAGTGGAGCAGCCTCTCCAGGTAAAACACTGTATTGCCATGATTAAGGCAGAGTGGAGCAGCCCATCAAGGTAAAACACTATTGCCATGATTAAGGCAGAGTGGAGCAGCCCTTCAAGGTAAAACACTATTGCCATGATTAAGGCAGAGTGGAGCAGCCCATCAAGGTAAAACACTATTGCCATGATTAAGGTAGAGTGGAGCAGCCCATCAAGGTAAAACACTGTATTGCCATAATTAGGGCAGAGTGGAGCAGCCCTTCAAGGTAAAACACTGTATTGCCATAATTAGGGCAGAATGGAGCAGCCTCTCCAGGTAAAACACTATTGCCATGATTAAGGCAGAGTGGAGCAGCCCTTCAAGGTAAAACACTATTGCCATGATCTAGGCAGAGTGGAGCAGCCCATCAAGGTAAAACACTATTGCCATAATTAAGGCAGAGTGGAGCAGCCCATCAAGGTAAAACACTGTATTGCCATAATTAGGGCAGAGTGGAGCAGCCTCTCCAGGTAAAACACTGTATTGCCATGATTAAGGCAGAGTGGAGCAGCCCATCAAGGTAAAACACTATTGCCATGATTAAGGCAGAGTGGAGCAGCCCTTCAAGGTAAAACACTATTGCCATGATTAAGGCAGAGTGGAGCAGCCCATCAAGGTAAAACACTATTGCCATGATTAAGGTAGAGTGGAGCAGCCCATCAAGGTAAAACACTGTATTGCCATAATTAGGGCAGAGTGGAGCAGCCCTTCAAGGTAAAACACTGTATTGCCATAATTAGGGCAGAATGGAGCAGCCTCTCCAGGTAAAACACTATTGCCATGATTAAGGCAGAGTGGAGCAGCCCTTCAAGGTAAAACACTATTGCCATGATCTAGGCAGAGTGGAGCAGCCCATCAAGGTAAAACACTATTGCCATGATTAAGGTAGAGTGGAGCAGCCCATCAAGGTAAAACACTATTGCCATAATTAGGGCAGAGTGGAGCAGCCCTTCAAGGTAAAACACTGTATTGCCATAATTAGGGCAGAGTGGAGCAGCCTCTCCAGGTAAAACACTGTATTGCTATAATTAAGGCAGAGTGGAGCAGCCCATCAAGGTAAAACACTATTGCCATAATTAGGGCAGAGTGGAGCAGCCTCTCCAGGTAAAACACTGTATTGCCATAATTAAGGCAGAGTGGAGCAGCCCATCAAGGTAAAACACTATTGCCATGATTAAGGCAGAGTGGAGCAGCCCTTCAAGGTAAAACACTGTATTGCCATAATTAGGGCTGAGTGGAGCAGCCCTTCAAGGTAAAACACTGTATTGCCATAATTAGGGCAGAGTGGAGCAGCCCTTCAAGGTAAAACACTGTATTGCCATAATTAGGGCAGAGTGGAGCAGCCCATCAAGGTAAAACACTGTATTGCCATAATTAAGGCAGAGTGGAGCAGCCCTTCAAGGTAAAACACTGTATTGCCATAATTAGGGCAGAGTGGAGCAGCCCTTCAAGGTAAAACACTGTATTGCCATAATTAGGGCAGAGTGGAGCAGCCCATCAAGGTAAAACACTGTATTGCCATAATTAGGGCAGAGTGGAGCAGCCCATCAAGGTAAAACACTGTATTGCCATAATTAGGGCAGAGTGGAGCAGCCCATCAAGGTAAAACACTGTATTGCCATAATTAGGGCAGAGTGGAGCAGCCCATCAAGGTAAAACACTGTATAGTTCAGCTAAATCAAAATATATGCATGTGCAATGTAACCAATGAGATTCTCGCCTTTAAACAATTTAACTCCCAAAATGGCCCGTGCAGTAGTCTTGGGAAGTTTCCATTTGCAGACCAAGAGAATAATATATTTGAAAATTTACGACTGGAATGACTGGCTCAATAACCGAGCCAGTCATTCCAGAGGTAAATGGACATAAAATCTGTTGGTCTGCAAATGGACATTTTCTTTGGGAAAATTAAACCGTGAAGAAATTTGATGGTTACAGGTCAAGAAAATGAATGTCCATTTGCTGGCCAACTGAATACTAATTTTGATAATTTATCCATGGAATGACTGGCTCATTTATCGAGCCATGCATTCCAGAGATAAATTTCAAAAAACTAGTCTCTTGACCTGCATATTGACATTCCTCAAGACCACTGCAGAGGGCTTTTTTTTAGACTGGCTTGAGAATTAAAATAAAATAAAGGTGCATATTCAGCTTGAAAATGAAATTGTTAGAATTGTAGAGGCTTAAATTGTGTGACTAGATGTCATGAAACGAAATTAATCTTAACATATAATCATTTCATTCCATATAAATTAATATAATTTTAAGTCCCTAATTCAAATTCACAACTTAAGTTATATTAATTTATACAAAAAATTTATATAATTTTATAAGTTGTGAAATTGAAAAAGAGGTACGAACGAGTTCCTAATTCAAATTCACAACTTAAAATATTATTAATTTAGACGTAATGAAATAAAAATATGTTAAGATTATTTCATTACATCTAGACCCACAGTTTAAGCCTCTGAAAGTACACAATTTTAAAAATATTATTTTCAGTCATTCTGCTCTGAATATGCACTTTTAACAATTCAGAAATTAAAAATGAAATAAAATGTACATGATGCTGTTACTCGATGAACATTTACCGTTGTTTACTCAGAAATTCTGTTTTACTTATTTATTAAAATGATATTAAATCTGCTGTTGTTCGCTAGTGGCGAGGTTAAATTAATTCCACCTTTTGAAAATATTTTATATGACTGGCATAATAACAATAGGATTGGTCCTGGAAAAAAAAATTCCTGTTTGGTGGATGTTAATTTGCTAGTTAAGAGATAGTTATTGAAAATTTACCACTTGAATACCTTGCTCAATTATCGAGTCAGGCCTTCCAGTGATAATTTTTTTTTAATATTTTCACGGCAGATGGACAGGTAATTTCTCCAGACCCCTTCAGAAGCTATTTTCTGTCAGCGTGACCATTAACCCTATAATCATCAAATTTGTTTTAAAAATTTACATTTTCTCATAGAAAATATCTATTTGCAGAGCAAGAGAAGACTTTGAAATTTTACCGCAGGATTGACTGGCTCGAGCCAGTCATTCCAGTGGTAAATTTTCAAAAATAGTCTTCTTTTGCTCTGCAAATGGACATTTCTCAAGACCACTGCAGAAGCCATTTTGGCTGGCTTGAGTGTTAACTTAATGGTCAGTAACTCGACTAAGTAAGTATCTTGAAAACAATTTGATTGATATTGGTTGGTGGCTTAGCCGCCAACAACTTTCATTTAAACTGTCTTATTTTAATTTTAATAAGATAAATAAGCGGTTATTTTGTTAATCCAGCCAGAGTTAAGTCCCTTGCTTCATGTTGATTCTAAATGATATTATTATTGTAAATGTAAATGCGTATATGGAATGTTGATCGTAAGCAGCATTGTTATACAGAAAGCCATTAAATATATAAATAAAACCATTAATATATGAATACAATAAATGCTATTATAATATCAGAAAGGTAGTCTGTTATACTCGTATGGTTCCGCAGTCATTATATCAGAAAGCTAGTCAATTATACGCCACTCATATTGTCCTGGGGTCAAATACTACAGTCACTAGTGGTCACGAGCACATCTCTGGTCAGATGCTCTCAGTCACTAGAGGTCACTAGCACATCTCTGGTCAGATGTTCTCAGTCACTAGTGGTCACTAGCACATCACTGGTCAGTTTTTCCCAGTCACTAGCGATCACTAGCACATCTCTGCTCAGATGTTCTCAGTCACTAGAGGTCACTAGCACATCACTGGGCAGTTATTCTCAGTCACTAGTGGTCACTAGCACATCTCTGGTCAGATGTTCTCAGTCACTAGTGGTCACTAGCAAGCACATCTCTGGTCAGTGTTCACTAGTAGTCACTAGCACATCACTGGTCAGATGTTCTCACTCACTAGAGGTCACTAGCACAGCACTGGTCAGATGTTCTCAGTCACTAGTGGTCACTAGCACATCTCTGGTCATATGTTCTCAGTCACCAGTGGTCACTAGTCACTAGTGGTCACTAGCAAGCACATCTCTGGTCAATTATTCTCAGTCACTTGCGGTCACTAGCACATCTCTGCTCAGTTATTCTGTCACTAGTGGTCACTAGGACATCACTGGTCAGATGTTCTCAGTCACTAACACATCACTGGGCAGATGTTCTCAGTCACTAGCATATCTCTGTTCAGATGATCTCAGTCAGTACAGGTCACTAGCAAGCACATCTCTGGTCAGATATTCTCAGTCACTAGCACATCTCTAGTCATATGGTCTCGGTCACCAGTGGTCACTAGCAAGCACATCTCTGGTCAATTATTCTTTGTCACTAGCAGTCACTAGCACATCTCTGGTCAGTTATTCTCGGTCACTAGCACATCACTGGTCAGATGTTCTCAGTCACTAGCGGTCACTAGCACATCACTGGTCAGATGTTCTCAGTCACTAGAAGTCACTAGCACATCACTGGTCAGATGTTCTCAGTCGCTAGCACATCTCTTATCATATGTTCTCTGTCACAAGTGGTCACTAGCAAGTACATCTCTGGTCAATTAATCTTTGTCACTAGCAGTCACTAGCACATCTCTGGTCAGTTATTCTCGGTCACTAGCACATCACTGGTCAGATGTTCTCAGTCACTAGCGGTCACTAGCACATCACTGGTCAGATGTTCTCAGTCACTAGAGGTCACTAGCACATCACTGGTCAGATGTTCTCAGTCACTAGCACATCTCTGAGCATATGTTCTCTGTCACCAGTGGTCACTAGCAAGTACATCTCTAGTCAATTATTCTCTCACTAGTGGTCACTAGCACATCTCTGGTCAGTTATTCTCAGTCACTAGTGGTCACTAGCACATCACTGGTCAGATGTTCTCAGTCACTAGCACATCACTGGGCAGATGTTCGCAGTCACTAGCATATCTCTGGTCAGATAATCTCATTCATTAGTGGTCACTAGCACACCTCTGGTCAGTTATTCTCAGTCACTAGAGGTCACTAGCACATCACTGGTCAGATCTCAGTCAGTACATGTCACTAGCAAACACATCTCTGGTCAGATATTCTCAGTCACTAGTGGTCACTAGCAAGGACATCTCTGGTCAGTTGTTCTCAGTCACTAGTGGTCACTAGCACATCACTGGGTAGTTATTCGCGGTCACTAGCACATCTCTGGTCAGATGTTCTCAGTCACTAGTGATCACTAGCAAGCACATCTCTGGTCAGTGTTCACTACTAGTCACTAGCACATCACTGGTCAGATGTTCTCAGTCACTAGTGGTCACTAGCACATCTCTGGTCATATGTTCTCAGTCACCAGTGGTCACTAGTGGTCACTAGCAAGCACATCTCTGGTCAATTATTCTCAGTCACTTGCGGTCACTGGCACATCTCTGCTCAGTTATTCTCAGTCACTAGTGGTCACTAGGACATCACTGGTCAGATGTTCTCAGTGACTAGCACATCACTGGGCAGATGTTCTCAGTCACTAGTGGTCACTAGCATATCTCTGGTCAGATGATCTCAGTCATTAGTGTTCCCTAGCACATCTCTGGTCAGTTATTCTCAGTCACTAGAGGTCACTAGCACATCACTGGTCAGATCTCAGTCAGTACAGGTCACTAGCTAGCACATCTCTGGTCAGATATTCTCAGTCACTAGTGGTCCCTAGCACATCTCTAGTCATATGGTCTCGGTCACCAGTGGTCACTAGCAAGCACATCTCTGGTCAATTATTCTTTGTCACTAGCAGTCACTAGCACATCTCTGGTCAGTTATTCTCGGTCACTAGCACATCACTAGTCAGATGTTCTCAGTCACTAGCGGTCACTAGCACATCACTGGTCAGATGTTCTCAGTCACTAGCACATCACTGGTCAGATGTTCTCAGTCGCTAGCACATCTCTTATCATATGTTCTCTGTCACAAGTGGTCACTAGCAAGTACATCTCTGGTCAATTATTCTCTCACTAGTGGTCACTAGCACATCTCTGGTCAGTTATTCTCAGTCACTAGTGGTCACTAGTACATCACTGGTCAGATGTTCTCAGTCAGTAGCACATCACTGGGCAGATGTTCGCAGTCACTAGTGGTCACTAGCACATCACTGGTCAGTTTTTCTCAGTCACTACCGATCACTAGCACATCTCTGCTCAGATGTTCTCAGTCACTAGAGGTCACTAGCACATCACTGGGCAGTTATTCTCAGTCACTAGTGGTCACTAGCACATCTCTGCTCAGTTATTCTCAGTCACTAGTGGTCACTAGGACATCACTGGTCAGATGTTCTCAGTGACTAGCACATCACTGGGCAGATGTTCTCAGTCACTAGTGGTCACTAGCATATCTCTGGTCAGATGATCTCAGTCATTAGTGTTCCCTAGCACATCTCTGGTCAGTTATTCTCAGTCACTAGAGGTCACTAGCACATCACTGGTCAGATCTCAGTCAGTACAGGTCACTAGCTAGCACATCTCTGGTCAGATATTCTCAGTCACTAGTGGTCCCTAGCACATCTCTAGTCATATGGTCTCGGTCACCAGTGGTCACTAGCAAGCACATCTCTGGTCAATTATTCTTTGTCACTAGCAGTCACTAGCACATCTCTGGTCAGTTATTCTCGGTCACTAGCACATCACTAGTCAGATGTTCTCAGTCACTAGCGGTCACTAGCACATCACTGGTCAGATGTTCTCAGTCACTAGAGGTCACTAGCACATCACTGGTCAGATGTTCTCAGTCGCTAGCACATCTCTTATCATATGTTCTCTGTCACAAGTGGTCACTAGCAAGTACATCTCTGGTCAATTATTCTCTCACTAGTGGTCACTAGCACATCTCTGGTCAGTTATTCTCAGTCACTAGTGGTCACTAGTACATCACTGGTCAGATGTTCTCAGTCAGTAGCACATCACTGGGCAGATGTTCGCAGTCACTAGTGGTCACTAGCACATCACTGGTCAGTTTTTCTCAGTCACTACCGATCACTAGCACATCTCTGCTCAGATGTTCTCAGTCACTAGAGGTCACTAGCACATCACTGGGCAGTTATTCTCAGTCACTAGTGGTCACTAGCACATCTCTGGTCAGATGTTCTCAGTCACTAGTGGTCACTAGCAAGCACATCTCTGGTCAGTGTTCACTAGTAGTCACTAGCACATCACTGGTCAGATGTTCTCACTCACTAGAGGTCACTAGCACATCACTGGTCAGATGTTCTCAG
The DNA here is from genome assembly GCA_034401795.1 of Chaetoderma sp. LZ-2023a. Lineage (NCBI taxonomy): Eukaryota > Metazoa > Mollusca > Caudofoveata > Chaetodermatida > Chaetodermatidae > Chaetoderma > Chaetoderma sp. LZ-2023a. The sequence goes on from CM067375.1 coordinate 96,656,074, forward strand.
TCACTAGTGGTCACTAGCACATCTCTGGTCATATGTTCTCAGTCACCAGTGGTCACTAGTCACTAGTGGTCACTAGCAAGCACATCTCTGGTCAATTATTCTCAGTCACTTGCGGTCACTAGCACATCTCTGCTCAGTTATTCTGTCACTAGTGGTCACTAGGACATCACTGGTCAGATGTTCTCAGTCACTAACACATCACTGGGCAGATGTTCTCAGTCACTAGCATATCTCTGTTCAGATGATCTCAGTCAGTACAGGTCACTAGCAAGCACATCTCTGGTCAGATATTCTCAGTCACTAGCACATCTCTAGTCATATGGTCTCGGTCACCAGTGGTCACTAGCAAGCACATCTCTGGTCAATTATTCTTTGTCACTAGCAGTCACTAGCACATCTCTGGTCAGTTATTCTCGGTCACTAGCACATCACTGGTCAGATGTTCTCAGTCACTAGCGGTCACTAGCACATCACTGGTCAGATGTTCTCAGTCACTAGAAGTCACTAGCACATCACTGGTCAGATGTTCTCAGTCGCTAGCACATCTCTTATCATATGTTCTCTGTCACAAGTGGTCACTAGCAAGTACATCTCTGGTCAATTATTCTCTCACTAGCAGTCACTAGCACATCTCTGGTCAGTTATTCTCGGTCACTAGCACATCACTGGTCAGATGTTCTCAGTCACTAGCGGTCACTAGCACATCACTGGTCAGATGTTCTCAGTCACTAGAGGTCACTAGCACATCACTGGTCAGATGTTCTCAGTCACTAGCACATCTCTGAGCATATGTTCTCTGTCACCAGTGGTCACTAGCAAGTACATCTCTAGTCAATTATTCTCTCACTAGTGGTCACTAGCACATCTCTGGTCAGTTATTCTCAGTCACTAGTGGTCACTAGCACATCACTGGTCAGATGTTCTCAGTCACTAGCACATCACTGGGCAGATGTTCGCAGTCACTAGCATATCTCTGGTCAGATAATCTCATTCATTAGTGGTCACTAGCACACCTCTGGTCAGTTATTCTCAGTCACTAGAGGTCACTAGCACATCACTGGTCAGATCTCAGTCAGTACATGTCACTAGCAAACACATCTCTGGTCAGATATTCTCAGTCACTAGTGGTCACTAGCAAGGACATCTCTGGTCAGTTGTTCTCAGTCACTAGTGGTCACTAGCACATCACTGGGTAGTTATTCGCGGTCACTAGCACATCTCTGGTCAGATGTTCTCAGTCACTAGTGATCACTAGCAAGCACATCTCTGGTCAGTGTTCACTACTAGTCACTAGCACATCACTGGTCAGATGTTCTCAGTCACTAGTGGTCACTAGCACATCTCTGGTCATATGTTCTCAGTCACCAGTGGTCACTAGTCACTAGTGGTCACTAGCAAGCACATCTCTGGTCAATTATTCTCAGTCACTTGCGGTCACTGGCACATCTCTGCTCAGTTATTCTCAGTCACTAGTGGTCACTAGGACATCACTGGTCAGATGTTCTCAGTGACTAGCACATCACTGGGCAGATGTTCTCAGTCACTAGTGGTCACTAGCATATCTCTGGTCAGATGATCTCAGTCATTAGTGTTCCCTAGCACATCTCTGGTCAGTTATTCTCAGTCACTAGAGGTCACTAGCACATCACTGGTCAGATCTCAGTCAGTACAGGTCACTAGCTAGCACATCTCTGGTCAGATATTCTCAGTCACTAGTGGTCCCTAGCACATCTCTAGTCATATGGTCTCGGTCACCAGTGGTCACTAGCAAGCACATCTCTGGTCAATTATTCTTTGTCACTAGCAGTCACTAGCACATCTCTGGTCAGTTATTCTCGGTCACTAGAACATCACTGGTCAGATGTTCTCAGTCACTAGCGGTCACTAGCACATTAATGGTCAGATGTTCTCAGTCACTAGAGGTCACTAGCACATCACTTGTCAGATGTTCTCAGTCGCTAGCACATCTCTTATCATATGTTCTCTGTCACAAGTGGTCACTAGCAAGTACATCTCTGGTCAATTATTCTCTCACTAGTGGTCACTAGCACATCTCTGGTCAGTTATTCTCAGTCACTAGTGGTCACTAGTACATCACTGGTCAGATGTTCTCAGTCAGTAGCACATCACTGGGCAGATGTTCGCAGTCACTAGCATATCTCTGGTCAGATAATCTCAGTCATTAGTGGTCACTAGCACATCTCTGGTCAGTTATTCTCAGTCACTAGCACATCACTGGTCAGATCTCAGTCAGTACAGGTCACTAGCAAACAGATCTCTGGTCAGATATTCTCAGTCACTAGTGGTCACTAGCAAGGACATCTCTGCTCAGATGTTCTCAGTCACTAGAGGTCACTAGCACATCACTGGGCAGTTATTCTCAGTCACTAGTGGTCACTAGCACATCTCTGGTCAGTTGTTCTCAGTCACTAGTGGTCACTAGCAAGCACATCTCTGGTCAATTATTCTCAGTCACTTGCGGTCACTGGCACATCTCTGCTCAGTTATTCTCAGTCACTAGTGGTCACTAGGACATCACTGGTCAGATGTTCTCAGTGACTAGCACATCACTGGGCAGATGTTCTCAGTCACTAGCGGTCACTAGCATATCTCTGGTCAGATGTTCTCAGTCATTAGTGTTCCCTAGCACATCTCTGGTCAGTTATTCTCAGTCACTAGAGGTCACTAGCACATCACTGGTCAGATCTCAGTCAGTACAGGTCACTAGCTAGCACATCTCTGGTCAGATATTCTCAGTCACTAGTGGTCCCTAGCACATCTCTAGTCATATGGTCTCGGTCACCAGTGGTCACTAGCAAGCACATCTCTGGTCAATTATTCTTTGTCACTAGCAGTCACTAGCACATCTCTGGTCAGTTATTCTCGGTCACTAGAACATCACTGGTCAGATGTTCTCAGTCACTAGCGGTCACTAGCACATCACTGGTCAGATGTTCTCAGTCACTAGAGGTCACTAGCACATCACTGGTCAGATGTTCGCAGTCGCTAGCACATCTCTTATCATATGTTCTCTGTCACAAGTGGTCACTAGCAAGTACATCTCTGGTCAATTATTCTCTCACTAGTGGTCACTAGCACATCTCTGGTCAGTTATTCTCAGTCACTAGTGGTCACTAGTACATCACTGGTCAGATGTTCTCAGTCAGTAGCACATCACTGGGCAGATGTTCGCAGTCACTAGCATATCTCTGGTCAGATAATCTCAGTCATTAGTGGTCACTAGCACATCTCTGGTCAGTTATTCTCAGTCACTAGCACATCACTGGTCAGATCTCAGTCTGTACAGGTCACTAGCAAACACATCTCTGGTCAGATATTCTCAGTCACTAGTGGTCACTAGCAAGGACATCTCTGGTCAGATGTTCTCAGTCAGTAGAGGTCACTAGCACATCACTGGGCAGTTATTCTCAGTCACTAGTGGTCACTAGCACATCTCTGGTCAGTTGTTCTCAGTCACTAGTGGTCACTAGCAAGCACATCTCTGGTCAGTGTTCACTAGTAGGCACTAGCACATCACTGGTCAGATGTTCTCACTCACTAGAGGTCACTAGCACATCACTGGTCAGATGTTCTCAGTCACTAGTGGTCACTAGCACATCTCTGGTCATATGTTCTCAGTCACCAGTGGTCACTAGCAAGCATATCTCTGGTCAATTATTCTCAGTCACTTGCGGTCACTGGCACATCTCTGCTCAGTTATTCTGTCACTAGTGGTCACTAGGACATCACTGGTCAGATGTTCTCAGTCACTAACACATCACTGGGCAGATGTTCTCAGTCACTAGCATATCTCTGGTCAGATGATCTCAGTCATTAGTGTTCACTACCACATTTCTGGTCGGTTATACTCAGTCACTAGAGGTCACTAGCACATCACTGGTCAGATCTCAGTCAGTACAGGTCACTAGCAAGCACATCTCTGGTCAGATATTCTCAGTCACTAGTGGTCACTAGCACATCTCTAGTCATATGGTCTCGGTCACCAGTGGTCACTAGCAAGCACATCTCTGGTCAATTATTCTTTGTCACTAGCAGTCACTAGCACATCTCTGGTCACTTATTCTCGGTCACTAGCACATCACTGGTCAGATGTTCTCAGTCACTAGCGGTCACTAGCACATCACTGGTCAGATGTTCTCAGTCACTAGAAGTCACTATCACATCACTGGTCAGATGTTCTCAGTCGCTAGCACATCTCTTATCATATGTTCTCTGTCACAAGTGGGCACTAGCAAGTACATCTCTGGTCAATTGATCTTTGTCACTAGCAGTCACTAGCACATCTCTGGTCAGTTATTCTCGGTCACTAGCACATCACTGGTCAGATGTTCTCAGTCACTAGCACATCACTGGTCAGATGTTCTCAGTCACTAGAGGTCACTAGCACATCACTGATCAGATGTTCTCAGACACTAGCACATCTCTGATCATATGTTCTCTGTCACCAGTGGTCACTAGCAAGTACATCTCTGGTCAATTATTCTCTCACTAGTGGTCACTAGCACATCTCTGGTCAGTTATTCTCAGTCACTAGTGGTCACTAGCACATCACTGGTCAGATGTTCTCAGTCACTAGCACATCACTGGGCAGATGTTCGCAGTCACTAGCATATCTCTGGTCAGATAATCTCAGTCATTAGTGGTCACTAGCACACCTCTGGTCAGTTATTCTCAGTCACTAGAGGTCACTAGCACATCACTGGTCAGATGTTCTCAGTCAGTAGCACATCACTGGGCAGATGTTCGCAGTCACTAGCATATCTCTGGTCAGATAATCTCAGTCATTAGTGGTCACTAGCACATCTCTGGTCAGTTATTCTCAGTCACTAGCACATCACTGGTCAGATCTCAGTCAGTACAGGTCACTAGCAAACAGATCTCTGGTCAGATATTCTCAGTCACTAGTGGTCACTAGCAAGGACATCTCTGCTCAGATGTTCTCAGTCACTAGAGGTCACTAGCACATCACTGGGCAGTTATTCTCAGTCACTAGTGGTCACTAGCACATCTCTGGTCAGTTGTTCTCAGTCACTAGTGGTCACTAGCAAGCACATCTCTGGTCAATTATTCTCAGTCACTTGCGGTCACTGGCACATCTCTGCTCAGTTATTCTCAGTCACTAGTGGTCACTAGGACATCACTGGTCAGATGTTCTCAGTGACTAGCACATCACTGGGCAGATGTTCTCAGTCACTAGCGGTCACTAGCATATCTCTGGTCAGATGATCTCAGTCATTAGTGTTCCCTAGCACATCTCTGGTCAGTTATTCTCAGTCACTAGAGGTCACTAGCACATCACTGGTCAGATCTCAGTCAGTACAGGTCACTAGCTAGCACATCTCTGGTCAGATATTCTCAGTCACTAGTGGTCCCTAGCACATCTCTAGTCATATGGTCTCGGTCACCAGTGGTCACTAGCAAGCACATCTCTGGTCAATTATTCTTTGTCACTAGCAGTCACTAGCACATCTCTGGTCAGTTATTCTCGGTCACTAGAACATCACTGGTCAGATGTTCTCAGTCACTAGCGGTCACTAGCACATCACTGGTCAGATGTTCTCAGTCACTAGAGGTCACTAGCACATCACTGGTCAGATGTTCGCAGTCGCTAGCACATCTCTTATCATATGTTCTCTGTCACAAGTGGTCACTAGCAAGTACATCTCTGGTCAATTATTCTCTCACTAGTGGTCACTAGCACATCTCTGGTCAGTTATTCTCAGTCACTAGTGGTCACTAGTACATCACTGGTCAGATGTTCTCAGTCAGTAGCACATCACTGGGCAGATGTTCGCAGTCACTAGCATATCTCTGGTCAGATAATCTCAGTCATTAGTGGTCACTAGCACATCTCTGGTCAGTTATTCTCAGTCACTAGCACATCACTGGTCAGATCTCAGTCAGTACAGGTCACTAGCAAACACATCTCTGGTCAGATATTCTCAGTCACTAGTGGTCACTAGCAAGGACATCTCTGGTCAGATGTTCTCAGTCAGTAGAGGTCACTAGCACATCACTGGGCAGTTATTCTCAGTCACTAGTGGTCACTAGCACATCTCTGGTCAGTTGTTCTCAGTCACTAGTGGTCACTAGCAAGCACATCTCTGGTCAGTGTTCACTAGTAGGCACTAGCACATCACTGGTCAGATGTTCTCACTCACTAGAGGTCACTAGCACATCACTGGTCAGATGTTCTCAGTCACTAGTGGTCACTAGCACATCTCTGGTCATATGTTCTCAGTCACCAGTGGTCACTAGCAAGCATATCTCTGGTCAATTATTCTCAGTCACTTGCGGTCACTGGCACATCTCTGCTCAGTTATTCTGTCACTAGTGGTCACTAGGACATCACTGGTCAGATGTTCTCAGTCACTAACACATCACTGGGCAGATGTTCTCAGTCACTAGCATATCTCTGGTCAGATGATCTCAGTCATTAGTGTTCACTACCACATTTCTGGTCGGTTATACTCAGTCACTAGAGGTCACTAGCACATCACTGGTCAGATCTCAGTCAGTACAGGTCACTAGCAAGCACATCTCTGGTCAGATATTCTCAGTCACTAGTGGTCACTAGCACATCTCTAGTCATATGGTCTCGGTCACCAGTGGTCACTAGCAAGCACATCTCTGGTCAATTATTCTTTGTCACTAGCAGTCACTAGCACATCTCTGGTCACTTATTCTCGGTCACTAGCACATCACTGGTCAGATGTTCTCAGTCACTAGCGGTCACTAGCACATCACTGGTCAGATGTTCTCAGTCACTAGAAGTCACTATCACATCACTGGTCAGATGTTCTCAGTCGCTAGCACATCTCTTATCATATGTTCTCTGTCACAAGTGGGCACTAGCAAGTACATCTCTGGTCAATTGATCTTTGTCACTAGCAGTCACTAGCACATCTCTGGTCAGTTATTCTCGGTCACTAGCACATCACTGGTCAGATGTTCTCAGTCACTAGCACATCACTGGTCAGATGTTCTCAGTCACTAGAGGTCACTAGCACATCACTGATCAGATGTTCTCAGACACTAGCACATCTCTGATCATATGTTCTCTGTCACCAGTGGTCACTAGCAAGTACATCTCTGGTCAATTATTCTCTCACTAGTGGTCACTAGCACATCTCTGGTCAGTTATTCTCAGTCACTAGTGGTCACTAGCACATCACTGGTCAGATGTTCTCAGTCACTAGCACATCACTGGGCAGATGTTCGCAGTCACTAGCATATCTCTGGTCAGATAATCTCAGTCATTAGTGGTCACTAGCACACCTCTGGTCAGTTATTCTCAGTCACTAGAGGTCACTAGCACATCACTGGTCAGATCTCAGTCAGTATATGTCACTAGCAAACACATCTCTGGTCAGATATTCTCAGTCACTAGTGGTCACTAGCAAGGACATCTCTGGTCAGTTGTTCTCAGTAACTAGTGGTCACTAGCACACCACTGGGTGGTTATTCGTGGTCACTAGCACATCTCTGGTCAGATGTTCTCAGTCACTAGTGATCACTAGCAAGCACATCTCTGGTCAGTGTGCACTAGTAGTCACTAGCACATCACTGGTCAGATGTTCTCAGTCACTAGTGGTCACTAGCACATCTCTGGTCATATGTTCTCAGTCACCAGTGGTCACTAATCACTAGTGGTCTCTAGCAAGCACATCTCTGGTCAATTATTCTCAGTCACTTGCGGTCACTGGCACATCTCTGCTCAGTTATTCTCAGTCACTAGTGGTCACTAGGACATCTCTAGTCATATGGTCTCGGTCACCAGTGGTCACTAGCAAGCACATCTCTGGTCAATTATTCTTTGTCACTAGCAGTCACTAGCACATCTCTGGTCACTTATTCTCGGTCACTAGCACATCACTGGTCAGATGTTCTCATTCACTAGCGGTCACTAGCACATCACTGGTCAGATGTTCTCAGTCACTAGAAGTCACTAGCACATCACTGGTCAGATGTTCTCAGTCGCTAGCACATCTCTTATCATATGTTCTCTGTCACAAGTGGTCACTAGCAAGTACATCTCTGGTCAATTAATCTTTGTCACTAGCAGTCACTAGCACATCTCTGGTCAGTTATTCTCGGTCACTAGCACATCACTGGTCAGATGTTCTCAGTCACTAGCACATCACTGGTCAGATGTTCTCAGTCACTAGAGGTCACTAGCACATCACTGGTCAGATGTTCTCAGACACTAGCACATCTCTGATCATATGTTCTCTGTCACCAGTGGTCACTAGCAAGTACATCTCTGGTCAATTATTCTCTCACTAGTGGTCACTAGCACATCTCTGGTCAGTTATTCTCAGTCACTAGTGGTCACTAGCACATCACTGGTCAGATGTTCTCAGTCACTAGCACATCACTGGGCAGATGTTCGCAGTCACTAGCATATCTCTGGTCAGATAATCTCAGTCATTAGTGGTCACTAGCACACCTCTGGTCAGTTATTCTCAGTCACTAGAGGTCACTAGCACATCACTGGTCAGATCTCAGTCAGTACATGTCACTAGCAAACACATCTCTGGTCAGATATTCTCAGTCACTAGTGGTCACTAGCAAGGACATCTCTGGTCAGTTGTTCTCAGTCACTAGTGGTCACTAGCACATCACTGGGTAGTTATTCGCGGTCACTAGCACATCTCTGGTCAGATGTTCTCAGTCACTAGTGATCACTAGCAAGCACATCTCTGGTCAGTGTGCACTAGTAGTCACTAGCACATCACTGGTCAGATGTTCTCAGTCACTAGTGGTCACTAGCACATCTCTGGTCATATGTTCTCAGTCACCAGTGGTCACTAATCACTAGTGGTCACTAGCAAGCACATCTCTGGTCAATTATTCTCAGTCACTTGCGGTCACTGGCACATCTCTGCTCAGTTATTCTCAGTCACTACTGGTCACTAGGACATCTCTAGTCATATGGTCTCGGTCACCAGTGGTCACTAGCAAGCACATCTCTGGTCAATTATTCTTTGTCACTAGCAGTCACTAGCACATCTCTGGTCACTTATTCTCGGTCACTAGCACATCACTGGTCAGATGTTCTCAGTCACTAGCGGTCACTAGCACATCACTGGTCAGATGTTCTCAGTCACTAGAAGTCACTAGCACATCACTGGTCAGATGTTCTCAGTCGCTAGCACATCTCTTATCATATGTTCTCTGTCACAAGTGGGCACTAGCAAGTACATCTCTGGTCAATTAATCTTTGTCACTAGCAGTCACTAGCACATCTCTGGTCAGTTATTCTCGGTCACTAGCACATCACTGGTCAGATGTTCTCAGTCACTAGCACATCACTGGTCAGATGTTCTCAGTCACTAGAGGTCACTAGCACATCACTGGTCAGATGTTCTCAGACACTAGCACATCTCTGATCATATGTTCTCTGTCACCAGTGGTCACTAGCAAGTACATCTCTGGTCAATTATTCTCTCACTAGTGGTCACTAGCACATCTCTGGTCAGTTATTCTCAGTCACTAGTGGTCACTAGCACATCACTGGTCAGATGTTCTCAGTCACTAGCACATCACTGGGCAGATGTTCGCAGTCACTAGCATATCTCTGGTCAGATAATCTCAGTCATTAGTGGTCACTAGCACACCTCTGGTCAGTTATTCTCAGTCACTAGAGGTCACTAGCACATCACTGGTCAGATCTCAGTCAGTACATGTCACTAGCAAACACATCTCTGGTCAGATATTCTCAGTCACTAGTGGTCACTAGCAAGGACATCTCTGGTCAGTTGTACTCAGTCACTAGTGGTCACTAGCACATCACTGGGTAGTTATTCGCGGTCACTAGCACATCTCTGGTCAGATGTTCTCAGTCACTAGTGATCACTAGCAAGCACATCTCTGGTCAGTGTGCACTAGTAGTCACTAGCACATCACTGGTCAGATGTTCTCAGTCACTAGTGGTCACTAGCACATCTCTGGTCATATGTTCTCAGTCACCAGTGGTCACTAATCACTAGTTAGTGGTCACTAGCAAGCACATCTCTGGTCAATTTTTCTGTCACTTGCGGTCACTGGCACATCTCTGCTCAGTTATTCTCAGTCACTAGTGGTCACTAGGACATCACTGGGCAAATGTTCTCAGTCACTAGCGGTCACTAGCATATCTCTGGTCAGATGATCTCAGTCATTAGTGTTCCCTAGCACATCTCTGGTCAGTTATTCTCAGTCACTAGAGGTCACTAGCACATCACTGGTCAGATCTCAGTCAGTACAGGTCACTAGCAAGCACATCTCTAGTCATATGGTCTCGGTCACCAGTGGTCACTAGCAAGCACATCTCTGGTCAATTATTCTTTGTCACTAGCAGTCACTAGCACATCTCTGGTCAGTTATTCTCGGTCACTAGCACATCACTGGTCAGATGTTCTCAGTCACTAGCGGTCACTAGCACATCACTGGTCAGATGTTCTCAGTCACTAGAAGTCACTAGCACATCACTGGTCAGATGTTCTCAGTCGCTAGCACATCTCTTATCAGATGTTCTCTGTCACAAGTGGTCACTAGCAAGTACATCTCTGGTCAATTAATCTTTGTCACTAGCAGTCACTAGCACATCTCTGGTCAGTTATTCTCGGTCACTAGCACATCACTGGTCAGATGTTCTCAGTCACTAGCACATCACTGGTCAGATGTTCTCAGTCACTAGAGGTCACTAGCACATCACTGGTCAGATGTTCTCAGTCACTAGCACATCTCTGATCATATGTTCTCTGTCACCAGTGGTCACTAGCAAGTACATCTCTGGTCAATTATTCTCTCACTAGTGGTCACTAGCACATCTCTGGTCAGTTATTCTCAGTCACTAGTGGTCACTAGCACATCACTGGTCAGATGTTCTCAGTCACTAGCACATCACTGGGCAGATGTTCGCAGTCACTAGCATATCTTTGGTCAGATAATCTCAGTCATTAGTGGTCACTAGCACACCTCTGGTCAGTTATTCTCAGTCACTAGAGGTCACTAGCACATCACTGGTCAGATCTTAGTCAGTACATGTCACTAGCAAACACATCTCTGGTCAGATATTCTCAGTCACTAGTGGTCACTAGCAAGGACATCTCTGGTCAGTTGTTCTCAGTCACTAGTGATCACTAGCAAGCACATCTCTGGTCAGTGTGCACTAGTAGTCACTAGCACATCACTGGTCAGATGTTCTCAGTCACTAGTGGTCACTAGCACATCTCTGGTCATATGTTCTCAGTCACCAGTGGTCACTAATCACTAGTGGTCACTAGCAAGCACATCTCTGGTCAATTATTCTCAGTCACTTGCGGTCACTGGCACATCTCTGCTCAGTTATTCTCAGTCACTAGTGGTCACTAGGACATCACTGGTCAGATGTTCTCAGTGACTAGCACATCACTGGGCAGATGTTCTCAGTCACTAGCGGTCACTAGCATATCTCTGGTCAGATGATCTCAGTCATTGGTGTTCCCTAGCACATCTCTGGTCAGTTATTCTCAGTCACTAGAGGTCACTAGCACATCACTTGTCAGATCTCAGTCAGTACAGGTCACTAGCTAGCACATCTCTGATCAGATATTCTCAGTCACTAGTGGTCCCTAGCACATCTCTAGTCATATGGTCTCGGTCACCAGTGGTCACTAGCAAGCACATCTCTGGTCAATTATTCTTTGTCACTAGCTGTCACTAGCACATCTCTGGTCAGTTATTCTCGGTCACTAGCACATGACTGGTCAGATGTTCTCAGTCACTAGTGGTCATTAGCACATCACTGGTCAGATGTTCTCAGTCACTAGAGGTCACTAGCACATCACTGGTCAGATGTTCTCAGTCGCTAGCACACCTCTTATCATATGTTCTCTGTCACAAGTGGTCACTAGAACGTACATCTCTGGTCAATTATTCTCTCACTAGTGGTCACTAGCACATCTCTGGTCAGTTATTCTCAGTCACTAGTGGTCACTAGTACATCACTGGTCAGATGTTCTCAGTCACTAGCATATCTCTGGTCATATGTTCTCAGTCATCAGTGGTCACTAGCAAGCACATCTCTGGTCAATTATTCTCTGTCACTAGCACATCTCTGGTCAGTTATTCTCTGTCACTAGTGGCCACTAGCACATCACTGGTCAGATGTTCTCAGTCACTAGCGGTCACTAGTACATCACTGAGCAGATGTTCTCGGTCACTAGTGGTCACTAGCACATCTCTGGTCATATGTTCTCAGTCATCAGTGGTCACTAGCATGCACATCTCTGGTCAATTATTCTCTGTCACTAGCACATCTCTGGTCAGTTATTCTCTATCACTAGTGGCCACTAGCACATCACTGGTCAGATATTCTCAGTCACTAGTGGTCACTAGCAAGGACATCTCCGGTCAGTTGTTCTCAGTCACTAGTGGTCACTAGCACATCACTGGGTAGTTATTCGCAGTCACTAGTGGTCACTAGCACATCTCTGGTCAGATGTTCTCAGTCACTAGTGATCACTAGCAAGCACATCTCTGGTCAGTGTTCACTAGTAGTCACTAACACATCACTGGTCAGATGTTCTCAGTCACTAGCACATCACTGGTCAGATGTTCTCAGTCACTAGTGGTCACTAGCACATCTCTGGTCATATGTTCTCAGTCACCAGTGGTCACTAGCAAGCACCTCTCTGGTCAATTATTCTCTGTCACTAGCGGTCACTGGCACATCTCTGGTAAGTTATTCTCAGTCACTAGTGGTCACTAGCACATCACTGGCCGGATGTTCTCAGTCACTAGCACATCACTGGGCAGATGTTCTCAGTCACTAGCGGTCACTAGCATATCTCTGGTCATATGATCTCAATCATTAGTGGTCACTAGCACATCTCTGGTCAGTTATTCTCAGTCACTAGAGGTCACTAGCACATAACTGGTCAGATCTCAGTCAGTACAAGTCACTAGCAAGCACATCTCTGGTCAGTTATTCTCAGTCACTAGCACATCACTGCTCAGATGTTCTCAGTCACTAGCGGTCACTAGCACATCACAGGTCAGATGTTCTCAGTCACTAGAGGTCACTAGCACATCACTGATCAGATGTTCTCGGTCACTAGTGGTCACTAGCACATCTCTGGTCATATGTTCTCAGTCATCAGTGGTCACTAGCAAGCACATCTCTGGTCAATTATTCTCTGTCACTAGCACATCTCTGGTCAGTTATTCTCTGTCACTAGTGGCCACTAGCACATCACTGGTCAGATGTTCTCAGTCACTAGCGGTCACTAGTACATCACTGAGCAGATGTTCTCAGTCACTAGCATATCTCTGGTGAGATGATCTTGGGTCATTAGTGGTCACTAGCACATCTCTGGTCAGTTATTCTCAGTCACTAGAGGTCACTAGCACATCACTGGTCAGATCTTCTCAGTCAGTACAGGTCACTAGCAAGCACATCTCTGGTCAGATATTCTCAGTCACTAGCAAGGACATCTCTGGTCAGTTGTTCTCAGTCACTAGTGGTCACTAGCACATCACTGGTCAGTTTTTCTCAGTCACTAGCGGTCACTAGCACATCTCTGGTCAGATGTTCTCCGTTACTATTGGTCACAAGCACATCTCTGGTCAGATGATCTCAGTCATTAGTGGTTACTAGCACATCTCTGGTCAGTTATTCTCAGTCACTAGTGGTCACTAGCATATCACTGGTCAGATATTCTCAGTCACTGGCGGTCACTAGCACATCACTGGTCAGATGTTCTCAATCACTAGCACATCTCCGGTCAGTTATTCTCAGTCACTAGTACATCACTGGTCAGATGTTATCAGTCAGTAGATGGCTGGTATTATATAGTAGCACTTATCTCGTTTTTATACGCCCGCTGGGACAGATCTCGAAGAGTTTTGAACCTACACTCACAATGTCTTTTTCAGAGGATGTGTTATGTATAGGCGAAGTGTCATGATTTCGGTTCGGCAAGATCTTCCCATATTCGCCAGAGTTATCTCCCTTGAAAGATTAAAATTTGTCAAAATTATCTTGTCCAGGCGAAATCTCGAAGAGTTTTGAACCCACACTCACAAATTTTTTTTAAAAGACATATAGGCGAAATGTCATGATTTTGTTTTGGCATGATCCACCCATATTCGCGGGAGTCATGATTTCATTTCGGCAAAATCCTCGTATATTCGCGGGAGTTATCTCCCTAGAATGATTAAAATTTGTCCAAATTTTCTTTTCCTGACCAGATCTCGAAGAGTTTTGAACCTACACTCGCAATTTTTTTCCTGCAGATGTGGTAGGTATTGACGAAGTCTCAGGATTTCCTTTCGACAAAATCCTCGCATATTCGTGAGAGTTATCTCCCTTGAAATATTAAAATTCAATAAAATCTTCTTGTCTGGGCCAGATCTTGAAGACTTGAACCTATACATTTACAATTTTTTTTTAGACAGATGTGTTAGTTATGGACGAAGTTTCATGATTTCCTTTCTGCAAAATCCCCCCATAATTGCCAGAGTTATCTCCCTTGAAATACAAAATTTGTCAAAGTTTTCTTGTTTTCATTGGATCTAATATGGATAGATGAAGGGCAAAATCTGCCCATATTTGCCAAAGTTATCTCCCTTGAAAGATTAAAATTCATTAAAATTTTCTTATAATTGTAATGATAAATGCAGCTGTGAAGATTTTTAGTGATGTCTTTGCCGTGAATTCCAAATGTGTAGCTCATAGAAGTCCCCCCCCCCCCTTTCTCAGAGAATTATCAAAGACTAACCTCACATTTAGCATTCCTCAAACAAGTATGCCTGCGGGCGTATGTTGGGTTTCACTAAAACTCTTGTTAATTAACAAACCTCATCGCTTTTCCCGTTCTCAAGGAAATCATCAGACATGGGACGTAACTCTAAATTTGATCTAAATCTACCTACCCGCCGAGTCTACATTTTGCTCAAATATCTATGTTGTGAAAACAATGCTATAAATGCTTGTGTGCGGATGGCGCCATCCATGCGTGTCGGTGGAAAAAGCGGTTTCCAGATGATAACTATGTTACTGGTTACCATTTATCAGATCGTTTTGAAACTTCATAGGGTGGATGGCCTACATCCAGAAAGAAGAAACCGATCGAAATAGACGATGATCCGAAATCCAAGCTGGCTACCAGCCAAAAGTGGCCATCTTGAAAATTGGTTTCTGGATGATAACTCCATTACCTTTCATCGGACCACTTTGAAACTCCATAAGATGACTAGACAAATCTGAGGGGGAAACTTATCGAAATCCACGATGATCCGAAATCAAAGATGGCTGCCACCTGCCAGAGGTCATCTTGAAAATTGTTTTTCAGATGATACCTCCATTACCGTTTATCAGATCTTTTTGAAACTCCATAGGGTGGTTATATTAGGTCTAGTAGTATAGCCGGGATTAAAATGATACCACGTCCCTGAATAACGGGGGAAATCGTGAAATTCGCCTCCCAGGCCCTTAACAATTGAGGGCCGCATTTTTGTGGTGTTTTTAGGCCCAGGTAGCGCGGGCCTCTAAAAAACTGCCGCCCCTAGGGGCCCCCCTTCGCTATGCCAGCACGTAGTGCAACGCCACACCCCCATAATGAAAGCACCCGGGAGGCGGATTTCCCGATTACCCCCGTTATTCCGGGACGTTGTATCATTTTAATCCCGGCTATACTACTTAGCACATGGTCGTAACGTCCATTTAGAGACTAGCACACTCAGCGGTATACGAGCTGATCAAGCACGCATTACATGGTCTGAACGTCCATTTAGAGACAAGCATACTCAGCGGTATACGAGCTGATCAAGCACGCATTACATGGTCTGAACGTCCATTTAGAGACAAGCATACTCAGCGGTATACGAGCTGATCAAGCACGCATTACATGGTCTGAACGTCCATTTAGAGACAAGCATACTCAGCGGTATACGAGCTGATCAAGCACGCATTACATGGTCTGAACGTCCATTGAGAGACAAGCATACTCAGCGGTATACGAGCTGATCAAGCACGCATTACATGGTCTGAACGTCCATTTAGAGACTAGAATACTCAGCGGTATACGAGCTGATCAAGCACGCATTACAGGGTCTGAACGTCCATTTAGAGACTAGCATACTCAGCGGTATACGAGCTGATCAAGCACACATTACAGGGGCTGCCTGTCCATTTAGAGACAAGCATACTCAGCGGTATACGAGCTGATCAAGCACGCATTACATGGTCTGAACGTCCATTTAGAGACAAGCATACTCAGTGGTATACGAGCTGATCAAGCACGCATTACATGGTCTTAACGTTCATTTAGAGACAAGCATACTCAGCGGTATACGAGCTGATCAAGCACGCATTACATGGTCTGAACGTCCATATAGAGACAAGCATACTCAGTGGTATACGAGCTGATCAAGCACGCATTACATGGTCTGAACGTCCATTTAGAGACAAGCATACTCAGTGGTATAGCATGCATTACATGGTCTGAGCACCCATTTAGAGACAAGCATACTCAGTGGTATACACCATGATTACTGTTGCACAGCTTCGCGCTATGGCAAGGCAATTTGGCCTTAGAGTAGCCTCTAAGGCCAAGAAAGCCGACCTGCTCCAGCTGATCGGACAGGCCCGTGCCGAGGAATTCATTGCTCGACTGAGCCGATCAGTGAAGACGGGACGGTTTCCCGCGGCCACCAGAGATGATCCTTTGAATCCCCACAAGAAAGCACAGCGGCGGCGGGAGCTTCATCAGTTGGATGAGGAGGTGACGGCTAGCTTACGAGCCAAGGCTGTAGCGACACGGATGGCAGACCATCCACTGGAGCGCCTACCTGCCCTATGCAGGATCGCTAAGCGAATGATGAGGGGGCCGAGGGCTGAACCCTTAGCCCGGAGCATGAGGCGAGAGGGTGAGCAGATTCTCAATGAGCGTCTGGGTGAGATGGAAGGGGAGGAGAGAGGAAGACGGACAGTACGCTGGACGTTCTTCCAAGGCCTCAATGGAGACATTACAGGGCAGATCATGGGTAAGATCCAGCAGACTGCCCGGAATGCCTTCTACCTCCGGTATACCCACACCTATCGCATCAAACACATCGAGGATGGTAGGGTGATGCTCTTCCACAAGAACGCTCCAGGGAGTCCGTGGCTGAACACGATAGGAGCAGCTCAGGACTGGGTGGCGGCAAGAGAGCAAGACCGCCTCGACCCCGACAACATCGACTGCCCCAACACTAAGTGGGCTTTCGTCCGATCAATCAATGTTGTGGTCAAGTCTGTCATCGACCACCATCCTTTGCTCGGGACAGGCCCGCTCCCAGTCTGGCTACGACAGAAGAAGAGTATGGCGGCACTTGACACCTACAAGGATAACATGTGTCTCTGGAGATGCCTAGCAGTGCATCATGGGGCGAGGCCCGATAGAAGTACCGCTCCTGCCCGAAAGCTCGCGAGACAGTTCTATGACCTGGACGGGCCTGTGCCTGACGTGCCAAAAACCTCTCTGGATCAGCTGGATAAGGTAGAGTTCTTCGCGAAGATCGGGATTCGCATGTATGAACCAACTGAAGAGGGCACCTGGCACCTGATCCGGCAAGCGGCCCACTACCACGACACTATGACCATCGGGGTGTACGATCACCACGCCTTCTATATAAAGAACGTCTCCAAGCTGGCACATACACTAGTCTGCGGGCACTGTCAGCAGGGGTTTACACAGGCATGCCATCTTCAGCGTCATGCTGACCGTTGTACAGGCGGCATAACAACCGTAGAGTGCCCTGGGGAGAAGGTTGATGCACCGCAGTCTGCGCATGAGAAAGCCTTCTATCCACCCCAACCAGCCAGTTCAGCGGCTACTCGTTGGGTCACGTATGAGGCGAAAACCCAAGGTATCCACATACACCATGTAGAGTGTGGGCACGGTGGCAAGCGTTGGATCGAGGGGGCTCCCGTAGATGGTTATGATCCGACTACCAACACCGTTTACCAGTTCCATGGTGAGGTGGCCGAACAAAAATACCTCAAGACAGTCCGGAGAGAGGAGAAGCTGAGAGCAGCTGGATACACGCTTGTGGTACAGTGGGAGTGCGGGATAAAACGCTGCCCAAGCATCCCTAAACGAGTTCGGACCGTCTCATACCCGTACTTCATCGTCTATGACTTCGAGGCGCTCCTAGATGGCGTCAAGACTCATCCTATGGAGACTCTCACGATTGAGAGTAACCACATACCGATCTCTGTGTCAGTCGGCTGCTCCTTGGAAGGCTCCGCCAGTGAGCCCACTCACCTCTGCAATCCTGACCCAGAAGCTCTGATCAAGGCTTTCATGGAGGAGATTACCAGGCGAGCACACAGAATCCGTACAGAAGTCCGGGCACAGTTCATCCCTTCAGACATGGACAAGCTCCCAAAACGCCAGCAGCGACTGATTACCGAGTGGTGTGACCAAGTCCCTTTGCTGGGCTTCAACTCTGGCCGTTATGACCTAAACCTGATCAAGAAGCACTTCGTGGATGAGCTGACCAACACTGGCACAGTGAAAGTCGCCAAGCAAGCTAGTAAGACCATGTTCCTCATGACCCCCGAGCTTAGGTTTCTCGATGTGATTAACTACTTGGGGCCAGGAGTCTCCTACGAGGCATGGATCAAAGCCTATGGATGTACACAGCAGAAGAGCTGGCTCCCATATGAATGGTTCGACACCCCCGAGAAGCTTAATTACCCCAGACTCCCCGACTACCCAGCGTGGTGGTCCAAGCTCAAAGGTGGCTACCTCCTCGAGCTGTCGGAGTGGAAACAGTGCAAACAGACATTCAGAGACCAAGGCATGCGGACGTTCGCCGACTGGTTGCGATACTATAACAACCTGGATGTCAGTCCATTCATCGAAGCCCTTGAGCGGATGCGGGAGTTCTACACGGAACGAGAAATAGACATCCTCAAGGATGCTGTGTCTCTCCCAGGAGTGTCTCTGCTGTACCTCCTCCGCAGAACCGCTCAGCACATGCCGGATGTTAGCCTCTACTCTCCCGGCAAGGAGGCCTACGAGATGCTGAAGGACGCGGTTGTTGGAGGGCCCAGCATCATGTTCACCAGATACCACGAGGCAGGTGTGACACGCATCCGCCAGAGTGAGCGGGTCTGCCAACCTCTACTCGGCTATGACGCAAATGCTCTGTACTTGTCTACGATGGCTAAAGAGATGCCATGTGGTAAGGAGACAGTAGGCCGGGGTCCGGTGCTAGCGACGTAGCCAGATTTAAGAAGGATCTGCTGGCTGACCGCTGGTTCGGTTTCGCTGAAGTGGACATAGAGGTTCCTAAGGCCCTGTGGTCGAAGTTCGAGGAAATGCCACCTCTCTTCTACAACAGAGAGATCCCAGCTGAGGCAGTATCTGTTGAGATGCACACATACCTAGAGAAAACAGGTAGGAAACGTCCCACAACCAGTAAACTAGTCGGCGCACTCTCGGCCAAGAGGAAGCTCTTGTATGCACCATCACTCAAGTGGTACCTTGCCCATGGGCTAGAGATTACAGCTGTCTACCGCACCATAGACTACAAGCTGCAGAGACCCTTTGAGTGGTTCGTGAACAATGTTACCGATGCACGCCGTACAGGAGATGTTGATAAGAGCAAATCGCTCTTGGCAGATCTGTTCAAGCTACTAGGCAACAGTGCCTATGGGAAGCTCATCGAGGCCCTGGAGCGCCACAGCAACACAACCATCACCAAGGATGAACGAGTGGTAGATAGAGCCCTCCGCAGTGCATGGTTCGAGGATCTCGAGGAGATCGGCGAGTCCTACGAGATCCAGAGACGCATGGCAAAAATCACCAATTCGCCGGCCCTTCCAGGTGGGGATAGCCATATACGAGCTCGCGAAGCTGCGGATGCTGGAGTTCTACTACGACTTCCTGGATCACTATGTGCCTCGTGACAGCTTCGAGTACCTCCAGATGGACACGGACTCTGCGTATATCGCAATAGCTGCCTCCAGCCTCGACGAAGTCATTCGCCCCAAGATGCGAGCAGAGTATGAGGCTCATAAGTGGGAGTGGCTAGCTTGGGACAAGTGGTCTGGACGGACTCCGGGACTGTTCAAGCTCGAGTTCGAAGGCAACCATGGTATCGCTCTCTGTTCCAAGTGCTACTACGTGGAGAGCCCCGAGGGGAAGGTGAAATGCTCAGCCAAAGGTATGTCTAAACGCCAGAACGATGTCTCTTGGCAAAGGTTCTTCAGTGCCCTAAACGGTAGCATGGACAGAGCTACGAACCGAGGCCTACGCATGCGCCACCAGGGCATGGTGACATATGAACAGGAAAAACTCAGGCTCTCAGCCTACTACGATAAGCGGCATGTGTTGCCAGATGGTGTCCATACCGAACCAATCGAGTACTATATCCCTCAGGCACCTGACGACGGTGGTAGCTGTGTGTCTGGAGGGACCACCTGAAGCTCCTCCCGAACAAACGGACGTTTGGGACAGCTCTCCGAGCGTGCCAGATAGTACAGCGTAGGCTGCCCCTCCATCTCGACATACATGTCAAGTCCGTGGACATCTAGCGACCAGTTAGGATCTGTTGCACGTCGCCGCCCACCTTCCAACTCACCAGGTTCATACAGGTACCGAACCAGAGCATAAGATGGAAGGCACACCTGTTCCTTGTCCGCTCCTCCAGAAGGTTGGGCAACAGAGGATCGTTGGATAGCCTCTACTGGCTTCTTACCAGTTAACCGAGTTACCTCAGTATTGGATCGCTCTACCACCCGGGGCAAACCTTTCACCCACACCCTGGACCTCTCTCCGGCCTGTGCCATTTCCTGGGCGTATTGGTGTGGGAACAGTCTCTCTGCCAGTGTCCGATTCCACCGCTCGACGATTGCCTGGGCACGGTGGTGACCAACTTCACCTCGTCTAATTGCCACACCATGTTTCCACATGAGGGCCGCAGTCGCGCCTCTGAACTCCTTACCCTCATCCACCTGCAACAATTCTGGCCACTGGAGGGGATTTTCCGGATCCTCGTAGACACCCTGGAATGCCTGGGCCACCTGGCCAGCTGACTTGTCTGTGAGCGGTGCTGCAGCCTTGTACCTGCTGGCGACATCGACGATGGTGAGGGCATACTTGTAGGTCTTACGACCAACCGAGTCGTGTGGAAGGAATAGAACATCTGCCTGGTGAACTCTATTCGGGACAGTTTCATCGAAATGGGCATACCTGATGTGCCGTGGACGAGGTTTGTATATCTGCCACATCGCCTGGCGGCTGAGCCACTGGCTAATTGTCTCCAAGGTGAAGTTGTGGCCCTTGCGACGTACAGCCTCAAGTAATTGGTGGGGCTCACAGTAATATCCACCAGGCCGATAGTAGAGTTCCTCAAGAAAGACCCCGGATTTCATCACTGACGTCCACTCCCGTCCTGTCACGCACGGTCTGGGTGAGGGTATCACTGACGTCCACTCCCGTCCTGTCACGCACAGCCTGGGCGAACTCTACACAGACTGCCGTTATGCATTCGACTATCACTGAAGACCTCCTCAAACACCACCGTACACTGGCGTCTAGTCTCTGCTGGATCTTCGCTGAGCGGTAGCTTATCGACTAATCCTCGGAAGTTAAGTGTCTTGACTAGGTCATACAGAGACGCCATCCTTATATAGTACGGCTTAAATGTTCGGCGGCCCAGATGGCCGCAAGTGCCATGGCAACATACGGTAGCCAAGGGCCTGCAACTCCGAAGAATGTACCTACTCCTGAGGCGATGGCTGGTATGGCTTCAGAAATCTTCTCCACACCCTGGAGAGCATTGTTGGCGATCTTGCGGACCGTCTCGCCCGCCTTCGTTGTGAACAGAGCGATCAGAGCCCCAACTGCTGCCAGCGGACCGATAGAACCTTTTACATAAGTGCGATAGATTCCTTTTGCTCTGTGTATTAGTTTGAGGGATTCATCACCCACGGTCTCCACTACATCGTAGTCGTCTGCATCATAGTCCTCGACTGGATCTTCATAATCCTCCTCATCTATATCCTCGACTGGATCTTCATAAGCCTCTGGTTCATACATATCCGTATATAGTAGCTTTAAACTGTTGTCTATAGCATGGCCTCCGCAATCTTGAATGCGGGCGTGTTTGCCTTAGCGAACTGGGGACTCAGCTTCGCCGACAAGAAGGCGGCAGAGGTTGAGCGTGAGCGTCATAACCAGGCGATGGAGAAGCTGTCTACGGAGAAGTTTGAGTACAGCAAAGCACTCGAGCATATGCGCCAGAGGGAGGCGCGCCGACGACAACTCCGAGCTCAGGCCAACCAGAGCCTCAAAGAGGCAGATGAGAGTCTCGATGAGTACTACGAGGCCGTATCTGAGCCAACGCTCGACTATGAAGCATCGACAGGTCAGAAGACAGCAGAGCTTATAGTAGTAGTGGCAGCTGCAGCGGTGACGACAGGGGTCGTGCTCTACGCACGCTCAAGCCGAATACCTGATGTGTTTGACACGCATACCTTAGCATAGCCAAAATAAAGTACCGTCACACCTAATGAGCGAGTCCCAGCTATGAGGTTTCCGATGTTGAAGCTGAGCCAGTTACCCTGATTAGATGGGATTTCCCTGCCCCCGAGGTGGTGATGGCCCTCGAGTGCTGACTCGAGGTCGTCGCTTCCACTGGTTAGTCGCAGAAGTGCGTATGACTTAGTTTTCTGTCTGTAGAGTTGGCAGTCAGCCAGCTCGCGTACCTCACCAACAACATTGGTCCCAGCAACCATAAGCTTGAAGTCGTCTAGCTTACCCACCTCCTGGATGACAACTCCCTTCTGAACCAGGACCGCAACAGCAACACAGTCAGATGCACTACGATGCAATGTCAGCTCTACCTCTTGGTTAGCTGTGGCTTGGACCTGCTGGTGTTCTCGCTCCACATGCACGATCCGCTGTTTGGATCCCGTTTGCTTCAGTTCCTGGTCATTCTCGTCATGCCAGACATGAAGTCTTGGAGCATTCATCGACACATCTGCGAGATGCTCAGTGTACACCCGGAGGAACAACCTATCCTGCATGGCAGCTGGATTCACGTGTGTGTTCTCGAGGAGGGTGAAGAGTGGAACTGCCACAGGCTTCTCGACACCTAGCAGTAGTTTGAATGCCGTGAACCCCTCACCCACAGCGTAGTACCCCTTTCCCTTCGCATAGAAGGTTGGGTCACGAGCCAGCGGACCTAGGACTCGGTACTCATCGTTCACATAGGTGGTGTCCACGGTGCTGTTGCTCTGTACGATCTCCCACCTGTTCAGAACCTGCGGGAGCTCTACCGTCTGTTCCATTGTGCTCTGAAGCTTGAACTCGAGTGTCATGCTCTTGATCGCGTGGATCTGTGCCGAGATTGCAAAGTCAATGTACTTCCCAGCAGCGGACAACGGGTTATCATCGTGTATACTGGGCCGAATGATCGTCAGGCAGTCCTTCCGGGGATCAGTACAGTGCGATGTCGCGGGTTCAACGGCCCCATCTGGATGTTGCACATACTGCAGCATGTTTAAGGTCTGGGTATATAGAGGGGTTAAACGGCTGCCATGTTTGGTAAAGTTCTCCAGCAGATTATCTTTGGGCAGCAGGCCAAGTCGGCACGACAGCCACGGCGTGCACTGTCCCACAGTGACAGGGTCCGAGGCCTGCTTCGTGACATCAACATTATCCATGAGCGAGTCAAGGTTACACCGCCGACGGATGCGGAGATACTGGCCGCCATAGAGGAAGGAGCGCCAGCTCGTAGTACAAAAGAACTCCTGACTCGGATACTCTACCGGAAGTTTGACAGCACCCAGGGCAGGACACTCGACCTACCTGTGGGCCAAACCAACAGTCCTGTTATTCTAGCTCTCCAAAAGGCGACGGTCGACCCCAAAGATCTACTAACGGTCGGGAAGTGGGCTGCCGTATTTAGCCTTCATAGCCAGGAAGAGCGAGAGATGCTGGATGGCCTCCAGTCTGGGGCAAATAACTACTTCAGGGAGGAGGTCAGTGCCGCTGTAGCGGAGAGCCATGACACCGGTCATGCAAAAGATACTCAAGTCGTTCACTGTTGGCAGCAAGGACGCTGTTGAGCATATCTTCAATGAAAGAGGGCGTAGGAGATTGGTCAAGAATCTGTCAGCATTTCTGAAATTCCCAGATAACTACCAGGACTACCTCATCAAAACGGCTCGCAAGTACGATGCTCATCGCGCATGGAAAAGTGGGTCTTCCGTGAGAAGTTCCAGACGAAGAGAGTCCTACCATCTGACCCTCAGTGGATAGAGTTTCAGCGACAGGCTTCTGACGAAGTTCCTCAAACTTCTGACGAAGTTCCTCAAGCTTCTGACGAAGTTCCTCAAGCTTCTAACGAAGTTCCTCAAGCTTCTAACGAAGTTCCTCAAGCTTCTGACGAAGTTCCTCCAGGCTTATGACGACGTTCCTCAAGCTTATGACGAAGTTCCTCAGGCTTCTGACGAAGTTCCTCAAGCTTCTAACGAAGTTCCTCAAGCTTCTGACGAAGTTCCTCCAGGCTTATGACGACGTTCCTCAAGCTTATGACGAAGTTCCTCAGGCTTCTGACGAAGTTCCTCAAGCTTCTGACGAAGTTCCTCCAGGCTTCTGACGAAGTTCCTCAAACTTCTGACGAAGTTGCTCAGACGAAGTTCCTCAAGCTTCTAACGAAGTTCCTCAAGCTTCTGACGAAGTTCCGCAAGCTTCTGACGAAGTTCTGCTAGCTTCTGACGAAGTTCCGCAAGCTTCTGACGAAGTTCCGCAAGCTTATGACGAAGTTCCTCAAGCTTCTGACGAAGTTCCTCCAGGCTTCTGACGAAGTTCCTCAAGCTTCTGATGACGTAGCGGACGAAGTAGCGGAGACCGCGCAGCCTGAACGAAAAAAGTTGCGGTCTCCGCTCAGTCTGTCAGCGATGACGCGTAGAGCAGGCTAGTTTCCTGGCTGGATTCAGCTTGTAGGTGAAGGTCTGCGCCTTTTCCAGAGAGGGCTTGAAGTGTGACAGCTCACCCGTCTCCTTGTTGCTGAAGATGAAGCGGTACAGCTCAGCTGCCCTCTGTACACCTGCGATAAAGCCCCCTTTGGGCTCCTTGATGGTTAGGCTGTCATATATGGTCTCGAGCAGGGCACGTCCACACTTGGAGCTGAAGTATAGCAACCGGGCATTGTGGCGGATGTCTGGTGAGATCTCGCGGGTGTACTTCTGAAAGAGGATGAAGACAGTTATCTTTGTGTGCCGGATGCACCTGGTGATGTTGCTGAGGTAGGTGACTGTCTTCTGGTCCATTGCAGGGTCATCGATAACTAGAACAAGTGGTTCTGTCAGTCGGGCTGCCAGCAGCTTCTCCATCAGGGCTTGCAGGTTCTGCGTCTTGGTGATTGGACCATTGTACCATTGATCATTACTGTCAACCGCCTCAGCAGCGGAGTCAGACACCAGAAGGATGTATTGAGAGTGTAGATGTTCGGCCAGGAGAGCCCGCAGCAAGATGTTTTTCCCGTGGCCTGATGGGGCAATGATCAGCACCACCTGGCCAGCATCGCCTGGCCTACTATCGAATCGTACAGACATGTGTGCGAAGGATGGTTAGCACTTGGTCGGCGGTAGCCTCGTCTATATCTGGGAGACTAAACGGCAGTACTTCCTGCACCAGCTTTTGCGCCTGCTGTGTGGGTAGCGTTGTACCTCCGGCGGATACGAAGGATGCGATGGAGGCGTCAAGCAGGAAATCCCAGCAGCAGCTGAGAAGATAGCGTAGAGGGCCTGTGTCAGCACCCGCAGTGTCTAGCACATCCAGTATCTGTACGATACATGCACGGGAAGTCATGACTATTATGTGAGCTTAAACGGCAAACCAAAGAACCCTGACTTCTTCACCTCTGGTAGCTGGAGGCTGTCGGTAGCACCTTTTTTTCCATCGACCGTGATATTGCTCAGGCCGATGGTGCCTACCCTGAGATTCTCTCCGTCTTGTTGGAAAAAGCTCCGCAGTTTCAGGAGATCCTTAACCAGGTCTTGTGCATAGGACTCAGCCATAACCTTGATGGCACCAGCCTCGTCGACTCCGAGCATACCTCGCATCGTTGCCCTGTCTTTGATGCCCATCCCCTTGTATACAGTCTTGGCCTTGTTAATGGCCGATTGTCCTACCGTATCAGTGTTCCCGACGAGATCTCGGGCTGGGATGGTACCTCGGATCTCCAGCGGGTCTCCCTTCTCATCGAAGTCTAGGAAGGAGATAGGGGCAACAGTGTCCTCTGAACCGAGGCGTGCCTCGCCCAAGTGAGCAAGATCGCCTAGCTCTTTGCTTTCTAGGTCTGTGAGTGACAGAGTCATAGTGCTATATGCACGGCTTAAACCCACTAGTCATACCCCCAGTGAAATAGTTGGGCATAGGAGGACCACGCAGTCGGCCAAGGGAATAGGTAGCAGTGCTCAGGGTACTGGCCCTCTCTGCAGGGGCACGCCTTGTGGGCGGTCCACCATTCCTGGGCATTGGCAATCCTCAGGCCGCATGCTCGACTATGGACTACACACCAACCTCCAGCCCTGCCATGCCTCATATTCTGCAGGGGTCTCGTCATCCATCTCTCACTATTCAGAAGGGTTAAACATAGGCGACGATGATCTCGGCCATTGCACTCGTTGCTAGCCCTAGAACCGCGGCCTCCATTAGTGTAACACGTTCACCCATGATCTTGGCGGCGGCAGTGTAGGCGGCACCACTGAGGGCGATCTTTGGGATGGGGTGAGTTATTCCGAGACAGTGGTCGGCCACCCCACTCACTACGGTAGCGAGGACAGCTGCGGTGGCGGCAGGAAGAACCTCATTTCCCCCTGTCATCTTCACCACAGCCACATTCGCCGCCACATTACTGGCGACATGGACTGCCAGAGGTTTAGCCTGTGTCAGTAACTTCTGTGTCTTGGTTTGCAGCAGGTTCTCTACCTTCTGAAGACTCATCTGGCTCTCGGGCAGTTGCTTCACGATCTGTACCGTTGACGGCATTGTTTAAACCCTGAGTATACAATGCAGTTAAACGCCTGTGTTCCCTGTCGAGTGAGCTAATAAGATCTTCCCAGTCTGCATCTGCCAGGTGTCCGGGTTTGTACTCAGGAATATTCATCTCTCTATTGAGGCATCTTAAACATGTCCGCGCAATGCGAGAAGTACTATGAGGTCTTCCAGAGGGAGCTGAAGGCCTACAAGAAGAAGACGCCAGATGAGCTCGCTCAGCTCTCTGGTGCTGAGCTGACAGAGGAGCTGACAGCTGTGAAGCTCTATCTAGGATTTGGAAAGGGGCAGATCTGCTTCCTCGAATACCTTATCATGGGTGGGAGTATCGTCGAGCAGCTCCTGCGAACTAAAGGGTTCTACAAGGATCGGGAGTATCTGTCAGATGTGTTCCAGCAGTTGCAGACCTCCATGGCCTCACCTAACTCAGAGCTGAACAAGGCTCTGCGATACTACAAGCTGGAAAAAGGATGCACTGCGGAACGCTCCAGCCCTTGGATGTGCATGTTGGCAGCGTGTATAGGGGCTGTAGGGCAGGCCAAGCTGGCTCAGTGTCTCACTGTGGTCCCAGCCGAGACGGCTGCTACTGACGAGAGTCAGGATAGTCTTATAGCTGATTTGCTAGCGGCGGAGTAGGCTGATCCCGAGCACCACGATAGTTAGGCCTGACACCACTCGTAGAGCTGCCACGGGAAGTGGTGTCATGTTGACTGGATGCAGTGGCGGAGAATCTGGTTCGACTGGCGTGTCGACTGGCTGCAGTGTCCCGTATTACGTCTAGGTGTGTTGATATCCGCGTTGAAACCGAAGTGGACACCGGGAGAACTCCCCTCGACTATCATGTTGTTATAGCCCCTGACTTGGAGGTCCTCGATGTTCACGATCATGTTGCTCGGAATCAACCATAGGTGTGGTGAAAGAGCAAAGTCAAGTTTGCGATGGGCCTTCTGCAGCCCCTGCTGGAACTTAGCAATAAGACTGCTGGGATCTGCCACGATGATCATGTCCTCAACGAGACTGATGAACATGGCCTAGACCTCTGCTCCGCTGACACCATCTATGGAATGACGCAGCTTGGTCTGCGCTGTAAGGAGGCAGTAGCACAGGGCTTCCAGGGACTGGTTGATCCGAACGATCCCTGCTGGTGTGAGGCCCGAGGTGGTGTGTGGGACAAAGTACTTCCACACATCTGGGGAGTCCTGCCTGATTCCGGTGATGTGCATATTCTGCACTATCGCTCCAGGATCGGAGTCTGGATCGAACGAGAATGTCGCTGTCTTCCGTCGGCCTACTCGTTGGGGTGTTCGATAGGGGAATCCTGAGTAGTCACGTCCCGGGCCACCGTACATAACCCCTAGACCGTGGTTGTCGCCGCCATGCCACCGATAGTCTGGGTGAGCTCTGAACTCTCTCTGTAGTCTGCTGGCTGCTGAGACGCTATGACTGTTGAGCTGTGGATCGAAGTCGTTTGTATCAGGGAGGCTTGCACCCAGCTCATGGAGGATTCGTCGCACAGTGAAGTACACGTGGAATCTGAGACAGCTGGCGATGAGCACAGCTTCAGGAGTACCAGAATAGGAGTGAAGCATGGTGGAACTTACTCCACAGCCTGCCGTGGCACACCACACGGCAAAGTTCAGCTGCTGATTCCAGTATGAGAGGCTTGGAGCAGCCATCCAAGTATGAGCTTGCTTCGCATCCATGATGGTGATGGGGCGGTTCGTCAGTGGTCGTGGGTTGACGGAGAAGCTGATTCGGGCTTGTCCATCCACTGTGATAGAGAAAGGTGTTAGCTCTGGTATATCATCAAGTAGGCCTCTCAGGCCAGTCAAGAGTGTACCCAGGAGGGGCGGTTGGCTCCGGTTGACTGTCGTGAGGTCCCGTGGGAAGGCCATCTATACTGGTGTTCTCAAAGCTAACGCAGCACATTATTTGTAGTCGCTCCAGAGACCGGCGAGGTGACCTCGCCGTAACATCTCGTTTTTAACTCCTCCATATCAACCCGCCCGCTGAGGTATTGCTGTCGAACTTTAGGTTTCTCAGTGCGGTACAGGGCTTGGACCTTCAATATATGGCGGTACTCTTCATCGGTGACCTGGCCATCCTCGAGAGCTTTGCTGACAGACTCGTCGATAGTCCGTAGCATACTTTGTGCTAGTGTCACATACTTAGCATGCTTCTCCAACCTCCTTGTGATCTGCCGCTGCCACACCCCCAAGCCCATGGCCAAGACAGTGGTGGCTAGTGTCACGCCACCCAGAGGGATGGCGACGAGGGCACCCACCCCTGTAGCGAGAGTGGCCACAGCTGCCACACCAGCACTGGCTCCAATCACGCTCGCAGCAGTGGTTGTATGCACGAGGACGTTGTAGGCTGTCTTATATCGACTGCGCGTTCTGCCGTACTTTTCTGCCTCATGGACGAGATTCTGCCTGATGGTATCTATCTGCTGGAGCCGCCAGCCATGGATGGTACCGCCCTCGTCAGCAGTCAGGGAGGGGTATAGTTCTGGTTGCTTCCGCCACTCTGATTTTGCCATAGTATATCTGGAGGCTTAAACCGACATCACCTGCAGAATCTGCTTATGAGTCATAGAAGGGTTCATTTTGGAGAGCCCGGCAAACCCTGCCAGCTTTTTGGTCTTGAGACAGATGGCTCTTAGAACGTGGTCATCCAGCACTATGTCGGGTGCCAGTAGCATTCTGAGACGTGACATCTGGAACTTCACCTTATCACCAAGATAGTAGGTCCGCCGCTGGATGGCTTTCTTGATCTTATACTTCCGCGCCATCTCCTCTTCCCACTGTATGACCTCTGGCTCATCCTCGTCCGTGAAGACACCTGGCTCATCGTCGTAGACATCTGGCCGATCGTCGTCTCCTGCATCCCGCTTACTCTCCTCCAGGAGGGCCTGCCAGTATCGGAAATTTCCCCTGTCCCTCCTTGCCCCGCGCATGTTCTGTTGATACCAATTCTCCCGCTGTAGGCGCTCTCCTTCTTGTTGGCAGATCTGTTGCTGTGCGAGCATCTGTGCAGTGGTCATGAAGGGGCAACCCTCTTTCTTCAGCATCTCGGCAAAGGACAGATATTGCTGGTATGATATCATGTTGTCGTCAGGTCAATGAGTAATAAGAGTGTAAACTCTAAATGGGCGTCCGATACCCCATCCGTGCTGGCGTATATGTTAATGGAGGACTTGTCAAACAGGTGATTTACAGGTGTGAACAGGCTAGGACTGATAGCTTTCCATAGGTTGCTGTTGGCACCTGGGAGATACTCTATTACATCCCGGCCGACTTCTACCAGTGAGCTGCTGTGTGCACGGCCCGGAGGTTGATGCAGCACATCGGCGTGTATGTATGTTGTGCCCCGCTGGGGCACCTCGAAGAGGACCCATTCTATACGGTACTGTACCCCCTGTCGCTCCTCTAGAGAGGGTGAGATTATGTTCTCACCACTGGAGAGCAGCAGTCGGACCATCGGCATGGTTATATGTCTCGTTTAATCCCCTTTATAGCGTGCTATGGAACCCATATTTGCTCACTCGACTGGCCTTGCTGACCTCGCAGATGTGTACGCAGTTGATGCTGCCAAGGTAGAAGAGAGTGATGGCAAGTCCTTCGACCTACAGTACGAAGCAAGCTCAAAGGCATTCTCCCTCCACCCCATTGTGGGTGATGGGGTGGAGATGCTCACAGACCTCAAGGATGTGTCGAAAGGGTGCCTGGGTCGCGACATAGATGGCCACAAGAATCGTGTTTCGGTACGATTTCCCAAAGAGGAAGTACATCCTCGAACCGTTGATTGAGCTCTCGGATACAGATGCGGTGGACATCAACACCCTAAATAGCGACATCAGCTTTCACCTGGTCAAACCCTATTCGAGCGGCGCCCCGCCATTGGTCCGTGATGGCCTGCTATTGACCCTGGCAAAAAACCTGCAGTTCATGTTTGAGAAGAAAGAAGTGTGGTACCGCGCCGGACCTGGGGGTAACTGGCAACCATGGTTGCCCCTATATAGGCCTCCCGCACTCATTGACATAGAGGTTACTACCCTCACCACTGTTGTGAAAAGGGATGGGAAAGTTCGAAAGCTCTACAATCGGGGATCATCCTTCCTCACCTACATAGGTGAAGGTGTCTCCCTGACGAGGGTGGGTCACCGGATCGGGGTTACAGGTGGAAAGCTCCTGCTGCGTCGTCCATTCGATGGACCAGAAGAAGCTGTTAACCTCCCGGAGGGCACCCTATGGGTAGATGGTGTGTCACATGTCACCAAAGCCAAGGGTGCTGTTAAACTACTTCATCGAGTCGGACTCACTAGCCCGCAAACGACTCATATAGTCCTAGAGCTACGTTTCTTAGCTGGCGGCAAAGTGAAGCAGCTAGCCCCTGCCCCTGAGGGGATGAAGATCACTATCGATCCGGATGGAGCAGGGCTCGATCTGGCACAGATATTTCTCGAGGCGTTCACTCTGTTCAGTTTAACTCTTCATATATAGCCATGCTTCTCATCGTATTGCTCGTGCTGGCATCTACAGCAGTGGCACTGATAAGACCATGTAATGCGTGCTTGATCAGCTTGTATACCGCTGAGTGTGCTAGTCTCTAAATGGACGCTACGACCATGTGCTAAGTAGTATAGCCGGGATTAAAATGATACAACGTCCCGGAATAACGGGGGTAATCGGGAAATTCGCCTCTCGGGTGCTTTCATTATGGGGGTGTGGCGTCGCACTACGTGCTGGCATAGTGAAGGGGGGGCCCCTAGGGGCGGCAGTTTTTTAGAGGCCCGCGCTACCTGGGCCTAAAAACACCACAAAAATGCCGCCCTCAATTGTTAAGGGCCTGGGAGGCGAATTTCACGATTTCCCCCGTTATTCAGGGACGTGGTATCATTTTAATCCCGGCTATACTACTGGTCTGGAGAAGAAACCTATCGAAATGGACAATGATCCAAAATCCAAGATGGGCACCTGCGGCCATCTTGTAAATTGGTTTCCTGATGATGACTCCATGACCATTTAGCGGATCGCTTTGAAACATCATAGAATTACTGGACTAGGTCTGACTATGAAACTTGTCGAGATGGGCAATGATCCAAAATCCAACATGATCGCCAGTCACCAGTGGCCATCTTGAAAATTGGTTTCCAGACAATGGCAATATTGATGGTCATTGTACATATTTACATGGCAATATTGATGGTCATTGTACACGTTTACATGACAATATTGATGGTCATTGTACACATTTACATGGCAATATTGATGGTCATTGCACACGTTTACATGACAATATTTATGGTCATTGTACACATTTCCATGGCAATATTGATGGTCATTGTATACACATTTACATGGCAATATTGATGCCCATTGTACAGGTTTACATGACAATATTGATGGTCATTGTACAGGTTTACATGGCAATATTGATGCCCATTGTACAGGTTTACATGACAATATTGATGCCCATTGTACACATTTACATGACAATATTGATGGTCATTGTACACATTTACATGGCAATATTGATGGTCACTGTACACACATTTACATGGCAATATTGATGGTCACTGTACACACATTTACATGGCAATATTGATGGTCACTGTACACATTTACATGACAATATTGATGGTCATTGTACACATTTACATGACAATATTGATGGTCATTGTACACGTTTACATGACAATATTGATGGTCATTGTACACGTTTACATGGCAATATTGATGGTCACTGTACACACATTTACATGACAATATTGATGGTCATTGCACACATTTACATGGCAATATTGATGGTCACTGTACACACATTTACATGGCAATATTGATGGTCACTGTACACATTTACATGACAATATTGATGGTCACTGTACACATTTACATGACAATATTGATGGTCACTGTACACACATTTACATGACAATATTGATGGTCACTGTACACACATTTACATGGCAATATTGATGGTCATTGTACACGTTTACATGACAATATTGATGCTCATTGTACACATTTACATGGCAATATTGATGGTCATTGTACACGTTTACATGACAATATTGATGGTCATTGTACACGTTTACATGGCAATATTGATGGTCATTGTACACGTTTACATGACAATATTGATGGTCATTGTACACGTTTACATGACAATATTGATGGTCATTGTACACGTTTACATGGCAATAGTGATGGTAGTACCACGTCTTAACGCTAGCCCTCGAATTTGTTCAAGAAAATAGAAAATGTCCATTTGCAGACCAAGAGAAGAATATTTTAGAACATTTACTACTGGAGTGACTGACTCGGTTATCAAACCAGTCATTCCAGTGGTAAATTTTCAAAAATAGTCTTCTCTTTGTCTGCAAATGGAATTTTCTCATGACCACTGCAGAAGCCACTTTTTGCTGGTATAAGTGTCAAAGGCTTAATTACAAATTTGTTACCAACTCACTGATCTCACCTTTTTACCCTAAATCGTGATTTCACAAGAAAATGTGTACAGAAATAATATCATTAAACTTTTTACTCAAATATAGGACCCACTCCCTCTGTTGAACTTGTAATGTGTTTAAATAAGTGCAGCCTATATGTCGGTAGAGATAGTAATTTGATTAGAAGCTGTTGCCACTTATTGACTGATATTTTCCAGTCAAATTAGTTTGAAGATATTTTTTTAAATCATTTTCTCACATCGTAAATTATTTCTTATATTAGATCTGTTCGTTTGAAAGGATTAAAGAGCACCATACTAACGCAGGTTACTGGGCCAATGCAGCCTGGTTTTGGCCCAGTAGACTGCGTTATCAGGGTAGTTATCTCGCAGATGTTTCCATCTTGCCTATTATGGTTCATATTGAATCCTTTTGAAAAACATCCACCCTTCAGTAAATCTGATAAATTGTGAGTCCAGATATTCACTTTGATTGACATTCAGGTGCTGCTTCCATCAGCCGATTTTACCTGACACAAACATTAGATCATTCGTTCATTACACTCAGGTGAAATGTAAAGAGGAGAACAACAATGTCATGAAGATAACATGGCCTGTGTCGCTCACCTGGAGCACTATCAATTTTTGTCAAAATTGTTGGTGGGTGGTTTGGTAGTCTTTTAAATGAGTTTGTGGACATTTTTGCAAGTCTGATATGGCCGCCAAACACTACATTTTGATTGGCCCATGGCGGACATGTTTTTTGACGGATCAACTTCACTTGAGCAAACTTTAATGGCCCTTAATCCCTAATGATACCGCCCAAATTTTGGCCTGATCTTACACATATATACATACAGCTATACAAATAAATTAAACAGGACAGTAGCAAGACAAGTTAAATAACAAATTAATACATGTCTAAGTAGTAGTAGTAGTTGTAGTGGGGATTTTACATTACAACACAAACATTTATATTTTTGGTTGACTGGTTATACAGTACATCTCGGAAATAACCTGTTCATCTCAATAGTAAAATAAAAACGTTCTGTTGAATATAATTGAATTGGAAGCCGCGGTTGCCAAAGGCAGCAATGTCCTCCAATCCCCCCACATTCAAAACATACAAGAGAAGATTTCTCACACTGATTTTTAAATCATTCTAAAAACAAGGTACTGTTTTTGTTTAGAAGTATGTCAGGTCATCCCCGAGCTGTACTGTATTTGTGCAGTTGATATATTCAAGAAAATTTAAATCTTCTCATGGAAAATGCCAATTTACAGACTAAGAGAAGACTATTTTTGAAACTTTACCACTGGAATGACTGGCTCGGTTACCAGTCTTAGTCTGCAAATGGACATTTCTCAAGACCACTGCAGAATCCGTTTTTGTTTGATATGAGTGGCAAAGGGTTAAATTCTCATATTGAATTGATCTTCATAATACCTTTATTGAAGAGTTGTGGTTTTTCGCCTGTCTCTCTGTTGTCAAGGTCGTGGCTCACTGTCACATACTTCATCATGTTTTCCAACGATACATTTTCTGCTATTTCATTCACAGTGTGCTCAGATAGGTCTACATCTAGAAATCTGGTTACTTGTCTGAGAGCTAAAAACCAAATCCTACAAGACAGGAAATGTTATATTTTATAGGCCTACATATTGACAGATTAGTGAAAATATGTAAAAGCAAACTACATGTTAATGGACAACTGATCCCGGCCCTGGGAAAATGCACACGCACGCACGCACGCACGCACGCACGCACCTCTCCAGGCCGGAATCTTGCCCAATTGGCACACTAGGAAGATACCAGAGTTCCTTTTGCATTTCATTGCATTGCATGTGATGGTTTCTGAATCCTAGATCAACAATTATTAACGTGATGACTAAGATTGCGCAGTATGGCATAATGTCAAACCGGTGACGATGTCAATTTTCAAACCGGTTTGAACCGTATATATGGGGGGGGGGGAGGGGCGGGGGGTGGGGAGGATGAGTGGGTACAATTCGGGAACCTTTCACACCAAATACATGGTCACGACTTTTAATTTAATAAGCATCATACCTAAACATGAGGAGGGTTATACTTAGCTCTGTTGAGATAACACCGGCCAGCAGAAATACAGCACCGAAAAACGTGTTTATTTTGTATCTGCGACAATTAAAAAATCTCTCAAAATTGTCGAAGTGGACTACCTGTTCAGATTAGTGGACGGTTTGGACCGTCTTAGATATATGTAATCATGTGTTGTTACAGAATTGTGATAACTGACTTATTCACACCTCATTCATTAGCCTACATGCTGAACAAGCATCAATCACACGGACAGGGATTAAAGAACGAACTAGTCCAGTCAATCTAGGCCAAAAATATTTTAACCCGGAACAAATTGCAACATAATTTTCTTACCTCGCCCAGTGTATAGGGGGCCATCATGTACAACATATCAAAAGTCCTCCAAAATTCCAATAGGGGAAGGGGTAAAATTTGCATAATTATTACCAAATTTGGGCCATTTCACCTGAAAAATCCATTTTTCTTTATTTCTTTAAAACCGGTATGTAATATATGTGTGACTGGGAATTTTTGGACTTTTTTTAGTAATAAATGAATACGATTGACATATTCTCCA
Organism: Chaetoderma sp. LZ-2023a; assembly: GCA_034401795.1. NCBI lineage: Eukaryota > Metazoa > Mollusca > Caudofoveata > Chaetodermatida > Chaetodermatidae > Chaetoderma > Chaetoderma sp. LZ-2023a. The sequence continues at coordinate 96,692,210 of CM067375.1, forward strand.
CAAATTAAATGTATTGTGTTATGCCACTTGCATGAATTTACCTAATACCATCATTGATATTGATACAATACATATTATATTTTATTATGTCACGGTATTGTGTGTTTCTAAGCTAAGCTAAGATGAAATAGTATGGCATAGGTACCTGGTTTCTACTAATTTCATCTTGCATCAATTATCCAAGTCATCTTCCTCAATGAGCGTTATTGAATTCGAGCAACTGAGACCCTTACAGTCTTCACAGGCGGATGTGCAGCTGAGCCCATGTTTTCTACAGGTGCATCTCTTTGATTCACAGCCAGTTTTGCAGCTGCATCTAAATGAATACAGTAAATCGTCAGGTGCTGCCAGCATGTCAGTCTTAACAGGCAGCATTTGGTGGTTGAGAACTTTCCAGCCCCATTCTGTTGGATCCATATCTCCAGCATCTCCTCTCCAAACTTGAATTTGGTAGTACACGCGAAGACTGTGAAACTTTGCGGATGCAGGTGTTGGTGGTAAATCTCGTGCTTCATCATACTTGGAACATTTTGCAACCTTCTCCCTGAATCGCTTGTACCGCAAAGCAACTAGACTATCCATTGAAGTGCCATTGTATAGAATAAGCATTGCCTTCTCACCTGCTTTTATCACGTCATCTTTATTCGCATTACTCATTGTAAACACTTCAGCAATTTGAGAGAGTTCTTTGCAGCACTGGATTTTTCTACGGGATGCAGATTTTCCAATTCCATAAAGCCTAGATGTTGAGTCACAGCCAAGGATAGCATGGATAAATAACAGCTGTGAGCACAAACAGAACCCGAGTTTTTCCTTTGCCATTTTGATATTCCACAGTCGGGGTTTCTTTGCATTTTGCTTTGGCTCTGGTCTGAAAAATAGCTGACAGCTATTCATATCAGTATGGTATAGAAGCAACACCAGTATGTCGGTATCGTCTCCAACAAGAGCAGTATTTGTTGACTTTGAAGCCAAGATAGCCGTTTGCGTAATTAAGACCTCAGCATCACCGCTTGCCTTTATCGTTAAGCATCCAGCCTGTTCGAGAGATGAACTTAAGATTGATATGAACCGATGTTTGTTCTGCTTGTTACTAAGAAAATCAGGCTTACTCAGAGTTACAACTGTTTGCGGAGTCAGTACAACAGTTGCGCCTGATCCACGAGTTCGCCTCTTATGTGTTACATCTTTTATGTCTGGGCCTTGGTCATAACCATCAAAAACTACTGTAGCCTTTCCATATTTGCTTATGCAATATTTTACATATCTTTGACAAACATTTGCAAATGTCTCTCCACGCTGCCATGGAACACGATGTAATAGAGCTCCTCCATCAAGCACATAGTGGACAGAATCTGGAAGGACTGCATCTTCATTTTGAATTAATTTCCACAATGCATCAGCAAGTGCCGGCTTATTTGCTTCCCATGGAAGAGATGAATTATCAAAGAGTGCGGGCGGATGAGTGCACAACTCATACTCAAAATAAGATGCTGGATTCCCTTTTGATCCATTTGTAGCAATTAAACTGAGTCTTTGAAATAGGAGTTGTGAATCAATTTGTACACATTCATCATCAATCTTGAGAGATGTTTTGGATGCTAAGGTAATAGCTTGTCTCTTTCTCTGGAACGAAATGCTTGATACACATTGGCCACACATCGAATTAATAATTGATTCTCCAATATCTTTAGCATCGTCAACATTGACTGATTCATGTGCAGACAATCCACTAACAAGTCCTCTAAGAGAAGGGTCTGGTCCAAATGGATTCAGTTCACTAAGGATTTTGACAATTTTGTAAGTATCATCCATATCACGCTTTATTCGAGATTGTGTGGAATCTTTATGTTGTTCACTTGAATCACAGTTTACCCCAGAGAGCTCTTGCATTGCATTACACACATCTGCACATGCGGGCATAGACAAGAACCAAACAAGACGCTGAAGTTCAGCCATTCCACGACCTCGTGTTAGACCACCACTTGACTTTATACTTCTCATAAGGACCTGCTCAATAACTAGATCAGTAGATAACCCTGCCCAATACCTATCACTTCGATGAATGACATGATGACCATTGAGGAAGCTGGTGTGTATATCTGGATGACTTTCAGGTATTTCTAACATCTTTTGTAAATATACATATGCAGACTTGGCGTACAGATTATGCCCAGCGGCTGCAAAATATGGAAGCATCTCACGACGGTCTGAAGGTGCATGTTCCAATCACCAGTTCGTTCTGCCTTAATGAATTTGCGCAGAATGTCAACCAACTCCATATACAAAAGCCAGAGTCATGCAGTCCTCTTATCTTTCATGACCACCTTCTCTGAGTCTAGTTTGTCCTTGACATCATGTAATGCATTTTCCGAGAACAATCTTGTAGCTACATACGGATTTTTGATAATGTCATCATAGAGCTCTCCAACTTTAACCATACTTTTATTTAGGGAACTTTCAATCGTTTCATGTCCTGCAACATTATCATCATTGTCAAACAATTCTTTTGAATGCATTGCAGCAGAATATTCTACTGTGTCAACTTCAGCATCTGCAATTGTAGGTAGTGGTAGGTTGTATGCATTTGCAATCAAGATTGTACTGAGAGAAGCAAAAACCATGAGGTGTCCTCGAACTGCTCGAGAAATTGCCTTTCCACTAAGAATGTGTTTGACAGCATTCTCAGCGTAGACTACCTCTAGAATAGGCGCAAGACCACTTCCTGCCATTAAGTGACCAATGCAGCCAAGGAAGCTCATCTCCATATGAAGACCTCCGAGTCTTAGAATAATTTGCTTTAATGGACTCCAGCTCGGCTCAATCTCTATGATAGTCATAGCTTTCCAAAATAAGGGCTAATCAAATGTAATCACGGGTGCAACATGGTATCGGTTTGCCTGTTCACAAACATAAGTCAAAGTGGAAAAGATGCAGGTCATGTTACTTGGCTCTAGATCTATCATCGGAAGGAAAATAACAGACGATTTACCTGGATAAACTCCTTGGTGAACAGTTTGCATCATGCCAGACCATGACTGTCTCCTTGAACGCAGAAACAAAGAGAAATCCCAGAGGATGTCAATGTCAGCTGTTGGGTCTGTTTGTTCCATCGCAGTTAACTCCTTAAAGGTCAATGGGAAGTTCCTGGTATGCGGAGACTCAAAGTTCCTGATACAGATCTTGCCAACTTGTTTGATATCTTCAGATGTTACATTTATCCTTGGAATAAGTTTGCACGAAAGGTTTCCTGGTGTAACAGATGCAATGATTCCCATTCCATGAAATGTATTATGCCCATCTATTGTGCAAATATTGTGATCCACATTGTCGGCAACAAACTGAATGAACTCGCCTGATAATGGCTGTGGTAGATCTCCACCATGAAGTGATGCACTGCGCTCAAACCTCTGTATCTCCGCATATGAACATCCAAATCCGTGCTTGTACAAGGTGTCAACAATAAATCTAGATCCAAATTTATGGTGCATCTCACATGACAGCCCGAACTGCAAAGGTGCCAAAATAACTCTAGGACGAGTTCCTTGCATAATAGCCTGTCCAACTGATGCCTGTTTCATTTCTGTGTCTTTTCCAGTAAACAAAATCCGCATTAATTCCCGCAGTGTCTGTGGTAAATAATTCAATGCCTTTACTGGGTCGCTCATTTGCTCCCTTGATGGATAGCTTTCAGATGATGTGCATGAATCAATTAACTTAATATCGTGTCTAAGCAGTTTGGCAGCTGTCTGGATGATTAGCATGCTCTCTGATTTGGAATCCTTTCTCTTCTGTTCCTTATAGAAGTCAGTCAAAATAGTAGATGCTTTAGAACGGAAGGTAACAACGTTTGGCTTACCATTCACAGTGCTAATAAATATTTCATCGCCATAATTATCTTTTATTTTATCCTGCATGTATTTTGTACTGTATGCTTTATTCTCTTTATCATCGAGATACTCTTGCATTTTATTAACGAGATCGTGCAGGGTCAGCTGCTCATCATCATTATTTTCAAGAAATGCCATTATCGCACTAAATGCTCTTACTCTGTCCAAGTCTTCTGGCCTTCCATGTTTTTGGGATGAGCAAGATGAGTGCAGCTGAGGGATATTTTTCATGGTTCGAAAATTTACGCTGCAGCTTTGATGGTATACTGCATTGACAACGCATAAATCTGGCGTGAAGGCAAGCCGCCCAGCTACAAGTTTGCCCCATTCGTATTTTCTCTGCTCACAGGCCTCGGCGATACTACATTGAAAGTCATGAGTACTTACTGGATAAATATCATAGCCACGTTTCTTTCCATCTTGAATTTTTGCAGGGTTTCCGCATAGCAAACAATGTTCACTAAAATTGAATGTTGGACTTTCTGAACGGAGTGTTCGCATGGGTGGCGGAGATTGTTCAATTTTCTCTGCGTCACGGGCAATCCACTTGGGATCAATGAACTCCCGTCGACATATTACATGAACCCTCTGTCCTACTTCAGCTATGACATCGCTTTCACGGGCTCTGCTAGCATTGTTAATACCGTCACAGCCTTTAACTCGAAGCTTAACAGTTTGTGAGCCATTTTCTAGGCTCTGGTTACAAATAACGCATGTATCTAAATCCATGTCCATATTCTGATTGAATTGTATAGAAATTTATTCAAATTGTGAGATAAAAGTGAAAATTAAAATGCAATTTATTTTAGATAAAATTTTAAAAGCGAAAAACAAAATTAAACTTACTTTAAATATAATTTTTTTAAATTACCCCGGCCCTGTGCATAAAACCATATTTAATCTGTGGTTTGGAGAATTTGTACAAGTGGTTCAAGGCAATATTGCCAATTGCTTACTGTCTTCCGTGACCATGAAATTCAGAGCTTAGACAACATTTCTACTTCGTTTATTTGCGGAATGAAGCAGGTAAGGGAAATTTCATTATTCGGATAATGGCGGTAGCTAAATATGCGAATTTACCCACTTTCCCATCGAGGGATTTTGGAGGACTTTTGATATGTGACACCTGGCAATCCCATGAATGCCGCAGAAAAGAAATAAATTCTGTTGCAATGTGTTCTAGGTTAATTTGTAGTTTTACTGGACTAAACATATTTTATAACCAATTAGCTTATGTTAACATTGAATACGAAAGATCAATAGAAAGTCATTTAATTACAATTTTATAAATATTATCGTGCATGGTTAAATATTTTGAAACTAAAATTGACTGGGATAGGTGCTACAAACACAGCAATCACATTAGTTTAAAAAAATTTTTGCAGACAGTGATATTCGTCATAAGCAATTTAGTAGTAATAGAAAATAAAGGAAATGTTGACTTTTGTGCACTCAAATGTGCCTGCGTTTTAACCCTTTAATGGACAAGTTTCGTCAAAAACATTATAATTATCTCATGGAAAATGCAGACTAAGGAAGAAAATCTACCACTGGAATGTCTTGTTTCGTTATCGAGCCAATCATTGCAGTGGTAGATCTTCAAAAGTCGACTTCTTTAGGTCTGCACATTAACAGTTCTCAAGACCACTGCAGAGGCCGACTTAGCAGAAATATTCATAATTAGAAAAAGATGAAGCAGTATTGGCTAAACCGGGAATTTAAATTAAACTCAGTATTTCGGTTTGAGCATTGATTATGACGGTTTGCAAACCGTCACCATATTGAACCGGTTTACGATGTGAGATTGGTATATCGCACAGCTCTAGTGATCTTCTTCTTCTTCTTTTCGATCGCTGGTATCACACTTGGAGAGCCGTTCTCAAGATGAAATCTGTGGTTTTCTGCAGTTCTTCCACAGGCCCATACAGCTTTTCAAGAAAAGAGGTTGACAAAGGCCAAATCTCTTCTCTCAGCAGCTGATACGTACTGCAACATTGACGTATGTGCTGTGGTCTGTTCTGCTTCTCCACAAGGACAAGCGGGCGATGTCGTAAGGTGGAACCGCCTGTACATGTGTTGGGTTAGTCTGTTGTGTCCAGTTCTGAGAGGAAAAATGGTCACTTGCTCTGGTCTCGAGAGATGATGGTAGGCATCTTCTGATTGAGGTGTTCTATAGAGTGACTGGATGCTAGTCTTCATCTCTGTATGGGTAACCATGTTTTCTGTCTGATTCTCTTCTGTACCCACGTTTGCCATCTTGTCAGCTCTAGTGATGACATCTCATGAAAGTTTAAGGAAACAACTTTACATTGTGAAATTGACTTTTAGCAATATGCATTCTACTTTAATAAAATTATACAACAGTATCATTTGTCCTGTTTTGACCCCTCCTTATGGTTCCGTTTAAGGATAATTAATGCAAACCGAATAATTGTCTCTGTTATCTACACAGCCATTTCTGCGGTAAATTTTCAAAAAGTTTCTTGTCCTGCAAATGGACATTCACCAAGCAGACATTTTGATTTTCTTGGCGATTAAAGGGTTAAATACTGAGCATCCTGACCTTTGACCTCTTCATAATAGAGCACTAAGACTGAGCATCCTGACCTTTGACCTTTTCATAATAGAGCACTAAGACTGAGCATGCTGACCTTTGACCTCTTCATAATAGAGCACTAAGACTGATCATCCTGACTTTTATGACCTCTTCATAATAGAACACGAAGACTGAGCATCCTGACCTTTATGACTTCTTCATAATAGAGCACGAAGACTGAGCATCGTGACCTTTATGGCTTCTTCATAATAGGACCCTAAGACTGAGAATTCTGACCTTCATGGCTTCTTCATAATAGAGCACGAAGACTGAGCATCCTGACCTTTGACCTCTTCATAATAGAGCACTAAGACTGAGCATCTTGGCCTTTATAACTTCTTCATAATAGAGCACTAAGACTGAGCATCCTGACCTTTGACTTCTTCATAATAGAGCACCAAGACTGAGCATCCTGACCCTTATAACTTCATCATAATAGAGCACTAAGACTGAGCATCCTGGCCTTTATGACTTCTTCATAATAGAGCACGAAGACTGAGCATCGTGACCTTTATAACTTCTTCATAATAGAGCACCAAGACTGAGCATCCTGACCTTTATGACTTCTTCATAATAGAGCACTAAGACTGAGCATCCTGGCCTTTATGACTTCTTCATAATAGAGCACGAAGACTGAGCATCGTGACCTTTATAACTTCTTCATAATAGAGCACTAAGACTGAGCATCCTGGCCTTTATGACTTCTTCATAATAGAGCACGAAGACTGAGCATCGTGACCTTTATGGCTTCTTCATAATAGAGCACCAAGACTGAGCATCCTGACCTTTATGACTTCTTCATAATAGAGCACCAAGACTGAGCATCCTGACCTTTGACCTCTTCATAATAGAGCACCAAGACTGAGCATCCTGACCGTTATAACTTCATCATAATAGAGCACTAAGACTGAGCATCCTGGCCTTTATGACTTCTTCATAATAGAGCACTAAGACTGAGCATCCTGACCTTTATGACTTCTTCATAATAGAGCACGAAGACTGAGCATCGTGACCGTTGACCTCTTCATAATAGAGCACCAAGACTGAGCATCCTGACCCTTATAACTTCATCATAATAGAGCACTAAGACTGAGCATCCTGACCTTTATGACTTCTTCATAATAGAGCACGAAGACTGAGCATCCTGACCTTTGACCTCTTCATAATAGAGCACCAAGACTGAGCATCCTGACCGTTATAACTTCATCATAATAGAGCACTAAGACTGAGCATCCTGACCTTTATGACTTCTTCATAATAGAGCACGAAGACTGGGCATCGTGACCTTTATAACTTCTTCATAATAGAGCACGAAGACTGAGCATCGTGACCGTTGACCTCTTCATAATAGAGCACTAAGACTGAGCATCCTGACCTTTATGACTTCTTCATAATAGAGCACTAAGACTGAGCATCCTGGCCTTTATGACTTCTTCGTAATAGAGCACTAAGACTGAGCATCCTGACCTTTATGACTTCTTCATAATAGAGCACCAAGACTGAGCATCCTGACCCTTATAACTTCATCATAATAGAGCACTAAGACTGAGCATCCTGACCTTTATAACTTCATCATAATAGAGCACTAAGACTGAGCATCCTGGCCCTTATAACTTCATCATAATAGAGCACTAAGACTGAGCATCCTGGCCTTTATAACTTCATCATAATAGAGCACCAAGACTGAGCATCCTGACCCTTATAACTTCATCATAATAGAGCACTAAGACTGAGCATCCTGGCCTTTATAACTTCTTCATAATAGAGCACTAAGACTGAGCATCGTGACCTTTATGACTTCTTCATAATAGAGCACTAAGACTGAGCATCCTGACCTTTATGACTTCTTCATAATAGAGCACGAAGACTGAGCATCGTGACCTTTATGACTTCTTCATAATAGAGCACTAAGACTGAGCATCCTGGCCTTTATGACTTCTTCATAATAGAGCACGAAGACTAAGCATCGTGACCGTTGACCTCTTCATAATAGAGCACTAAGACTGAGCATCCTGACCTTTATGACTTCTTCATAATAGAGCACGAAGACTGAGCATCGTGACCGTTGACCTCTTCATAATAGAGCACTAAGACTGAGCATCCTGACCTTTATGACTTCTTCATAATAGAGCACTAAGACTGAGCATCCTGACCTTTATGACTTCTTCATAATAGAGCACTAAGACTGGTGCATTTGGATGTCTTGTTAAGAACTCTTCCCATGCTTTGATATGGTCACAATAGCTCCAACCAGTAGCTGCAAAGAAAGATATAAAAGCTCTATGAGAAGTGTGGATTAAATTAAATGGATTAAATTGCTAAATATAGATATTACTTGAGGGCTGAGCTAACACTTTATTGGTCAGAAAAACAAGAGGTTCTGACTAACAAATGTATATTTACATGCCAAGAGAAGACTGTTCTTAAATTTACCATGAATGACTGGCTCGCTTATCTAGCCAGCCATTCCAGTGGTAAATTTCTTTTAGCTGATCTTAGTTTGGCCTGCCAATGGACATTTCTAAAAAGACCTTTACAGAGGCTGGGGTTGGCCGGCTTGACAATCAAAAGGTTAAAATATATTACCAGTACCATTACTGAGATGCCTTGGTGCGCATAGTAACCCATTGCACATCCTACTCACAGCACCAATTTTGTATTCTAGACTTGTTGCCTAAGTACACATACGAAAAGATCTCAAACTTGTTGTCATTTCATATCAAACTTATAACATTGGTTTAGTATAATCTCAGTTTGAATATCTAAAGCTTTTAAAGTATTCAACATTTTTTGTCCTATGTTATTGTATTTGATTGTGTAAATTTGCACCCTTTATTTCCTATCGAACAATGGATCTTTCCATTTAGCTATGCCCGGCCCATCACTAGCTAAGCTCCACCCACACCTCGCCGTGTTTGGATTGATCGATCACCGAATGCCCTAGCTATCAATTTCCTGAAGACTATACAAGGCAGCTGTTGAATATTTTGTAACTAATTTGACTGGGTGTTGTTGCTGCCTATGGAAGCAATAGCGCCCAGTCAAATTAGTTTCAACAAAATATTTATTAAATAGTAAAGGCAAACAATCTGTACAACAACGCATAGACCATCTTCAAATATGCGTTCGTGATGTACTTATTGATGTCTTTCATGACGTCATCCATTATGATGTCATTCTCCACATCACGTAGATGATTATAACGTCATATGATGGGTACATATTCTGGAAAGGTGAATTTCATTGGCAGAACCAGACAAACACCATCTAATGACGTCATTATGTTTTGCAAGGTCATTAAAGGATTGACAGCATAGAATGGGTCACAGGGGTATAAGAGCTGCACGGGAAGTCAGTGGGTGAGGTGTTAGTGCCAATGTGGTGGTTGTTGTTAGTGTTAATAATGATAATTAAAACCAGGCCAGCTGTTAACACCAGTCATACTAATTCAACACATTGAATACTAACATGGCAAACCACACACAAGACTGTAAATGTTGCGTCCACACATGGTGGAATCGCGCGCACGCACACACAGAGAAAGACAAGCCATACTAAATATGGTGGTCTACCCAATCACGCAATGCATACAAAATGTGTAGATGGCAGAGAAATCTGATCACAATAAACAAATGCGTATATCAGCTTTTAGCTATGCCTTGTCAAAGTCTAATTGAACTCTATACCCAATAGTAACCATATGACGCGGAATGATTCATGTTTCAATTCCATTAAAAGTGAACCGGTAAACACCTTTACGCCAATTGTGACATGCCAATGATAATTACCGTATGTTATGTGAAGATGAGTTTCTTTTTGCTCATCACATTGACTTAGAAAATTTACTTTGAGTGTGTTGAAATAGTGTTGAATTGCCATTTAATAGCAGCAAGCACTAACACCAAGACTTGACCTCAACCCAGTGTTAATCTCTAAAGTGTTACTACTAAGCAAGATATAGATGCAAAGGACTAAATTTGTCAGCAAAAAGCCATGCTGCTAGTTCCTTCCTTTCCACACAATTATTATTTTAATGCTGATGGGAATATCTATTTTCCTTCTATTCACTATATCAGCTATGTAGAAATGAAGGCAATAATGTTGGCTAATATGAACACTAACACAAGGTTTGGTGTTAACACCAGGTGCTATTCACTATATCAGCTATGTGGAAATGAAGGCAATAATGTTGGCTAATATTAACACTAACACAAAGTTTGGTGTTAACACCAGGTGCTATTCACTATATCAGCTATGTGGAAATGAAGGCAATAATGTTGGCTTATATTAACACTAACACAAGGTTTGGTGATAACACCAGGTGCTATTCACTATATCAGCTATGTGGAAATGAAGGCAATAATGTTGGCTAATATTAACACTAACACAAAGTTTGGTGTTAACACCAGGTGCTATTCACTATATCAGCTATGTGGAAATGAAGGCAATAATGTTGGCTTATATTAACACTAACACAAGGTTTGGTGTTAACACCAGGTGCTATTCACTATGTCAGCTATGTGGAAATGAAGGCAATAATGTTGGCTAATATGAACACTAACACAAGGTTTGGTGTTAACACCAGGTGCTATTCACTATATCAGCTATGTGGAAATGAAGGCAATAATGTTGGCTAATATTAACACTAACACAAGGTTTGGTGTTAACACCAGGTGCTATTCACTATATCAGCTATGTGGAAATGAAGGCAATAATGTTGGCTAATATTAACACTAACACAAAGTTTGGTGTTAACACCAGGTGCTATTCACTATATCAGCTATGTGGAAATGAAGGCAATAATGTTGGCTTATATTAACACTAACACAAGGTTTGGTGTTAACACCAGGTGCTATTCACTATATCAGCTATGTGGAAATGAAGGCAATAATGTTGGCTAATATTAACACTAACACAAAGTTTGGTGTTAACACCAGGTGCTATTCACTATATCAGCTATATGGAAATGAAGGCAATAATGTTGGCTTCTATTAACACTAACACAAAGTTTGGTGTTAACACCAGGTGCTATTCACTATGTCAGCTATGTGGAAATGAAGGCAATAATGTTGGCTAATATTAACACTAATACAAGGTTTGGTGTTAACACCAGGTGCTATTCACTATATCAGCTATGTAGAAATGAAGGCAATAATGTTGGCTAATATTAACACTAACACAAGGTTTGGTGTTAACACCAGGTGCTATTCACTATATCAGCTATGTAGAAATGAAGGCAATAATGTTGGCTAATATTAACACTAACACAAGGTTTGGTGTTAACACCAGGTGCTATTCACTATATCAGCTATATGGAAATGAAGGCAATAATGTTGGCTTCTATTAACACTAATACACGGTTTGGTGTTAACACCAGGTGCTATTCACTATATCAGCTATGTAGAAATGAAGGCAATAATGTTGGCTTCTATTAACACTAATACAAGGTTTGGTGTTAACACCAGGTGCTATTCACTATATCAGCTATGTAGAAATGAAGGCAATAATGTTGGCTAATATTAACACTAACACAAGGTTTGGTGTTAACACCAGGTGCTATTCACTATATCAGCTATGTAGAAATGAAGGCAATAATGTTGGCTAATATTAACACTAACACAAGGTTTGGTGTTAACACCAGGTGCTATTCACTATATCAGCTATGTAGAAATGAAGGCAATAATGTTGGCTAATATGAACACTAACACAAAGTTTGGTGTTAACACCAGGTGCTATTCACTATATCAGCTATGTGGAAATGAAGGCAATACTGTTGGCTAATATTAACACTAACACAAGGTTTGGTGTTAACACCAGGTGCTATTCACTATATCAGCTATGTGGAAATGAAGGCAATAATGTTGGCTAATATTAACACTAACACAAAGTTTGGTGTTAACACCAGGTGCTATTTACTATATCAGCTATATGGAAATGAAGGCAATAATGTTGGCTAATATGAACACTAACACAAGGTTTGGTGTTAACACCGGGTGCTATTCACTATATCAGCTATGTAGAAATGAAGGCAATAATGTTGGCTAATATTAACACTAATACAGGGTTTGGTGTTAACACCAGGTGCTATTCACTATATCAGCTATATGGAAATGAAGGCAATAATGTTGGCTTATATTAACACTAACACAAGGTTTGGTGTTAACACCAGGTGCTATTCACTATATCAGCTATGTGGAAATGAAGGCAATAATGTTGGCTAATATTAACACTAACACAAAGTTTGGTGTTAACACCAGGTGCTATTCACTATATCAGCTATATGGAAATGAAGGCAATAATGTTGGCTTATATTAACACTAACACAAGGTTTGGTGTTAACACCAGGTGCTATTCACTATATCAGCTATGTGGAAATGAAGGCAATAATGTTGGCTAATATTAACACTAACACAAGGTTTGGTGTTAACACCAGGTGCTATTCACTATATCAGCTATGTAGAAATGAAGGCAATAATGTTGGCTAATATTAACACTAACACAAGGTTTGGTGTTAACACCAGGTGCTATTCACTATATCAGCTATGTAGAAATGAAGGCAATAATGTTGGCTAATATGAACACTAACACAAGGTTTGGTGTTAACACCAGGTGCTATTCACTATATCAGCTATGTAGAAATGAAGGCAATAATGTTGGCTTATATTAACACTAACACAAGGTTTGGTGTTAACACCAGGTGCTATTCACTATATCAGCTATGTGGAAATGAAGGCAATAATGTTGGCTTATATTAACACTAACACAAGGTTTGGTGTTAACACCAGGTGCTATTCACTATATCAGCTATGTGGAAATGAAGGCAATAATGTTGGCTAATATGAAGACTAACACAAGGTTTGGTGTTAACACCAGGTGCTATTCACTATATCAGCTATGTGGAAATGAAGGCAATAATGTTGGTTGATATTAACACTAACACAAGGTTTGGTGTTAACACCAGGTGCTATTCACTATATCAGCTATGTGGAAATGAAGGCAATAATGTTGGCTTATATTAACACTAACACAAGGTTTGGTGTTAACACCGGGTGCTATTCACTATATCAGCTATGTGGAAATGAAGGCAATAATGTTGGCTAATATGAACACTAACACAAGGTTTGGTGTTAACACCAGGTGCTATTCACTATATCAGCTATGTGGAAATGAAGGCAATACTGTTGGCTTATATTAACACTAACACAAGGTTTGGTGTTAACACCGGGTGCTATTCACTATATCAGCTATGTAGAAATGAAGGCAATAATGTTGGCTAATATTAACACTAACACAAAGTTTGGTGTTAACACCAGGTGCTATTTACTATATCAGCTATATGGAAATGAAGGCAATAATGTTGGCTTATATTAACACTAACACAAGGTTTGGTGTTAACACCAGGTGCTATTCACTATATCAGCTATGTGGAAATGAAGGCAATAATGTTGGCTTCTATTAACACTAACACAAAGTTTGGTGTTAACACCAGGTGCTATTCACTATATCAGCTATATGGAAATGAAGGCAATAATGTTGGCTTATATTAACACTAACACAAGGTTTGGTGTTAACACCAGGTGCTATTCACTATATCAGCTATGTGGAAATGAAGGCAATAATGTTGGCTTCTATTAACACTAACACAAAGTTTGGTGTTAACACCAGGTGCTATTCACTATGTCAGCTATGTGGAAATGAAGGCAATAATGTTGGTTGATATTAACACTAACACAAGGTTTGGTGTTAACACCAGGTGCTAAATCTGTGTTACCACTAAATCTGGTGTTAACACGAAGGCGGAGACAAAGTCTCGGTTTTAAAGCTGAAGTAACACTTACAATCCAGACTTGACACTGTAGAAACTTACACATAACTTTATTGTTGGCAAATTCTGTAAAGTGATAGTCCCATGAGAATTGCTTGAAGGCCCATGGTGAAGCCTTATTCAGCTCATGTAGCGAGACCGAGACATCTTTAGGATTTCTAATGACGTATATAAACTTCCGGTTTCCAGTGAATATGCCAGCATCTGTGATGTCACATGGGTATTGATGACCGGCAAGAACAAGCCTGCCAATAGATTGATTGCTCTGAAAATAGAGATGTACAGTATATTAATAATCTGGCAAAACACACAATTCTACCACACCCTGCATACTGGATGAGAATGCACTCCCATCGTGAACCCACCTCCCCAACGATGACAACAGTCCTTTTGGTGGGTCGCAAGATGTATGGATGAACAGCTGGCCCCTTCATTCTAAACCATGGCTCACCTACACATGAAGTTCTATCAACATATTCATTGTAGTTATTGAAGAGACAAACCGAATATGAAACACACGCACGCAAACACAAACACATGCATGCACACGCACACACACAATTCCATGATTAACACAGTGTCTGCTTATTGTTTGCATGTTTCTTGAAACTGCAGTCATTCCAGTGATAAACTTTTATAAACATTCATCTCTTGGCCAGCAAATGTCCATTCCTCAATACTACTGCAGAAGTCATTTCTAGATGGCGTGAGCTATTATGGTTAAACTTTCAAACGTATATATAGTTATCATAATTTAAGACATAGTTTGTAGATTATCCTTAACCTAACTTGACTGGAAATGAATTTGGTCAAAACACCTTAGTTAAATTAGTTTTAAAACATTCCACAGATTACCTGTACAATTCATATAATGGGCTCCAAGCTTGAAATGGTAATACAGATGTTAGATATATGGTGTCAGGTGGTCCATAAATGAACTCACTCTGATAGTTCAGTAAACTTTGTGTCTGTGGTGAATATGATCTGATATTGTAAATAGTACCATAGTGGTTGTCAGCTCTGCAGTCAGTGTCAATGTGTTGCTATACCCAAGACTATAAAACACAAATCTACATGTGCTTGGTACAGATGTGTGAAGATTGAGCCTCATTGAACAGCGTAGCTGTCAGCCGAGATGATTTACCTGGAGTTAAATCCATGAGACAGGATATATAAAAAACATAACAGAACTAGGCTTACACATTACTGATTAAATTGAAAATAGGGATTCTTTTTTTAGATCATGAATATATATTACTAAAAATAAATAATCGAATAACCGTGAATAATTTCTACTGAAAAGACTATTTTTGAAAATTAACCACTAGAATAACTCATTCGATAAACGAGCCAGTCATTCAAGTGGTAAATTGTCAAAAATTGTATTCTCGTGGTCTGCAAATGGACATTTTCTAAGAAGAAAAAAATCGAAATTCTTTAAAACAAATTTGATGGTTAAAGTGTTCATAGAAACATAACTGTATGCTATTCTTAATTATAAACATATTCGTGAATATTGATATCAGATACAGACAAACTGATAGCTATATAATATCAGACTGAGAGCTGACTGAATGCATTTTACCACAGATTGCATTAGCTTCATAATCATCATCATCACATTCATAATCATCATCAACATCATCATCATCATCATCATCATCATAATCATTATGATCATCATTATCATCATCTTCATAATCATCATCATCATCATCATCATCACCATCATCATCGTGATGATTATCATCCTCATCACGAGCATCATCATCATCTTCATCATCATTTGAGATTTGGATAAGCATTGGATAAGAATTGGTTGGTTGTTAAAATAATAATATTCCATCAAGATTATTAAATACAATAATCTATAGCTTCAGCTCTAGAATGCTCTCTTGTCATTGGGGTGGGGGTGGGGTGGGTGGGTGGGGGGGGGGTGCCTGACCACACACACTAAATTCTCCAGAACACTCACACAGGTCTGTTATGAATTTAGCAATTTTAGCAAACCAAGTTTCAATTCACTTTAATAGTTGTTATATATGATGTGGTCTATGCCTATATGTATGATCAATACAACCAGCTCTAATAAAATTAATTTTTCCAACATTGTATATCTTTACCTATTAGACTGAATACACGTATTATTAAAGTGTGTTCAGACAGATCGCCACTAAAGCATAACGTGTTTCATATGGTATGTTATAGCAGAGCCTTGCAATGAAAAGAAAGCTAAACTATGGTGCTATATAACCTAAGACACCTGATACAAACCAATATCACGAACACAGCTTTAACCTCATTCAACTCAACCAAAATATATCCATCAAATTTCACAAAGTTCCAAGAAATAACCCTATTTTCTGTTAAATATACCAGAGCGAGGGAATGTGCACACCATGACATCACCATCTCTCCAAGAGAAGTCTGAAAGTGGTGCCATAAAATTACTGCATCCACTTATCCGCAAAAGTACACTCTGGATCAGGCAGGACATTATACTAATAAGGAGACTCCTCTTCGGTCATCTAAATAATAATAATAATAATAATAATAATAATAATAATAATAATAATAATAATAATAACTAGATGAAGTTGAAGTTACTGAAGCAACTTCAAGTCTGCGTGCAGAATCGTAAGATCACAGGCTAACAGATGCTAGAAGGCTGTTCAGTTTCACCATGATGTGCCAGAAACTCTAGGAGGAGTTGCGGTCCAAAGATCATGCCCATACCTTTCCTATGGGCCCTTTCGGGCAAGGATCAGGGGACTTCTCAGAAAATCATACACCAGATCCAATCTCTATAGAGGACCTAGACATGCCCTTGGGTGTACTAGGAATGTATTAAGTTTAGAGATGATAGTTCCAAAACGTGGTCATTTATCATCAAATCAATTTCTAATACATTCCCTATGGAAATATTTGTCTACGTTACAAAATTTAGGATATCTCTTGAACAACTCATGCTATCGGAGTGCTTTAAATGGCGTATGAGAGGCGATTCCATACCGGATCAGACAGATTAAATTCGGAAACAATCCAATCACAATTTCGTTGTCTATTCGCAAACCATGGACATATTTGTTAGTGCACATATTTTCAATAATATGTTAATATGTTCATTACTGATTTTATTGGTGTAAACAATAGGAACATCTAGTATCTAGGGATGCCTTAAATTACAAAACTCTGACCATCATAGAAATAAGAAGGACAACGATGCCACAAAATTGTATTTATGCAGTATTATCTCAAAGATAGGTCACCGTACCCAAAAAAACCTTTGGTCAGGATGCAGGTCAAGAGATGATAGATGCATATTAAGTTGCAAGACAATTGAGAAAAAAATGCTAGCAGCAGTTGCTGTCCGAATTTCATTCCATTACATTTCCTATGGGACTTTTTGGGCAAGGAAAAGTGGATTTCTCGGAAGCCATAGACCAGATCCAATTTTTCTTTTGAGCCTATATATGCTCGGGTGCGTCCTATGAGTGTACCAAGTTTAGATGTGACAGTTCTAAAACTGTGTCATCAGCAAATCAATTTCCAATGCATTCCCTATGGAAATATGTGTCTATGTTACAAATATCAGGATATCTTGTGAACTGCTCATGATATTAGAGTTCTGTAAGTGGCACCTGAGAGACAATCACGCCCTGGATCAGCTGAATCAAATAATGAAACGATCTGACCATAATTTCGTCATCTATAGGCAAATGATAAAAAAAATTGGATTTATTCAATATTTTCTCGGATTTTCTCAAAAACGGTTGCCCGTTCCCCAAAAAAAATTTGGGTCACAATGTGCGCCAACACTTGTTAGGGGTATTCTAAGTTTTACAATGATCGAAACAAAACCCTAGGAGCAGTCGCTGACCGACTATTTCTCCCATACATTTCCTATGGGACATGTCAGCCACGGAAATGTGGATTTCCGAAAGGCTCATATGTTTGCTAACGATTTTATTAACTTATTCTATAATAGTATGATGCATTTACATTTATGCCAAATTTCAACAATGTGACAGCCCTAGAAATATGAATTATCTGGATTCCAAACAATTGTACTTATGCCAGATTTTCTTGAAAACGGATCATGTGACCCAAGAAATATTTGGGGTCAATATGTGGGTCAAGACATGCTAGAGATCTGTGACGTTTCAAGCTGATTAACGGAAAACTCTAGGAGCAGTCTCTGTCCAAATATCGCTCCCATACATTTCCTATGGGACTTTTTGCCCATGGAAATCCAGATATCTCACAAAATATACACCCGATCGAAAAGAAAAGTAAGAGCCATCGATTCCAGTTTGGACCCTAGAAGTTGACCGAATTTGGACCTGGTCGGATGAAAACTGTAGGAGGAGCTATGTGGCAAATTATGTGTAATAATAATAATAATAAATAATAATAATAATAATAATAATAATAATAATAATAATAATAATAATAATAATAATAATAATAATAATAATAATAATAATAATAATAATAATAATAATAATAATAATAATAATAATATAGAGATGGTAGGCATGATAACAATAAATAGGCCTACAGAAATAACACTCAAGTACAAACCCCAAAATAATTACTTATTTTGGGTTCCACTCTAAATATGGGATACTATCTTCTAAGATATATACACCTGTGCAAAAGTTAAGCACCACCCTATTTTTACGCACATGCGAGGGTATATTCATGTGCTATGAAGAAAGCAATAGCATAAACATTTATGTACCCATCCATCTTAGTGCAAGAGGTAATAATGCAACTAGAGGAATGCTGATTATGATGGTGGGGAAACACTGTATGTTTTTGTTTGAACTTGAAAACGAGGCCTGAATATGGTTACGTTGACACAACTGACAACTATTGCCCTACAGTTGACACACGTGGCTAGATTGTCATTAATGGTGTCTGAAAACGAAGTTTAACATCTGTGCACGAGTTTGAGACTGTCATTATTAATACCGGGTATATCCACCTTGTGGCTGGATGACGGCCTGGACACGACGTCTCATGCTGGTCACCAACCGACTGATACGCCATTGTGGTATTCGTTGCCATTCAAGATGGAGTGAGTCTGTTAATTCCTGTAGGTTCTGCACAGGAGGATCCCTCCTTCTCACCATGTTTCCCAGAATGTCCCAGATATGCTCAATAGGGTTCATGTCAGGGCTCCTTGCTGGCCATGGTAGGGTTTCGATGGCATTCTGGCGGAGGTATTCATGCACAGCTCTAGCACGATGTGGTCGGGCGTTGTCATCCGTGAATATAGGGTGGGTTCCAGGTGCATGATTTACAAAATGAGGGACCACAACTCTATCCAGTATGGAATCTTGATATCTTTGTCCATTTAGTGTTCCAGGTACAGTCAACAGATCCAGCTTACAATCAAATGAGATGCACCCCCATATCATAACAGAACCTCCACCAAATGGAACTTCTTCCATGATGTTACGTTGGTCGTACGCCGTGCGTCTGGACCTCCATACACGAGTTCGAACATCTGTGGCATGAAGCAGGAACCGACTTTCATCGGACCAGTGTACCCGTCTCCAGGATCTCATGTTCCAGTGTCTTCTTTCGTTGCACCACCTCAGACGCTCCTCTTTGTGGTGTGCAGTGAGGAGAGGACGTCTGACAGGTCTCCTAGCTTTCATGCCAGCAGCATACAGTCTCCTTTTGACGGTAGACATTGACACTCTATTGCGCGTTTCCCATTGCTGGCTGAGCACTCTGCTGTTGGTGAATGGAGATCTCCTAACAAGGCGTACTAGGGCTCGATCATCACGGGCAGTAGTCTTGTTCGGTCTTCCAGATCTAGGCATGTCCTTCACCTCGTTAGTTTGCCCATGTTTTGCAATCAAACGACTGATTACAGTATGGTTAATGTTCAGCTGTCTGCC
Source organism: Chaetoderma sp. LZ-2023a (assembly GCA_034401795.1). Lineage (NCBI taxonomy): Eukaryota > Metazoa > Mollusca > Caudofoveata > Chaetodermatida > Chaetodermatidae > Chaetoderma > Chaetoderma sp. LZ-2023a. The sequence goes on from CM067375.1 coordinate 96,712,436, forward strand.
AATCTCTCTGCATGACATACCAGTGGTATGCATGCCTATGATTTGCCATTTCACACGATCACTTAACCTTCGTCTTGCCATAGCGGTTCACAATCAAGAGCTAATTCTCTCTGTACAAATAAACCACGGTCATGAACACAAAATTCCTAATCTTGTCGCCTAAATCTGTATGTAATGTTCTACACCTCAAACTGGACTTTTACATAACTGAACACGTGTGCTGTTTCCCGCCACGCACGGACATCAAGCGGCGTGAAGTCATGCATGCATGTGCATTTCGTACTTGGAATTATGTCAGCTAACGCGGGGACAAAAAGTATGGCAGCCTAGTTGTACCATCATGTTTCTACGTTCTATTGTTTTTGCTGGTGCTTAACTTTTGCACAGGTGTATATGTATGCAGTGAAATTTCTCCCAGCTCATCAGCTTGACTAAGGCACCAATCATGGGAAATGATTATGCAATAAGTTGTGCTATCACTGAATGTGCATGTGCTAAATGCAAAATTAATCTATTTCGAAAATTGCAAAACAGAATAAACAATACAAATTGTATCCATTAACAATAATATCCTGACAGTTAGAGCACAGAATACAGAATTCACCCAGCCACAATAAAATCATAATGTTGAGCTCAGAATACAGAATTTATGAAGCTATCCAGTAACAGTTGTGTTGCATAACTGTCATATTCAATTGGATAATTAAGACTACTAACGTCTTCCTTCCACTCATCACATGCATTCATTATCAATGGTGTTTTCGTAGATTTACTTCAATTGAAATGCAGCTATTTTACACTTAGAGCATGCACATTTAGGCACAACAATCAGTTTCCCTGATTGTTGCCATAGTCAAACTGATGACCTGTGAAAAATTTCATTTATGATCATTAGAAAATATTTACTTATTTTGAGGTGTTTATTTACCTCTTTGTGCATTTTCTGGTTACTATCAGTTGTAAAAGTGGATTAGGGGATTGCAATGGACGAGGATTCACACAAAACACAATGGCACTTATGAGTTGATCCAAGCTGAATTGTAGTCCATGGGCATTGCATACTGACTCCTCCCTTCAAACATTGTTGACAAAGACAGGTATAATCAAAAGGCCTTATTGAGAGAATCTGCAACACATTATCTAGAATCACTCAAATAAAATGCATTCTGTACCCAAGAAGCAGGTCGAAACCCCACCCCTGAACCACTCCTGGATCTTCCACTGAGGGAAGGTTATAATCAGAACCCTGTCACAGGTAGTACTATAAGTTTGTATGTGAAAGCATGGTAATTACAGATATTACAAAATAATGTTCTCAAACAGGCATAGATTTGATATTGGATGCATCTATACTGCAATAGGTCAAAGTCAATTGATATACTGCTAGTAATATACATAGTCTAGAGTTGTGTCTGAATATAACAACCCAAAAAGGAAGTGTTTTTTTTGTCAAGCAGTATGTTTTCATGCATAATTTTGTGTATGATGCATCCATTCAATAACACTGTTTTATTAGTATGACTCTTAACAATATTAGCTTATATTTGTTTGGATCATAACAAAAGTTTACACTGCTTTACCATTAACATTTACCACTAATAATACAATTTTAGATTTTCAAATTAAATTAATTAAAAGATGAACTGGTATTATTTTTTTCAACAATTTTGGTCGAAGATGTTGCTGTCTTAGACAGCAACATCGTCGACCAAAATTATTGAAACATGTACACCAGTTGCTTTGCTATTAACACAGTAGAATAGAACATTGATATCAGAGTGGTGAGGGTTAAAATAAAAATTTTGTCGAAGCTATCAAATATCTTTGGTGTATACTTTAACCCAAATGGCATCTGAGTAAACTAATACACACCATTGGCAGACCATTTTTGGTTTGTCATCTTGGCACTGTGCCTGAAAATTGGCAAAGCAGTTAATCACGTGCAGTTCACTAGCGAATACCTGAAATATGGCGGTTCAGTCATTATCAAAACCTTAACAATTTTGATTAACCAATTTTTCATTCAAGATACACTTCTGGAGATCTTCAAGCAATGTTGTGTTACTCCAAACAGCAATATATAAGAAGAAAGGTAAACCCAAATATGATCCAAATTCCTGTAAAAATAATGAAGAAAAGGTTCACCTACAACTATCAAGAAAACCAATACACACAACCCAGAGTGTATTTCAAAGAGGCTTTACTAAAGGTACGTCATCCACGAATGCAGCAATTATACTGATTTTGCTAATTGCAGAAGCCAAGGACAGTAATCTCACCCTATTCTTTACTTTACACGATGCACAACAGGAATTCAATATTGTATGCCATGACTCGATACTTCGCAAACTTCATCAAGCTTACAATGAAGGCACTAACTGGCACACATTTCACAAGTAAAATGTGAAAAGTGAAATATTGACTTAATTCAGAGAGCAACAAAGAGTACATTGGAGGGGTATGGCTATCAAACTAATAAGCTGATCATCAATCCTCTGCTTGATCTTTTATGAGCCAGGGAATCAGAAGCACAATCGGCACAATCGCATTCACTGCATTTACTGTGGCAGACAATGTATGCTTGGCTTCCTCCTGTGTCAAAAAACATGAAGAACTTCTTAGTATCCAGGAAAGCTATGCCAACCGCGAAGATTATCTGATAAGTGAATCAAAATCTACTGTTGTATGCTTTACCTATCCCAATATGAAACCAGATTTCAGCTAAATGGAACATCATTCCACCTTTCAAATACAGCCACTCGTGAATCTTGGGATGGAAAGAGATAGTCACTCTAAAACATAGTTTGCACATTACCAGGAGGACATCGCATGCTTTGATTGGTGCTCAACTTCATTGTGTGAATAGTTTAAATCCTAATGTTTCTGTACATCTCAATATTTATGTAATCTCACAACTTATGTATGACTTTTCAGGCCATTTGTCTAAGTAGTAAAGATATAAAGAAATCTGATATAGTCCATAAATCAGTAGTATGACAGATACACCACCTTCTGGAGAGGTAGATGCGGCCATATATTAATGCTCCAAGGTGATATTCATAAACAGATATTAACAGCTTGTGAGAATATTGTTAGGGGCATCAGATCCATCGAGCGTAGTATTGTCGCAAGACACCTCACAAAAGAATCCAAAATTTCACATAATTGGTTTACTAGGATATCAGAAGTTTTCTGGCAATACAAGCTACCACCATCAAATGACCTGCTTGAGAATGTTCATAGGAGGAAAGTGTGGAAGGCAGTTGTAGGTAATGCCGCACATATGTTCTGGGAAGATAAGCTAACATCAGAGGCATGATCCAAGACTTCACTGAAGTTTTTGAATGCTGATAATTTGGCAGTTAGAAAGTGCATTTGGTATGGGAAGGCTCAGGATCTGAATGCTACTCTATAAGCAAGGCATCACTGAACGATAGGATCCTACTCGGCCCATACATCCTGTAAGCTAATAGGAGCAGGTTCAATCAATACACTGCAAAGGCAGATTGCCCACTGTGTGACGTGGGTGCAGAGGATCAGATTTATTTTGTCTCTGTATGTCTGCACCTTGAGATTAGCAAAATGGCATTATTATGATGTGGCTGATGATAATGATAGTAAATTGTGAGAGAACCATAGATATTGTATATACAGGCTAGATCTTATCATGCGGATACCATCACTATGGGGCTAGTTTTCATGACCACCGATGACAGGAGTTCAATGTGCAATGACTGCATATTCATTAATGGCTGGCGCAGACAATCAGCTGCATATATAGCCTTCAAAAATGACTAAATTATCTTTTGGTAGTTTGAAGAGAAATTGAACAGACACAAATGTACATACTTTTATCAGAAATAAAATTGCATTGGCTTTATTAATCTGGAATTTTATCCGACTACACAATAGGGTTAGTAATGAAAACAAATTATTTTGAAAGCTATACATCTGGAGAAAATACTGAACTCTGAAATGTGACTTTTGAGAGGGTCATGCATCTCATGATCAAACCTCACATAACCTCATGTAAATTCTGGACGCAAGTTTCCCGTTATGTCCAGATCTTCATCTTCATCCTCAGTGATTTCTAAGACTGCTGCAGCCGTGTGTCTCGGTGCAGAAATCTTAAGCGCTGTGTTGATCTTCTGCTGTGCCTAGTGCTTGTCTAGTTGTGCTTCAAATGCCTTAACTGTTGGAGTACTCATCGCTTCTTTTGGAAAGCTGTTCCATGCCCCCAGCTACTCACATACAGATGCTGTTCTGCCTGAAACTACTGGCCGATCTCCTCTTATAGATTTTCAAATGGTGGCCTCGCGTTGTTGTGTCTTCTCTAATTGGTTTGTAAGGACAAACTTCACTGCCATATACACTGCCCATATCTTATATGCCTCCATCATATCCCCACACAGACTTTGATATATGAGAGTTAACATCTTAGACTTCTTTAGCCAGTCTTCATAATTTAAGACCTTCAGTTCTGGTACAAGCTTTGTGGCTCTTTGCACATTTTCGATGGTTACTACATCTTTTTACTCAGTGGGTGCCATACTGTGTTTACATAATCTAGATGTTGTCTGATCAGTCCCTTGTATAGCCATTTGAAATTCATGTCTCGATGTATGAAAGTTGGCCGGATCATTCCCATCAGTTGTGTTGTCTTATTTGCTTTTCATTTATATGCAACTCTGACCTCTTATCTACTGTGACACCAAGGTATTTTTGGCATGCTTCCGAAGTCAGTGGCTCAGGAAGCTAATTTATGTAGAAAACCAATAGGACGGGCTCCATTTCGATCCACTTGTGAACATGCCTGAGACAAAGCCAAACTGCTTGTCACTAATTGTGTGTCTCATCATCATCATCATCATTATCTTCATCATCATTTTATGAGGCATAAGCCATTGGCTTGTTATTACCTCAGTGTTTTGTTGTAGTATGGTTTGCTCAGTTCAATTCAAAAGCTCTTTCTTTGATATTGAGTTTGTCCTTGAATGATTTGACTGCTGTTGATTAATTAAGTCTCCTCGAAGTCGTTAGATTTAAAAGTTTAACTCTTACCACTCTGATGACAATATTCTATCTTTTGGTGTGTAAATAACAAAGAAACCGGTGTACATTTCTCAACAGTTTGGTGAGTTTGATGTCTATGACAGCAACATCCTCCACCAAATTTGCCAAAAATGAACACCAGATCATCTTTTAATTCAATATGAAAATTTTAAATCTTAACATCGGAGTGGCAAGGGTTAACAGTGATTTGTGGAAATGCTGTGGTGCAGAAGGGTGATCCCCGCATCAGCTGTGTTGTGCCGCCTACACTCATGGTTACACCCTGCTGCGTCTAGCTTTTGTTTGCATGCTGACTTGTGGAGGCCGTGGTTGGTCTTATGGCTGTTGCTTTCATTGTCTGTGTTAGTCGCTATCCGAATCGCCTTCTCTTCACTAGTGTCTCTTCATGGTACCACAAAATGAGGACATGGAAAGCTGAGACCTATCTACCGATAATAGAAATCGCCACAGAGCATGCTTTTGTCGATACACAGGCCACTTCATGATAAGTCCACTGTATTGGAGGAATGGCAGTATGACTTTGTGATGGGCTGGTATACGTATGCCTGTTCAGTCGAATTCAAATGATCTTTCTTTGAAGTAGATATCTAGTTTGCTCTTGAAGAATTCAGCTGTTGTTGCTTCAACTAACGTAGCTGGCAGGAATTCCACTGTGGTACCACTCTGTTAGCAAAAAAGTGCTTGCAAATATCTTTGTTTCTGTGCTTTATGTTGAGCTTGAACCTATGCCCTCTGGTCTGCGTAAAACTGGATGGCTCGAAAAAGTAGTCGTTATCAATATTATATAGATCCCTGATGAGCTTGAATATTTCAATTAAATCTCCTCTTAACCATCTATATATCAGTGGCATTAGATTTAGGGCTTCAAATCTTTCCATGTAGATATACTGTTTGATTTGCTGGACACGATTTGTTGCTCAGCATTGAACTTTTTCTAATAGCTGTGATTGCTTTTTCAATCTTGGTGACCCTGCCGAGTAGCAGTATTCGAGAATAAGTCTCACTAGAGACTTGTACATGACCGTGAAAGCAGATGGGTGAATGTTGGTAAATGTTCTCTTGATTAGTCCTTTTGTGCTGTACGCCTTGGATACAATATTCCCTATATGTATATAAAAAAAGGTTTCTGTAAATATGCACTCCCAAGTCTTTTTCTAACTCTGACGTTGATACAGGATGCATATCGGGCGTATCTGTCATATAGTATTTGGTTTGAGGGTTGTTTCTGCCGAAATGCATGACATGCGTTTTATCTGTGCTGAAAGATAGTTGACATACCTGTGACCACTTACATACTTTGTCTATGTTGTCCTGAATCTTACTGGTAGCTGGGTTGCCATATATCATTGTGTCATCTGAAAATATGTTTTGCAGTGGCAAGTTAGTCCGTCAGGTAGGTATATATATATATATATATATATATATATATATATATATATATATATATATATATATATATATATATATATATATATATATATATATATATATATATGGCACGCCGCTGGTCACCTCAATCCAGTCTGATGTTGTGTTGTTGATCCTTACTCTCTGGTTTCTGTTACATAGGTAGTTCCCTATCCATATTACTAAATTGTTAGCAATACCATAGCTTCTGAGTTTTGTTTGGAGTCTATGGTGTGGTACAGTGTCGAATACTTTTAAGAAGTCTAAATATACTGCATCAACAGGTTCATTTGTGTTAGTTTGGCTGTTATATCTTCGAGGTATTCTAGTAGTTGAGTTTTACATGCTCTATTATGTCTGAATCCTTGGCTGTTATATGTTCGAGTCATTCTAGTAGTTGAGTTTTACATGATCTATTGTGTATGAATCCATGCTGACATTTGGTAAATAGATTGGCTGTTTCCTGAAAATTTACAATGCTGTCTCTTATACAAGCCTCTAGGACCTTACTTAAGGTAGAGGTGAGACTGATTGGCCTGTAGTTGCTTGGGTCGTTTTTAGAGCCTTTTTGTGTTTCCCATTTTCCAGATGTCAGGTAATACGCCTTCTTCCAGAGACTTGTTAAAGATTATGCATAGTGGTGTACTAATTTCTTTAGCCGCTTCATTTAATAACCTCACTGGTATTTCAACATGGCCATTGCTTTTATTGGGGTTGAGTCCTCTCAATTTAGTTTCGATGGCAATATGTGTTGTTATTATTATGTCTTTTAGTACAATACCATTGCTTCTGGGGCTAATGATTGGTGTAGAACGAAGATTTTCTGAAGTGGAATATACTTGCTTTTTCTTTATCATCTTTAGTCATAGTGGCATTAGCTGGGTTACCTAGCTTGCTAACTGATTCATGTAGAACTGTTTTACTCTTGATATAGTTCCAAAAAGCTTTGGGATTTCTCTTGCTTTCACTTGCCACTTTATGTTCAAATGTCTGTTTTGCTTTTCTCATGCATGCTGTTGCTTCGTTTCTAACAATTTTGTAAAGGGCGTAATCTGTGGTTTTCTTTGTTTCAGTGTACCGTTTGTATGCCCGATTTTTGCTATTTAGTGATTCTGTTGTGGTACAGTCAAGCCAGAGTTGCTTTTTCTTACCACGTTTTTTATGAAGGAATATACTGCTCTTTCATTGTGATCAATGTTTTGTGTAGGAAGTTTCCAGCTTCTGATGCATTAATCTCGTGCAGATGATTCCAGTTAGTCTTACTTAAGTCCTTTCTCATTTCCATATACCGTCCTTTATTCAACAGTAGCTTTGGCTTAGCTATTTGTTTGCTTGTGCTTAAGATGTCAGGATGTAGTGATATTTGTAGAACATCATGGTCATTTTTTCCTAGTGGAGGTAGGTGGGTTATTTCATGGACGATGTTTTGGCTGTTTGTTAAAACTAGATCCAAAAGATTTGAAGTCTGATTTATTTATGTTGTGTTGCATTAGTAACTAGTTGCTGTAGAAAAATATCACTGCTAGTTTTAAGAATTGCATCTTCGTCTTCATTTGAAGAAAACCCAGTGCACCAGTTAATCGATGGAAAGATGAAATCCCCTACTATAAGAATGTAGTCTGCATTTGCTGTATCAACTTTTTTTAGTAGATTTACGAGTTTTATTATCATTTTGGGCTGTCTGAGTTGGAACTTCTGTAAATGCAACCACCAAGAATTTTTTCTTTTGTTGTGTCGTCCATGTACCACACACCGATTTCTTAAAGCTGTCATCATTTTGGATTTCACAGTTTTTAGCATTTAATGATAAATGGGTATATATGATGACTCCTCTTGATGGTTTACTATTCAGCGAGAGTCGGTACTTATCAATCTGTAGTTCGCTAATGTTTATGGTTGTGTTTTTGTTTGGTAAGGCTTGTTATTAGTATGGTAGCAGGGCGAATCGTGTGTACCAGTGCTTATTAATTAGACCATCTGCATTTATATATATATATATATATATATATATATATATATATATATATATATATATATATATATATATATATATGTGTAATGCATGCTCTAAGCACTTACAATTGATATTTATGTATAAGCCTGTTTAAAAAGATATGTCTTGAGATTTGATTTGAAACTGGATAGAGTGGGAGAGATTTTGATATCAAATGGTAAATTATTCCAGTTAGACGAAGCAGCAAAAGAGAAAGTTTTGTGGCAATATGTTTTTGTGCAAACGTTTGGAATTTCTAATAACATTTGATCTGCAGATCTGAGTTGCCGAGGAGGATTGTATATCTGTACAAGCTCAGACAGATAATCTGGCGCAGAGCCGTAAACACACCGATATGTTAGACTTAGAATTTTGAACAGTATTCTTTGTTCAATCGGAAGCCAATGCAGATCTTGCATGACTGGACTAATGTGTGCATGCTTGTTGCTTAAGGAAACAATTCGTGCAGCCGTGTTCTGAATTTTTTGGAGCCTAGAGATTAGTTCCTTAGGGGCACCGATAAGAAGGCTATTGCAATAGTCCAGTCTTGATATCACTAGGGCTAACACAAGCATGATGGCCGCTTCTCGTGTAATGTACTTTCTAATGTTCCCGATATTGCGCAGCTGCATAAAACAGATCTTACAGAGATAATTAACATGTTGTTCCATACTCAATTCACTGTCCAGCATAACGACGAGATCCTTTACATAATTAGATAGCTGAATCTGACTTGAACCAACTGTGATGGTATTTAACTCTGTCTTAGCCCGTCTAATTTTAGGTCCAACAAGTATAGCTTCAGTTTTGTCATCATTTAACATCAACATGTTTGAAGTCATCCACAATTTGATGTTATCACAGCAATCAGTTATTTCTCTGCTAGCTGTATGGCCGGCGGAAACGGATGGCAGGAAACTATTGATAAGCTGGGTGTCGTCAGCATAGAGATGACGCTGAAGATTATGCATCTGGATGACGGATCCTAGTTGATGAGTATACAACGTAAATAGAACAGGCCCTAATATAGACCCTTGCGGTATGCCACATGTAAGCTTGACTGACTCTGAAAGAGTACCGTTTATATAGACTGATTGGTATCTGTCTGTCAAGTACGAATGAAACCAATTCAAGGCAAAGCCTGATACACCAAACACGCGATTTAATTGAGACAAAAGCTTTTGATGATCAGTTGTGTTAAAACTCTTAGTAATGCTGTCTCTGTACTATGACATTGTCTATACGCGGATTGAAATGGTTCATAGAGCTTGTGTGTTGTTAAATGTACAGATAGGCATTTACATACTGCCCTTTCAACAAGTTTGGACATAAATGGCAGATTAGAAACGGGTCTATAGTTCTTTAATGTATCCTGGTCTAGTCCTGGCTTTTTAAGTAGTGGTTTGATCACAGCTACATGTACATGTATTGGTTACCGTTTTAAAATTTATATCATTGTTTATTTGAATACATTTTGATATCTGTCTTGTGTTAGTCTCTGTGTACTCACCAGTTAGCGTTTTTTACATTTTTTATGTCTTACGTGTTTGTGTTTCTGTTTTGTTTATTCATGTCTTCCCTTGTCCAAGGTTGTGTAGCTTATGTTTTCATAGCAATTCATAGTGTATTTGGGTGCCTCATTGTTGGGTATGTCTACAGTTTCTTCGCTTGGTACTGAGTATCAGTTTGAGAGTTGTGTTCATCTTGTGTGATGCTTGAACTGGTTTGGAGCTGGGTTCATCTTCTTCACAGTGTGTCTTGGACATAATAGAAATCCTGTGATTCTGAGGTAATGTTCATCACAGAGTTAAGATGGTAACTGATATTATCTGACAGTAGACAGAGGCCTTCACGATTATGGTGGACGTAGCCTATACATAGCCTCTCAGTATGGTTTATAACCCCGGGATTGATTTTTCAGGCACTATTACACAGAAAGTTGCTTTACCCTTTTATAAGGTGTAGCACATGCGTGCTAATATTGGACAGTCGGTAATTATCGGTGTTCATTGGCGGAACTCTTGAATTGAATAATATAGAACACATTGTTGGCGGTTCCTAATAACTGTCACCAACTAAACTAAAGTAATTGCATTGTTAATTTTATGGCTTGAAAGATGCACACGAAACTTGGTGCTAATACAAATGCCTCCACTTGCTAAAGGGGCTGGATACAAATTTATGGCACAAGCCGATCTGAGTCACCTAGCTCACTGTTGACGTCACAGGGCAATGTTCGTAGTGGTGAAATGAAAGCTCAAAACATAGATACGTGCTTTCTTGTCTCCACTGGTCGGCGTGGTGTGGCAGGTTCGGCGAGACATTAGTACAGCCACTCATCTCACATAATGGTTTAGATGTTAAGGGCCAAAATGGCATGTAGGCTGAAGGAAGTTCCCTAAGTTGACAGGTGGGAACCTTCCCTTTGACTTATTGAGCCGTACGCGGTGGCGTGAGTGGTCCTCGAAGCAAGCATAGGAACTGAAATAAGCTGTATTGGCATTGTTTGATAATACGGTTGAGCTCTATGCATTAAGCACGGATAATGTTCCTTGCTCTGAGCGACCCCGGTCCGACTGATGAGTATCACTGGAGAAGGTCCTTTTATACTGTATGGTGACCAATCAACAGTCACCATATCAGAGCTCGTCCAATCATCGTGCACGTCATAGGAAGACAACATTTGACGATCACATGTTTATGATGTCATGCTATCAACACATGAGCGATGGCATTCTTAAACAAACTTTGAGGAATATTTCAGTCCTATTTTCATTTACTGATATCTCCACTGACACTGAACCAATTTCAATTCTGACAAAAGATTCGTGAATCCTGGGGTTGATTCACACCAAGATGGCTGGAAAGGATCCCATATTAAGGATTCCCCAAATAACAAATTAATTATATCATTGGCATACCATTCCCCCACGCTCACAGCATAACGTAAGTGAGCTATCTCTTAGTGGGTCTCTCAACCATATTGGCTACACGCCTGACCTATAGGATCCACTTTGGTCTGTCCTGGATCAACTCGGCTACCTCGGGTCGGTTCGTACCCGACTAAGTGATCCACGCTACACCACCCCCCTCCTAGCTTGGCACTACGGTCATAGCGAATATTGCCTAAGCGGATTGCTCGCTATAAAGTCAGTGCTAGGCGAGAATTATAGATTTCTTGTTGGCGTGTACCCGAGAGGATAGAGTGACACGTGAGGTACGTAGTTTATAAGAGATAGCACATAAATGTGGGAAGAGGAATCGTGGTTTGGCATTCTTTTTGATTGCTTGTGGCCCAGGTTTCTTAGCCCAGGCCTTTTATTTTTTGTGTTATGCGTACTTTATTCACATATATTGCCTAATGCAATAGTTCACCTAGGACGTCCCCTTTCAGCGCGAGTAATTAATCCTCACGCAGAGCCACCCAGGCTCCAACATACCTAAATTAAACAAGTGAGACGCCTTTATAAGGAGCCACACGAAAGAATGTCGCCATTCCAATATAACTGTCCTATGCAATAGGACGTTTAAAAACATAATAAGAAAATATAAAAATATATGCTATGTTTTGATACTAAAGTGTCAAGCAGTCTCAGCTATTTTTGCCGAGACGGTGTGCCATACACAGTATGGTGTAGGGGTTACTTAATTCTCAGAATAATGACTCACCGTTCTGGGAAGGGTTTCAATTGCGTAAAATATATAATAATAATAATAAGAAAAGCAACTAATAATATATATATATGTCTAACAGCCAAGTCGTTGATAAATAACAGTCACTGTTCAGTCCTTGGTGGCGTGATATTATTAAAGATGATGACCTAAGAAAGTCTACTTTAAGTAAGTCTGAGTTGCCACGTCACTTTTCATTGTACAGAAGTAGCCTATCCAGTCTGCTGAGATATTCACGTCCATGTCCCTACCAGTTGGCGCATATGAGGATCGAGGTCAGAATAGCATTGTTGGCGTGATGCGGCCACTGACGCATGTTGATGTGTTGGTGAGAGAGGTGCTGGTCATAAGGTGTTGGCTGGTCTGGCTGATGGGCATGATTCTAACTATGGCGGTAATGAATACATTTTCGATGAATTCAGCAAAATGTACTGTTAGATTTACAACATTCATTATATTCTTCATGAAGATATTTAAGCTGTATTTTGACTAGAATCAAAATGAAATCCTGAAAATGTCAAAAAATTACATATATCGTGGTACTAAATGAAAACCGATGCCAGGATTTGTCAAAGATTTCCTGTGCTACTTTATCTATATATAGTACAGTTGGTAGGGGAAGATGGACTTGATACCTTGGATAAACTAGGAGTTATAGCTCCTCATAACTGAAGAATGATTTGGTCACCCTTTAACATGAAAGAGCCCACGTGGCCTTGTCGCATCGCCTCTTTCCTCATGTCTCGCATATATTTTAGGGTGCGGAGACAAGCGATGCTCTTTCCTTATACGGACTATATGTGTGGGACTGATATAACCAACGAAATGGTTTGTTGATCATATTTTTAAGAATCAGGTCTGATATTTATGACCTGTTCTTATGGGGGCGTGTTTTTAATTAATAACGCGCAGGTAGCTGTTGGATAATCCAGGGCTGGACTCCTAAGTGCTGCCACTTTGAAAAGGTGTGTGTTGAGAATATTTCGAAATTCTCGCATATGAATGTCTGTTTAGATTTTGATGCCGCTTTATGCCTGGCCCGTGATTGAAAACATGGTAAGTTTCTAGCCAAATTAGTAACAGTCCAGGTTGTACAAATTATTTGTTCAGTTTCAACATGATCATTTCTTAATGGCCAATTTACTGTACCTTTGTAATAGATTATGATCATTGACAATAATTACAACAAGAGGCGCAAGGGGCCTGTGTCGCTCACCTGGAGCACTATGCATTTTTGCCAAAATTGTTGGTGGGTGGTTTAGGAGTAGTCTTTTAAATGAGTTTGTGGACATTTTTGCAAGTCCAATATGGCCGCCAAACACGTTACATTTTGATTGGTCCACTGCGGCCATGTTTCTGACATAGATCCTTCCCTTGAACAAACTTTAGTGGCACTTGGTGCCTAATCATATCTCCCAAATTTCGGCCCAATCCACTCAGTGGTTCTGGAGTTGTTTGCCAAAAAATAGGTTATCAAAGTTGGCCGCCAAAACACTTGGCCAATCAAGTTTCCATGAACAAACATGGTGCAGCTCTTGCCCTAGATGATATTTCACGCAATTTGAATTGATCCCAAGCGATTTTGGAAAAGAAGATTTTTAAAGACATTTCTAAAAATCGACCAAAATCCAAGATGGCACGAGAAGAATACATTGCTTTAGTATGGGAGAGTTTGGCAGTTAATTGAACCAAGATGGCATACATAAGATAAACACAAAAATACACAAACATACATAAAACCAATTTCGGCCTCAAAATCTATCAAATAAAAAAATCAAATATGGCCACAAAACATGCTATAATATTGATTGGCCCACGGCAGCCAGGTTTTTTGATGGATCAATTTCTCTTGAACAAACTTCAATGGCCCTTAGTGCCTAATCATATATCACAAATTTTGGCCTGATCGCTTCAGTGGTCCTGAGGAAGAAGTTGTTTTTTGCGGAAATGAGGTCATCCAAGATGGCCACTGAACCATTTCGTCAATCATGTTCCCTTGAACAAAATTAGGTCAGCTCCTGCCATAGATCATATTTCAGGAGGTCTGAATTGATCACTCAAACCGTTTCAGAGAGGATTTTTAAAGACATTTCTAAAAATCGGATGAAATCCAAGATGGCCGCCAAACAAATTGGCCGATCAGCTTCATTTGAACAAAATGGAATCTCCATGCCGTAAGGATGCTTCCTGCCAAATATAATTTAAATCGGCACAGTAGTTCTCGAGAAGACATTTTAAATTTCCCATTGCTTTAGTGTGGGAGCCTTTGGCTGGAAAATGATCAAAGATGGCCGCCAAACCATTTATCCGACAGTTTCAAGAATTGCAAATTTGAGATCAGAATACCCAAAATCCTATATAGAACCAATTTCGAGCTCAAAATCCATCAAGTAAAAAAATCAATATGGCCGCCAAACACAATATATTTTGATTGGCCCACTGTGGCCATGTTTTTGGACGGATCAACTTCTCTGGAACAAACTTTAATGGCCCTTAGTCCCTAATCATATATCGCAAGTTTTGACCTGATCACTTCAGAGGTTCTGGGGAAGAAGTCGTTTTTGCGAAAACCAGGTAATCCAAGATGGCCGCTGAGCCAATGGGTCAATCAAGTTCCCTTGAACAAACTAGGTTCAGCTCTTGCACTAAACCATATTTTGTGAGTTCTGAATCGATCCCTCAAACGGTCTTGGAGAAGAAGATTTTTAAAGACATTTCTAAAAATCAGTCGAAATCCCAGATGGCCGCCGGCCAAATTGGCTGACAGGCTTTATTTGAACAAACTTCAATCTCTATGCCTTACGGATGCTTCCTGCCAAATATAATTGAAATCGGCCAAGAAGTTCTCGAGAAGAAGACATTTTAAATTTCCCATTGCTTTAGTATCAGAGCTTTTGGCGTGAAAATGATCTAAGATGGCCACCAAACCCCTTATCCGACAGTTACGAAAATTCCAAATTTGAGATCGGAATACCCAATAACCTATATAAAATCAATTTCGGCCTCAAAATCCATCAAATAAAACAATCCAATATGGCCGCCAAACATGCTTTATTTTGATTTGTCCACGGCGACAATGTTTTTGACGGAGCAACTTCTCTTGAACAGACTTGCATGGTGCTTAGTCTCTAATCATATCTGGACAATTTCGGCCTGATCCCATCAGCGGTTCTGGAGAAGACGTTATTTTCACTAAAACTAGGTCAACCAAGATGGCGACTGAACCATTTGACCAATCAAGTTCCCTTGAACAAACTTGGTTCAGCTCTGGCCTTAGATCATATTTCATGAGGTTTGCTTCAATCCCTCCAGCGAGTTAGGAGAAGATTTTTAAAGAGTTTTCTAAAAATCGGCTAAAATCCAAGATGGCCGCTGGCCAAATTAGTCGATCGACTCCGTTTGAACAAACTTGGATCCCTATGTTATAAAGATGCTTCCTACCAAATATAATTGAAATCGGCCTAGCGGTTCTTGAGAAGTCATTTAAAGGAAAAGTTGACGGACAACGGACGGACGATGGACGGTCGCCACACCGTAAGCTCACTTGGCCTTTCAGGCCAGGTGAGCTAATAAACCACTGTTGAAGACTCGCGAGACGACCAATCAGCGTGTCCGTATTTACTGGGGTGTTGGTGGGTGTATATAAGTTCACGAGGCTTTCTGTATACAGTCAGCTGGTCTATCCCGTTGTTGTTGTTGTTTTCGGATATTCCTCCTCTTGAAGGAGCACCATCTAGGCCGACATCCTAGCCGCTCAGTGTGTTCCATTCTGTACTATACAATGCGCTATTTACAGGTTCAGATATGGAGCCACTGGCCGCTTGAGCTGTTGACCGAGACGTAGATACAGTACAGTATTTTAACTTATTTACAGTACTATTTACACGATTAGAGCGTATTCACGCTGTCACAGACATATGGCAACCCAGCTACCAGTAAGATTCAGGACAACATAGACAGAGTACGTAAGTGGTCGCAGATATGGCAACTATCTTTCAACAGAGACAAAACGTATGTCATACACTTCAGCAGAAATAGCCCTCAAACCAAGTACTATATGACAGATACGCCTGATATGTATCTTGTATTAATGTCAGAAATAGAAAAAGACTTAGGAGTGCATATTGACAGAAACCTTTCTTTTGATATACAGCACAATAGGACTAATAAAGAAAACATTTACCAACATTGACCCATCTACTTTCACGCTCTTGTAGAAGTCTCTAGTGACACCTATTCTCGAATACTGCAACTTGGCATGGTCACCAAGATTGAAAAGGCAATCACAGCTATTAGAAAGAGTTCAACGTCGAGCAACAAAACTCGTCCCGCAAATCAAAGAGTATAGCTACATGGAAAAACTTGAAGCCCTAAATCTAATGTCACTGAAATATAGACGATTTCGAGGAGATTTAATTGAAACATTCAAGCTCATCAGGGATCTATATAATATTGATAAGGACTACTTTTTTGGGCCATCCAGTATTACACAGACCAGTGGGCATAGGTTCAAGCTTAACATAAAGCGCAGCAACAACAATATCCGCAAGCACTTTTTCGCTAACAGAGTGACACCACAGTTACAATAGTCGAAGCAACAACCACAACAGTCGAATCATTCAAGAACAGACTAGATATCTACTTCAAAGAAAGAACATTTGAATTTGACTATACATGCTATATGTATACCAGCCCATCACAAGGTCATACTGCAATTCTTCCAATACAGTGGACTGATCTTTGAGTAGACTGTGTGTAGACAAGAACATGCTCGGTAGCGATTCCAATGACCAGTAGATACATCTCTGCTTCCACGTCCACGGTTTGTGGTTGCATGAAGAGACAATAGCGTAGAGGAGACTTGGATAGCGATGAACACAGAAAATGTAAACAACAGTAATAAAACCAATCACAGGTTCCATAATTCATCATGCAAACAAATGCTAGGCGCAGCAGGATGTAACCATGAGTGTAGGTGGCACATCGCAGCTGACGCGGGGAACACCCATCTGCACCAGAGCAGTTCCACAAAATAGAGCTGAAGCCTTAAATCTAGTGTCTTAAGCAACAACAGTCAAACCATCAAGACCATACTAGATATAATCTAGCCTCATGTAACCTCATGTAGTTACTGGACGAAAGGATTTCTCCCATGTGTCCAGATCCTCGCCTTCACAATTCTCTATATACTGAGTTCTGCATCAAATTTTTACACCATTTCTTGCTGCTTCCAATGTCTGTCCAGCCACGCTTCGAATGCCTTTACTGTTGGAGCACTCACTACTAATTCAGGTAGGTTGTTCCATGGCTCTGCAATCCGTATACAGAAACTGTTCTGTCTCTGGCTAGTCCTTGCTCTTAGTTGTTGACTCCCTGGGTAGGATCTCTGGACCAACATCTATGTCATACACCCCCTGCCACATCTTATAGCCCTCAATCATGTCGCCTCTCAGTCGGCGGTTAGTTAATGTTGGTAGCCTCATTTTCACCAGACGCTCTTCATAGCTAAGGTCCCTTAACTCTGGTATCAGCTTCGTGGCTCTTCTTTGGACATTCTCCACTGTAACATTGTCTTTCTTAAGTCGTGGATGCCACACTGCATTAGCATACTCGAGGTGAGGTCTGGCCAGTGCCTTGTACAGCCATAAGAAGTTGTCCATGTCTAGGTGCACGAATGTCCTCCGGATCAGCCCCGCCATTTTTGTTGTATTGTTGACCTTCTTACTTGTATGATCCTCGAATGAGAGCTGGCCATCTACTGTGACACCCAGAGTTTTCCCTTTGTTGATCTTAATCAGTCTATGCTTGGGCCCCTCTTCACTGTCACCTCTCCTAAAGTAATCATTTATGTACAAGACAAAGAGGACTGGTCCTAGCACACTGCCCTGGGGGGGGGGGATCCCCCTGATACCCGTATTCCATTCTGATGTGGAGTTGTTGACTATAACTCTCTGTGATCTGTCTGATAAGAAAGCTTTGATCCATTGATGGGGTTGTCCTGGTATTCAATATCTCATTAGCTTACTGAGGAGACGCTGGCGAGGTAGTCTACCAAACACTTTCATAAAATCAAGATATATAACATCTATGTTGCTGCCTCCCTCTAGTTTTTGTATCCATCCATCTAGCACCTTCAACATCTGCAGTGGCGTGGCTCTGCCTGAAATGAAGCCAAACCGTGTATCACTGAACATGGAGTTACATTTCATGTGTTAAATGATATGGTCTCTGATGATTGATTCCATCACCTTACACAATATACAGGTTACGCTCACTGGCTTATAGTTGCCTACTGACGTCTGACTCCCTTTCTTAAAAATAACAGTTATATTCGCTGTCTTCCAATCATTTGGTACCTTGCCTGTGCTGAGTGCTGTATTAAAAAGTATTGCTAATGGCCTAGATATAACCGAATACGTTTCTTTTAGGATTATCGGATTTACTCAGTCAGGGCTTGGTGACTTGTCAATTTTTATCACTGACAGCTTTTTCTTGACCTCTTCTTCTGCAATCTTACTATCAGCCAGGGCTGTGTCGCCTTCTATCCTCCTTTCTGGTCGATCTTCTAACTGCGGCTCCCTAGTGAATACACTGGCAAAGAAGTCTGAAAGTACCTGGGCTTTCTCCTCATCTGATGCCGTTAATTCTCCTTCTTCCTCACCTGCTTTAGACGTAACCAGGTCGGATATTGCCTTTGTTGTCTTCAATTTACTCTTCACATATTTCCAAAGCCGTTTGGGGTTTGTTCTGGCCTCACTAGCTATCACCTTCTCCATATCTGTCTGCAATTTTCTAGCTATGACCCTCACTCTGTTTCCCTGTTTAGTATATTCTCTGTATTTCTCAGGGTCGCTCATCTCCATGTACCTCTGCCAACACCACCGCTTCTTCCACACTGTATCTGCCGTAGCTTTATCGAGTTTTGTGCCGCTCTTTCTTGCTTGAGGTACTTGTGTCACAGTCTTACTTGGTACATGTTTGTCCTCTGCATTACGCAGGGCTTCCAGCAAAATCTGCCATTGGGTCTCCACATCATTATCACCTTGCTCTAATGCATGCTCCAAGTTAATGTCCAGCTCTCTGCTCATTTCTGCATACTTCCCTTTGTAGTAGAAATATTTCCTAAACATCTTCTTGTAGCTATTGTCATAGCAGTTGAAATTCAATGCTAAGATACAATGAGCGATGTTCCCCACTGGTGCCTCATTCTCCACATTTCTCTCCATCCCTTCTTCCTTTGTTAGAATCAGATCTAAGAGATGAGGCTCATTTGATTTCCGCCCTCTAGTAGGTTCTGTCACATGTTGGAAAAGGTAACTATTTCTCAATCCCTCCATAAACTTGTACTCCTTATTTTCTGTTCCTTCTCCTGATGTCGTCCATGTAGTCCAATCTATGCCCGGGTAGTTGAAGTCTCCAACAATAAGCACATGGGAATGGTTGCTGCTCACTGCTTCCCTGATCAAATGCCTCATAGGTCATCATCTTTATTTCTTCCTGGACTTCTGTACACACATCCGATCACTACTTCTTGATGCTCTCTAAGCTTAATGATAACCCACACTGACTCCTCAAATACTGTGTTGAACATTGTGTACCTGGCCCTGTCTGACATATATTACTATACCTCTGCCCCTTCCAGTATCTAAGTTTGTGGTGTAAATTTCATACCCATTTATTTTGACATCTGCTTCTGTCAGGACAAATCTTGCTGTCTTAGGTTTCGCTTCTGCCATAGCAATAACATCTGGTTGTGCTGAGGCGTGCTGCACACGGAATCGTAATTCGGTCATTTTTATTAGATAATGTTTCAGCATTTGTGTACCAACATCTCAGCTCACAATCGCTCTCATATCTCTTGCACTTCTCGCCATGCCTTTGACCTGTGTCCTTCCGAAAACTATTTGCATCGCTTGCCTTATTATTTACATCACCTGTACTCCTTCCTTCTGCATCGCTATAATCTGTTGTACACTTCTAAAATATTTGACTCTGACCTGTGAGCTTCTGTTAACAATTTACACTATTTACATTCATACTGCTGGTATTCTCTTCCAAATCTTTGGTATTCTGGCTACTCTCTTGTTTCTGGGTGGTCCTCTTACATGATAGACAAATTTTCCCGAGTTATCTTCCTGCGCTCTCCTCTTTGCCTCTGCTGTAAGTGTTTTAACATCTTTGCACTGTGCCTTAGATAAATCATGCTCGATGCTTACTGTGGAAAAGGGTTCTGCTGCCCCATTCAGTTTGTAGGTGCTTCTCAGCAATCGTGTTTTAGTAACAGCTGATTCCAATGTGATGAGTAATGGTCTGGCCTGCTGATTTTCCCTAGGCTTGCCCAATCTAACCACCATTGTTATGTTCTCACTGCTGAAGCTTTCCATCTCCAACGGTCCCTTGCAGAGGTCTGGCACAAATTTAATATCTTCATCCACGCCTAGTCTTAGAGTCAGTGGCTGTACTCTTTCTAGCTCTATGTTTGGTTTTCTAGCCTCTTCGTCCAGCTTCTGTTTTATTTTTGATTCAGCTTCTTTGCTTCGTGTGTCTGTAGATTTATTAGAGGTAACTATCTTGGGCATGCTTTCTTCATCCACGTCAAATTTCTTCTCACGCTTGTCCAGATGTTCACTCTTCTCCTCACTCTCCACTACTATCTTCTCTGCCGCTTTCTTCTCGAGAATCTGCAACTTCTCCTCTTTCTCATCTATCCCATTTTGTAGCCGTAACACCACAAAATTCATCTTCACATGAATGGTTTTGTCATTCTGCTCAAACGTATTTTTACACTCTCTATACTGTTCACCAATTGGTCAGCCACATTATTGATCACATGCAGGGCTGTATTTAAGGGGGGAGGGGGGGGGCAAGTGGGGCAAAATCCCCGGGGTCCCCACAAGCAAGGGACCCCACAATTTAAAAATGAAAAAGAAAATTATGCACTTTTTTGGAAGTTTTAGGACATTTAAAGTAAACTTTATTAGTTTAAAACTCTTAATCATGCATTTAATTCTATTCTAATATGTGTGGGGGCCCCAATGTTAATTACGAAAATTTGCAAAATAAAATAATTTTACAATGAAAGAAAGCGCCATAAGTCACCATAAAAGTAGACTCTCTAGCCTCTCAGAGCATCTAGATGTAACATATTTTCTGTGGGAGGACCCCCAGCTCCCCCCCCCCCATCGCTCATTCTTTGCCCAAGGCCCCCCACATATCTAAATACGGCCCTGATCATATGTAAGATATTGGTCACTCCTTTATTTCAGTAACTGCAATACCAGTGCAACTCTTCTCCCGGTTTAGTGTCATAAAAACATAATTTACCTCAGGATCTTTGCTTTGATTAACCTCTACCTGAACAATCACTGGACTTTTGGCTTCTTTGACATAATTTGCTCTAGAATTGCATTTATTTATACCAGTAGCCATCTTGTTTATTTTCCAATAGTTAGCCGGAGGATGACGTCACTGTTGAGAAACAGAGAAAGATTTTTTTGATTGGACTGAGCAAGCCATAGTTCAGTTCAGTTCAGTTATGGACATCCCACCTCTTAATACGGTGCACCCAGGAAATCCTGGTGAATTCATGTTGAATCCTCTTCGTAGATAGTAGGTATGATTGTAGTGATTAAGGAATGTTGCATCCATGAGATTGTTAAGATGGTGGTAATTCCATTGTGGTTCGCAAGTTCTGAGATTGCTAACTCTTGGGGTATGTCAAGAATAGGTAATGGTCCAGGTGTTCTTATTGCCTCACGCCTCTCTGTTGGCACCTTCTTACATGGATTTTGAAAAGATAGTCTCTGCTGCAGTTCTCCACTTTCTAAATCACATCTGTCAGCTTATTCCCTGCCAGATTGGTTTCTTCAAGGATTGAGGAACTGTCGAGTATCAGCTGCACTATCTGGTTAGATCCCGAGCATCTTGCCTACCTCTTGCTCCTCTTTGAGTGCCAGTTGTAGGATACTATTAAGCCTGGATATATAGTAGGAATGCAAGTCGTCGTATGCTTTTCATCTCATGATCAGATGTTGTCTATCTTCTGCTTCTTCCTGACACATTGAGCAAGTTAGTTCTCCCTTGTACTGATTAAATTGCGCTCTGTTGGATTGTAGTGTATAGGCACTTGTCAAGAGGTTTGTCTTGATCACTGCTTTTCTACTTCCCTTGGACACGAACCTACAGAAGATCACACATGATGAGTCCTTCCCATATGGATTACAGATGGGTTAAGAAACTGCAGGGACACTTTCTCCTCAATCGCCACACGCCACTTGTCTGTCTATTCGCACAGAGCTTTCCGTACTCTTTCCTTCCACATCTGTTTGGTCAGTGGTTCTTTCAATATGGCCCAAGCCATAGGGAGCTGATACTTCCATAGAGGACGCTTCAGCAAGGAGAACCGGCTATGAGCGCTAATAGGCTTAATAGCTACCTCCTGGAATGCTAGATCATACTCTCTGGACTCTGACTTCCGACATATACTTCCGAAGAGGGACAGTATCTTCTTGTCAATTGTGGCTTCTACAGGTTCGGCCCCAAATAGGCAGTAGACTACAGCACTGGCATACCTATCTGGTAGTGCGTGTACCTGCTTCAGTTTAGTACGCTGGGCCTTCTCAAGTTGCTGGATATCTACGACCCTCAGACAGCAGGCTTCCAGACCATACGTCAATCTGGGGCTGACGAACAGCGCCCAAATCTTGTAGATTAGCTGAGGATTGAGACCTCACCTGCCAAGAAGAGCCGCACTCACCAGGGCATACATGGTATGGCATGCACTATTCACGACAGGACTAACTTTAACACTGCCATCTCCTGTCCTGTGAATTCCCAGGTGAAGAACATCTTCAACAGCAGGGACTGCCTCCTGACCCGGCTTAAACCTTGGTGGCTCCACACCTTTGTGAGCATGAGCCAAACGTGTACCCTTACTCACATTGTGCAGAAACCCTTCACTTGTGGAATACAGGTTTGCTATATTCAGGAGTATCTGCATATGCAGTGGAGAGTCTGCTAGATACATGACGTCGTCGGCACAGGTAGGAGCTGAGATATCTATGTACCCAATCTTCATACCAACCTTTGAGGCTTCCACCTCTTTCATCCAAGGATTGATGTACTGGAGGTATCAGCGTGTAGAGATAATACCACCCTATCTCACGCCTTGGCTCAATTTAACCAGCCCTATGCCCTTCCCATTTTACTCTGAACTTCGGCTTGTGATACTTAGCTCACTTAAAAGGTTCCATAGATATCCTGTGGGTCATATAAAGCGCATTTTATGCATAAGTCCTTGTATCTATACCACATCAAAGGCCTTCTCTGCATCGCGTGCGACTAGGTAGAGTTGACTCTTTATCTCTTTTCTTTTGCCCCCATGATTGTTCAGTGACCAACAGAGCAGCATTCATACTTGAGCTCCCCTCTCTATACCCTCTCTGCAGATCGGACTGGTATGCAACCAGTGTATCTTTCGCCCTTGCAAGTCAAATCTTTTCCATAACCTTCTCAATGACTGTCAGAATGGTAATTTCTCTGTAGCTGCCTGGTGTGATGGCAGATTTGCCCTTTTTCGGCACCGGAGTTATCCGTCCATCTTTAATGATATCATGTATACAGTAGTAGTCTCATGTGAGGCTGTACGTTATTGTTCTAGAACAAAAGAATTATCGATTCTTTTGTTCTAGAAGAAAAGAATCAATAATTCTTTTGTTCTTGAACAATGGCGTACAGCCGCTCATGACATTTTTGGGATTCTATTTTCTGTACGTTATTGTCTAAGAGAACAATGGCGTACAGCCGGTAGAAAGAACAATGATGTACAGCATTTAAAATAAAATCATGTGCAACTTTCTTAATATTTACGTATTTAGTGTAGATTTTTAAACAATGATTTAAAACAAATTTTGTATTAGCGAGAAGTAAATAAGTGTGTGATGCATTAAAGACATTATGCGTTATTACCTTACAAAGTGGCTGCTAATTTAAGTGACTGAGTTAACGAATGTGAAACTGCCGTTAATGCGATTTTGCAGCAGATGCATGACTCTGAGGTCGCTGGATTAAACGTAGATCTACCCTTTTCAACTGATGAACATGATGATAACCTTACATTTTTGGATACTACGTTTTACCATCCCAATGTTACAATTCCTCAAATGTGTGCATCTGATGAGCATAATGGCATTGCATTACATAACGTAAATTATTGCGATGACAACTCTGTACTGGTTCCTGATTACCGTGAAGTCATTCTTGTACTGACTATTATGAATAGTGACGCATCGGTATTCAATTATCTGTATAATTTTTATGATTATGGAGTAGATGTATTCACGTGTATGTCATCTGTGTGATCCGATGATAGAGCAGAACATGAACGTAACTTAAATTTTACGTATGATAATGCTGTAGATCAGCCTACTCATGACATCGAAGACTTAATTCCTGAACTATTTATTCCTGATAGGAGTACCATGTCATCCTTTAGCAATTATCCTCAGAATATTATTGATTATGATGCAATCGTACCTATGCAACCTGCTTATACCAATGATCTAGCCACTCATATGAGAACTGAACTATCTATTCCTCATATGTCTACAGTACCATCATCATCGTCATCATCATTTTTCAATTATCCTCATAATGTTTATGATTATGATGTAATTGAGCCTATGCATTCAGCTTCAACCGATGTACATGATGGATGCGACCTAAATTTATTTGACGTGGCGCCAGTTCCTGACTGCATTGTGCCTTCTCCTAATGATATATCTCTGGATTTAGCATACCTTCCTGATGATTCCGTATATTGCAGTGATGTAATCATACCTACTCAACAAACTCTTATTGACACACATACAAATCATTCGGTAGATGAATTTAGTCTCATCACTGGTGAAATCACTCATTGTATATCGGAGAATATAGCGCTTACCGAAGACCTTCTTAATTGTTATTTGCAATGCGCTCACTGTCTTTGCTGACTATATATCTGTGGAGACTGTGCGCAAATACTACAGTAAAAAGTATTGTATCGAAGGTACTGAATATAAGGTATCTTTTAACAGTTATCCTATAGCTGATACCCCACTTTCTCATTCTAAGTTTGTGTCTGGTGTCTTTCAATCTTTGCTTGACATGTATAGCGAATATAGTAATGTTTAGTTAGCTGAATGACCACATGAGAATCGAGTTGATTCACCCTTCTTTGGAAATGCCAATAGCCATGGATTTTAGGCCATGGAATGAAATTATGCCTGACGTAATTTTAGAACCAGTGGAAAAGTCATTCAGTCAAACACTGATTGTAGGTTATCAGACGGTTTTGAATTCCACGATTTTCACGTAGAGGACTACTACTCAGGTGGGTGAAATGATACTCTCCTAGGCTCGACTGATTCTAGACATTTAAATTTATTAAATTTACATTCATCTGATATAATTGCATACATTCGTATTAAAAATGTATTATACCCATTTGCGCTGAATATCCATTTTGTTTCGCGGTAGAATATTTTTAGGAATAAAATTTATTGAGAAAATGAACAAAATAAACTCTACATGTAAATGGCGTAATTTGATACATAATAAAACATATTTGACACATATGCCACGTGAGTATCATATAGCTTGCTCTATTCCTGAGCGTGAAATTAATAGTACTGATTGGTATAAATTTCAGGAACATTTTTGCAATCAATTTTCTATTCAAGTCTACTCAGAGTCAACACATGAATGCCTATTCATATGCGCTTTCCCGAGTTTAGCATGTATCAATCTTATGCATCCAGAGCATGATAATCATATATCCTTGATCATGTCTATCGCCGCATTCCTTATGGTACATAATCACTGTATGCAATGTAATGCATCATACGGTAGTGATCACACATGTGCTGCATGGTGCTCTACATGTTACGAGGCATGAATTATGGATATGTTCGCTTTCATGGGTTAGACAGAGTGGATCAGTTCGTTAGCTGGCTGACATGTGTTAAGGCTACGTGTGCCGGCAAAATAAATCAATAGCAAATATGTTTTCTCTGACTACTTGGTGATCACACACAATGTTCATGCCTATGATTCTCTTTTACTCCTTCAATGCATTTACAAAACTGCTAACCTACATCTTAAGCCTACAAATATTATCATGCTTGGTCATGCAGTTCTCATTTAACATAGGCAATATACGTTTTATCAATTCCATTAACTTTTTTCCTCTTTCATTACGTAAGGTGGGCGATGCTTTTAATCTTCCTGTTCATAAGGGGACATTTCCCCATCAGCTCAACACACCTCAGTATTGGGGCAAAGTAATACCCTTTCCCGAGTGGGAGATATTCTGTCCACAAAATATGAATGCGAATGAATTCATTGAATTTGATCGATGGTACAATGAACAAATATCTAGACACGAGCACTACGATGTTGATAAAAATCTCATCGGATATTGTTGTGATGACGTAACCATCTTAGGTTTAGCCATGTCTAGATTTAAGACTTTATTTTCTGAATCGACAGATGGACAAAATCCATTTGTGACAGGGATAACACCAGCGGGTGCGTGTAATGCTGCCTATTGCACTTCATGGCTTCGACCTGAGAGCATACAGACTTCACCTAATTTCTCACTAAGTGAAAAACACGCTTATAGTGTGTTGGGCATAGAATGGATGGAATGGGTCAGTCAATGCGAGGGTTGCCCAAATCGCCCATGCACTAAATGGGGTGAACAGAAAATATGCAGCCATTATGTAGATGGAATTGATGCAACGGAAAATACTATTTTCGAGTTTTTAGGATGCAAATCTCACGGGCATGAGTCTGATTGTTGCGGTGATAAGCGTGATACAACATATACACCATATGGTGATCAGATATACGAAGAAGCATATTCTGCTCTTCAATACCACATTTCTTTATTTGAATCACACGGATATACGATGAGAATTATGTGGGAATGCGACTTTAAGAAACAAGTAGTTGATTCCTCTGCACTAAATGATTTTATCACCGAATTGGACTTAGTATCCCCACGTGAAGCACTATTCAGTAGACGTACATCCGCAATTCGTATATTTATGGAAGTGGATGAGCATACCATGCTCGAATATTTAGACTAGGTTTCCATGTATCCGTCAGTGATGAAACAATGTCATTTCCATATGGGCCATATACGGTACTAAGAGGCGATGACTTGAGTGATAAGACAGTGCATGACTTCTTTGGTCCTATTAAATGCAAAGTCCTTCCACCTCGTGATTTATACTTGCCTGCACTACCTGCTAGAATTAATTCACATCTTATGTTTGTACTATGCGCTGAATGCACAAAAAATGAACAATCTTCCGCATGCGAACATACAGAAGAACAGTGCAGTTTACGTGGAACATGGACTACGCCAGAGTTACAGCTAGCTATATGCTGTCGCTATGTTATTAAAAATGTATGAAGTTTAGCATTATCACGTGTCATCGCAATATGAGCAGCATAGCTACTATGGGTTATTTTCAGAATACATCAACCAATTTCTTGAGAATTAAAAAAGAAAGTAGCAATTATCCTGATTGTGTCAGTAGTGAGAGTGAAAAGGCGAATTACGTGGCTAACTATTATAAACATGAAGGAATACAGCTCAACCATGCAAAAATATTGAATAACCCGGGTTTGCGCTATGTTGCTAAATCCTGTTTGAATATTTTGTGGGGACGATTTTCTCTTCGTGATTATACTAAGAATAGCATGATATCAACACGTAAACATCTCCTCTCCATTCTGAATGATGAAAGTAAAACTGTAGGCTCCATTACATTCATGAACGATGGTCTTCTATTGGCCTCCTATTCAGTCAATGATGAGTACGTCGAGTCCCCATTAAATACCAACTGTATTCTCGCATCTTTCGTGACAGCTTATGGGGGAGTAAAGCTGTATGAAGTCTTGTCCTTACTCGGCCGTCGTGTTGCCTATCATGATCCGGATTCAGTGGTATTTAGTACCTGTGAAGGTGAGCCTGCCATTCAAGAACGAAGTGGGTATCTAGGTTATTGGATGAGTGAAATCCCCTCTGACTACGAGTTAACAAGTTTTTGCGCACTCGGTCCAAAAAACTATAGTTTTGAAATGACGCGTCATGATGATCCATCGATTGTTAAACAGGTATCGAAGGGTAATGGTTTAACACGGGGTACTGTAAAAAATCCATTGAACAAATTCTAAACGATGGTGAAATTACAGATAGCAATAGCGTACTACTAAGCTACCCATCTAAGATCATGCGCACGTCTCAATTTAGAATTCTTTCAGTCAATAGCATTAAGATCTTCAGACCCATCTTCAAAAAATAAATTTTGAAACTGGGTGTTTTATCTTCAGTACCATTACTACCATATGGTTACACTATCGTAGTATAAATATAAAGAGTAACATTGCACTTTATCAGTCAGTACGTCAGTGTTATCCATAGACGACGAAGCCGCACTTGCTGCCCACACTTTGATAGCATATATCGATAGTCTGTGTACCGCTGATAAGGATAAGATGCGCGCATTGTTTATGAGAAGCATGCGGTTCACTTTAAGAGATGGTATAATTAATGCGGGAAGATTGTACTCAAATTAGCTGAATATGGGAGAGACATAGTATATTGGTTATGAGTATTATTGTTGCGAAGTTACATTAATCGATGCCTTCTCATTCATAACTTTACATATGCTTAGTTATCACTCATATCATATTTCAGGTCTTATATTACCGCACCCACAACAATATTTTGACTGTAAGTTGATGGCAGCTTAACCACCATGAACTTACAGACAGAAAGTTTTCAAAATATTTTGTGTATCCAGCGATAATACACATTGACTTTAGTGTACTGCGGCTCACAACCGTGTAATGGTTAAAAGTTGCTCATAAAGTGTGCGTTGAGTAGTAGAAGGCGTGACATTGTTTGTCGTGTGTGTATATGTTTGTTATTGATCGAACAAACATGCGCCATACGTTCAAATTAAGCGTGTCTATTTATGCCATTGTAACAGATGTGTGCCTCTGTATGCCATTGATTGAGGAAATTTCTGTACGTCATTGGGTGTGTACGGTATTGTTCGCCAGATGGTGTTCAAGCTGTGTGTGGCTGTACGTTATTGTCCCTAATGAGATATAAATTCTATAGTTTCACGCTATGACTATACATTCTCCATAATGGCGTCTGATCATTGCTTTAAATATTTAAAGCGCTCAACATTTTGGTGCAATCTTGGTAATTCACGAAAAGCTCGTACAATACGTTTTGGTGAAAAGTGGTGCATTGATCTATGTCAGTTTCATCCTGATGGTTATCCTACCAAACGCGGTTTATATCTCCGCATAGTAGCATTTAAACAGCTGTTACAAATCATAGCTGATCTTGAAGATGCAGCAAACGTGCATGCAAAAAAGAAGGCGTACTATTTACATATTCATTGGTCAATTCTGTTTGCATTTCTATCTGCGACGATTTTCCATGTATTAACATATGCTACATTAATGGCTCTGACGTAGAACCACGCCCCACATGTTGTGGTATATACCTCAAAAACGATGAGTGGGAATTATTGAAACAGAATGCGAGTAATTTGCAGGCAGCATTACCTAACCTTTACGTGCCTCCTGACATGAACGGTGACACACTGTTTAGCATGATACCTCAGTGCTGTTTACGGTGTGAAAAAATACATCCACTAGCAATTGTGCAGAAATATCTAATCTCGCTACGCTTACTACAGACACCATATACCTCGATGAGTTTTTTTGCGATGATGATGATGATGAACTAAATCTCGCCAATGATGAACTTGCGTATGATACCATCAAACTGTGTCAGTATTGTAAAACTATGTGTCAGTCACACCATTATTATCCTACAGATCATGTGCAAAAGATTAGCCAGAAATTATTCGCATTCATGCTGTGTGAAAAGATACAATCGATGGCTGTGCAAGATTGTTATGGGTGTCTAGTAAATCATCAGAGTCAACATGAACATTCTTGTTTAGGTATTGATGTGAACCTTCATCTAATTGACAATTTTGAACTGTATAACGAGGCAGCATTATTAGAAATGGCGAAGCTGAATATTGCGCTCAACTTGCCAACCATTATGATATATATATATATCAACATCATACTCATTTGTACTGCATGTGTATGACGGAATGGTATAGGTACATTGTGGATGTAATATATGAAAACCAGATGTTATCACCATAACTATAATTAATATTTACTCTATGCACATATTAATGAAGTCGTTGCTTTCACGTTATATACCTGCAATAATAGTATCAATTCAAAAACATAATTAAGAAGGTGGAACCTTATTTGTCTGTTTTTCATTTAAAATTAACCGTACTTTGTTACGCATTAAAACGCACGGTTAATTTAAAATAAAATCATGCCTTTTAAAGGTCCCACCTACTTAATTGATTTTATATGCCTTTTAAAAGACACCACCTAATTAATTGTTTTATTTCGTCAATCGCAACTTTGGAAAAATATGCGGTGTCTTATTTGGGTTTTTTATTTCATAAAATCGTATATTTGTAACAATATGTGTCTTATTATTGATGTCAGTATTAATAAAAAAAAGTTTTAGAATTGGATTTCACTTGTTCTATACTAGCACCTTGCCCTCTCTCTCTCTCTCTCTCTCTCTCTCTCTCTCTCTCTCTCTTTATCTATTGCTAACTTACTGTTCGCTATTCAGTAACCATTGATAAAGTATTCGCAGAAGAGTAAATAGTAACTATATATTACATCATAGAGTTATGACACCATTGCGACGGTTCACGTATGTTCTGTTTCAACTAAGGTATATATATATATATATATATATATATATATATATATATATATATATATACGTATACGTATACGTATGAGGGTATGCCTCCTTAGTCGTATGTGGACGTACGCATGCCAACGCGATGGCAACATCACTTGACTGCAATACGACGTTACGTCACCAATTTACTATGATTGTCTGTGGGCCAACACAGTGCAGTAAAACTGAGACGATAAAAGCTCTAATAAGAGATCCCTCTGCCATTGCTACGCCTCCACAGAGGATTGTGTGCTGCTACGGTGCATGGTAAGACAGGTCTAGCGATTTAGCGAAAGAAGTTGAATTTATAGAGGGTGTGAATGTTGAACTAGACAGAAGTTCAGAACATTGGTGGCACTCGATGATTTGATGAATAAATGCGATGAGAATGTGGCTGACCTATTACAAAATGTTCTCACCATGAGAATTGTAGTGTCATATTTGTCACACAAAATCTGTTTCACAAGTCATGCAATCAGCGCGACTTATCAGTTAACTGCCACTACATGGTATTGTTTAAGAATCCACGTGATGTATCCTCTATTCATTCTTTATCTAATCAGATGTACCCAGGCAATACAAAGTATTTGATCGAATCATATAAGGAGACTATACGCACACCTCACTCATATCTACTCCTAGATTTGAAACAGTTGACACTTGACAATATCAGACTACGTTCATCTGTACATCCAAAGGGGTGCTGCTACGTTCACATACGTAAGAAAAATGGCATCACGCAAAATAGAACCCCATATACCTATGCTACAATATCTGGCTAAAGTAAAGCATAAGATCAGAAATGATGTAATCAAATAGTTTTCGAACGAATTGGTGGATGTACTATGCGAATCATGCCTAAACGTATTACGTGGGAATGTTCATCTCACTAAATCTCGATACAAGCAGCTGAGTAAATATAGGGGGAAAATGTGAACACTGACTTGTCATGGAGTGCCATATGCACGTAAAAGAAAATTGCTACAAACAGGTGGATTTTTAGTAGCTTTATTACCAGCAGTGATCGGTACACTAGCATCATTAATTGGTAAACTGTTCATGTGGAAAGATGGAACATACACATAAAAGGGCGCTAGTTCCTCATGAACTGATAGGTAATTTAAATGAACAGAGTAAAATATCATTGCTACAGACAGATCCATCAATATGTAAAGCTATTAGTCTTGACAACGAGATATCCAATATATTAGCTAGACATGATCTGACTGAGAATGAAAAAGCAACATTGTATTCGCAAGTATTGGATGAATATAGGCACTACTATCACCAAGCACAAGGACAGCAATATCAGCCACCACCTCTTCAACCCATAACTAGCTATGGGGCGCTGCCCACACAAATACTAGAACGTACAATGATGGGAATACCGAAAATATACAAGACAAAAGACAGTGGAGTAATTGATATTTTACATTCAGTTCCTGAACATTTTCATGTTAATGACCTGGGCTAAGTGACAATAGAGGGTACGGTTTTCCCCAAAAAGTAATGTACTCAACCTGCTTATAAACGTAGTAGCGCACGGGCGAAACCCTCTTACAGATGGTATGTGTGATAAAGCAGAGGGAAAGTTTCTTAATCTGCTACGTGACCTAAACTTACCCCGTAGATTTGTAGGTCAAGAGAAAACGTTGAGACAGATATATAATGTCACAGAAAAGGATAATAGTGTCAGTGAGTACACGCCCTCGCCCGTGAGTAAAAGAATACATAGAAAGAGTTCTCTAGTGGGCAACAGGAAGAAAAAGGGGCATTCAATTCCAGTGTGGGTAAATTTAGATAAGTAATGAATGATGCTAAATTGGCAAAAGTATATTTCGATCCGAAACATTACACATCATTTGGTGGGTAAGAAAAGCTATAAAATGCATTCAAAGGTAAAATACCATGTGACTATATCGACAAATGGCCAAACACCAAGACGTATATGGGCTTCACAGACCACAGAGAGCAAAGTTTGACAGGTGAAAAATAAGAGTTTCAGCTGTCGATGAACTGTTGCAGGCAGATCTATGCTCAATGGGAATGCTGGCAAAAGAGAGCAACAACGTGTTATATTTGCTATGCACAGTTGGTGCCCTTTCAAAATATACATGGGTGGAAAGTCTTTTTTAGTAAAACATCTTCTGCTGTCAAGAAAGGGTTACAAACAATACTGGAGCATACGGAGCACTGCCCACATGCTATTCAAACAGACAAAGGGGGTGAGTTTGTAAACCATGTCATGAAGAAGTATTTGAAAGATAATGGAATACATTTCTACACATCTCAAAATGAGATAAAAGCGATAATGGTGGATCGTTTTCAACGCACACTGAAGGGGCGAATAGACAGATATATGATGCATAAGTATACACGAAAGTATATCAATGTATTACCTAGTTTAATCTCAGCATACAATAACACCAGACATACCAGTATGCGCATGGCTCCTTCGCAAATCGACCGTAGTACTGAGTTAATTACATGGAGAAATATATATGGAAAGAAGAAGACAAAGAAATGCACCAAATCTAAAAAAATCTACTCAAGGTGACCATGTTAGAATATCACAACCAAAAATGCCATTTGAAAAAACATATCGTGGGCAGTGGAGTTGCGAATTGTTTAAGGTACACGAGGTACTTACAGACAAATATCCATACTTATATAAATTATAAGACTATGCAGGTGCTCCGATTATTGGTACTTTTTATCGTGTTGAGATACAGCCTGTGATAGAAGAAAATGATAAAGAGTATGCGGTGGAAAAAATACTTAAAAGTAGAAAAAATAAAAAGAGACAACGCGAGTATCTGGTAAAGTGGCTCGGCTACCCAGCTATGTTTAACACGTGGGTTGATGAACTCAGTACTCTACATCATTAACAATGGATGAATATATAGAGAGAAGGTCCGATCAGAGCATGTGGCGAATGATGGGTTCACGAGTACTGAAAGAAGAAATAGTATACCTAGCTCAAATTATAATAATTTATATCGTAATCATTACATGTATCGTGAATCTGAGTATACAAAATGGTCAATCAGGCATATGGATATCGCTTTTGAGTGGATGTCTAGGGTATATATTGCCTAGTCCGCAGATAAAGACGGACATATGTCATTCAACTCAGAATGAACGAGGATCAGTTTTATGTAACCCTTCCGAGCAATAGTAGTACACAGTTCTTTCCAGACAACAAGATATCAGAGTTTAGAACTCATCTGCAAACTCCATTAACATTAGATGGTGAATGGGAAGTAGGCCTCTCGAGTGTAATATATCTGAGGATTTGGCCTACTATTACAGAGGAAAGTTTTGTACAAATATATGAATTTACCAAGAACAAGATAAAGAGGAAGAGGAAGAAGAAGGAGAAAGGTAGTGATGAAACAGAAGAAATTAGCAAAGATGTTAGTGCATCAGAAATAGAAAAGGCAAAGACAACACCTTATGCGATAGTTTTAAAAGATGGTCTCGGTAATCCTCATCCTGCTGATTGGAGAAAACTGGCACAAAATGAACAAATGGATGATCGGGGAAAACATGTGCAAAATGATCAAACAAATAATGGGAGTAAAAAATGTACACGTAGAAGCGAATATCAATATGTGCAATTAGAAGCTCCATTTATCAGTGTACCGAAAGGGTACTATGTGGTGAAAAATATCGTAGACTATCTAAATGGGCAACTAGAGAGCAAGACAAGATTTAGACACAAAATTTATTTTTCAATTTTTACTTGCATCGCGTGAATCTCGTTTCTCTCACAGTTAAAGATAATTACACTGTACGATTAGGTGGAGAAGCTGCAAATTTAATCGGATTCGAAGGGGGAAAAATACATATGGGACCTTTGGACTTTAAAGAATCATTTCGCTCGAATCATGAGGGTGGTCCTATGACCGCGTATATATACTGTGACGTAGTCTCACACAGCATGGTAGGCAATACTTCCACACCACTACTCAGAGTGATACCCGTTCCTAGTACAGATGGAGGGAAAGATATATGTCAGTAGATGTTTCCTGATATTCAATACCAAGCTGTGTCAAAGAACTACATTGATACTATTGGAATACTTATAACAGATAGAAATGGTGCCAATGTACCATTTAAGGACGGAGCATCGCCGAGTGTACTCAGCCTGCATTTCAGATGACAACTCCAATGAGAGGGACAATGGGAGGGAGAATGAGAGGTAGAATGAGCATTCCATCATTGGTGCATTATTACGCGAGTCAAATGGACCATGGACATATTCCAGTTTTTGTAGGCGCATGATACCAATCAGAGCATGGACTCTGTAATACCTTAGGTGGGCTATTACGTTCAGCAATACCTATCGCAAAAAAATGTAGCTAAATCTGTGGGAAAACAAGCTCTTAGTGCAGGAATTGGCCTAGCCGAGGACGTAATGGCTGGAAAAAATGTTAAAACAGCATTAAAATCTTGAGAGCGCATGGTGTTGCCAGGTCTTTAATTAACAAAAAAACATGGAACTTAGTCAAACATGTGAGTGCTCGAAGAGCAAATTAGACATTTTTCAGACACGCTCCATAGTGACAACATTGGAGTCTGCAAAATGGGAACAGTTTCAGCCTGTATTGAGTTTATCAGATAGTGGTACGATCAAGTTTTATGTCAGTGGGTCTGCTGATAGATATTTAGATCTTACGCAATCTTATCTTTCAATTAAAGTTAAGCTAGTAAAGCTAGATCGAAATGGTGCTGAGAGGGCACTCGAGGTGAAAGTTTTGCATACAATATTCTCACAAGTGGATGTTTTTTTTTAATGGAAAATGTGTCAGTGACTCAAACGAAAATTATGCCTACCGTTCATAGTTTGAAACATTATTAAATTATGGCAGCGATGCCGCATCCTCGCATCTACAACTGGATGCTGGTGAATTTGATAATGTCGCCGACACTAACTTAGGATTCCAAGCACGCAGAAGAATGATGGCTGAAAGTAAAACAGTGCAGTTAGTGGGACTCATACACAGTGATATGGTTCTGCACAACTGATTCCTGCTAGGTTCCATTGATTTGAGAGTATGCCTACAGTGGAGTAAAGATGTCTCCACCATTATGGCTGCAGAAGGAGTGAGGCCTAGTCTGAAAATATTGTTGGCTAACTTATTTGTACGCAAAGTTATTCCATCATCAGATCTGCTAGTGGCACACGCGGTTACTCTGAGACAAACGAGTGTGAAATATCCTATTCGCAGCGTAGTGTGTAAGAGTTTTACATTGCCTAGCGGTGTTATGAGCATTGATAGAAATAATATATTTATTGGACAGCTTTCTACTAAAGTATTATTCGCTTTTGTACTGAATGGTGCGTATAATGGGGTGGTACAGAAAAAAATCTGTTCAAGTTTGATAACAATAACACTACCTACACTACATGTTATATAAATGGGGAAGAGGTTACAACAGCGCTAATACGTCCTTCGTACATACACGCAAAGGGAAAAGGGAATACATACACGGGTATGCATAGAGGAGACGGGGCATGCACGTGGTGCCATGCATGGCGAAGCGAGAGGGTATGGCCAGTTCATGTGAGTGTGTGTGTGTGTGTGTGTGTGTGTGTGTGTGTGTGTGTGTGTGTGTGTGTGTGTGTGTGTGTGTGTGTGTGTGTGTGTTGGTGCATGAGGTGCATGTGTGTTTGTGGGGGTGCATACGCGCTAGAATGTAGGACACCCTTGCACTGTGGAAGACGGTACAGAACCAGATTCCGATGCTACAGGCACGTAGTGTTCTATCACATATTCCCCGGTGAGGCATTGTGGTCATGCGTGGTTTGATGCCTTAATATACCAGTGCCATTATTAGATCTCACGATAGCCTCGAGATCATGGGCACGGTTTAACATCAGCAAGGTTGATCTTAAAGTATTTGAAGCGTCCATGTTTAATGTTAACATGAGCAATGCAGTGCGCGAAGGAAAAAACCCATGTGATTTATACATAAATTGATGCATAATTCCACACACACACCCCCCCCCCCCCCACACACCCCTCATAAATATGCAAACTCTCTAGCGCGAAATCCAAAACAAGATATTCAAGTAATTGATGAGGAAACTAGTACATATGACCACTCGGTTAAGAACTGGGAAACAAAATGTATATATATAATTTTATTCTAATGCTGTACATCATTGTTCTTTCTACCAGCTGTACGCCATTGTTCTCTTAGACAATAATGTACAGAAAATAGAATCTAAAGAATTTCATGTCAGTGCTGTATGCCATTGCTCGAGAACAAAAGAATTATTGAGTTTTTTGTTATAGAACAAAAGAATCAATAATTCTTTTGTTCTAGAATAATAACGTACAGCCCCCACATGAGACTACTTACAGTTGGACTGGAAAATAAGATTCATCAGCTTAGTAATAAATGGGACAACTGTTTCACCTGCATGTTGTATATGTTCTACAGTCATGCCCATCGAATCCATGGTCTTCCTTTTATTCAGCTCCACTTCAGGTTGTCATACTAGCTTTGAATTTCTTCCTTGTGATCTCGTTGTCATTAATTATTCGTTGCCTATAGTCTTCATCAAAATTTGGACACACTTTCGGATTTGCTAACTGTTGAAAGTGGGTTAAAACCGATACCACTCGCAAGTTTGTTGTGGCTATAACAATTAACACTGAGGCACAGTAACGTAGCCAGGGGAGCAGGAGGAGCAGGGGGAGCGGTCACTCCCCTAAGCCAATTTTCCCATATGTGGCTCCTAAATCATGTCCATAACACATACATCTTTTTAGTCCTTGCTCAAGTGGGGTGGTACCTTTTTAGACCTCATTCCCCGACGTGAAAACCTGGCTATGCCACGGCCAAGGAAATATCAAGCCAATGGCTTATGCCTCATAAAATGATGATGATGATGATTCACAGTTGAGTTCCCGATACAGGGCCTGACACGCAGAGCGAGTTCTTTTACGTCCCACATCACAGAGACACCGCACGAGATGGGACCAATGCCTTTTTTCTCCTCCGAATGACGTATGGCATGGCGCAGCTTTTTACAGCTTGATCATATGCCTGAACGCTGTTTTTGCATTGGAATTCCAAGCATGTGCACCACACAAGGGTTTTGCCAACCGAGCCAATGCGCTGGTATATACATATATACGATCTAGAGAATTACTTGACCATTCTGACCAGGTGAGTTAATATCTATGGAAAAACTGGAAAAATGGTGAGACAGCTCTATGTTGACATGTCCATGATACTACCAGTGACTTGGCCATCAACTCTCTTACGGAATTATATATTACTACAGCGAAACGTAAGTCATTGGGCAGGCCAACTGCTAAACCAAACAAGAACAAGACCAATAAATGGTTTGCACCAGACTCTATTGACCTGAAGAAGAAGCTCAAATTGATTAGCAGTAAACTCTGTGTGAACCCATTCTGTCCACAGCTTCTTCAAGAACTCCGATCAACTCTTTCTAAATACAAGAGGCTTATAAATCATAAGAAAATGCAATTTCAGAAAGGTATTTTTAATTAGCTCGAAACATTGCATAATCGTAACCCTCAATCTTTTTGGAAATTGTTTAATAAGCTTAAGATCAGAAACTGTTCTTCAAAATCCTGTCCTAATGGCAGAATGGACCTCACATTTCACCAAACTTATGAACAACAACAATGTGTTAATAAATAGAGAATTTGCCAGTTTTATGGATGATGCATCTAATAAGAACACAATTTTTAATAAATTAAACAAATCAATTACTGTAAATGAAGTCATTGTGTCAATCTCAAAGCTGAAAAATGGCAAGTCCTCAGGCCCTGACTTCATTTTGAATGAAATGCTAAAAGTCGGACAGCACCAACTGACTCCTATTATATGTCGGATTTTTAACAACATACTTATTAATGGTGCTTTCCCTGAGGCCTGGCGTTGCAACTTTTTAATGGCATTACACAAATAATTGATAAATTTTAAGACACTGGAATTGGAATTGGATTTGGATTGATAATTTTGATTGACCGGAATTGATAAATTCCAATTCAATTCAAATCATTTCCAGTCATAATTTGTGACAGATTTATTGAACATTTCTGGCTATAAAATGTACATGTAATATCTGTAAATTACACACTGCTCTTTTTTTGCCCTTAATGCATTTCATCCTAAATGATCTATATGATACCATTTACCACATTTCCTTCTATATGCAGGTTGATGATATTCATTATGCCAGCTGTTATTAGATCTTTATTGAGTATTTTACAATTTATTTGACTGAATACTTTTGTCTCCTATGGCTGCAACAGTTTCTATTAATATAAACTTCAACAACTTAGTTATATGTTTGGTTTGAAGACTAGAATTTGAGATACTGATAATTCAGTGATGAGCAACTTAGTCCATAGCCGTTTAACACCTAAGCCTGCCAACACAGCTTCTGCAGGCCAATGGAAGACTATTTTTGAATATTTACCAATGGAGTGGCTAGCTGGATAACTAAGCCAGTAATTCCAGTGGTAAATTTTCTAAAATAATCTCTTGCTCTCTAAATTGATAAAATAAAGATCTGATAAATACTATGAACTTTAACACATTATTGAATTAACTCAATTCTCCCTGACCAGTGACCAATTAAGGCTTTTATCCTATGTGAGCTTTGTACCTCATTTATTTGATTAAAGCCACTGATCTTGAACTTATTTCATTCTGCATTCCGTGGAAATGGGTTTTCATCTCTATGAAATCATGCCATCTTTAAAATCATACAAATTAGTTACAATGATTTCAAATATATAAGCTAGAACCAAGATAACCAAATTGTGTTAAAATTATTCATCAAGATGTTGGCAATGGTGTTCAGTAAAGTAATAACTATCATCTGCATGGAATGAAATGGGTGAAGAAAGCAGTACATTACAAGATAATTGCCCTGTAATTATACCCTCCTACATAACAAAGGAATCATTGAACAACCCCCTCTGTGAAATGTCTTAGCTTTTAAAACATAGACACCTGGACTAGAGGTGTTATTCAAACTCTACATACATGTGCTCTGTACTCTCACTCAGTACTATACTATATACATTGTATTCTAATGCTTTTTAATGCAAACATTTAAATAGCATGGTTTACATGTATCTATAATAATTAGACATGGCATTAACCTTTAGTTATATTCATCAGAAAAACTCTGCATTAAGCTATAATTAAGACAAATAAACTAAAAATAACATCTGCTGAATGTTGATTTTTTGGACAATAATTTGACTGGAAGATATAACTACCTATTGGCAACAACAATTTTTATTCTAACTGTTTAAAATATAAACGGAGAAGTGAGTCACAAATGCCTTCTGCACGGGTCTTGAGGAAGGATCATATGTATGCTAAGAGACTATTTTTGAAAATTTACCAGTGGAATGACTGATTCCATAACTGAGCCAGTCATTG
This sequence comes from Chaetoderma sp. LZ-2023a, assembly GCA_034401795.1. Classification (NCBI taxonomy): domain Eukaryota; kingdom Metazoa; phylum Mollusca; class Caudofoveata; order Chaetodermatida; family Chaetodermatidae; genus Chaetoderma; species Chaetoderma sp. LZ-2023a. Next base: position 96,752,899 of record CM067375.1, read on the forward strand.
CATTGATAAATTAAAAAAAATATGCTCTTATCCTGCAAATCGACATTTGCTAATGATAAATCTAGTTTTTCTCGGCCAATCTTGGGCATTAAATGGTTAAAATAAAACAATGTTGATCTCAAGTAAATGTTGGTATGAAATTGGAATTGGACTTGGAATTGATCAAATGGAATTGGAATTGGAATTGGAATTGAACTTTTCTGGGTGGAATTGGAATTGGAATTGATAAAACGAATTGATGTGGAAACGAAATTGGAATTGGAATTGATAAAATGAACTGAGGTGGAATTGGAATTGGAATTGATAAAATGGAATTAACCCCATCCCTGCATGCTAGGCACTGATTGCATTCTATCGATTCTGAATTTGTGTTCTTGTTGCAAGTTGGACATGTTGCCTTCTGTGTGGAACTATTCTCTAATTCTAATTGTACATCTGTAAAGAGGTTTTGCATTCCTTCTCTTACTCCTGGGCTGTCTGATCTTATATCTGAAATACTATTTTGTGTTCCCGATCTCGCATTTGCAGTTTTGTTTTCTATTTCTGATCTTATATTGGAGGTGCTTTGATTTTCTACTCTGGTGTTTAGAGAGTTATTTTGCATTTCTGATCTTACATTCGAGGTTTTTTTAGTCTTTGCTCTTATGTCTAAAGTATTATTTTGTACTTCTTTTCTTATGTCTAAGATGTTTTGAGTTTCTGCTCTGATGTCTGAGCTACTAGTCTGTATTTCTGATCTTATACTCAATAGGATACTTTGCCGTTCTGATCTTGTAGTCGAGGCACTACTTCTTGTCTTTAATCTTGTATCCTCCATCGTTCTACTTATGGATTCATGCGGTTGTGCAGTTTTGGAGATATCATAGTTTGTTGCAATTGATGGTTCTGCACTTCTCCTGTGTTTCCTTCCTTGTACTATTTGTTGATTTTAACGTATATGAGGAGATAGCTGTCTTTAGATCTTCCTCAAGCTTGTTATCAAAATCAGCAACATCTTGACTTTTCATCCAATTTGTGAATGCTGGAATAAGTGCAGAAAATCGCTCCTGTGTCAGTTTTCCATTACTATGAGCATTGGATGATGTGTTATAGATACGCAACGAACAGGTTATACTGGAGTTGTTTTTCCCTACTTTCACCAGCCAGTCCACTATTGCTCCTTGACTATCTTATCTCTCTTCAGAGTGCAACATGCTGTATGGATTTTCTCAGCTTTGTGAGAATATCTCTGTATATCTCTTAAAAAGTGCAAGCGCTGCAGCTGATAACTCGATAGTACACTGTCTCCCTTTATCAGTCCAAACCACAGACAGTGACGTCCTCTTTGTATGGTTCAGCTTCTTTTCAAGTGCTCTCGGTTTATTCAGAGTATAGTTCTTTGTTCTATCTGGCCTTGTGGCTTGAGACTGGTATTTATAGTTGGTATTTCTATTCCTGGAGCTACACCTTATTATTTGCATTGATTCTGGGGTATGCGTCAAGCTTGAGGTTTTCACTAGATTTGATGAAGACATGCTGACTGATAAGTGATAACTGGCTTATGAGGTTATATCACTGGTTGTGGAATGTTGTATCACAGATTGGCTTATCACAGTTTGGTACTTAAATGAAGTTCATTATGTATCACAGATAAAATGATTGCAGTTTGTAAATGATCTATATATCACAGATACGTACTTTGCGAGTTGAAGCTGTATGATCCAATGATTTTGAGCATAGACTATACAGTCATGGTAATGACCAGAGTGGTCTGTTTACAATAATTCATTAAAAGATGATAAAAACATGTGACTTCATTACGGTAATGATAAAAAGCTGAAAAAATCATAAGTTTCCAGTAATCATTAAAAGTTAATAAAGATTAAAAGCAATTTCAGCAAGGATATATGTAGACCTCTTAGATGGTAGTAATTTACTCGGAGGCTGATAAAATGTTCCTGTTCTTAAAAGTCATTACATCTTAGTTCTGTCACCATTAGTCTCCATTTCAGCATATGGTCAGTAATCTTGTTAGTTGAAATAGTTACTGTAATTTGGTGGGAAATGTTCGGTCACATTTAAGGAAGGGTAAATGGATCGTGGATGGTGGATAATATTTATGTAATCTTCAAGCGTGTGTAGCATGGATCGACCAGATGGGTACCAGCTGCCCCAGAAAGTTGGGTACGGGCCGTCAATTCTGGACATTCTGTATACATATATATGAGAGGCTATACATCGTGAAAATGACTAAGTTCGTTAGAACGTGTGGTGCACATGCGTGCTCGGGCGCGTCAGTAACGACACGCATGTCAAGAATAGAGGCGAGTGTGTACTTCTAGTGTACCGAGTAGGTACTTGTAAATACTTTTAATTTATCTGTTTTCGTCATTCTTGGTACCAATCAGGACCATAATTTGACGAGATATTTAAACTGTAAACCATTTTAAAATCGGTTCAGAAATACCCAAATTATCGTCAATTTTCCCCGTCAAATTATGGTCAAAATGTTGTTATAATGTCGTAATCGCATATATATATATATATATATATATATATATATATATATATATATATATATATATATATATATATATATATATATATAGCTAGATAGATAGTGAATTGTGTACACGTGACTCACCACGTCACACTACACAGCAATACATATAATAATATATAGATAAATGTGTATACGTCACCAGATTCTAGCGCACTGATTGGTTGGCACAGCAGTTTATACTTAATACAAGCAGACAGCTCTGACGTTCCAGCGAGTATAAAAGGGGGTGAAATTCGAAGATCGAGAGCATCGTCGGCGTGGAAGCCAGGAGTTGAGGACTGACTGGAGGTGTGTATTCGACGAGTGGACCGGAATACCTGCGGATAAGAAAGATACAGAACATCCCCGAGGTCCCTTGCGGCTTTCAGCTCACCCGCACATAAAAGCAGTTCTCGGCCAACTCGCACTAACATCAATTTTGTACGCTCTCGGACGGCCATCCGGGGGCAACATTAAAACTAAAATCATGGTTCCCATTTCCGAACACCCATAATCGGAATCTTTTTGCGGGAGGGTCTTCGGACCCATTATGTAGATTACTACATAATGTAGAACAGTGATGTTTCTTGGTGGATGACTCGCCGGATCTGCCAACCATGCTGTCAAGTGGATATCAAAGCACCGTACTGCATGTTGTGCAGCTAACTTTGTAACTTTTTCGACCGCAGCCTAGTAAACTTTGCCCAGTGCACCACAAGACCTATGTGACGTATCCCACGCTGTATGCTTCAATATGTACATGCATAATATTATTTTATATAGTAACCCTCTCTGTTAATGGGTTATGTTTAGCTTCCATGCTTTCGCCGGACGGGGAACTTTCCTCACTACCGAAAAATTGATTATGATTGTTATAATTGACATTACTTCACTGCTATGTTTACTGTCCTGAGTTTGTACTGTATCTACCTGGAGCAACTTGCGGAGATCAGCTGCAGATATCGCTTACAGAATCATCTTCTGCCCCAGGGAACGTGTCAACTAAGCTATAGTTATAAGTAGTGCCTCAATTTCAGTAACACATAGTATCCTGTTCCGTCAATGACTATTAGATATTCAAATAGCTATACATATTAACAGATTAGACGAGACTTCAGATGAAGTCTGATAATAATTATACCGTAATCAAATTCTGTAGAATTCAATGAGAGAGAATGTGCATGCGTGAAGAAGCCATAGTTCAAAGACCACTAAGAATCATCTGAATCTAATCGAGGAATGGGCAATGAAATATGTATGCTCCCAAATGGGTGGGCATTGAATTCTACAGAATTTGATTACGGTATAATTATTATCAGACTTCATCTGAAGTCTCGTCTAATCTATTAATTATACCATAATCAAATTCCTTGAATTCCATGAGACTTCAAAGTGAAGATGATTTTAGTGTAAATAGTCTTATCATGGAGTATGATTATCCAAATTCAGTGATTAATGAAATTCCAAGTTTACTCACCCAAGAGTTAAAATTTCATCCATCCAAACCGTGAATCCAGTGACATACCTGATGATCAAAGGAAAATACCCATCTCCGCTCAGAGCTAGTCTTGAAATGGATACACCATAAAATTGAATTCGCGTTAACGAACGTCATCAAACTAAACTGTTTCATTTCTACATATGTACACATGTTGCAATTATATGCAACATTTAACTTTCACAAATTTGCCCAGGGGCTTCTTGTAAAACCTGCCAAATGTCTTGGCATGCGACCATCATGCCGTACTAAGGGTGATTTGAATATCTACCTCCTGTCGTGCTGCTGCAGAAGCAGATGCAGCCCTACAACTGTGTGCCTTTAAAACGTCTACATTTATCCCTGCCGCTTTCATAATTGTTTTCAGCCAACGCGATATAGTTTTTCCTTTCCTGCTTCTTTATGAGGTTTTACTGTACCAATGAATAACCTTCTAGATGACCTCAAGTTTTTTGTCCGTTCAATATATATCTTTAAAATTCTATATGTACAAAGCCTAACATCTTCAGGGTACTTAGTGACAACAATCCTCAGGTCATTAAAACTAGGTCTAGCTTGCTTAAAGTTACCAACTAAATGAAAGCTATATCGATGATCATCTTTTGTCATGTGACTTAAATCTAACAAAAATAGTGACTGACATCGTTGAGCCGTAGTTAGAGCTAACATCATTGCCAATTTTAATGTTAAGTCATATAACGACAAAAATTCAGGCAGTGGTTGTTGTCTGAAATGGCTCAAAACTATAACAACATCCCACGTACATGTATATCTTGGCTGTGGTGGCTTAGCTTTATATACTCCTCTGACAAATCGACAAATTAATTTAGTTTCTCCTATAGAATCACCATTCCTCAATGTAAGAATGGATGACAAAGCGCTCCTTGCCGAGCTGACACCCATAAATCTAGCACCATTATCTACTAAATGTTGTAGAAACTGTAAAATATCATCAACTAATGGAGAAAAAACTTTACAATCGTGTTCCACACAGTAAACATTCCATTGTTTAATATAGGACGCATACTGAATTCTTGTCCTGTTCGACCATGAATTTAAAATCGTCTCTAAAACATTCGCAGGCACACCTTTATGAATCAAGGCCTGCCTGATAATAGACAGTCCATCAGATGAAGGCTTTTTCCCAGAGGGTGATCTATCTGGTCCTGAACATGTGGTAGTGTCAGAAGTCCTCGTCTCCACTTGATCTGATAAACCGGTCTGACCAACAGTTTTGCCAAAAGAGGATACCAGATTTGATTCTTCCACTCTGGTAAAATCAGAACTCCCATTGCCTGATCTCTCTGAATTTTCCTCAAAATTTTCAGAATGATGCAGAACGGTGGAAAGGCATAAAATCTGAAAATTTTCCAATCAATTGTAAATGCGTCAAGTCATCGCCTCAGGATCTGGACCCCATGAGACAAATGGTTTTATTTTATAATTTAGACGACTTGCAAATAGATAAATATTACATTCAAATGAAAAATGTTGAATAACATTATGAAACTCATAATCAGACAAAGTCCATTCGGTCCGATCATTAAAAATTCTAGATTTCAAATCTGCTTCAATATTTTCAACACCTGGCAAAAAACTGGCTGATAAAAAATTGTTTCTAGCTATACACCATGACCAAATGCATTTAGCTACCTCATGACACTTAAATGATTTCGTACCACCCATGTGGTTAACATATGAAACCGCAGTAGCATTATCAATCCTGACCAAAATATGCTTATTCTTTTCATGAACTAAAGATTTGAGTCCAAAAAGAATTGCTTTCAATCCCAGTTCATTGATATGACATTCCGATTCGCCTTTTGTCTATCGACCCCCTGTCTTTTGTGACTGTTTTACCCCCCCCCCCACCTTCTTACGAAGCATCTGTGGTAAGCAAATTCTCAGGCAACTTAAGTGCTAAGTCATTCTCAGTATTAGGTAAATGCTGGATCCACCATTTGATATTAATAATTGATTCGCTTAAAAGACACAAAGGCCCTTCATAGTTGCCTTTATTACACTGTAATGCCAAAATTATTCATCTCCAATTCCTTATAAAATAATGGACCAAACTTCACACCAGGAAAAGACGAGACCATCAAACCAATTAGTTGGGAGACGTCTCTGACAGTCAAATGTTTTTGTTCCAAAATATTATGACATTTTTCAATGATTTTACCAATCTTGTTCTCTGTCAACTTTACTGTCATGTCATTCGAATTCAGCATAAAACCCAAGTGCTGAAGCTCCTGAACAGGGATTAGAACTGACTTACTCTCTTTAATAAAAAAAAAAAACCCAAGTGATTGAAAAAGCATTTGCGTTTTGTTGCACAAACACTCATCAAAAGACTCTCCCATTAAAAAAGAATCATCAATATATCCACAAGATATAAAATCCCTTTCCCTGAGTGCTGCATATACAGGTTTCAACAACTTTGTAAAAACCCTGGGCCCACTTGCCAGACCATTAGGTATTGCAGCGAACTGATAACGCTGACCTTTCCAGAAAAATCTCAAAAACTTTCTGTCATTTTCAGAAATAGGAACTGAATGGTAAGCATCTTGTAAGTCCAAGGATACCATATAACAATCCTGAGAAATTAAATCAACAATGTAATTTAAGCCATCCATTTTAAAATGTTCATATTTAATATACACCTGTGCAAAAGTTAAGCACCAGCAAAAACAATAGAACGTAGAAACATGATGGTACAACTAGGCTGCCATACTTTTTGTCCCCGCATTAGCTGACATAATTCCAAGTACGAAATGCACATGCATGCATGACTTCACGCCGCTTGATGTCCGTGCGTGGCAGGAAACAGCACACGTGTTCAGTTATGTAAAAGTCCAGTTTGAGGTGTAGAACATTACATACAGATTTAGGCGACAAGGTTAGGAATTTTGTGTTCATGACCGTGGTTTATTTGTACAGAGAGAATTAGCTCTTGATTGTGAACCGCTATGGCAAGACGAAGGTTAAGTGATCGTGTGAAATGGCAAATCATAGGCATGCATACCACTGGTATGTCATGCAGAGAGATTGGCAGACAGCTGAACATTAACCATACTGTAATCAGTCGTTTGATTGCAAAACATGGGCAAACTAACGAGGTGAAGGACAGGCCTAGATCTGGAAGACCGAAGAAGACTACTGCCCGTGATGATCGAGCCCTAGTACGCCTTGTTAGGAGATCTCCATTCACCAACAGCAGAGTGCTCAGCCAGCAATGGGAAACGCGCAATAGAGTGTCAATGTCTACCGTCAAAAGGAGACTGTATGCTGCTGGCATGAAAGCTAGGAGACCTGTCAGACGTCCTCTCCTCACTGCACACCACAAAGAGGAGCGGGTACACTGGTCCGATGAAAGTTGGTTCCTGCTTCATGCCACAGATGGTCGAACTCGTGTATGGAGGTCCAGACGCACGGCGTATGACCAACATAACATCATGGAAGAAATTCCATTTGGTGGAGGTTCTGTTATGATATGGGGGTGCATCTCATTTGATTGTAAGCTGGATCAGTTGACTGTACCTGGAACACTAAATGGACAAAGATATCAAGATTCCATACTGGATAGAGTTGTGGTCCCTCATTTTGTAAATCATGCACCTGGAACCCACCCTATATTCATGGACGACAACGCCCGACCACATCGTGCTAGAGCTGTGCATGAATACCTCCACCAGAATGCCATCGAAACCCTACCATGGCCAGCAAGGAGCCCTGACATGAACCCTATTGAGCATATCTGGGACATTCTGGGAAACATGGTGAGAAGGAGGGATCCTCCTGTGCAGAACCTACAGGAATTAACAGACGCACTCCATCTTGAATGGCAACGAATACCACAATGGCGTATCAGTCGGTTGGTGACCAGCATGAGACGTCGTGTCCAGGCCGTCATCCAGGCACAAGGTGGATATACCCGGTATTAATAATGACAGTCTCAAACTCGTGCACAGATGTTAAACTTCGTTTTCAGACACCATTAATGACAATCTAGCCACGTGTGTCAACTGTAGGGCAATAGTTGTCAGTTGTGTCAACGTAACCATATTCAGGCCTCGTTTTCAAGTTCAAACAAAAACATACAGTGTTTCCCCACCATCATAATCAGCATTCCTCTAGTTGCATTATTACCTCTTGCTCTAAGATGGATGGGTACATAAATGTTTATGCTATTGCTTTCTTCATAGCACATGAATATACCCTCGCATGTGCGTAAAAATAGGGTGGTGCTTAACTTTTGCACATGTGTATATATTCATTCAGCTATCTCAAATTTAAAACTAATTCTAGAACTCCCATCTTTCTTAGCCATAACAAAATATTTGAAATGAACTCGCCTGCAGAAAATTCAGCGGACTCTATCACCCCTTTTTCCAAAAGGGATTTAATTTCAGCATCTATAATTGCGATTTCATTGCCACCAAATTCGATAGAAGGAGGATGTAATTGATGAGGAATACTATCAAACTCTAATCTATATCCTAAAACTGTTTCCAAAATAAATGAATCTGAAGGCAATTCTTGCCATTTGTCCCAAAAAATTTTGAAATTGTATCATCCGTGAGTGAAATAGCATGTACCTTGTCTACTTTGACTGATACGTCCGACGGTTGCTGTATCCTTGGTTGCTGTGCCCTCGGAGGGAAGCATGTCTCGACTGCTGAGTCTGTTGTTGTTGTTGTTGTTGCGGCCCCCGAATGCACCTAAAAACGATGCCAAGTGTTTCTGGGCCTATTAGCACCAGTCTGTCTGCGTCTCTGACTGTATGGATGAAATCTTTCACGAGTGTAAGTGTTTTGAAATTTCATCTTAACGTTCGGGTTGTCGGCACGCGGAACAACTTTGTCCAATAACTTATTTGACTTGTCAATCGATTTTAAATCATCTGCCAAATTGTCTCCATACAGTTTTGCAGTGATTGCAATAGATTTAGTCTTCAGTGCTTTAAATTTATCACTTAATCTCGGAGCAATTGGCTCCCACCGACGCAAATTCAGCTCAACGTTCGCATGCAGCAAAATAGCGCACGAATCCAGAGTGAGACGTAAACAATCCGCCATCGCCTCTCCACTCAAAGTCTCGCCGATTCTCACGGAGCGAACGAGAATGTCAGAAACTTGCGCCAATGCAGATAATCCATGAGCAAATGGGATCTGAATCCGTTGCAATTTTAGATCGCAAAGCTTCGTGTTATTATTGTCTAAATTTCTCCAGATTTCCTCATTAACTCTAGTCATCTGAAGAACGTCACAATTGTGTTGACACAAATGAACTTCCGATTTTTGTTTTAATTTTTCCGGATTCATTTTTAATCCTGCCATATCTCGACTCATGTCGGCCAACTGATCATCAATCTTTGGTCCCTGCTTATCTCCAGTGTCATAACATCCTCCTGTATCTTTAAATAGGGATGTCACGGGTAATGAAACCAAGGGATTTTCAGAAGCGGAGGCCATAGACTCTCCTGCCACATCCCCGATAACGGGTGATATAATTTCTCCGTCCTCCACATCGATGGGGTCAACTTGAGGACCACTATTATGTTCCTGCAATAAGCCCGATTCGTTTTCATCTTCAGCTAATGCTGACGAAATATGTGATAAAAGTTTATCCAACGATTGAGAAATGTTATTAACAGATTCAGAGACCTGAGAAAATTCAGCGCGCGAAACAGACTGAGAAGGAATGTTGGGTGTATTGCTACCTGAAGGCACAGCCTCAGCAAGATCTTGTGAAAGCGAGAGGCTGGTAGCTTCACCAGCACCTTCCCCATTGTTCTTATGTGACATATGATCATCTTCAAAAGATTGATCAGAAATTGACCCCTTCAAAAGGGTGGCAACTAAATCAAATCCCGGTACAGTGGTATCCATCACGCATCCGGATCAAGACTTAATTGAGTAGAGCAAGCTATCCACGTTCCCTCTAAGTCATGAAATGAAGCAAAATTGTGCCGAGCCAAGGAAGCAGCTGTTTGTTTTAAAACTTTAAAACTTAGAATCCAGCAACATCCGTGCCATTCGCCAATATTTCAGTAGTAAACTTCCCAAACTTTTTGACTAAGCGGCTATAAATCCACAAGAAACAAAAACAACTTTTATATTCCATGGAATTATTCCAATAAAACTTCCCAAACTTAAAACAATGCTTCCTCGCATAAGCCTCAGCATTCAATGGCTTCTTTGCGCACACGCATTCTCTCTCATGGCATTCAAGGAATTCGATTACGGTATAACTATGTTTTATCACCATAAATTTACGTCCGTAAAGGGTACTGATGACTAATCGGTACCGCACCGGTCTTAAGACCGCTATTTATTATTTCTTTATTAAAACTGTTCATATTATCCTTGTTTACTGTAGGTGTTTAACTAACCACACCGCATTAGGTTATTGACCTATATATACTTCCTACCTCATTTAATCAAACTGTAAAAACTGTGATATTAATTATAATGGTTGGTGTGTATATGGCAAGTAGCCATCAGTTCATATGTTTTGTTTATTTATATAAAACTTTGGACCTCAGTATGCTAGGAAATACTATACAGCATCAATATATGCATCACTTATTCCCGCCAGCAACAATTTTACACTGAGGTCGCTGATCATGCTCAATATATGGAGCCCGGCATGCTATCAACTAACCTTGAGCATTCAGCTCGGTAGGACAGGTTAAAAGTGATCAACGACAATTTCTTCATTAGGAGACTCATAATGTGCACATCTTTTCCGGTTGTTGCGGTAATCTAGCCCCACACTCTGGCAAGGTTGTGTAAAATTGGCCAACTTATCTATAGTGGCCTCTATACTGTACTAAAGTTATTGTCTCTCTTCACGCTCCACCAGCCTCGCGGCTTATTAATTGTCTAGATTCCCCATCCGCACGTTGGACTGATCTGACTCTAGGAAACTATCGGGGGTTTCTGAGCGGTGCTGACCAAAGTACGGATTCACATACACCTCCCATATATCTTAGGATACTTAGTAGTTAGACATCTTTGCCAATGAAGGAAAGCACTGCGAAAACATTTATTATTATTATATATGGTAGGATATATTATTCATGGCCTGCAGTGCATATTGGGCATATTAGAACATAAACCTAATGGCAGGTCAATAGTTAGGTCCGTAGGACTGGTGGCGGACGAGACACGCATCTCCACCCAACTCATAGCAGTGTCTGGGCAAGATCTTGGAATCTGCTATGCCCTCTCGGGAAGGACACTCGTGGTGGATATTCGTCTCTCTACCCCCATCATAGCGATATGTCAGTCATAAAAATTGCTTGTGTAAAATGTAGCCATCGTCCAGTGATGTTTTATGTGGCTGTGGAGCAAGACATCTGGACTCTCAACCATTTCAGATGTGTTGTGAAGTAACATGTACACTGCTATCCACGAAGGTAGATGTTTTCTGGGGCATCTGCGTCCGTTGGATAGCCATGTCTAATGATAGGTAGGGATTTCTGCCACTTGCAGCCAAAACTAGTTCTTGTCTCTAAAACCTAATTAGAAGGATAGGAATAGCAGAAGGCCCACACAAATAAAAGCGGCACCTACCAATACAGTATCTTGGAATGACATAAGACGGAGAGTTGTGAATCCTTTGGGAGTTGCTCGCTCAGTCTTCACGTAAATCAGTATGCATCACTTTAATTATAGTTTCACTAGGATGGTCTTTTTCCTTTAGCATTTTTGTTGAACAAAAGAGTGGCCCTTTTTGCCAGCTCTTTTCCTCTGCTCTGGCGTCGAAGGCATTTTGGAGGCCCGCGCGAGGTACTTGCTTCTCGCAAGAGTGAGATATCCTGTGACGGAGGCCCACACGAGGCTATTACCTCTCGCACCAATTGGTAGCATCTAGGTGACCAGAGCCCGCGTGAGACATAGCCCTCTCATAACATCAGGAATCCTTTTCATTTGTATCATGAAAGTATAATAACTTATATTAAGTTAACCAGTGCCCGCATTGTATGAATGTAAGGGGATACCTCGGCGGATTTACGAGTCCATGTGGTACCTCCGGCGACCCCACGTGCAAGGTACATTAGCTAGCTCTACTTTATGTGTTATTATTGTATACTCATTTACTGTCAGACGATCTCCCCTTGTTTGACCATATTATATTTTCTTACTTATATCATTCTCCATAGTTAAATTAACATGGAAAGACATACAAGTGACACCAATAGTTGGGCTGATACCATGCAGTTCAATCTTGGCGGCAATGGTCGCATGGCCCCACTGGAACGATTGAGTTCCACCAGCCTTAGGAGCCGGTCTATGTATTTCGCTGAGCGACGTCCAATGGGATCCGGAACTCTGAGACTCGGAACTAATCAGCCCCCTCGTTCGTTGTGCACATGTGGTGTGACGGGCAGGTATTTCATGCTGGAATGACCCGACGATAGCCCGCGAGCTACACGAGGGCTGGTCCGCACTTTATGTTGGATCCTGCTTCTACGGCGAAGGTATCTTCCGTACTCTAATGTATCATGCTTCTATGATGATATCTTTAAAATAAGATGCTTCTATGATGATATCTTTAAAATAAGATTAGATTAGATCTTACCTTAGTCGAAGTCTGCTGCCCTCCTTGCTCTTACTGTTAGATTCACCTGCTCTTTCGTCTTTCTGTCCCTTTAGAGTTGGGATTATCATGCGACGCAATCCTTCAGTTTTTCATGACTTTCTTTCCATAGAGACACTTTAAGACAACGTAGCCAGTATGCAAACTTTAGGATAAGAATCTGTTAAAACGACGTTGTTGGCAACTAAGTAAGGTGTCACTATACAACTATATACAATGTGCTGCACAGGATTTTATCAAAGTGCTTCTATTTCTCTGGATTACGGTTTCTTCTTCTTTTCTTTGTTCTTCAATGATGCATGATGTTTTAATTACGCGAATTTATCATGTATTTTCACCTCGACTTCCATAAAATTAACACTAATGTCTACAAATTCAAAATGGCTGCTCATGGGAACAAATGCATATTTTTGTATTTTCCCTATGTCGATCTCTCCTTTCCAAAATCTTCATTGATAACACATCTTGCTTGATTCATCATCATCATCATTTTTCACGAGGCATAAGCCCTTGGCTTGTTATTGCCTCTGGAGTTGTGTTGGTATTGTATTACTAGTGCTTGTACTTTGTTTAGTTATAATTGTTTATTTGTTTGGTTGACATTATTCATTGACATTAATCAGGACCCTGGTTGACTTTGGGAGGTGCTGTGGGGCCGATGGGTTATCCTCGCGTCAGCTGCGGTGTGCCACCTACGCTCATGGTTACACACTTCTGTGCCTTGCATTTGGGTATATTTCTAGATTGTCTTATTATCTAATACATCTATTAGTTGGTTATGTCATGATCGTATATTGTGTCATTTAGTTGCATATCTAGTTTTGATTCAAACGCTCTGAGCATGGGTGCCTCGACCACAGCAGAAGGGAGTGAGTTCCATGTGTTAATAATTCTGTTTGGGAAAAAATGCCTACAAATTACTTTTCTGCTGTTTTTAGTGTTGAGCTTGAATGTGTGACCTCTAGTGCGTGTGTTACTTGATCGGTCAAAGAATGTGTTTTTGTCAATGTTGTAATCATCATGGATAAATTTGTACGTTTCGATTAAGTCTCCTTTAAGCCTTCTGCATTTTAGTGACATGAGATGCAAAGCCTTTAACTTGTCTGTGTAGCAGTAGCTTCTCAAATGGGGAACAAGTTTAGTGGCTCTGCGCTGGACCCTTTCGATTATACAAGATTGTCTTTTAAAACGAGGAGACCATATGCAGTTACAGTATTCCAAAATTGGTTGGACTAGTGATTTGAATAAAAGGGTAAGCATGTTTTCATCTATGTAATTGAAGGTTCTGTTAATTAGACCAACTATGCTGTTAGCCTTTGATGCAATTGCATTTATATGGGTATCGAAGGAGAGGTTTTCATCTATGTGTACGCCAAGATCTTTTTCACTTGTGGACGGTATGATTTCAATGGTTTGTGACTGGTGTGTAGTGTCTGTCATATAATACTGGGTCCTAGGATTATTTGAACCAAAATGCATTACATGTGTTTTGTCTGTATTAAAGTGTAGCTGCCAAATCTGAGACCAATTACATACATTATCTACATTATCTTGAAGGTTCACAATGTTAGGGTTACCAAACAGTTTTGTATCATCTGCAAAGATCTTACAAGGGCAGGTTATGGAATTGGGTAGATTGTTTATATACAAAAGGAAAAGTGTAGGTCCCAAAACACTGCCTTGAGGGACACCACTAGTGATGGCTGTCCAGTCGGATGTTGCTTCGTTAATCTTTACTCACTGTTTTCTTTCGGTTAGAAATGCTTCAGTCCAGTTAATTAGTTGCTCTCCTAGACAGTACATTCTCATTTTCTTTAGAAGTCTTTTGTGTGGTACTGTATCGAAAGCTTTGGAGAAATCTAAGTATATTGCGTCTATGGGATTGTTTACATCTACATTGGATGTTATGGTTTCCATGTACTCCAGAAACTGTCTTTTGCATGATATGTTATGTCTGAAGCCATGTTGACAGCTGTTGAAAAGGTTGTTTGTTTCCATGTGGTTCATTATTCCATCACGTGCAAATGTTTCTAAAAGTTTGCAAAGTGGGCAAGTTAGACTAATGGATCTGTGGTTGCTTGGATTACTTTTTGGGCCTTTCTTATAAATCGGACAGACATTAGCCTTTTTCCAAATCCCAGGTGTTATGGCTTCCTCTAAAGATTTGCTAAATAGGATGCTAAGGGGTACACTGATCTGTTTTGCTAGTTCAATCAAAATTCGTAAGGGTATGCCGTCTGGGCCATGACTTTTATTTGGGTTTATTTTTTTTTAGTTTGGCTTTAATATTCCCTGGGCTTATAGAAATGCCTGGTAAAACAGTGTTTGTGATATTAGGGATATTTTCTTGCATTGTATTTACGTTCTCTTCTGTACATATGCTTGCAAAATTGATGTTCAAAACATCTGCTTTTTCTATATCATTTGTACACACTTGTGTAGTTCGGATCGACCGGTCAGGTACCGGCCGTAGCAGCTAAGCTGGGTACGCACCGCCTGTCCTGGATTCGTTCCCTGAACACGGCCCCCTGGGTAGAGCTATAAGCGTATATGAGCCTATGGGAGAGATCGCGTTGTAAAAACGACTAAGTTCGTTAAGACGCATAGTGCACATGCGCACGCTTAATACTATTTTTGACAGAGCACGTAATTTACGACCAAGATAGGATGACGCTTTTAGTGTACCGGGAAGGTACAATGTAATCCTTTTTAATAACTTGTTCCCGCAGAATCTGGCATTAATCAAGACCAGAATTCGACGGGCTTTCCAAATCTGTAAACCATTTCAAAATCGGTTAAGAAATGTCTGAGTTATCCACGGAAAACCCCTTTTGATTATCTTCAAGGTATTGCCATGACGTCAAACTGGTGGAGAAAATTGTTTCTTATGGTATTGATAAAGTTATCACTATCACGAGTGCATGAGAGACTGGAAGACCAGTTGATATCTGGGAAGTTAAAGTCTCCTGTAATAAAAATGTATTCTGGTTTTAGTTTACTAGTGCTGTTTATTAGGGCCATGAGATTTAAATTATTGTCTCTATCACTGTTGGGACTCCTAAAGATACATCCTACTAAAACATTTTCTTTATTTTGGGTAGTCCATGTACACCAAACAGACTCCTTGAAAGAATCGCCACTTAGCGGCTCACAGGGTTGGGCTTGTAGTAGTTTGTGGCTGTAGATGGCAACTCCCCTAGCTGCGTTATTATTAAGAAATAAATCATAGTTATCTAGTTGCAGTTCACTTAATTTGATGCTTGTGCTGGGATCTTGGTATTTAGGGAAAACTTCAGTGATACATATAACAGCTTGAGAGGTTTCATGGACTATTGCTTCGAGTTCACTTCTTTTATTCCGCAGGCTATCTGCATTGGTGTAGATGCATATGTGTGTAGGTAGAGTGTTCTGTGCAGTGGATTCTTCCCAGGTAATATATACTATTATTGCTCCTTCCAATACTGTCTTCTTTTTAGAGATTTTGATTTGTCTGAGGCATTGGTTTGTTCATATTTGTGTTGTGACGTTTAGAAGTTTTATTGTGTATGTTTCATTTTTATTTATGCTGTTATACTCCAACAGTGGTCGAGGCACCCATGCTCAGAGCGTTTGAATCAAAACTAGATATGCAACTAAATGACACAATATACGATCATGACATAACCAACTAATAGATGTATTAAATAATAAGACAATCTAGAAATATACCCAAATGCAAGGCGCAGAGGTGTGTAACCATGAGTGTAGGTGGCACACTGCAGCTGACGCGAGGATAACCCATCGGCCCCACAGCACCTCCCAAAGTCAACCAGGTTCCTGATTAATGTCAATGAATAATGTCAACCAAACAAATAAACAATTATAACTAAACAAAGTACAAGCACTAGTAATA
Organism: Chaetoderma sp. LZ-2023a; assembly: GCA_034401795.1. Classification (NCBI taxonomy): domain Eukaryota; kingdom Metazoa; phylum Mollusca; class Caudofoveata; order Chaetodermatida; family Chaetodermatidae; genus Chaetoderma; species Chaetoderma sp. LZ-2023a. The sequence continues at coordinate 96,769,417 of CM067375.1, forward strand.
CAATACCAACACAACTCCAGAGGCAATAACAAGCCAAGGGCTTATGCCTCATAAAAATGATGATGATGAATTGAAATTGAATTGTCTCTGTACTAAATCTTTGCATGGAAATAACAAAACTGAACTATGCTTTGAATTTGTTAAGTAATTTATATATAACTTACCTTGTCTACCACACTAAACAGCACAAATTCTCACACGTATTTTCGGATTTCTTTTACCAGTTTTTTACCTCGCCTTAAAAAACTCCATTACACAAGAAAGAAAGCACTCTGCACAGCAGCCTAAATTTTAACTGCATACTGTGATCCTGGATCCCACTCGATACATTATAGATGCGCCAGAATGTCACAAGAAGAATTGGGAAATATTGAGAATAGCACCAAGTCATATCACTACCCAGATCACCTGACAGATAACAGTATCCTAACGCAGAGAATTCCACAAAATGATGTAGACCACCCTAAACCAACAAGTCCAGCACACTTGGCGCAGAAGCTGCAAATATCAGGATCCGCTTTACAATCTAGCACAGAGCCTAGCAGCACAGCTGCTGAATCTCTCCACAACCAATCTATCAATCCCATCTGGTACACATGTCCAGTCTGTACCAAGCCATCAGAGCTCAACACAATACAATGCGACAGCTGCTCGTTGTGGTTGCATTATTCATGCGCTGGTCTTGATCAACAAAAAGTCAACCAGATAACAGAAGATATTCCATATAACTGTATCCTGTGTACTGACAACCTGCTATATAATACAGGTATACCAGTGTCATCATCCTCAGGATCAAGCAGCATAGCATCTCGTGAAATAACAGTACCTGCCAATGCCATTAAAATACCTACACTTGAACCAGGATCTAAGAACACGTCATCGCCGAAAGCAAGATCCGTAAACACTGCATCCTCTGCACATCTGATCTCTGCAAACGTAGCTCAAAACAAAAGTCTAAGTCACCCAGGAGAAAGTAAAACGGCAGGAACGTGCTCATCCGAAATGCAAGCTGACAACAACGTTCTTCCAGGATCCGTCAGTAGCGTGTTATCAGAAATGGAACCTGGCAACAAAGCATCACCTGAAGTAATATCTGTTGATAGTACCTTGCCAGAAAAGACCCCAAGAAGGCTAGATCCTCTACCAACAAAACTACGTCAAAATAACATTACAAGCCGCACATCTAAGAGCACAAATGCATCCGCAAATAGTGAGGCACAGCTAGCTCAGCTTAAATTATTCATCTCTACATTAGAACAGAAAATCAATGATCAGGAAAGAACAATTTCATTACTGCAGCTATCAACGGGTGCTAGAAACTCCATCAATACCAGCACAGGTCAGACAATGGAGCCAGGTATGGTCCATAGCCAGATAAAACTCTTTGCGCAATGCCTCGACATTCTGACGAAACGTTAAGAGGTAAACATGGCTTCCCATGAGTCAACCATACTGTCTAAGTTAAGTCACCTGGAGAGAAAGTTAAATGAACTAAATAATCAACCCAACCTAGCCAACGGTCAACAACCCCTTCAATATCAGCATTATCCATCACCCTACGGACCACATTTCCCCCAATACCCATATCAGCCACCACCACCAGCACAACTGACAGTGCTGCCTACTCATCCTTTTCATCTGGTATACTCTCAGCCAACGCTGTATCAGCCAATACCATATCCTGCTCCATTTACTCACCACCTCCATTACACAGGGGTCATGCATAGTTACCCAGACCCTAGACCTCCTGGATTTAATCAACTGCCCACAAACCAATCTCAGAACTCAGGCTTTGTTCCTCCACCTCAGTCAGAAAGGCCACCAATGCCTCAGGTATATCAACAATTGCCACCTCATAGCTCCTTACATCTCCGCCCACCACCTGGATTTGATCAACTTTACATTAACCACCTGCAGAACCAGTGTATTATTCCACCTTCTCTGGTGTCGAGACCACCACTGCCTCCGGAGTACCAGCAGCTGTCACAAAGACCCTTAGATCATCCATCGCAGCCTACAAGTTGGATACCTAGCAAGTATCAAGTTCAGCAAGCTATACCTGACCATCAGTTGGCAACACACCGACCACCAATACAAACCTGCCACCAGGCAAATCAACCACAGCAAATTGGGCGGCAATGGAGGGCAGAACCTGCGACTCAACCACTGCGCTTCCAGCCACCATCTCTGGATAGACTCTTGACTCAACACACAAAAATAATTTTGCGACCACCGTCAAACGTGTCAAAAAATCCAGCCGTGTCAAAAAATCCAACCGTACCTCAACAGACGTGTTCTCAGCCACTACTCAAAGAGTCTTCCTCATCGTGGCGACCTACGGTTACAACAACAAACGTAACAAATGAGAAGAACCACACGATAGCATCTTTGCCTCAACACACAAAAATAATTCCTCGGCCATCGTCAAACGTGTCTAAAAATCCAGCCATGTCTAAAAATCCAGCTGTACTTCAACAGACATCTTCTCAACCGCTACTCAAAGAGTCTTCCTCAACGTGGCGACCTACGGTTACAACAACAAATGTAACGAATGAGGAGAACCACGCTATAGCACAGTCTTTTTTAGCGGCGGTAGGACGCTGCACCAGACCACCAGAAACTCAACCACAAATAATTCTTCAACCACTATCTCTGGACAAGGCCAGCATACTACAATCAAGAGACTCCTAAGATTGGTAACCTTCAATGTAGAAGGCATTAAGGGGAATGCACCATATGCACAGGAAATTGCACAGCCCACTGATATCCTCTGTCTACAGGAGCACTGGCTATGGGACTTTGAGAAGGATGATATTCAGAGATATTTCCCTGACTTCCAATACTACATTCTATCAGTTGATTCTGACACACCTACCTGTAGATTTGAAAGGCGTAGGTGTTATGGTGGGGTTATGATCATGTGGCGCAGAGAAATACATGACCACATCAAACATCTGAAAGAAGGAAATGAGCGCATTATTGCTGTCCAAATTGTCTCAGAACCTAAACCATATCTTTTGATCAGCTCATACATGCCCACATCAGGTTATATAGACTCGGCGAGCAAGTATTCGGAATCGTTGGATATCATCCACACACTGATAGAGGATTACAATAGCTCTCACCACATTATCTGGTGCGGTGACATTAATGGTACCATATTGTCTGGAAGGAATACGTCTGATGCCCTGCTACAGCAATTCCTTAGCGAACGCAGACTTGCCACGGTCAGTAACATTGCATACAAACCAACCTATATTCACGGGAAGAACTGCTCGCAGATCGATTATTTCTTTAGCACATGAGTCGAAAACCTATCAAACGTACTTATTAGCAGTATGCATCCCAATAATACTTCTACACATGTTCCAGTATTGAGCGATATTTCGGTAAGCATTACTAGGCTCCCCAGCATTAAGAGGAAATTGGCATCTATTCACAAATTGGAATGGTCAAAAGTGGACAAGCATGAATATCACATCGCACTGGCAGAGGAACTGGACAAGTAAACAACAAATCTCAATACTCTACCCCGAATGATATCATCAGTGGCATCCAGAATGCTATAACACATACTACATGAAGAATAGTTCCAACAAAGCAGGTCAAAATAAATGGCCCTAAGTGGAAAGCATCGCCTGAAGTGATGAAACTACTCATGCATGGGAAGGAACTCCATAAATACTGGTTAGACGAAGGAAGGCCAGGATCGGACCACCCACTCCATATGGAACGCAGACTTCTAAGCAAACAATTACATTCTCAACAGAGGACTGAAGTCGCGGTTGAACGAAAATCATTCTATGACAGGATAATGGCTGAACAGGATTTGCCAAACTTTTATAAACTCATCAACATGTGTCCGAGCGAAGTGCAATGAAGTAGACTCCCTCACCATTGATGGGGTACATACAACAAATGTACAGGAACAGTGCCGCGGCTTTGCAGCTTTTTACGAGGGCCTTGCAGTACCCTCTCAGAATGAAAAATTCGACCAAGACTATCAAGAGCAAACAAGTCAAGATCTGAAGCTTCTTCAGCAAAGCTACAGCCAGAATTATCAGGAATGCCCTATCGTCAAAACTAGTGAGATCTCTGCTGCAATTGCGCAACTTCACGCCGGAAAATCCCCAGATGAGTTTACTCTCTCAGCAGAACATTTTCGCAATGTTGGTAACATAATTGTTCCTCACCTAACGCGACTGTTCAACACTATAATAGCCACGAAACAGATCCCTGCCATATTCAAAAGTGGAATAACAGCACCTGTCCATAAACGTGGAAAGGACCAATCTGATCCAAATAATTACCGAGGTATAACAGTAACTTCAATAATTGGGAAGATCTTTGAACATGTCATCCTAGGAAAGATCACATCTCAGCTACCAACATCCCAATCAAGCTTACAATTTGGCTTCACTAAAGGATTATCCCCTATTATGGCCGGGCTCGTACTCTCAGAAACCATGCGCAAATGCAAGGATCAAGGTAATTCTCAATATATTGCATTACTCAACACCCAAAAGGCATTTGACATCGTAGTTCATTCATCACTAAAGTGCAAGCTGTACGAACAGGGTATCAATCTTCATCTGCTACAGACTATTGATAACCTGTATTCCGGATTAACAGCGACAGTAAAATGGAAAAGGTGCCTAAGTCAGCCATTCCCAATTCAGCAAGTAGTTCATCAAGGAGGAATCCTCTCCACTGGTTTATACAAAGTATATATTAACGGCTTACTGAACAAACTCGAGTCAGCACAGCGTGGGATGTTCATAGGTACCCAATACACAGGATGCCCAACAGTCGCAGACGATGTAACCCTTATTAGCACCCCAAGTGAAGAACCAAAATGTATGCTCGACATAGCCTATCAATACTCAGTTCGAGAACGATATAGCATTCACCCAGAGAAATCGACAATTATCCTCAAACTTAAACCAAATAGACCTGCAACACATCTCTCAACAATGCAATGGCACCTCGATAACATAGATGTACCAGTATCACCAACAGCTACACACCTAGGATTAATCCGTACCTTCTCACAAGAACAGACTGTTAACGTTCAGGACCGCATATCAAGCGCAAGAAGAACACTGTATAGCCTCACCGGTATGGGCCTTCATGGCACAAATGGAATATCGCTTAAGACATGCTACTGCATATTGTTGCTATACGTTATCCCATGCTTAATGTATGGTCTGGAGGTGTTTGTTCTGCAGAAAAAACAACTCGACCCGCTAGAGAATTTCCTTGTTGATATCCTGAGAAAAATCCAAGCACTTCCAATGCGTACTGCCAAGTGTGGCGTATATCTATTACCTGGTGCACGACCGCTTGCAGCCAAACTGTATCTAAGACAATTAACAACATTAGGAAACATACTTAGAAGCCATAATGAGGCCATTGTGAACATCCTTGCACGGCAACTGGCACTGAAAGCAGAAAACGTGGGAAGTTGGTTCACATACATAAACAAGCTACTCATTGAGTATGACCGACCACCAATAGTAGAACTTATCCAGAGCACACTGACCAAGACTGCCTGGAAATCATCTGTATACCGTGCTGTTGACAACTACTGGAATGGGATACTGCAAGACGAATGTAGTCTGAAAAGCACATTAGCAAATCTTAATGTTAGCATTCTGTCAATTGGAAAGCTCCACCCATCAGTACAATCGGTCGAGGATGATACAAAGGATGTTAAAAGAAGCGTGATCAAAGCACGTCTTATCACCGGAACATACCTGGTTCAAGCTACACTTAGCAAATTCAGTTGGAACGGTGTCACCTCCATATGTCGCCTTTGTCAATCAGCACAAGAGGACTACTCACATTTTATGATGCACTGTGGCGCCTTACACTCACAAAGACGACATTATCTGTCAGAACTGAAGGCACTGCTTATAGATGCATTGGGTTCTGCGGTATGGATACACCTCTGTGGAGACGACAACCTCCTACTACAACTCATCATCGACTGTACTGCTCTGACCACTACAGATGGCCCTGCCAAATTGCCCTGACATGCCTCTCAACATTGAACACCTCACTAGAAGACTCTGTTATAATCTACACTGTGGTAGGTGCTTCCTTATCAACCTACTACCATAACAGCGTTGTGCGAAATATTTCAAATATCAGCTATATAGGACTTGTACATTGGACCTTTATGCTCTGACGTGCATGTAGGTAACATAGACCAATGGAACACTATTAACCTTACGTGTGACTTAACTAACTAATAAATTAGACTTTTGTGTCAATAGACTTATACGGACCACTGTACGTGGGTGCTCCTATCTAGAGGAGGATGATCCAAACAACAATAACAACTGCGCGGAGTTTAGAGCGCACTGTTTACAATGGAAACGAAATGTCAATCATTATTCATTAGCAAGTCGTTTGTTTTTGATTGATTTGTTTATTAACATTTTGTGTTTAAGATGTAAGCAATGCCACTCAAAATGAAGAACCGAATGAAGATCACAGGAGCACAATTGTCGAATGAAGAAACAAATGATAAGGTTTGCGATGCGAGTTGACACTTGTATTTGACCAGAACTCATACAAATAATGATGTTCTACGTTTTCGGGACTCATAGCTCATCAGTGATCCACAGGCATTTGAAGTTTATCCGCCTATTTCATATTATTGGCATATTTCATATAGTTTCCAGACCTGTTCGGACGCGGTCTTGTATGATATAACTAACACAGTAATGTATGACTATATAGTAAGATGACTTTATTCAGACTGAGCTATAACGGGGCCAGCAACATGGCTAATTAGGACAGGGCGGATACATGTCAATTATAGCTCGTACTATACTAAATCAAGGGGATGTAGGTTACAAGGTACTCTACACCCATATAGCTATAGAATCATTACACTACTATATGTATATAATACACTATATTATTATGTGTGTTATATATATAGTAGTATATGAAATATGCTAATAATATGAAGTAGGCGGGTAAACATCAAATGCCTGTGAGTGATCTATATATCATGTGTCGCATTGGCTCGGTTGGCAAAACTGGTGTGCCGCACATGCATGGAATTCCAATCCAAAAGAGCTGGGTTCGATCCCCTGTTCAGGCATGTGATCAAGGTGTAAAAACCTGCGCCATTCCATACGTCATTCATATGACACATCCTTCGGAGGGGACGTAAAGCCGTCAGACCCGTCTCGTGTGGTGTCTGTACCATGGGGGACGTAAAAGAACTCACGCTGAGTGTCAGGCCCTGTATCGGGTGCTCAGTCGTGAATACGCTCTGATAGTGTAAATAGTAGATGTCGGATGTCAGCCCTGTCATCAGTATATCCAAGATGCCATAACTGAAGCCTGTAAGACGCCTATCTAAAAAAGGCGGATGGTACAGATGTGAGCAGACTGGGCTTCACTGTGCGGCATAGTTGGCAGCATGCTCTAACCAACCTATGTCACAGCTGTCAGCGACGCTGTCAGTGGCTCCCTGATCACTATCTAAACTGTAAATACGTTACAAATAATTGTAGAAACACCCCAAGGGGCTGAGGATATGTGACCAGGAACCTCACTGAGCAGTGATGCTGTCAGTCTGGTCGGTGCTACAGGAGGAAATTACGAAATACAATACAATCTAGCGTGTAGTATCCAGTTTCGAGGCGCCTAAGCAGAAATTGCTTGTAATTTAATAAATACCATAAATATTTTTAAATAAATTGGCGTAATTTGTTAGTGACTTTATCCCTTATCCCGTGCCATGTTAGAACAAAATCCCCTAAAACAAAATATCAAAACACAGCGCCATTAGGTGATGACATACTTCAAAATAATCAATCAATCAATCATAATCTATATCCTGTAAGAAGGCCTATCAGCCTGTTATGACAGGTTGTTTGGGTATTTAAATTTTTATCTGAGGGTATTAGTTAGTGTACCATTTTTACTAGTTGGTCTGATACCAATCAGGTTTTATATCGGCTGCGAGGTAATCATAAAATAACAGTTGAGTCTTCCATAACTTATCCAGCCTAGATTCAAAAGATAATATTGCTTGGGCTTCAACTACGTGTTGTGGTAGGCTATTCCATAAGTCTATAACTCGATGTTTGAAAGAGTATTTTTGCAAGTCGAGTCTTGCTCTTGGTTTGTATAACTTTAGACTATGACCCCTAGTTAGAAGATTTTCTCTTAACTGAAAAAATTCACAGATTTCTGGGTCATATTTTTTAGTTAGGATTTTGTAGGTCTCTATCATATCCCCCATTTTTCTTCGATATGCCAAAGTTGGTGAATTGAGTATTTTAAGTCTGGCTTCATAGCTTAAGTACGATGGTTATCTGTTTCTGGACAATGCAGCTGCCATATGGAGCAAAAAATGCTGAACGTCTGAACTTGTCAAAAATGGGGAAGTGTTTTATTGTCATTTTCGTATTTTTTTTCTCGGGTGATGGTGGTGGAAAGTTTCCTCAGACTGGAGCTAGTTGTGATGGCTTAATGACTGAAGCATCAAAGGCAAATATGCATAAGTTATTGAATAATACTATGCACATACTCATTGATTTTGATAAAACGTGCTAAGAACAGGCACTGCGCTATTGACTTTTGAACCACCCTGTCCAGTAAGGATTTTGGCATTGGTCACGTGGTATAAATAAAACATAGGACGGGGAAGAATTTACAATTTTTGAAACAAAAAATTAGTTTTTTAATTTAAAATACAATGATTTAATGGCATGTGATAAAAAGTAATAAGAAAATCAGCCATTTTTTACGTGCTAACGTTGATTTAGTGCTCACTTAGCATTTTAATGTGCATTTTGAGGCTAAATGCGGTAAACATTACCGATAATGACTGTACTGTCTGACTACAAAATTATGACATCATGAGAACTTGTGTTGTTACACAGCACGTGCGTAACGAAAGTTCACCGAAACTAGAGCCTCACCGAAACTGGATGCTCCACAATATTGGTATTGTACTAAAAGACATAATAATAACACCTAGGCTTGTGCGATTTTTCGATTTAATCGTGAAGTTCGATTTATTTTTAAAATCACAATTTTTACGATGTAATTGAGCAAAAATGTGAAAATCGTCAAGAATTTCATGCTTGTTTATGTTTAAAATCTGAAGTGTGTACTTTTCCGTCGTATTTTATCAGTACATGAATACAATTATAATCGATTCACGCCTGTGTTCATTGTGTTTATATCCCGCCGTGCCATGCACGTATCGAATAATTGGTAATCACAACGCAAAGCGCTACGATAAACAAGCTAATAATAGCAAGGTAACACCTTTGTCATTGAGAAAACCAGCTAGTTACTCCGTCGAATCGCCATATATATATATTTTTTTCACTGCAGACCCTGAGTCTGTCATGAAATGCCAAGTATATACTTAGTTGCAGAGTGTTAGGCAATCAGTGAACATACTTTTTAATTCTAGAGTTAACAAATTCAGGCGGTGTAATAATTTTTCCTTTTTGATTCGCTTGTCATATCTAATTAAAGAAAATAAAGCAACAGCATTCCAGACTGTTGATTACTCTTAAATGTAAATGGTACATTCTGAAAGCAACTATAAACTGCACTATAGGATGAGTTTATGCCGTTACACTCGTACCTACTCAAAGCTACCGTCCTATGTATGTGGATTGCGCAGTATCTCACCGGGTACTAATATTAGCGTCTTCGCGTTACTCCGGTAATGACCTAAACTCGTCCTACAAAGGGAAGCGAAAGATGGTACATCACGTAATTTATGTTTTTTGTCGGTGACATTTTTTATCAAATTTTGATGAAATAAATAATGTTTATTAAACTATGCGCAATATTTAGGCGGTCCCAATTAATAATTTCACTCCCGCGATGATGGATATAAAGTATACATTAAACATAGACGTAGGATGGTAAGAATTTGTCGCATGAAAATGTGTACTAATTTTGTGCTATTTTTGTATCATTTATTTCAGCTTTTTCTAAAAACAAGTCACGTTATCCCGGGTTATACTCTTAGGAATTTGGACCTACGATTTAATCGAAAATCATGATTTTTTTTATAAAATCGATCGCGATGTTTCAAAGCAAGAATCGCGCAAGCCTAATAACACCTATTGCCATCGAAAATAAATTGAAAGGGCGTAACTTCAATAAAAGCAATGGCCCGGATGAAATACCAGTGAGATTATTAAAGGAAGTGGCTAAAGAAATTGCCTCGGTGTTTTTGTTTTAGTATGTCTTAATCAGTCTACAAGCAAACTGTTGAAAATTTGAAATTAATTTTACTGGAAGGCAGCAACGGCTTCCAGTCAAATGAAGAGAAAACTATTTTTGAAAATTTACCAATAGAATGACTGGCGTGCTCATCGCGCCAGTCATTCCAGTGGTAAAGTTTCAAAAATAGTCTTCTCTTTGCTCACCAACGTCCTTGAAGTCCATTTATAGTTAAATAACGACAATTTGCTAAATAACGACAATTTGCTAAATAGCGACAATTTGCTAAATAGCGATAATTTGCCATCTATAAACTGGGTCACAGGACTTGCAACCAGTTCAGAAGGGGAATATTTCCTTAACACTACAAGAAACAACCTTCTCCAACAATTAGTCACTGATGCAACAAGACACGGGGTAAACCAGGCCTCAAATATTTTAGATTTTTTAACAAATGACAGTCTTCTTCTTCTTTCTTCTTCTTTTCGTTCGCTGATCATACCGCCAGTCCTGTAAGTTACTATCGACATGATCATAAGCGTTAAGTGCGTGGATCCATGGTTTATTAGAGTGCGCGGTGCGGCCTGGAACCTCCGTCTTCAGCACTCGAGGTTTCTGTCATGGTTACCTCACCCGTACCTCCTTTAGTCGCCTCTTACGACACGCAGATGATACGGAAGGTGTATTCTAAGCCCCACCTACAGGGCAAACAAATGACAGTGATTTAGTTTACGAAATAAATCACTTACCCCCTTTAGGAAAAAGTGACCATGATGTCCTTCAGATCTCACTGCATCCCAATATAATGAACGCCCACACCCACCTAAACTATTACTACATAAAGGACAATACGATCAGATTTGTTATGCCAATTAGATAAGATTGACTGGCAACAACTTCATGAACTAAATACTACCGATGCTTGGTACTTCATACACACAAAGCTAACTTTTTTAGCAAAAAAATATATACCCACCACAAATAACAATAAATGTGAGAAAAAGCTCCTGTGGTTTAACATCACTACCACTAAGTCGCTCAAAATTAAGAAAGGGCGTACAATAGATATTAAGAGTTAAAATCCAAATGACTACGTCAAGTACAAAACTGCTAGGAACAACGCTACATCCTGTATAAGAACAGCAAAACGTGAATTTGAACAGAAAATTGCATCCGAAAGTACAAAATCCCAAAGGCTTGCTGGAACTCTGTTAAAAGTAAAACTGTACTAAAAGAAACAATAAATAATTAGCGAAATCTGGAAAACAGTGCCTTGGCAACTACCAATAAAGATAAGTCTAACATACTCAAGAAATAATTTTCAAGTGTATTCACTGTAGAAAATTTACTTTTGATACCAAATACTAGCTCTCAACAAAAGGAAAATGTGCCAGCTGAAACATATGTGCTATATACAAAAAAGGACCAAAAAGTGACCCAAGTAACTATATAGACCTATAAGCCTTACCTGTACTCTCTGCAAAGTCCTTGAATCATTCGTGCGAGATCAAATTATGAAATTTTTAGAGGACAACAACTTACTTTCCCTATGCCAACATGGCTTCAGACCACATTGATCATGCAAAACTAAACTACTGGAGTACATTGACTACATAGCCACTAATCTGGACAATAACAATCTAACAGACGTAGTTTACATGAAACTACTCCCTTAACCGGAAGCCAAGGTTACAGTATTACCTGCTCTTGTTTAAATGTTTACTAGAATAGTTATACGGTTTATCTGATGGAATTTTGTGCTGTTATTAAATCTCAGATAATGTACTATAAAATGCAAATATCCTATCCTGAATATATGACACCAGTGAGCAACATGCTAAAAAGATTCGTAAAAAACAGTTTGTAGCGGAACCGGCTACATCTATATTTCAACCTGTTATCTATAACACTCAAACACTTAAACTGATGTAGTTATAGCAAAATAGAAATTGCAACCAGATATGAGTTTGCCCTCACCCAGTTTTTATACCCCACCAAAAAATTTGGCGGGGTATTATGTAATGCCGCCATCCGTCCGGATGATAACTGAGTTACCGTTTGTCGGATCGCATTGAAACTTCATAGGGTGGTTGGACTTGGTCTTGGGAAGAAACCTATCGAAATCGATGATGATCCGAAATCCAAGATGACCGCCATCCACCGGCGGCCATCTTGAAAAATGGTTTCCGGATGATAACTCTGTTACCGTTTGGCGGATCGTATTGAAACTCCATAGGGTGGTTGGACTAGATCTTGGGAAGAAACCTATCCATTTGCGGAGCTCTTGTTTAGTATCTAAATTTAAAATTCCTTAGTTAGGCCCCCCCCCCCCCCAATCCCACCCGACCCCCACCAATGCAGGAGATAGGAGATGCCAACTCAGAACATCTAGATTTAAAAAAAAATTTCAGGGAAATATACACGGACCACACAATTTGCCCCTGCCCCCCAACCCACCCCCCCCCCCACACACACACTTTTGGACACCTTCCTACGCATATGGCTTGTTATTGCCTCAGTGACTGATCTGACTTGACTCAAATTTTACAACACGAAGCCACAACCTTGGTCTTGACCCACAATATAAATATTAGAAAATCATCCAAAAAATCTCTGTTATTATTATTTCAGCTTTATGAAGAAAGACGTCTATTGACAGGAAGATGGGTATGTATGTATGACAGAGTGCTGAGAAATTTATTGTGCTTAGTGTTTATGTTGATGAAATAAAATCGCATATTTGTATAAATTGGTAGGTGATATGGTGGTGTCAATCTTCTAATAATGTTGCCAAAAGATGTTGTTGTCTTAGACTGTAGCTTGTAGCAGCATTATTTCTAAAATAAACATGATAAACGTGTCAACACTGCCCACAAGCTGGCCTATCCTATAGCTAGCCTAGCCGTAATTCAGATCCTTTGCCTACAAGCTGGCCTATCCTATAGCTAGCCAAGCAGTAATTCAGATCCTTTGCCTACAAGCTGGCCTATCCTATAGCTAGCCAAGCAGTAATTCAGATCCTTTGCCTACAAGCTAGCCTATCCTATAGCTAGTCAAGCAGTAATTCAGATCCTTTGCCTACAAGCTGGCCTATCCTATAGCTAGCCAAGCAGTAATTCAGATCCTTTGCCTACAAGCTGGCCTATCATATAGCTAGTCAAGCAGTAATTCAGATCCTTTGCCTACACGCTGCCCTATCCTATAGCTATCCAAGCAGTAATTCAGATCCTTTGCCTACAAGCTGGTCTATCCTATAGCTAGCCAGGCAGTAATTCAGATCCTTTGCCTACAAGCTGGCCTATCCTATAGCTAACCAAAGAGTAATTCAGATCCTTTGCCTACAAGCTGGCCTATCCTCTAGCTAGCCAGGTAGTAATTCAGATCCTTTGCCTACAAGCTGGCCTATCCTATAGCTAACCATGCAGTAATTCAGATCCTTTGCCTACAAGCTGGCCTATCCTATAGCTAGTCAAGCAGTAATTCAGATCCTTTGCCTACAAGCTGGCCTATCCTGTAGCTAGTCAAGCAGTAATTCAGATCCTTTGCGTACAAGCGGGCCTATCCTATAGCTAGCCAAGCAGTAATTCAGATCCTTTGCCTACAGGCTGGCCTATCCTATAGCTAGCCAAGCAGTAATTCAGATCCTTTGCCTACAACCTGGCCTATCCTATAGCTAACCAAGCAGTAATTCAGATCCTTTGCCTACAAGCTGGCCTATCCTATAGCTAGCCAAGCAGTAATTCAGATCCTTTGCCTACAAGCTGGCCTATCCTATAGCTAGTCAAGCAGTAATTCAGATCCTTTGCTTACAAGCTAACCTATCCTATAGCTAGCCAAGCAGTAATTCAGATCCTTTGCCTGCGAGCTGGCCTATCCTGTAGCTAGCCAAGCAGTAATTCAGATCCTTTGCCTACAAGCTGGCCTATCCTATACCTAGTCAAGCAGTAATTCAGATCTATAGCTAGTCAAGCAGTAATACAGATCCTTTGCCTACAAGCTAGCCTATCCTATAGCTAGCCAAGCAGTAATTCAGATCCTTTGCCTACAAGCTGGCCTATCCTATAGCTAGCCAAGCAGTGATTCAGATCCTTTGCCTACACGTTAGCCTATCCTATAGCTAGTCAAGCAGTAATTCAGATCCTTTGCCTACAAGCTAGCCTATCCTATAGCTAGCCAAGCAGTTTCTTCTTCTTCTTTTCAATCGCTGGTATCACACTTGGAGAGCCGTTCTCAAGATGAAATCTGTGGTTTTCTGCAGTTCTTCCACAGGCCCATACAGCTTTTCAAGAAAAGAGGTTGATCTCTTCTCTCAGCAGCTGATACATACTGCAACATTGAAGTATGTGCTCTGTGGTCTGTTCTGCTTCTCCACAAGGACAAGCGGGCGATGTCGTAAGGTGGAACGGCCTGTACATGTGTTGGTTTAGTCTGTTGTGTCCAGTTCTGAGATGAAAAATGGTCACTTGCTCTGGCCTCGAGAGATGTTGGTAGGCATCTTCTGATTGAGGTGTTCTATAGAGTGACTTGATGATAGTCTTCATCTCTGTATGGGTAACCATGTTTTCTGTCTGATTCTCTTCTGCACCCACCTTTGCCATCTTGTCTGCTTCCTCATTTCCTTGGACTCCACAGTGTGAGGAGATCCACTGCAGTGCTATCCGAAAGCATATGATGGTTTGTAGTGCTTCTTCAAGTTGTGGCAGCTTACCTTTGGTGATAGCCTCAAGGACGGAGCGGGCATCAGATAAAAAGACAATCTGTGCAATAGGGTCTGCTGATGGTATTAGCTGCATGAACCAGTGCTTCGACTTCAGCTCTGTAGTTTGTGCAGTGTTTGCCTGTCGGTATTGCAGCTGACTCAAGTTGTCCGTTTGGATACTGTATGTGCAGTCCGGCACCTCCGCTCCTAATTGCATCTTTGGCTGATCTATCTGTGTAGGTCCTTATCCATGTTTCCTGAGGGTACATTTCTTCCAGCATGGCTAGGGTCAGGGCCTTCATGCTCACATCACTGTGTTCATCTTTGGTTGTGAGATGAGGTACTGTGGTACGAATAGCTATGCTCTCTAGTTTGTTTTCCCAGGGTGGAGGATCAAGGGTGTGGTTTGGGTCTTCTTTTTGTGCTGGCAACATTTCATGGTGTTTCCTTTGAAGTGCTTTTATCTCTCACAAAACTTGATCTTTTAAGTCTTCCTGATGACAGCTGTGCTTGCCTGATCTTCATCGGGTGGTTGTTGAACGATTTTAACTTTACAGCTTGGATCAGTGCTTTGCATTCCCTTCCTTTGCTAAGTGGGGGAATGCCTGCTGTCTGTTCCATTTTTTCTATTGGCGTTGATCTCATTCCACCAGTGATGATGCGCAGTGCCTGGTTTTGTACTCTGTCGAGGTTCTGTTGATGAGATTTAGCTGCTGTCATCCATGAGCTGGATCCATACTCAAGGTGTGGTCGTACAGCACCTAGGTAGATGGTCTTGAGGATCCTTTCATTGGCACCTCACTTTGTTGCTGCCAGGCAGTAATTCAGATCCTTTGCCTACAAGCTAGCCTATCCTATAGCTAATCAAGCAGTAATTCAGATCCTATGCCTACAAGCTAGCCTATCCTATAGCTAGTCAAGCAGCTTTCTCCTTCGATCAATACTTACCATTCTATTACTTCTGATAACAAGCTAGGAAGCTAGCTGGCTCTAGGAATCTAGATTTAGTAAGCTTTATCGGCTCCTGGAATTGGGTACCCTGTTCCCAACAAACGGGTACACGTCTGCCAGTGAGTCTCATTCTTGTTTGCATAGCAACAAGAGCAATACATGCTTTTGCATTTGGAGATTCTTAGCATTAATTAAAGTTTTTTCTAAGTCTTTTCTGTGCTTGTGTTAGCTGTTTCGCTTCAAGGATTTATTGGATTAACATGGAAGGAGCCGTTGAATCTCAGGTTGTATTATTTCATGTTATTCTATAGCTGTATGGAGACTTAGGTCTCTAAAATTTTGTCTGTGTCGCACGTTCCAATTCTGACCCCGAATCTGGGACGTGTGTTAACAACGAAATATGCCAAGATTGGTCGTCCCAACGGTGATCGGCAGTAATATGAAATGAGGTGTTGGCTGTACGGTGTTGTTTAACACGAAAATCGGCTAACGTCGTTCTCAGTATTATCCGAGCGGGTGACGTCACACCCGGGTTGTTTCTCGGATTTTTATGGTGAAGTAAATGTTTCATGTATTCGCGCATCTTGTTCTCGGTGCTGCGTACTTTTTGTATCAGAAAAACATGGAATTAGTTTTGTGTGGTAATCACGATCTGTTTGCATTGATCGGTGGTTTCAAAATTCTTGATTTAAGATGTGTGTTCTGCGGTTTTACCGTGGTCTACAGCAGTTTGTTTAATCATTTTGTTGTTTTCTTCACATATCGTTTTGGCCTTCGTTTGAGAGTATAATTTGAAATTTGTTATTAAATATACTGCGAATGCTAGGCGATATGGTTCCTGGTTCTTTTATACATCCGTGGGAGGGTTAACAATTAATTTATGGTCAAAATATTTGAAAATTATTTGTCTGCCTTCCATTCCTGTTTCGTTCCGCTTGCTTATTTTAGGTTTTGTGATTATTTTATAGGCCAAGCCTACCCCGCCATCGTGCCCTGAGTGCTACAAGTTTGTGAAAGTCATATACAAAGATCATGTCTGTTACCGTTGTTCGCCCTGTAATGTAGATTCTAGGTGTAACATATGTGCAGAGTGGCCGGTCGATTTGTTAGTCACGTTCCTTGCCCAGAAAAGGACTTGGCTTGGTCTGACGTGGGGTCAGGCGGCTCGAAATCAAATCAAGGAGCATCTGTTTCGGCCCCCGGGGGGTTTGGGGGGTGGGTGGGTGGGGTGGGTGGGGGTGCTCCACATCTGCAACCGGAAGGTTTGGAGATGGCACCTCCTGCATGTTTTGGGCCCGCTATGCAAGGCTTCTTGCATAGCGCCCTTCCCACGTTGGTGTTGTCCCTAATCCTGAATGTAGTGGGACAGTCTTCCCGTGTCCAGTATGGACCCTGTCCTTGGACAGGGTTCTGGACTGGCTACCGAGGGAGCCATCCTGTATGGCTCTCTGGCAGTCCCATCGGGATCCGGCCTGATGGGTTCTGTCTCTCTGCGGCCTCCTCCGGGTGGTCCAGTAGCGGTGGCCGGTCCGTTTGGCATGGGAGCCATTCGCCAGGATGGCTCCAGGGTTTCCTCGTCTGGTGATGACTCTTCGGAGTCTGAAGATGAGGAGGTTGAGGAGGAGCGGCTGTTGTGGCCTGAGATGCCGTGGGTGGAGAGCATGGAGGTCGATCCCATCCTGGACGGAACCGCCCTCCACCTGTCTGGCTTGCCGAAAGCCAGGACAGTGGCTCCGCCCATGGTGGAGGCCACACCGGTACTGGGAACCCGTCCAGTGCTGGTTGGTTTGCTGCCAACCAACACGGTGACGGGTGTTGCTGGCCAGGCTTGGTACAAGCCTATCTCACCTGGTCCGGCGGCCACACATAGAGTGTGTGACCGCTCCGGGTCCGCATGGTTTTCCGTGCAGGCGTACTCCATGGATCGGTGAATTCCATGGGGTGGCGGTGGAACCATATGATACCAGTGTTTCTGGCATACCAGCGGCGGCTCCTAGCCGGGAGGCTGCTGCTGGTAGAACCGTGAATCTATCAATGGGTGATGGATTCACAGGAGTGTCCTCCTCGGAGACAGACTGTGTTGAAGCTCTGGCTTGGCTAGCCATGGTGGATCCATCTGTGGAGGACACACCACATCCGTCGGGTACGGCGATTAGGACGGGCGTCTTGCCCGCAGCTCGGATCCAGTCCATTGGACTGAATCCACGGTTTAAAGAGTTACAAGATGCTATTTATAGCAAGCAACTCTTGACCAAGAGTCAGCTCCCTACGGCTCCAGGGAGGTGTGAGCAAGGTGCCGTATTCCCCGTGGGGAATACGGCAGATATGTTGTGCTGCCAGCGGTCACTGAGGATGACCGCTGGGTACTTGGGTTCAGAGTGCTGGAGTGGGTGGCCCCGCTCCGGCGCTTGTGGACAAGTCCCAGGTTCACCATGAGGAAGTCCTGTCCATGTGTGATGAGGGGTTGAGGGAAGCAATGAGTGCTTTCAATCACTCTTATCACCTGCTTCAGTCGTGTGGGCTGAAGCTGGGGCAGGCCACCCTGTGCCACTTGTGGCGCTATCATGTGTTAATGACGGCCTGGTGCTGTCAATGGACGCATTGGCAAGGGTGCAAGCGAGAGTAACCAAGTCCAGGAGGCAGATGGTCCTTGACCATATGCATCCGGCTACCGCCATCAGGGAGCATTTGCTTGGAACGCCCCTGAATGGCCCTAGCATCTTTGGTGGCCAAGCGCGGGCCATCTTAGAGGATACGGCGAATATCGCACAAAATCGGTTGGCTGTGAATCTACAACTAGAGCTAGTGCGACAGGCACACACATTAGGGGCTGTAGCCAAGTCGCTGACCATACAACCATCTTCCAAGAAGCAGAAAACGCATAAGAGCAAGGCGAAAGCCAAGCCAGCTTCTTCTGCTATTGCTGGGTCTTCGCAGCTGCCTCCGGCTAAGATGGTGAAGAAGGTTGTAGAGGCCCACCCCACTGTTGCTACTGATCGCCTGAGAGGTGGGAAGGGGGAGGGCACGGGTAAATTCTCAAAGGGCGGAAAGAAAGGGACTGATCGTACCTGAGTGTATGGAAGCTCCCTTTGTATCTGCCTGGACCGTGCCTGTGCGACATGAACAGCGGTGCCAGTCAGACAAGTCAAGCCAAGACCAAAATGGTTCTCTCTCTCTCATCAAGAGAGGTGGGGGGGGAGCGGATCACGAGCCAGACACCCGCGTTAGGCATCAATGCGTCTGTAGTGGGTTGAAGGCTCATGCGTTTCGTGGAGGCTTGGTGAAGTGTGACGTCAGACAGTCTGGTCCTGGGATGGATATCCCAGGGGTACATTCCAGAGTGGTGGGATTTTCCACCACAAAATCTGCCTTTGGCACCTGTCTGGACACCCGTACCAAGAGAGCCAGACAAGTTAGAAGCCATTCAAAATGAAGTGTCAGGTTTGCTTCTGAAGGGAGCAATAAAACCAGCAGACCAGAACACTCCAGGCTTCTATTCAAACATGTTCCTTGTCCCCAAGAGCACAGGGGGGTGGGAGACCTGTCTTCAATCTCAGGCCATTGAATTGGTTTATCCATACGTTTCGGTTTCAGTTGGAAACTGAGGTCGGTAATGGCAGGATTGAGGAAAGGAATGTGGTGTGTGTCAATCGATCTGAAAGATGCATATTTCCACATTCCAATGAACAGGGGTTGTCACAGGTTTCTGAGATTTGCGTTTCAGAATCAGGTATGGGAGTTTGTAGTCCTCCCATTCGGCATGTCGACAGCTCCGAGGGTTTTCACCAAAGTGGTCCTTGTGGTGACGGCGTTTCTCAGGAGAGAACGTGGCACTTCACACCTACATAGACGATTGGCTTATCATGGCGGACACGCCAGCCAGGTTGGGAGTGGATACTGCTCTGACTCTGAAGTTACTTTCAGATCTGGGCTGGGTAGCCAACAAGGAGAAATCCGAATTGACACCAACTCAACATTTCGTTTATTTGGAGATGCGATTCGATCTCGAGGAGGGCAGGGTTTACCCGTCAGCGCCCAGAGTGGTGTCTCTGTTATCCATCCTCAAGAGTTTTGGATTGGGAAACCACATTCAGGCGAGGCGGTTTCTTCAGATGCTGGGCATGATGGTCTCCACGGAGCAGGTAATCCCGTACGCTGCTCTGATGAGAAGACCTATCCAGTTGTATCTGATGTCTCTGTGGAAACAGAGAACAGAACCCCTGTCAAAGCTGGTACCAGTTTTGGAGCCAATAATGTTGCATCTTGTATGGTGGAAGGAGCGTCAGAATCTCCTAGTAGGAGTTCCGCTGCACCTGCCCCACCCCCACCTGTCCGTGTACACGGATGCATCGCTGGAGGGGTGGGGGCCTGCCTGGGAGAACACCAGGTCTCGGGCACATGTACTCTCCAAGAGAGACAGCTGCATAGCAATCTGTTGGAAATGATGGCAGTGGAACTGGCATTGGAAAAGTTTCTTCAAAAAGTCAGGGGAAAGGTGATCTTGATACGGTTGGACAACTCGACAGTAGTATCATACATAAATCGCCAAAGCGGTGTCATGGTGCTATTAGGCCAGGTATAGGAAATTCTGTGTGGAATTATATATTATTGATTTTAGCCAGCATAAATTAGAATGTTCCTAATTATGACCAGCTGAATCATATGAAATAAAGCGTGGCGATTCTAGGAATATAGTGGACAGAGGACAATAACCCAATTAATAGCCAGGACAATTAAAGTGACCCAGCCTGCAGTGTGGACATAATAAATCACAGTATTCCAAGACATGTATATGCTGAACCTTTATATATATAATAACATACTTAAGAAAATACATGTTTATAATCCAATAACCATTTTCATTCTGAATCCCCACAAACATGATTTCACGACATTGGCATATTAAGAAACCTGCATTATTATTTTGGAAATGATTTGACTGAAAGTTGTTGCTGCCTCAAGCAGAAACAACTTTCACTTTGATTGTTTTCAAAATAGTCATCAGGATTTTCTGATTTTGTCAGAGTAAAATATACTGTCAACACATATACAGAATGAGTGGTTAATTATTTTTATTTCATTGCATTGCATAAATCTGGTATTCACAAAAGTACTATTAGTAAACACTTGATTCTTTAAACAAATTATTAATGATTTTAGACATGTTCTTAATTTATTTCGAACATGTCTCTTGACTACCTGTCTGTTTACTTTAACGACCGCTAGCTATAAAATGTAAATGAATTTGGATATTTGACAGATTGAATGAGTGAGAGAAACAGTGAGAGACAGAGCTAGAGATAGAAAGAAAGAATTATCTATAGAGAGATATAATTATACAGTCAGACGGATAGATATAGAGATTCATAGTGTTAGAGATAGTTTTATACAGATAGATAATTAATGTTTGTAATGTTTGATATCACCTGGATATCGCATGAAGTAAAGTTTAGAATCATTAAAAGTTTAATATCAGTAATATTTGAAGAACGATCTGGCTTATTGTCTATTAAAGTGTCTTCACCTGCCGTCTCATCCTGAAGTGAAGTGACAGCTATTTCCACCCAGCTAATCCCCGTATTCTGAAATAGGCGGAAAATAGCCCTGTAACAGCGGACCAAGTTTCCCACACTGTGTATGATGGTGTGGCACTTGATTCAATGGTGCAGGAAACACTTGGTTGTTTTGAAAGCATCCCTCATTCCTGGGTGATTGAACATTCTGGCGGATGCTTTGTCTCGCAGACAGAGGATTCTGCCAACAGGATCTTCGAGCATTGGGGCAAACCTAACATGGACTTGTTTGCCACAAAGGAAAATGCTCAAATCATGACTTATGTCTCGCTGATTCCAGATCCAAATGCCATCGATACAGACGCTCTGGCGATAAGCTGGAGAGGGATGCACGCTTACACATATCCGCCCACCATTCTTCTGCCGAAGATTTTGGTGAAGATCAGAGAGGAACCGTGCCTGGTCCTGCTAATAGCGCCATATTGGCCCAGCAGGGCATGGTTCACGGATCTTCTGAATCTGCTGGTGGATTATCCAGTGCAGTTACCCGAGATTCTGATCATTATCTCCCAGGCTAAGGGGCGCTTCCTACACGAGCATCCTGAAATGGTGAAATTGACTGCGTGGATGTTATCAAACAATGTTCCACATCGGAGGGTTTTTCTCGACAGGCTGCGAAATTCACCGCAGCCATGAGAAGGAGGTCAACCTTCAAGTCATATAACCACAAGGTTAACAAATTTGCAGAGTGGTGTGAAGGAAAGGGTATTAATACCTTTCAATCCACTATTCAGCAAATAGCAGACTTTCTCTGTGAGCTGTTCTATTCAGGACTGGCTCCTGTCACAATTGCTGGATACAAGTCAGCTTTGGCATCAGTTATCCCTTGTCTAGCCAACAGGGATAGTCCAGAGGTGGCCCAGTTAAATGTGATGTTGAAGGGAATGAGCAATCTCCGACCGAGACAACCGGTAGTCATTCCAGCCTGGAGTCTATCTTTAGTGCTTAATGTACTGGCCAAGCACCCTTTTGAACCCTTGGGTTCGGCTAGTCTAAAGTATTTGACTTTAAAGGCAGTTTTTCTATTGGCAGCTTCCTCAGCGAGAAGGCGCAGTGAGATCCATGCGCTTTCAGCAGAGAGGGACCATTTTATTGTCTCCGGAGAGGGTCTGCGACTACTGCCAAGAGCAGCGTTTATGTCAAAGAACCAATCTTTGAAATATCCCGGCAAACCGATCATTATACCGAAACTAACTAGGTTTGATCGTGATGCCAGTGTCTGGTGCCAAGTCCGTGCTTTGACTAAGTACAAAAAACGGACAGACTCATTACGGTTGAATGATAGACATCTGTGGATCTGCCATAAGAAGCCATATGGCACTGCATCCATGGATTCTATCTCTCATTGGGTAGTCGAATGCATTCAGACTACCCACGAGATTACGACTGGGCACCAGGTGCAATGCGTAAGGGCACACGCTGTTAGAGGAATAGCCGCCTCGACCGCCCTCTACAATGGTGTTCCATTAGAGGACATCATGGCTGTTGCACAATGGCACTGTGAGTCCTCATTCACAGATTACTATATGAGGGATGTGCCAGACTCCCCTAATCCACTCGCTTTAGCTGTTTTGAAACGATAGTTAAACGGCCACTCTGTTCTTCTCCCTTTTGATAATTTGAAAACAAAAGTTATGGAACAGACACGGTCAAGCGAGAAGATCCAACCAATATTGTCACGGATGGTCGAAAAAGTGCTTGGTTCAAGGCTCCACATCTGAAATCCAATAATCACAAGTAATTCAAGTTTGACAGTTTTTTGTATTATGTTTGTATATCATGTTCATTCATTTTATATATTCATGCTCATTTCCAGGCTAATATATGCAAAGAGCAGTTAACCCTCTTAGCATAATTGTGTTTCAGGCGAGATACATGTTCGTGAGTTCTCTCCCTTTCTTAGGAGAAAAAAGGTTGGGGGTGTGTGTGTGTGTGTGTGTGTGGCGGTGATGCGAATGTGATTCAGTTCCTAAACTTGATGATCCTTTTAGGTCTCCGTTTATCAAGTTTTACGTCTAAGGTTTTGGGCCAAGGGGCAAAAGAAGCAATTAATGGCTTGCCCCTTCCCACCAGATTACTGTTTAAATCTGGTGTTATCAGAAGTAATAGAATGGTAAGTATTGATCAAAGGAGAATGAAGGAAATTTCAATTTCCTTTTCTCTGAGATCTAACAATACTTACCATTCTATTACGGACCCTGCCTCCCAGCCCCACAGAGGCAAGCCATAGGTATTCTCTTGTTTAGTAGCTCTGCAAACAATATGAGCCTCACTGGCAGACGGGTACCCATTTGTTGGGTTCCAGGAGCAGGTAAAGCTTAGTAAATCTAGATTCCTAGAGCCCGCTAGCTCCCTAGCTTGTTATCAGAAGTAATAGAATGGTAAGTATTGTTAGATCTCGGAGAAAGAGAAATTGAAATTTCCTTCAATCTTATAGCTAGCCAGGCAGTAATTCAGATCCTTTGCCTACAAGCTAGCCTATCCTATAGCTAGCCAAGCAGTAATTCAGATCCTTTGCCTACAAGCTGGCCTATCCTATAGCTAGCCAAGCAGTAATTCAGATCCTTTGCCTACACGCTGCCCTATCCTATAGCTAGCCAAGCAGTAATTCAGATCCTTTGCCTACAACCTGGCCTATCCTATAGCTAGCCAAGCAGTAATTCAGATCCTTTGCCTACACGCTGCCCTATCCTATAGCTAGTCAAGCAGTAATTCAGATCCTTTGCCTACAACCTGGCCTATCCTATAGCTAGCCAGGCAGTAATTCAGATCCTTTGCCTACAAGCTGGCCTATCATATAGCTAGTCAAGCAGTAATTCAGATCCTTTGCCTACACGCTGCCCTATCCTATAGCTAGCCAAGCAGTAATTCAGATCCTTTGCCTACAACCTGGCCTATCCTATAGCTAGTCAAGCAGTAATTCAGATCCTTTGCCTACAAGCTGGCCTATCCTATAGCTAGTCAAGCAGTAATTCAGATCCTTTGCCTACAAGCTGGCCTATCCTATAGCTAGCCAGGCAGTAATTCAGATCCTTTGCCTACAACCTGGCCTATCCTATAGCTAGTCAAGCAGTAATTCAGATCCTTTGCCTACAACCTGGCCTATCCTATAGCTAGTCAAGCAGTAATTCAGCTCCTTTGCCTACAAGCTGGCCTATCCTATAGCTAGCCAGCCAGTAATTCAGATCCTTTGCCTACAAGCTGGCCTATCCTATAGCTAGCCAGCCAGTAATTCAGATCCTTTGCCTACAACCTGGCCTATCCTATAGCTAGTCAAGCAGTAATTCAGATCCTTTGCCTACAAGCTGGCCTATCCTATAGCTAGTCAAGCAGTAATTCAGATCCTTTGCTTACAAGCTGGCCTATCCTATAGCTAGCCAAGCAGTAATTCAGCTCCTTTGCCTACAAAATGGCCTATCCTATAGCTAGCCAAGCAGTAATTCAGCTCCTTTGCCTACAAGCTGGCCTATCCTATAGCTAGCCAAGCAGTAATTCAGATCCTTTGCTTACAAGCTGGCCTATCCTATAGCTAGTCAAGCAGTAATTCAGATCCTTTGCCTACAAGCTGGCCTATCCTGTAGCTAGCCAGGCAGTAATTCAGATCCTCTGCCTATAAGCTGCCCTATCCTATAGCTAGCCAAGCAGTAATTCAGATCCTTTGCCTACAACCTGGCCTATCCTATAGCTAGCCAAGCAGTAATTCAGCTCCTTTGCCTACAAGCTGGCCTATCCTATAGCTAGTCAAGCAGTAATTCAGATCCTTTGCCTACAAGCTGGCCTATCCTATAGCTAGCCAAGCAGTAATTCAGCTCCTTTGCCTACAAGCTGGCCTATCCTATAGCTAGTCAAGCAGTAATTCAGATCCTTTGCCTACAAGCTGGCCTATCCTATAGCTAGCCAAGCAGTAATTCAGATCCTTTGCCTACAAGCTGGCCTATCCTATAGCTAGCCAGGCAGTAATTCAGCTCCTTTGCCTACAAAATGGCCTATCCTATAGCTAGTCAAGCAGTAATTCAGATCCTTTGCCTACAAGCTGGCCTATCCTATAGCTAGTCAAGCAGTAATTCAGATCCTTTGCCTACAAGCTGGCCTATCCTATAGCTAGTCAAGCAGTAATTCAGATCCTTTGCCTACAAGCTGGCCTATCCTATAGCTAGCCAAGCAGTAATTCAGCTCCTTTGCTTACAAGCTGGCCTATCCTATAGCTAGCCAAGCAGTAATTCAGATCCTTTGCTTACAAGCTGGCCTATCCTATAGCTAGCCAAGCAGTAATTCAGCTCCTTTGCCTACAAAATGGCCTATCCTATAGCTAGCCAAGCAGTAATTCAGCTCCTTTGCCTACAAGCTGGCCTATCCTATAGCTAGCCAAGCAGTAATTCAGATCCTTTGCCTACAAGCTGGCCTATCCTATAGCTAGCCAAGCAGTAATTCAGCTCCTTTGCCTACAAAATGGCCTATCCTATAGCTAGCCAAGCAGTAATTCAGATCCTTTGCCTATAAGCTGCCCTATCCTATAGCTAGTCAAGCAGTAATTCAGCTCCTTTGCCTACAAGCTGGCCTATCCTATAGCTAGCCAGGCAGTAATTCAGATCCTTTGCCTACAAGCTGGCCTATCCTATAGCTAGTCAAGCAGTAATTCAGATCCTTTGCCTACAAGCTGCCCTATCCTATAGCTAGTCAAGCAGTAATTCAGATCCTTTGCCTACAAGCTGGTCTATCCTGTAGCTAGCCAAGCAGTAATTCAGATCCTTTGCCTACAACCTGGCCTATCCTATAGCTAGTCAAGCAGTAATTCAGATCCTTTGCTTACAAGCTGGCCTATCCTATAGCTAGCCAAGCAGTAATTCAGCTCCTTTGCCTACAAGCTGGCCTATCCTATAGCTAGCCAGGCAGTAATTCAGATCCTTTGCCTACAAGCTGGCCTATCCTATAGCTAGTCAAGCAGTAATTCAGCTCCTTTGCCTACAAGCTGGCCTATCCTATAGCTAGCCAAGCAGTAATTCAGATCCTTTGCCTACAACCTGGCCTATCCTATAGCTAGCCAAGCAGTAATTCAGATCCTTTGCCTACAAGCTGGCCTATCCTATAGCTAGTCAAGCAGTAATTCAGATCCTTTGCCTACAACCTGGCCTATCCTATAGCTAGTCAAGCAGTAATTCAGATCCTTTGCCTACAAGCTGGCCTATCCTATAGCTAGCCAAGCAGTAATTCAGATCCTTTGCCTACAAGCTGGCCTATCCTATAGCTAGCCAAGCAGTAATTCAGATCCTTTGCCTACAACCTGGCCTATCCTATAGCTAGCCAGGCAGTAATTCAGATCCTTTGCCTACAACCTGGCCTATCCTATAGCTAGCCAAGCAGTAATTCAGATCCTTTGCCTACAAGCTGGCCTATCCTATAGCTAGCCAGGCAGTAATTCAGCTCCTTTGCCTACAAGCTGGCCTATCCTATAGCTAGCCAGGCAGTAATTCAGATCCTTTGCCTACAACCTGGCCTATCCTATAGCTAGTCAAGCAGTAATTCAGCTCCTTTGCCTACAAGCTGGCCTATCCTATAGCTAGCCAGGCAGTAATTCAGATCCTTTGCCTACAAGCTGGCCTATCCTATAGCTAGCCAGGCAGTAATTCAGATCCTTTGCCTACAAGCTGGCCTATCCTATAGCTAGTCAAGCAGTAATTCAGATCCTTTGCCTACAAGCTGGCCTATCCTATAGCTAGTCAAGCAGTAATTCAGATCCTTTGCCTACAACCTGGCCTATCCTATAGCTAGCCAAGCAGTAATTCAGATCCTTTGCCTACAAGCTGGCCTATCCTATAGCTAGTCAAGCAGTAATTCAGATCCTTTGCCTACAAGCTGGCCTATCCTATAGCTAGCCAAGCAGTAATTCAGCTCCTTTGCCTACAAGCTGGCCTATCCTATAGCTAGCCAGGCAGTAATTCAGATCCTTTGCCTATAAGCTGCCCTATCCTATAGCTAGTCAAGCAGTAATTCAGATCCTTTGCCTACAAGCTGGCCTATCCTATAGCTAGCCAGGCAGTAATTCAGATCCTTTGCCTATAAGCTGCCCTATCCTATAGCTAGTCAAGCAGTAATTCAGATCCTTTGCCTACAACCTGGCCTATC
Organism: Chaetoderma sp. LZ-2023a; assembly: GCA_034401795.1. Taxonomy (NCBI): domain Eukaryota; kingdom Metazoa; phylum Mollusca; class Caudofoveata; order Chaetodermatida; family Chaetodermatidae; genus Chaetoderma; species Chaetoderma sp. LZ-2023a. Next base: position 96,796,984 of record CM067375.1, read on the forward strand.
CTATAGCTAGCCAAGCAGTAATTCAGATCCTTTGCCTACAAGCTGGCCTATCCTATAGCTAGCCAGGCAGTAATTCAGATCCTTTGCCTACAAGCTGGCCTATCCTATAGCTAGTCAAGCAGTAATTCAGATCCTTTGCCTACAACCTGGCCTATCCTATAGCTAGTCAAGCAGTAATTCAGATCCTTTGCCTACAAGCTGGCCTATCCTATAGCTAGTCAAGCAGTAATTCAGATCCTTTGCCTACAAGCTGGCCTATCATATAGCTAGCCAAGCAGTAATTCAGCTCCTTTGCCTACAAGCTGGCCTATCCTATAGCTAGCCAAGCAGTAATTCAGATCCTTTGCTTACAAGCTGGCCTATCCTATAGCTAGTCAAGCAGTAATTCAGATCCTTTGCCTACAACCTGGCCTATCCTATAGCTAGCCAAGCAGTAATTCAGATCCTTTGCCTACAAGCTGGCCTATCCTATAGCTAGCCAAGCAGTAATTCAGATCCTTTGCCTATAAGCTGCCCTATCCTATAGCTAGCCAGCCAGTAATTCAGATCCTAGACATGATTGAGTTGTGAAAAAACCCATCAACGCCTTTACGATGGCAAACCATATATTCAGTTGTCTTACCCAAGCCAATGTAATCCATAGAACAAGCATTAATTATGTAATAATACTATGTTTAAGTACAAATTCTTATTGACATATCGTGACATTGATTGACAGCTTGTTGGTTATTTAATGTTTATACACACAAGAATAACATTTGTAAAATTGCTGCCAAATAATCTGTATTAACATCATTTAATTATCTTACTTTAACTTGAATCAGCTTATGTTTTGACGGCTTGTTATTTGTTGATCAAAATTTGTACTTAGAATAGAAATACGAGGAAATCAGCTCTGGTATATATGGATCAGATGAACAGAGGCTGAATCTTGTGCTTGATTGATCAAGAAATATGTAATGTTTACTTAGTGATTGTCCATTTGCAGGCCAAAGGAAGAATATTTTAAAATCTTTATCACTGGAATGACTGGCTCGGTTTACTGTTAACAAGCGAGCCATTCCAGTCATAATTTTTCTAAAATAGTCTTGATCTGCATATAGATAATTCTCAGGTCTATGGCAGAGGCAGGTTTTTCTTCGGCTTGGACAGTAAAGGGTTAATCACGCAAATTGCTTGGAAAATGTCTATTTTCTCATAGAAAATGATAATTTGTAGACCGAGGGAAGATTTACCACTGGAATGTCTGACTCGCTTACTGATGTCAGGCTTGTGAATGACAATAACAGCTTGCAGCCAGTGATTCTCATAAAGGTCCTTTTGAGGGTATAGTCCCCCTCAAAATGCAGCTTGCTGCCCCCAAATGTAGTCGCAGTGGCTTCCACGGGGCCCCCCTGAACATTCTGTATGATTACTAAGTTTAATTAGTATTATAAGTTTTTGCATCAAATTACTCACAAAATCTGCATGGGTCTCCCATAATGTATAGTTGTCAGTCCATGGTGCCCTCTAATTACTCACAAAATCTGGCATGGGGCTCCCATAATGTATAGTTGTCAGTCCATGATGCCCTCTAATTAATCACAAAATCTGGCATGGGGCTCCCATAATGTATAGTTGTCAGTCCATGATGCCCTCTAATTACTCACAAAATCTGGCATGGGGCTCCCATAATGTATAGTTGTCAGTCCATGATTCCCTCTAATTAATCACAAAATCTGGCATGGGGATCCCATAATGTATAGTTGTCAGTCCATGGTACCCTCTAATTACTCACAAAATCTGGCATGGGGCTCCCATAATGTATAGTTGTCAGTCCATGATGCCCTCTAATTACTCACAAAATCTGGCATGGGGCTCCCATAATGTATAGTTGTCAGTCCATGATGCCCTCTAATTACTCACAAAATCTGACATGGGGCTCCCATAATGTATAGTTGTCAGTCCATGATGCCCTCTAATTACTCACAAAATCTGGCATGGGGCTCCCATAATGTATAGTTGTCAGTCCATGGTACCCTCTAATTACTCACAAAATCTGGCATGGGGCTCCCATAATGTATAGTTGTCAGTCCATGATGCCCTCTAATTACTCACAAAATCTGGCATGGGGCTCCCATAATGTATAGTTGTCAGTCCATGATGCCCTCTAATTACTCACAAAATCTGGCATGGGGCTCCCATAATGTATAGTTGTCAGTCCATGGTACCCTCTAATTACTCACAAAATCTGGCATGGGGCTCCCATAATGTATAGTTGTCAGTCCATGGTGCCCTCTAATTAATCACAAAATCTGGCATGGGGCTCCCATAATGTGTAGTTGTCAGTCCATGGTACCCTCTAATTACTCACAAAATCTGGCATGGGGCTCCCATAATGTATAGTTGTCAGTCCATGGTACCCTCTAATTACTCACAAAATCTGGCATGGGGCTCCCATAATGTATAGTTGCTAGTCCATGGTACCCTCTAATTACTCACAAAATCTGGTATGGGGCTCCCATAATGTATAGTTGTCAGTCCATGGTACCCTCTAATTTTTGCATGGGTAAGAAAAATTGCATGGGAACTTCATATTTAAGTTTGGAACCCCAAGATTAAAAGTGGGATACCAGATTTCAGGGTTTGTGGTGTGTGGGACCACCCACATTTAGATGTCATAGGAAACACTGCTTGCAGTAACATATTCATGTTAATATTATGTCAGAATTATTAACCCTTTCACAGATTAAGTCCCCATATCTCATTTTCAAGGCAACCATACAGGAAAATTGTTGAATATTTTGAAATTAATTTGACTGGAAGGCATTGCTGCCTTATGCAGCAAAGTATTCCAGTCAAATTAATTCAAAATATTTAACAGAATAAGTTTTATATCAATAAAAAGAATTTGGTTTTCCATGGATTTGATTGTGAAAGGTTAATAGGATAGTTAGTACATCATTAACCATTTCACTGACAAATCCTGGAAAAAGTAAATTCTTCACAATATAAAACTTATTTTGTTGAAATTAAAAATTAATCTAACTGGAAATTAGGCAGCAATGTCTTCCAGTCAAATTAATTTCAAAATATTCAACAGTTTTCCTGTATGGTTGCCTTGAAAATGAGATACACATATACATGTATGGGGAATTCGTTGAAAGATTTTGATATCTCTAATCCTATATGACATCACTTCCTGTCGGTTTATATGGGATAAAATACGAGCTTACATTAATGTGATATTTACCCCCTTAATGCTCAAATTTGTTAAAAAAGATTTCAATTTTCTCAGAGAAAATTTGCAGAGCAAAACAATTTACTATCTTTTTCAAAGTTTACCGCTGTAAGGACTGGCTCGGTTATTGAGCCAGTCATTCCATTGGTAAATTTTCAAAAATAATATCTTGAAGAAGAAGTTATTGGTTTGATTGGCATCTGTCGAGTTCCTGATCCAACTTCCATTCACACCATATATAGGCTGGTTTTTATTTTAGCCTATTATTGGTAACTTACTCAGCTTTTACACTGGTACCATTTATACTCCTGGGTGGAGAGAGGCAAGAAGCGAAGGAGATTGCCCGTGTTTCCAATGACGGTGTGATAGTGCACAGCTCAGGTCGGGCGTTGTCCTGGTTCTCCGGTTAAGTGGTCCTGAGTACTAGCCAGTACACTAAGCCATCGCCTCCTTAACTAATGAATAAGTAAATAGAGAATCTGGAACGAGGTCACTTTTCATATCACTATTATGGACCGAGTTGAAAATGATCAATTTGCACGAGCTATAGCGAGTGCAAAATTGATCATTTTCAGCGAGGTTCATAATAGTGATATGAAAAGTGACTGAGTTTGAGATTTTATTTATCATATAAACTGTAATTTTGAAATATTTGCCAATAGTTTTATCTGATTTCTCATTGTTGATTTTTGTGAAGTCAATACCGCCGCTATGACGCACCAGTACTTGATAACAGATACTGAATGCGCAGCAAAATATAGTGACAAGCACAAAATCTGGCGATGTCAGCCATAAACTACACTTTTCTTCTAAGACTATCACAGAGCCACGGCCATCAATCGTTACTTCGCTGCCAACTGATAAACTGTCAAGCGATGACGTTTCATGAATGACAAATCGTAGTAAACAAATCGTAGTAAAACAGTACCACGTAGTAATCCCTACGAGTCATTCTCACATCAATCGATGTTTTAATTGGTCGATTTAAATGGGTTGCGCACCCAGCAGCCAATGAAAATACTCCGTTGAATATGGCACATGTGCTCATATCGAAAAATATGGAACGGGCTATAAGGCTTGTTTATATGATAAATAATCTCTTGGTCTGTAAAGCAACATTTTGAAATCTTCTTGAACAAATTTGATGGTAAAGGCTTTAAAGCTCTGTGTTAGACATAAGGGAACATGTCATTCAAAGAGAATCATATGGCATTAAACATAAGGGAATGTGTCATTCAAAGTTAATCATGACATCTCTCAGTAAAATCTAGCATTGTATGTAAATGCTAACTTAGCAACGAGCAGCGTGTTGCACGATAACTAAATATCCTGATTGAAAATTACTTCATCCATCCTAACACTAGGGAGCAGAGGTAACTTCTGATATATATGCATCCAAATCTCGTATAGTTTATCTGATTTATTTTCCCGTGATATTTTTAATTACTGAGTGGTTACAAATAAATTAAGATGGTCGTTAGATTTATGAGTCCTGACTATTAGAGTGACCCTCTGACAATGTGACTTGTATGACTATTTCTAACTACATTGCTGTCTGACCAAGCATAGACCTAGAGTAGTACATTTCAAAAAGTGTGTTTGTTGGAAGAGGGGCAGAAAGCTCCGCCCATACGATTACCTGCGACATCATTGGCCGAGTGTATAAAGTGATTGTAAGAGCACCTGATGTATCTTCGTATACTATATATGCTGATGCGTTGGACATAGGCTTATAATCGTTTTATACACTCACCCACTGGTCCTGGCTGATTAACAGAGGATGCGCTGAATACATACTGTACATCATTGTGCTGCTTGTGTTGTTTGATAAATGAAATGATTGCCAGAGATGCCGTATTCTCTCTGATATGTATAAGTTTACCTATGTATTTTCATGGTGTTGCTGTCTTGACTGTTGTAGTTTGATAAATGGAATGATGACCAGAGACGCCGTATTCTATCAGAGTTGATCGCTAAGTGCAAACCCAAACAGGTGTCATTTGTGAAGCAGGTTGTAGAAGATCGCTCACCGATGTTACACAAAGACTTCACTAAATATCTGCCCCGAGTTCTATCATTATACATCATCTCATTCCTTGATCCACGGAGTCTTTCACGATGTTCACAGGTAAATATAGTCATCAATCCACACTGTCCTTCATGATGTGCACAGGTTAATATAGTCATCAGTCCACACTGTCCTTCATGATGTTCACATGTAAATATAGTCATCAATCCACACTGTCCTTCATGATGTTCACATGTAAATATAGTCATCAATCCACACAGTCCTTCATGATGTTCACATGTGAATATAGTCATCAATCCACACTGTCTTTCATGATGTTCACAGGTAAATATAGTCATCAATCCACACAGTCCTTCACAATGTTCACAGGTAAATATAGTCATCAATCCACAGTCTTTCACGATGTTCACAGGTAAATATAGTCATTAATCCACACAGTCTTTCATGATGTTCACAGGTAAATATAGTCATCAATCCACACAGTCATTTCACAATGTTCACAGGTAAATATAGTCATCAATCCACACAGTCATTCACGATGTTCACCGGTAAATATAGTCATCAGTCCACACTGTCCTTCATGATGTTCACAGGTAAATATAGTCATCAATCCACACAGTCCTTCATGATGTTCACAGGTAAATATAGTCATCAATCCACACTCCTTCATGATGTTCACAGGTAAATATAGTCATCAATCCACAGTCATTCACGATGTTGACATGCAAATATAGTCATCAATCCACACAGTCATTCATGATGTTCACAGGTAAGAAGTTTTATAAGAACTGTATTCAGAGCTCTAGATAAGCTTTTCAATAATTGGGTGATTCACTCTTAGAAATTTTGTAAATTGGGTTTCTTTGGAATTTAATTGGGTTATTATACATTATTAGCAAGAGAACCGAAATTAACTGGGTGATTTTCTATTTCAGTACTCATGATGTTAAAAATTAATTGGGTGATTGGCAATTTTTATTGGGTGAAAACGCAAAAACCCTGCTTATCTAGAGCTCTGACTGTATTTAAACATTTTATCAATCCAGATACTATTGATCATAGATGAGGTTGCTCAGGATTTGAGATGAACCTCAACGAAGCATGAGCCAGCTGATTAAATGTCAATTAAGGAAACTGCATTGTGTTTTAGATGATAACTCATGTTCTACTCACTAGGTAGCTACTAAACTTGGATACAAATGTGACCCGTGAAGATCTGAAGCACAATATTGACTATAGAGTGAGAAAGAGAGAGAGAGGAGAGGAGAGGAGAGGAGAGGAGAGGAGAGGAGAGGAGAAGAGAAGAGAGAGGGGGAGGGAGGGAGAGTAAGAGAGAGAGGGAGAGAGAGAGGGAGGGAGAGAGGGAGGGAGATGGAGAGAGAGAGAGAGAGAGAGGGAGGGACAGAGAGGGAGGGGGAGGGAGGGAGGGAGGAAGGATATGGAGAAATGAGAGAAGATGGAGAGAGATACTGCATTACTAGATATTGTCCTTTACCTGATGAGAGCATAGATTTTCAGTAACCTCATTGTTTATGAAATTCATGTCATTACTGCTTATTCTTCAGGTTTCCTGGCATTGGAAATATCACTGTGAGTTAGATCAGTTATGGATGCCTAAATGTCTGCGTCTTGGCTGGTATCTTGACTACACGCCGTCACCGTATGAATCATCCGTCTGGAAGCGTCTTTATGTCCAGCAAATACGTACATTACAGATATTCAGAGTAAAGGTGAGACAGATCATGGACCTTAGCCCATTAATGGTCAAGATCGGTCAAGAAAATCGAGGTTCTGGCTCAGTGAATGTCAATTTACAGGTCCAGAGAATATAATTTCTGAAAATTTCCCAATGAAATGACTGGCTCGGTACCAACCGACCCAGTCATTTCAGTGGTAAACTTTAAAAAATTGCCTTTTCTTGGCCTCTAAATGGCCATTGCTCAAGACCACTAAAGAGGTCAGTTATGTCTGTCTTGACCAATGAAGGCTTAGATAGTAATCACAACACAAGAACACGAAATAACCTACACATAAGACAAAAGCAGCTCAACAAAAACCCTCATATAAACCAATACAATTATGGAATAACACAGATACAAAGACACGCACAGACATTATTACTCTACAGTCATTTAAACAGAAGATCAAAAATATGATTATAAACACATACTAGGCCATTAAAAAAAACACTAAAAAAACCCACCAAAAACCCCCAAGCAATGAAAAAAAACCTCCCGAAAAACCTACAAAAAACCCACACCACCATGGCATTATCATACTTGCACCCAGTCACCAAAACAAATAATAATTATAATAATAATAATAATAATAATAATAATAATAATAATTTTAATTAGCAAGATAAGCACACCTATGTACCTGTAATTATGTTGTCTTTCTGTCCCATGTCCCAGGTCTCTTGTTCGTCTTTTAGGACTAGGTTAAACCTGAACTAATTGTGTCATATATTTTATAGTGTCAGTCCTTCATGTATAATATATATATATATATATATATATATATATATATATATATATATATATATATATATATATATATATATATTTATTGTTCTATGAAGGGGTCCACCGTCTATATAGGCTCTGCCTTTGGTGGACCACCTGTTGTGTATTTACAAATTGTACATGTTATATCAAAATAAATGAATCTGAAGTTGAACTTAATCTGAATGAGCCACTAGCATTGTCACACCCTGAATTAGCCACTAGCATTGTCACGCCCTGAATGAGCCATTAGCATTGTCGGGCCCTGAATGAGCCACTAGCATTGACGGGCCCTGAATGAGCCACTAGCATTGACGGGCCCTGAATGAGCCACTAGCATTGTCGGACCCTGAATGAGCCACTACCATTGTCAGGCCCTGAATGAGCCACTAGCATTGTTGGGCCCTGAATGAGTCACTAGCATTGTTAGGCCCTGAATGAGCCACTAACATTGTCAAGCCCTAAATGAGCCACTAACATTGTCGGGCCCTGAATGAACCACTAGCATTGTCGGGCCCTGAATGAGCCACTAGCATTGTCAGGCCCTGAATGAGCCACTAGCATTGTCAGGCCCTGAATGAGCCACTAACATTGTCAGGCCATGAATGAGCCACTAGCATTGTCAGGCCCTGAATGAGCCACTAACATTGTCAGGCCCTGTGATACATAAATTCTATTTAATCTAATTTTCTAATCCTTGACAGATTCGCTGCACTACTGTTCATGTTTCTGATCTTGTGTTATTGCTTTACATTTTCAATGATAACTGATGTAATTTTAAATCTGTTACTGGGAGCTGTTGTGCCAGCAACTCCCTTTAAAATTACACAAATTTCCTCATAGGTCTATCATATTCTGCAGAGCATACCGCTATTTGCTGTGTAAGTCTATCATATTCTGCAGGGCAGAACGCTATTTGCTGTGTAAGTCTATCATATTCTGCAGAGCATACCGCTATTTGCTGTGTAAGTCTATCATATTCTGCAGAGCATAACGCTATTTGCTGTGTAAGTCTATCATATTCTGCAGAGCATAACGCTATTTGCTGTGTAAGTCTATCATATTCTGCAGGGCAGAACGCTATTTGCTGTGTAAGTCTATCATATTCTGCAGAGCATACCGCTATTTGCTGTGTAAGTCTATCATATTCTGCAGAGCATAACGCTATTTGCTGTTGTAAGTCTATCATATTCTGCACAGCATAACGCTATTTGCTGTGTAAGTCTATCATATTCTGCAGGGCAGAACGCTATTTGCTGTGTAAGTCTATCATATTCTGCAGAGCATACCGCTATTTGCTGTTGTAAGTCTATCATATTCTGCAGAGCATAACGCTATTTGCTGTGTAAGTCTATCATATTCTGCAGGGCAGAACGCTATTTGCTGTGTAAGTCTATCATATTCTGCAGGGCAGAACGCTATTTGCTGTGTAAGTCTATCATATTCTGCAGAGCATAACGCTATTTGCTGTGTAAGTCTATCATATTCTGCAGGGCAGAACGCTATTTGCTGTGTAAGTCTATCATATTCTGCAGAGCATAACGCTATTTGCTGTGTAAGTCTATCATATTCTGCAAAGCATAACGCTATTTGCTGTGTAAGTCTATCATATTCTGCAGGGCATAACGCTATTTGCTGTGTAAGTCTATCATATTCTGCAGAGCATAACGCTATTTGCTGTGTAAGTCTATCATATTCTGCAGAGCATAACGCTATTTGCTGTGTAAGTCTATCATATTCTGCACAGCATAACGCTATTTGCTGTGTAAGTCTATCATATTCTGCAGAGCATAATGCTATTTGCTGTGTAAGTCTATCATATTCTGCAGAGCATAACGCTATTTGCTGTGTAAGTCTATCATATTCTGCACAGCATAACGCTATTTGCTGTGTAAGTCTATCATATTCTGCAGGGCAGAACGCTATTTGCTGTGTAAGTCTATCATATTCTGCAGAGCATAACGCTATTTGCTGTGTAAGTCTATCATATTCTGCACAGCATAACGCTATTTGCTGTGTAAGTCTATCATATTCTGCAGGGCAGAACGCTATTTGCTGTGTAAGTCTATCATATTCTGCAGAGCATAATGCTATTTGCTGTGTAAGTCTATCATATTCTGCAGAGCATAACGCTATTTGCTGTGTAAGTCTATCATATTCTGCAGAGCATAACGCTATTTGCTGTGTAAGTCTATCATATTCTGCAGAGCATAACGCTATTTGCTGTGTAAGTCTATCATATTCTGCAGAGCATAACGCTATTTGCTGTGTAAGTCTATCATATTCTGCAGAGCATAACGCTATTTGCTGTGTAAGTCTATCATATTCTGCAGAGCATAACGCTATTTGCTGTGTAAGTCTATCATATTCTGCACAGCATAACGCTATTTGCTGTGTAAGTCTATCATATTCTGCAGAGCATAACGCTATTTGCTGTGTAAGTCTATCATATTCTGCAGAGCATAACGCTATTTGCTGTGTAAGTCTATCATATTCTGCACAGCATAACGCTATTTGCTGTGTAAGTCTATCATATTCTGCAGGGCAGAACGCTATTTGCTGTGTAAGTCTATCATTATCTGCAGAGCATAACGCTATTTGCTGTGTAAGTCTATCATATTCTGCACAGCATAACGCTATCTGCTGTGTAAGTCTATCATATTCTGCAGGGCAGAACGCTATTTGCTGTGTAAGTCTATCATATTCTGCAGAGCATAACGCTATTTGCTGTGTAAGTCTATCATATTCTGCAGAGCATAACGCTATTTGCTGTGTAAGTCTATCATATTCTGCAGAGCATAACGCTATTTGCTGTGTAAGTCTATCATATTCTGCAGAGCATAACGCTATTTGCTGTGTAAGTCTATCATATTCTGCAGAGCATAACGCTATTTGCTGTGTAAGTCTATCATATTCTGCAGAGCATAACGCTATTTGCTGTTGTAAGTCTATCATATTCTGCAGAGCATAACGCTATTTGCTGTGTAAGTCTATCATATTCTGCAAAGCATAACGCTATTTGCTGTGTAAGTCTATCATATTCTGCAGAGCATACCGCTATTTGCTGTGTAAGTCTATCATATTCTGCAGAGCATAACGCTATTTGCTGTGTAAGTCTATCATATTCTGCAGAGCATACCGCTATTTGCTGTGTAAGTCTATCATATTCTGCAGAGCATAACGCTATTTGCTGTGTAAGTCTATCATATTCTGCAGAGCATACCGCTATTTGCTGTGTAAGTCTATCATATTCTGCAGAGCATAACGCTATTTGCTGTGTAAGTCTATCATATTCTGCAGAGCATAACGCTATTTGCTGTGTAAGTCTATCATATTCTGCAGAGCATACCGCTATTTGCTGTGTACGTCTATCATATTCTGCAAAGCATACCGCTATTTGCTGTGTAAGTCTATCATGTTCTGCAGAGCATAACGCTATTTGCTGTGTAAATTATTTAAACCGTTTATGTTCAAGTCTTCCATAACTGGCTTCTGCAATAGTCTTGAGTCCATCTGCAGACTGGAAGAGGAATATTTTTGAAAATTGACCACGAGTGACTGGCTCGATAACCAAGCCACCATTTTTGTGGTAAATTTCACTAAGCAAAAATTATAATTTTCTTGACTATTCCTGACCATTAATAGGGTTAAAATATCCATTAACCCTTTAATGGTCAAGCTGGTGAAAACCGGCCTCTGCAATGATCTTGAGGAATGTCCATTTGCAGGGCAAGAGAAGACTATTTTTGAAAATTTATCACTGGAATGACTGGCTCGGTTATCAGGCCAGTCAATCCAGTGATAAATTTGTAAAAATTGTATACTCTTGGCCTGCAAATGGACATTTTCTTGACCAAACTTGAGCATTAAAGAGTTATCGTTGATTGTGATTAATTATACAATCTTTATTAATCTACTCTTTCTTTCCTATTGCTGGTGCTTCAGTTTCTCCCGATACAAACTAGCAGTATACATGGTATATGTTGCAATACTTGTATGTGTGTCCAGCAACCTACAGTTAGTGATGCTCACAATACAACCAGCGAAGATATGGAATACTTTAAGGAACCGGAACATACTCAATCTAGTCCCAGTCATTCATATGACGACGATGAGGAGGAGGAGGAGGTATCTTTGTTGTCAATGGTGCATCTCACCAAATGGAACCAAATATGTACCCAGCTTTCACGATACACAGTGCTCAATGTATTTAGGATATGGATCACGGTTTTCACGATATATACAATGATGTCTCCAGATGATGATTGCTCTGTATGACAGGGATAGCATTAGAAATATCATCAACTTTGTCTCTCACTTCTTATGAGGATGTCTTCTTACATCGCTTAATGACCAGTATTAAAGTACATAATAGGCCTCAGTAGGCAGGTTTTTACGAGCCCACCAAGATTATATGTTGGTGGGTGGATCATTTGATTGGAAAGACTATGGTTGATTGAACACGTTCTATAGTGTAGGGATTTAATTCACTTTCAAACCATTCACTTCTGTAATCGTGCTTCTAACTAAAGCTAGTCTAGTGTGAAACAACCTGCTTTCATGAATATTTTAACAGTGTACTGATGAGTGAAAAAATGTCCATATTCACACATCACTGAGATCAAGTATATTTTACAAGAGAGAATTCGTAAGATTTATGCCCTCCCCAAGTATACACATATGGACCTGCTCACATCCCATCCCCTTTGCAAAGTCTGTGCCTATGGACCCGCTCCCATCCCCTCCCCAAGTATGTGCCTAGGACCTGTTCTCATACCTCCCCAAGTATGTGCCTAATGACCCGCTCCCATCCCCTCCCCAAGTATGCGCCTAAGGACCCACTCCCATCCCCTCCCCAGGTATGTGCCTAAGGACCGCTCCTATCCCCTCCTCTAGTATGTTCCCAAGGACCCGCTCTTATCCCAATCTCTAGTATGTGCCTAAGGACCCGCTCCTATCCGCTCCAATTATGTGCTTAAGGACAAGCTCCTATCCCCTCCTCAAGTATGTGCCTAAATACCCGCTCCCATCCCCTTCCCAACTTTCCAAGTATGCGCCTAAGGACCCGCTCACATCCCCTCCTCAAGTATGTGCCTAATGACCCGCTCCCATCCCCTCGCCAAGTATGTGCCTAAAGACCCACTCCCATCCCCTCAAGTATGTGCCTAATGACCCGCTCTCATCCCCATCCCAACTTCCCAAGTATGTGCCTAAAGACCCACTTCCATCCCCTCCTCAAGTATGCGCCTAATAACCTGCTCCCATCTCCTTCCCAACTTCCCAAGTATGCGCCTAAAGACCCACTCCCATCCCCTCCTCAAGTATGCACCTAAAGACCCGCTCCCATCCCCTCCAGTATGCGCCTAAGGACTCACTCCCATCCAATCCTCAAGTAGACACCTAAGGACCCACTCCCATCCCCTCCTCTAGTATGCACCTAAGGACCTGCTCCAAATCCACTCCTCAAGTACGCGGCTAGGGACCTGCTCCCATCCCCTTCCCAACTTCCCAAGTATGCGTCTATGGAGCCGCTCCCATCCCCCTCCCAACTTCCCAAGTATGTGCCTAAGGGCCCGCTCACATCCATTCCTCAAGTATGTGCCTAAGGACCCGCTCCCATCCTCTCTAGTATGTGCCTATGGACCCACTCCTATCCCCTCCTCTAGTACGCGCCTATGGGCCCGCTCACATCCCCTCCTCAAGTATGTGGCCTAAGGACCCGCTCCCATCCTCTCCTCAATTATGCGCATAAGGACCCGCTCATATCCCCTCCAATTATACGCCTAAGGACCCACTCCCATCCCCTCCTCTATTTTGCGCCTAAGGACTCGCTCCTATCCCCTCCTCAAGTATGCACCTAAGGACCCACTCCCATCCCCTCCTCTAGTATACACCTATGGACCCACTCCCATCCCCGCTAGTATGCACCTAAGGACCTGCTTGCATCCCCTCCAATTATGCGCCTAAGGACCTGCTCCCATCCCCTCTAGTATGCGCCTAAGGGCTTGCTCCTATCCCCACCAAGTATGTGCCTAAGGACCTGCTCCCATCCTCTCCTCAATTATGCGTCTAATGACCCGCTCCTATCCCCTCCTCAAGTATGTGCCTAAGGACCCGCTCCCATCCCCTCCTCAAGTATGTGCCTAAAGACCCACTCCCATCCCCTCCTCAAGTATGTGCCTAAGGACCCACTCCCATCCCCTCCTCAATTATGCGTCTAATGACCCGCTCCTATCCCCTCCTCAAGTATGTGCCTAAGGACCCGCTCCCATCCCCTCCTCAAGTATGTGCCTAAAGACCCACTCCCATCCCCTCCTCAAGTATGTGCCTAAGGACCCACTCCCATCCCCTCCTCTAGTATGCGCATACGGACCAGCTCACATCCCCTCCTCAAGTATACGCCCAATGACCCGCTCCCATCCCCTCCCCATGTATGCCCCTATAGACCCGCTCCCATCCCCTCCTCTATTATGTGCCTAAGGACCCACTCCCATCCCATCCTCAAGTAGTCACCTAAGGACCCACTCCCATCCCCTCCTCTAGTATGCGCCTAAGGACCCGGTCCCATCCCCTCCTCTAGTATACACCTATGGACCCACTTCCATCCGCGCTAGTATGCACCTATGGACCCACTCCTATCCCATCCTCAAATACATGCCTATGAGCTCTTGATGTATTTATCAGGCAATGTCATTGGGTATTAAATTTAATGCTCTGTGCGGTGGATCATTAGAGCTTATGCAGTGTACTAGAGACTGTATTGAAGTTTTCCCAGTGGCTGTCGTCTGGTATCACATCATTTATAAACAGCTTTCAACATCACTGTTCTCAAAATAACCGTGCATGATACTATTAATTTATTGGAAGCTAACAATTCAGGAGTATATATAATTATGTAAGTTGCATGTTGTTGACCCTTTAATGGTCAAATTCTGTCAGAAATTTAAATATCTGCCTATTGAATGCCCATTTACAGGCCAAGAGAATGTAATTTTTGAAAATTTATCAATGGAATGATTGGCTCGATAACCAAGCCAGTCATTCCAGTGATAACATTTTACAAATTGTATTCTCTTGGCCTGTAGATGGACATTCCACAAGACCATAACAGAGGCTGGTTTACGCTCATTTGTAGGCCAAGCAAAGACAGCTTTTTCCAGTTAGCCACTGGAATGATTGGCTCGATAACTGAGTGGTAAACTTTCAAAAATAGTCTTCTCTTGGCCTGCAAATAGAAATTAAATAAGCACATATTTAATTTTGATGATTAAATGTTGAATCTGATATTCATGCTGTACAATTCTGGTCACTGTGTGCTATACAACCTCTTTCAGATACTCTAACATCACACACATACTGGTCACCTGTCAATCTGATATTCATGCTATACAATGCTGGTCACTGTGTACTATATAACTTCTTTCAGACTCTCTAGTATCAGCTTCCAGTCAAATTAATTTGAAAATAATGAACATTTTAAATTTCCTGTATAGTTGCCCTGAAATAAACGAAATCACAGATTTCTTTTTTCACGAGAGAGTTGATACTTACCTCCCTAATACTCTTTGATATTCCCAAATATCGACATTCACTCAATAAACACTCAGATTAAAACAGATAGGTGCCCCCACTGGGCAGGTAGTCAGATGACAGTCCGGCGGATGCCAGCCCCAACCTCTGCACATGCGCAGACTAGTACTTCCTCTGACTAATTTATTTGCTGACACTATGCAACTTTAAGAAATCCTGAAGACTGAGCCTCTGTGGGGCGGAGAGGCCGGGTCCGTATTAGGGAGGTAAGTATGAACTCTCGTGAAAAAAGAAATCCGTGATTTTGTTTATTTCACTTCAAGAGTCTACTTACCTCCCTAATACCCTTTGATGTTGCCAAAATTTGTCAGAGAATTCGGCGGAAGTGAGGCAAGGTCAATTTCACTTCAAGAGTATACTTACCTCCCTAATACTTTTGATATTGCTAAATATTGGCTTTCACTCAATAAACACTCAGATTTAAAACAGTTAGGTGCCCCTACTGGGCAGGGAGTCAGAGCGTAGTCTGGCGGATGCCAGCCCCACCACCGCGCATGCGCAGACTAGCACTGCCTCTTTGCTAGATTATTGGCAAAGAGATCACACATGTTTTTTTGTTCAATAGCTTTTTCGCTCTCTTAAACTGTTTAAGTGGTGTTTGTTTGGAGTGTTAGTCACTTTTTTGGATGGCGGATAGGAATACGTCGCCACAGGAGGACGGAGGACCTTTAAATCAGGTGACTTCTAGTAAAATTAGCGAGTTTTCTTCCCGGTGTATTGTGTTTCCGGGACTCGCGTTTACCGTGATAAGCGCCTTGGTTGGTTGGGTTATATCAACTCGGTGCTACCTAGGACTAATTTCTCTTTCTGTTTCTGTCCACAGGTCTGTATGACGCTAGGTGGTGACGTCACAGTACCAGAGAATTAGTATTCTCTCCACCATGGTTCCATTTCCTACTAACACTGTTAGGTTATCTAACCAAATGAAAAATTATGTCCAGTGAGTTGGAGGCCTGGTATAAAGGTCTTCTCACTTTGCCCTCTTGATCCAATTCCTTCCCCATGAGGTGGAGAGAGTTAAGAGGCGTGCAGATGGTGGAGTTTCCGGTTCGTCACGTTGGATGGTTTGTCTATACAAAGCTGTCAGGTATCTAGTTATTGATAATGTGGTGATGTTAATTATTGTAAACAATCAAAGGGAGATAATTAACATTTTTGCCAGAAAAGAGTTATCTATATGTATCTGATGGTTGTATAGTCAACTTATCCATTCAGCATACAATTCGTCTTTGCACTTGGATGTTTTGTTGGGATCGAATTTTTCCTGTCACGGGATTAATGACGTCATAATCAGCTGGCTATGTGTTTATTAGCAATTCAAGCACTATGCTGGTTTTTGATGTATATTGATCTTTATGATCGTTTTCCTTCTCCTTGAGTTGGATTGAGTTTCTAAGCTTAACTAGTTGCTCATACTCCTTGTCCTTGCCCTGTTTCAGGGACCGGGTTGCGCGTCCTGTGGACGTTTTATGCATGTGAAGTTCTGGCCGCATCTGTGTTATCGATGTAGCCCTTGTGGTCCATTGATTAATTGTGACATATGTAAGCACTGGGGGGGCGAGTTAATGTCCGAATTCTTGTGCTGCTTACAGGCGACGGACAAGGTGGTAGTGGAGGAGAAGAAGAAGAAGCGGAAACGAGAGGTTGTAAGTAGGAAGGGTAAGGGGAAGGTCTCGTCCGCGGTGGATATGGAGACCTTCCGGACCGAGATGTTGGGAGAGATGAAGAGGACAATAAAAGATTTGGTTCCAGGGTTGCTTCGTGGCATGCTTCCTGGACCAGATCCTTTATTGTCCTTATCATCGGCTTCGGAGCAGGTAATCCCCGCCTCTGGATCGATTTTCCTTAGTCCGCTTCCGTTGTCCGACGATTCAGAGGTGGCCCCATTAGAGGGGGCGTTCCACGGCCCTGGCAGCAGGCTTATTGCCGCGCCGATAGGGGACCGTGGACGGTTGTCGCTGGAACCCGCTGGCTGCTTATCAGTCCAGGGGTATCCGCACGCCGCGGTGGCCAGTACCTCCTATGGCACCGTTCCTGGTCAGCCCGGGTTAGCTCTCTTTGCTGACCCGGGGTCTAATCTTTCTGACCAGGGTGATGAGGATTACCTGCTAGGGTCGCCGTCTGACGACGTGGACATGGATGAAGACGTTTGTGCACCCCTCGCGGGGAATGCAGGCGCTTTTTTCCACGGTATTACTCACCCTGGAGTAAGGTCCGCGGTTCAGGTGGTGGCCCAGGGCGCTGCTGATGGCCAGCGGTACCGCATACCTCGGCTTGCCGAGAGTGTAGCTGGTGCTGGCCGGGCCCGTGGTAGGGCTATGTATACCCCGCGCTCTACCGCGGTGCCTGCTCCTGGTCAAACCAGTGATATTCTCATGCCGGTGCTGTCAGGCCCGCATGTTTTCCCTGGCTTGCCAGGTGTATCAGCGTACCCGCCGTCAAGCTCTACTGCTTGCGCTCAGGAGGAAGACGAAGGACCCCGTCTTGTAGAGCGCTCGCAGTTAGCCACGGAGGAGGATTGGTATGACGCTTGCCAGTGGTTGGTGAGCGTTAGGCCTGATCTGCCCGTGGAGCAGTCGGCTAGCCACCGTGTTCACACGCCGTGGTTAGCTGGGAAACCAACTGCTAACGCTATGCCTTCTCTGCCGCTGGCGGAGCATGTCGTTGACATGTTCAAGGCGGCGGAGGCGTCCATTAACACGAGTGGACGTCTCGCGAAGGCCCCTCGCGAGGTGGCCAGGCGTTGTCGCATCGTGCCCCTGGACTACCAGCGGTACGGTGTGGTACCCAAGCCCAGCGTGGATGACCGCGCGGCTTTGGGTGAGGATACGCGGCCAGGCTCCCGTTCTGACGCGGGGGTCTTGTGCGCGAACGCGTTGCGTTCGGCGAATGCCGCGTTGCGTGATGCGGAGGAGAGTGGGAGGGCTTCGATTGCCGCTCTGTCCCACGTCTCCCAGCTGTTACAGGGGGTAGTAACGGCATCCGCATCGCGCCAGCCAGGCCCGCTCGCGGTCCAGCGAACCATCCAGGATGGTATTAACCTGGCGCTGGACTGTATGACGCGGGCGGTGACCAGGAGTGTCAGGGCAAGACGCACATTTGCCCTGGACAATCTGTGTCCGTCTCAGGACCTGTATAATAGGCTACTCCGTACGCCTATGACGGGTCCTGGTCTTTTTGGAGGTGAGGGATGTCGCCACCTCCAGGAGACGGTCACCCTGGTGAATAACCAGAGGGCGCTGCGCGAACAGTTTGAGGTGCTGCGTCGTGCTAACGTTCGCGCCGCGGCCCCTGCGTATCGTCCCCTGCAGGCTCGAGGTGGTGCTGGCCAAGTCAGAGGCCAGCCGCCGTCGCAGCGCCGGCCTCGGCCGCGTGCGATTCGGCCAGCAGTGAGGGGGGCGCAGGCTCCTCAGCCGCCGTCAGCCAGGCAGCCGCCCGTGCACCGAGGTGCGCGCGGGGCGGGGCGGGTCGCGCGAGGATCTGGGCGTGGTTATCGTTCCTGACAGGGCGCTTACCGCGGTAAGGACCACGCCGGTGTGTATGGCGACGGAGACAGTGCCGCTCTTGCATGCCTTGTGTCCACCGCGGTCCCTAGGTGGACCGGTGGGAGGCCGGCTAGCCGACCACATGCAAGAGTGGGAACGGTTAACTCAGGACCGTTTAGTCTTGCGATGGCTTTCCGTGGGGTATCATCCAGAGTGGATGACAGGCCCGCCGTCGCGACTGTCTCTGGTGCCAGTCTGGACTCCCATTCCGAGAGATCCAGATCAAAGGTTGTGTATCGAGGAGGAGATAAATTCCCTCGTACAAAAAGGAGCTATTCAGCCGGCGCAAAGGTGTCCGGGCTTCTATTCAACCCTGTTCTTGGTAACAAAACGCACCGGTGGGTGGAGACCGATTCTCAACCTCAAGCCATTGAACAAGTTCATCGAGACGCCCAGTTTCAAGATGGAAACGGTGCGCTCGGTGTTGGCGGGGTTGGAGAGGGGGATGTGGACGGCGTCGATAGATTTGAAGGACGCTTATTTCCACATCCCCATCCACAGGAGTTTCTGTCGCTTCCTGAGATTTGCATTCCAGGGCAGACAGTGGGAATTCAGGGTGTTGCCCTTCGGAATTTCCACGGCTCCTCGGGTTTTCACCCGTGTGGTTCTTGCGATCACAGCATACCTCCGCAGGAGAAGCATAGCAGTCCACACGTACATAGACGACTGGCTGTTGAAAGCGCACACCCGGGAAAGTTTGTCCGCCAATCTGGAGATTGTTTTGAAAATTCTCACAGACTTGGGCTGGATGATCAATTTCCCAAAATCAGAGCTGACTCCATCCCAGAAGTTTGTTTACCTGGGGATGTTCTTCGATCTGGAGACAGGATATGTTTATCCTACTCAGGAGAGAGTTCAAATACTCATCTCGTTGATTCAGTCAGTGTGCGACAGTCGTCATGTCCTGGCACGGGTTTACTTGAGAATGCTGGGGTTGATGGTTTCGTTGGAACCAGTCATTCCTCAGGCCGCCTTACGCAGGCGGCCGATCCAGTTGTTTCTCATGACACAATGGACCCAGAGTACAGGTTCGCTGGACTCGAATGTGTCAGTGTTGGCGCCTCTGATTCACCACCTGCAATGGTGGTTGAATACAGAGAATCTCTTACCGGGGGTTTTGCTAACCCCTCCCCACCCTCAGGTGACTGTGTATACAGATGCATCGATGGAGGGCTGGGGAGCTTGCCTGGAAGAATCCACGATATCAGGGCTTTGGAATCTGGAACAGTCAAAGGAACATATAAATCTACTGGAGCTAAGAGCAGTAGTCCTGGGCCTGGAACATTTCTTACAGAAAGTTCAGGGCAAGATTGTTCTTATTCGTTCAGACAACTCAACAGTTGTGACTTACATAAACCGCCAGGGCGGAACGAAGTCGCCCAGTCTCTGTATGATGACATGGAAACTGCTTTGTTGGTGTCTGGATCACCAGATTACCTTGAAAGCAGTTCATATTCCGGGAAGGTTAAACCTGCTAGCAGACTCATTGAGCCGAAGGATGAGTGTTTTACCCACGGAATGGCAACTAAATCAATGTGTGGCGGATCGTCTGTTCGACCATTGGGGGAAACCCAACATCGATTTGTTCGCAACGAAGAAGAATGCGAAGATGACGACGTACGTCTCTCCGATTCCGGATCCAAGCGCTTTCGCAACAGATGCGTTAGCTATCAGCTGGGGGAGAATGTATGCATACGCATTCCCTCCAGCAATCCTGATTCCAAAAATTCTTCAGAAAATCAGACAAGAGGAATGCCAAGTGCTTCTGATCGCCCCGGATTGGCCAAGCCGATCATGGTATACGGATCTGCTGGACCTTCTGGTCTGCAATCCGGTTCCTCTGCCTCTGATGGACGATATTATCTTCCAGGGCAAGGCCCTTCACAACAATCCGTCAATGTTCAGATTGACTGCGTGGATGTTGTCAAGGAATCTAGAATTAAGGAGGGCTTTTCTGAGCAAGCAGCCATGTTTATGGCCAAAGCCAGGAGGGGGTCAACCTCCAGAGCATATAATTATAAAATCAACAGATTTGCAGAATGGTGCTCAAAAAGATGTATTGATCCAATGGATTCATCTATTCAAGTAGTAGCTGATTTCCTCTGTCACCTCTATGATGCCTATAGCCTCAAGCCTAACTCTATTGCTGGTTATAAGTCAGCATTAATGTCTGTTATTCCTTGCTTGGCTAAGAGGGGAAGTGATGAAGTAAATACATTGAATGTATTAATTAAAGGCATGGGCAATCTAAGACCAAGGAATCCTCCTGTGATTCCGTCTTGGAGTTTATCGCTAGTGCTTCAAGTACTGGGTGATAAGCCTTTTGAACCACTTAGTTCCATTTCTATGAAACTATTAACACTGAAGACTGTGTTTTTAATTGCTGCGGCCTCGGCTAGGCGTAGGAGTGAGATTCATGCCTTATCAGCCGAGGATGACCGTTTTGTGGTTTCAGGGGAAGGCCTTAAGCTGCTACCTAGGATTAATTTCTTGGCTAAAAATCAGTCGTTGAAATATCCAGGTCAACCTATTATTTTGCCTGCTTTAACTAGATATGATCCTAATTCTAAAGCATGGTGTCCCGTCCGGGCGCTGCGCCGGTACAAACAACGTACGGCGGCATGGCGCACCGACCAGTCAGCGTTATGGTTGTCATATATTGAACCCCATGGGAGGGCTTCTAAGGACACCATTTCCAGGTGGATTGTGGAATGCATTCAGTTTTGCCATAAATCCGCCACCGGGAAGCAGGTTGACGTGGCCAAGGCTCACAGTGTCCGCGGCGTAGTGACATCCACGGCCCTATTTAATGGGGTCCCTGTGGATGATATTATGTCGGTGGCTCAGTGGCACTGTGAGTCAAGTTTTACAGACCATTATCTCCGTGACACCTCTAATCCTCTCGCCTTGTCGGTTTTGAAAAAATAAATCGGTTTATATTTTTTGAGGTGATTTCCTCATTACTTATATATATCACAATTAATTTATGGAAACACCTACTTTTTTGGGCCTGCATCAGTCTTTACCGATGGGAAGATGATGTCAGCAGCCATTTTCAACAAGGTCAGTCTTGTTCATGTGTTGTCCGTTGTTGATTGTATTGTCACGATTACCCGTTATTAATATGGTGATGGTTTGTGTATTTGTGTGGTTCATTGTTGAGAGTTACGAAAATGGAGCTTTTTCGTCTCTGTCCTGTAGTACATGGCACTTGTACGTAGAGAGCGTATAGGACATTGAGGTCAGTCGACTCTTCCTCCCAGGAAGGAGGGGGGGGGAGCGCATATGACATTCGGTCATCTCTCATACATCGGTGGTGTTATCCGATGATTAGTCAAATCCTGACTGTTTTTTCAGACAGTTTCAGAAGTTTAAGTGCCTTAAACGCAGAAAAAGCGTATAGGGATGAGCTGGTCTTTTGACCTCGCCTCCCTCCCGCCAGATTCACTTTCGAATTCTGGCAATATCAAAAGTATTAGGGAGGTAAGTATACTCTTGAAGTGAAATAAACGAAATCTAGGATTTCTTTTTTCACGAGAGAGTTGATACTTACCTCCCTAGATACGGACCCGGCCTCTCCACCCCACAGAGGCTCGGTCTTCAGGCTCTTAATAGTTGCATGTGTGTCAGCCAATAATCTAGTCAGAGGAAGTGCTAGTCTGCGCACGCGCGGTGGTGGGGCTGGCATCCGCCAGACTACGCTCTGACTCCCTGCCCAGTAGGGGCACCTAACTGTTTTAAATCTGAGTGTTTATTGAGTGAAAGCCAATATTTAGCAATATCAAAAGTACTAGGGAGGTAAGTATCAACTCTCTCGTGAAAAAAGAAATCCTAGATTTCGTTTAATGTGCCTTGTCCCACAGGAAGTAGAACCCACCACTGTAGTAGCTTCTAGCACCTTGCCCCACAGGCAACAGAACCACCTTTGTAGTAGCATTTAGCACCTTGCCCCATGGGCAGGATAACCCACTGCTGTAGGAGCATTTAGCACCTTGCCCCACAAGCAGGAGAACCCACCACTGTAGTACCATCTAGCACCTTGCCCCACAGGCAGGAGAACCCACTGCTATAGTAGCATTTAGCACCTTTCCCCACAGGCAGGAGAACCCACTACTGTAGTATCATCTAGTACCTTGCCCCACAGGCAGGAGAACCCACTGCTGTAGTAGCATCTAGCACCTTGCCCCACAGGCAGGAGAACCCACCACTGGAGTAGCATCTTGTACCTTGCCCCACAGGCAGGAGAACCCACTACTGTAGTATCATCTAGTACCTTGCCCCACAGGCAGGAGAACCCACTGCTGTAATAGCATCTAGCACCTTGCCCCACAGGCAGGAGAACCCACTGCTGTCATAGCATCTAGCACCTTGCCCCACAAGCAGGAGAACCCACTGCTGTCGTAGCATCTAGCACCTTGTCCCACAGACAGGAGAACCCACCACTGTGGTAGCATCTAGCACCTTGGCCCACAGGCAGGAGAACCCGCCACTGTGGTAGCATCTAGCACCTTGGCCCACAGGCAGGAGAACCCACCACTGTAGTAGCATCTAGCGCATTGCCCCACAGGCAGGAGAACCCACTGCTGTAGTAGCATTTAGCACCTTGCCCCACGGGCAGGATAACCCACTGCTGTCGTAGCATTTAGCACCTTGCCCCACAGGCAGGAGAACACGCCTTGCCCCACAGGCAGGAGAACCCACTGCTGTAGTAGCATCTAGCACCTTGCCCCACAGGCAGGAGAACCCACTACTGTAGTAGCATTTAGCACCTTACCCCACAGGCAGGAGAACCCACCGCTGTAGCAGCATCTACACCTTGCGCCACAGGCAGGAGAACCCACTACTTTAGTAGCATTTAGCACCTTACCCCACAGGCAGGAGAACCCACTGCTGTAGCAGCATCTACACCTTGCGCCACAGGCAGGAGAACCCACCGCTGTAGTAGCATCTAGCACCTTGCCTCACAGGCACGAGAACCCACTGCTGTAGTAGCATTTAGCACCTTACCCCACAGGCAGGAGAACCTACTGCTGTTGTAGCATCTAGCACCTTGCCCCACAGGCAGGAGAACCCACTGCTGTCGTAGCATTTAGCACCTTGCCCCACAGGCAGGAGAACACGCCTTGCCCCACAGGCAGGAGAACCCACTGCTGTAGTAGCATCTAGCACCTTGCTCCACAGGCAGGAGAACCCACTACTGTAGTACAATCTAGCACCTTGCCCCACAGGCAGGAGAACCCACCGATGTAGTAGCATCTAGCACCTTGCCCCACAGGCAGGAGAACCCACTACTGTAGTACAATCTAGCACCTTGCCCCACAGGCAGGAGAACCCACTGCTATAGTAGCATCTAGCACCTTGCCTCACAGGCAGGAGAACCCACTGCTGTCATAGCATCTAGCACCTTGCCCCACAGGCATGAGAACCTACTGCTGTCTTAGCATCTAGCACCTTGCACCACAGGCAGGAGAACCCACTGCTGTAGTAGCATCTAGCGCCTTGCTCCACAGGCAGGAGAACCCACTGCTGTAGTAGCATCTAGCGCATTGCCCCACAGGCAGGAGAACCCACTGCTGTAGTAGCATTTAGCACCTTGCCCCACGGGCAGGATAACCCACTGCTGTCGTAGCATTTAGCACCTTGCCCCACAGGCAGGAGAACACGCCTTGCCCCACAGGCAGGAGAACCCACTGCTGTAGTAGCATCTAGCACCTTGCCCCACAGGCAGGAGAACCCACTACTGTAGTAGCATTTAGCACCTTACCCCACAGGCAGGAGAACCCACCGCTGTAGCAGCATCTACACCTTGCGCCACAGGCAGGAGAACCCACTACTTTAGTAGCATTTAGCACCTTACCCCACAGGCAGGAGAACCCACTGCTGTAGCAGCATCTACACCTTGCGCCACAGGCAGGAGAACCCACCGCTGTAGTAGCATCTAGCACCTTGCCTCACAGGCACGAGAACCCACTGCTGTAGTAGCATTTAGCACCTTACCCCACAGGCAGGAGAACCTACTGCTGTTGTAGCATCTAGCACCTTGCCCCACAGGCAGGAGAACCCACTGCTGTCGTAGCATTTAGCACCTTGCCCCACAGGCAGGAGAACACGCCTTGCCCCACAGGCAGGAGAACCTACTGCTGTAGTAGCATCTAGCACCTTGCTCCACAGGCAGGAGAACCCACTACTGTAGTACAATCTAGCACCTTGCCCCACAGGCAGGAGAACCCACCGATGTAGTAGCATCTAGCACCTTGCCCCACAGGCAGGAGAACCCACTACTGTAGTACAATCTAGCACCTTGCCCCACAGGCAGGAGAACCCACTGCTATAGTAGCATCTAGCACCTTGCCTCACAGGCAGGAGAACCCACTGCTTTCATAGCATCTAGCACCTTGCCCCACAGGCATGAGAACCTACTGCTGTCTTAGCATCTAGCACCTTGCACCACAGGCAGGAGAACCCACTGCTGTAGTAGCATCTAGCGCCTTGCTCCACAGGCAGGAGAACCCACTGCTGTAGTAGCATCTAGCGCCTTGCCCCACAGGCAGGAGAACCCAGTGCTGTAGTAGCATCTAGCGCCTTGCTCCGCAGGCAGGAGAACCCACTGCTGCCGTAGCATCTAGCACCTTGCCTCACAGGCAGGAGAACCCACTGCTGTAGTAGCATCTAGCGCCTTGCCCCACAGGCAGGAGAACCCACTGCTGTAGTAACATCTAGCACCTTGCCCCACATGCAGGAGAACACGCCTTGTCCCACAGGCAGGAGAACCCACTGCTGTCATAGCATCTAGCACCTTGCCCCACATGCAGGGGTACCCACTGCTATAATAGCAATTAGCACCTTGCTCCACAGGCAGGAGAACCCACTGCTGTGGTACATCTAGCACCTTGCCACAGGCAGCGCTACCCACCACTGTATTAGCATCTAGCACCTTGCCCCACAGACAGGAGAACCCACTGCTATAATAGCATTTAGCCCCTTGCGCCACACGCAGAAGAAGCCACCGCTGTAGTAGCATCTGGCACCTTGCTCCACAGGCAGCAGAACCCACTGCTGTAGTAGCATCTAGCACCTTGGCCTACAGGCAGGAGAACCCACTGCTATAGTAGCATTTAGCACCTTGCGCCACAGGCAGGAGAAGCCACCGCTGTAGTAGCATCTAGCGCCTTGCCCCACAAGCAGGAGAACCCACTGCTGTAGTAACATCTAGCACCTTGCCCCACAGGCAGGAGAACCCACTGCTATAGTAGCATTTAGCACCTTGCCCCACAGGCAGGAGAACCCACTACTGTAGTATCATCTAGTACCTTGCCCCACAGGCAGGAAAACCCACTACTGTAGTAGCATCTAGCACCTTGCCCCACAGGCAGGAGAACCCACCACTGTAGTAGCATCTAGTACCTTGCCCTACAGGCAGGAGAACCCACTACTGTAGTATCATCTAGTACCTTGCCCCACAGGCAGGAGAACCCACTGCTGTAATAGCATCTAGCACCTTGCCCCACAGGCAGGAGAACCCACTGCTGTCATAGCATCTAACACCTTGCCCCACAGGCAGGAGAACCCACCACTGTAGTAGCATCTAGTACCTTGCCCTACAGGCAGGAGAACCCACTACTGTAGTATCATCTAGTACCTTGCCCCACAGGCAGGAGAACCCACTGCTGTAATAGCATCTAGCACCTTGCCCCACAGGCAGGAGAACCCACTGCTGGCATAGCATCTAGCACCTTGCCCCACAAGCAGGAGAACCCACTACTGTAGTACAATCTAGCACCTTGCCCCACAGGCAGGAGAACCCACTGCTGTCGTAGCATTTAGCACCTTGCCCCACAGGTAGGAGAACACGCCTTGCCCCACAGGCAGGAGAACCCACTGCTGTAGTAGCATCTAGCGCCTTGCCCCACAGGCAGGAGAACCCACTGCTGTCGTAGCATTTAGCACCTTGCCCCACAGGCAGGAGAACACGCCTTGCCCCACAGGCAGGAGAACCCACTGCTGTAGTAGCATCTAGCACCTTGCTCCACAGGCAGGAGAACCCACTACTGTAGTACAATCTAGCACCTTGCCCCACAGGCAGGAGAACCCACCGCTGTAGTAGCATCTAGCACCTTGCCCCACAGGCAGGAGAACCCACTACTGTAGTACAATCTAGCACCTTGCCCCACAGGCAGGAGAACCCACTACTGTAGTAGCATCTAGCACCTTGCCTCACAGGCAGGAGAACCCACTGCTGTCATAGCATCTAGCACCTTGCCCCACAGACATGAGAACCTACTGCTGTCTTAGCATCTAGCACCTTGCACCACAGGAAGGAGAACCCACTGCTGTAGTAGCATCTAGCGCCTTGCTCCACAGGCAGGAGAACCCACTGCTGTAGTAGCATCTAGCGCCTTGCCCCACAGGCAGGAGAACCCAGTGCTGTAGTAGCATCTAGCGCCTTGCTCCACAGGCAGGAGAACCCACTGCTGTCGTAGCATCTAGCACCTTGCCTCACAGGCAGGAGAACCCACTGCTGTAGTAGCATCTAGCGCCTTGCCCCACAGGCAGGAGAACCCACTGCTCTAATAGCATTTAGCCCCTTGCGCCACAGGCAGGAGAAGCCACCGCTGTAGTGGCATCTGGCACCTTGCTCCACAGGCTGGAGAACCCACTGCTGTAGTAGTATCTAGCACCTTGGCCTACAGGCAGGAGAACCCACTGCTATAGTAGCATTTAGCACCTTGCCCAACAGGCAGGAGAACGAGCCTTGCCCCACAGGCAGGAGAACCCACTGCTGTAGTAGCATCTAGCACCTTGCCCCACAGGCAGGAGAACCCACTGCTGTAGTACATCTAGCACCTTGCCACAGGCAGAGCTACCCACCACTGTATTAGCATCTAGCACCTTGCCCCACAGACAGGAGAACCCACTGCTATAATAGCATTTAGCCCCTTGCGCCACAGGCAGGAGAAGCCACCGCTGTAGTAGCATCTGGCACCTTGCTCCACAGGCAGGAGAACCCACTGCTGTAGTAGCATCTAGCACCTTGCCCCACAGGCAGGAGAACCCACTGCTGTAGTACACCTAGCACCTTGCCACAGGCAGAGCTACCCACCACTGTATTAGCATCTAGCACCTTGCCCCACAGACAGGAGAACCCACTGCTATAATAGCATTTAGCCCCTTGCGCTACAGGCAGGAGAAGCCACCGCTGTAGTAGCATCTGGCACCTTGCTCCACAGGCAGGAGAACCTACTGCTGTAGTAGCATCTAGCACCTTGGCCTACAGACAGGAGAACCCACTGCTATAGTAACATTTAGCACCTTGCCCCACAGGCAGGAGAACGAGCCTTGCCCCACATGCAGGAGAACCCACTGCTGTAGTAGCATCTAGCACCTTGCCCCACAGGCAGGAGAACCCACTGCTGTAGTAGCATCTAGCACCTTGCCCCACAGGCAGGAGAACCCACTGCTGTAGTAGCATCTAGCGCCTTGCCCCACAGGCAGGAGAACCCACTGCTGTAGTAGCATCTAGCACCTTGCCCACAAGCAGGAGAACCTATTGCTATAGTTGCATTTGGCACCTTGCCCCACAGCAGGAGAACCCACTCCTGTATTAGCATCTAGCATATGATTCACCACCAATGTATCCATAGGAAAGTTGTCTGGCATTTCCAGATTAAAACTAATTTTACTGTCTATTCAGTCAAATGAACTTTAAACCATTGATTCGTATATGTAGTACATTGTAAATTATGAGTGCTATCTTGTGTCTAGGTTTGACATTGACTGGTGTATGTAGTACATTGTAAATAATGAGTGCTATCTTGTGTCTCGGTTTGGTATATGTAGTACATTGTAAATAATGAGTGCTATCTTGTGTCTAGGTTTGGAAGGGTTAGGGTAATAACTAAGCTCAGCCAGGTCTGTGTTATTATTCAGAGTTTATTATCTCTTTGAACTTTTAATGCTCAGTTTTGTTCAAGAAAATTAAAATTGTTTTTCATAGAAAATGTCAATTTATCGAGCCAGTCATTCCAGTGAAACATTTTCTAAAATAATCTCTTGTTCCGCGAATGGACATTTCTCAAGAACACTGCAAAAGCTGTTTTTGGCCAGCTTGAGTGTTATATATTTGTCTAACTCTAGAGATCCTATATGATGCAGCCTGTATGACATATTCTGTTAAATATACACCTGTGCAAAAGTTAAGCACCAGCAAAAACAATAGAACGTAGAAACATGATGGTACAACTAGGCTGCCATACTTTTTGTCCCCGCGTTAGCTGACATAATTCCAAGTACGAAATGCACATGCATGCATGACTTCACGCCGCTTGATGTCCATGCGTGGCGGGAAACAGCACACGTGTTCAGTTATGTAAAAGTCCAGTTTGAGGTGTAGAACATTACATACAGATTTAGGCGACAAGATTAGGAATTTTGTGTTCATGACCGTGGTTTATTTGTACAGAGAATTAGCTCTTGATTGTGAACCGCTATGGCAAAACGAAGGTTAAGTGATCGTGTGAAATGGCAAATCATAGGCATGCATACCACTGGTATGTCATGCAGAGAGATTGGCAGACAGCTGAACATTAACCATACTGTAATCAGTCGTTTGATTGCAAAACATGGGCAAACTAACGAGGTGAAGGACAGGCCTAGATCTGGAAGACCGAAGAAGACTACTGCCCGTGATGATCGAGTCCTAGTACGCCTTGTTAGGAGATCTCCATTCACCAACAGCAGAGTGCTCAGCCAGCAATGGGAAACGCGCAATAGAGTGTCAATGTCTACTGTCAAAAGGAGACTGTATGCTGCTGGCATGAAAGCTAGGAGACCTGTCAGACGTCCTCTCCTCACTGCACACCACAAAGAGGAGCATCTGAGGTGGTGCAACGAAAGAAGACACTGGAACATGAGATCCTGGAGACGGGTACACTGGTCCGATGAAAGTCGGTTCCTGCTTCATGCCACAGATGGTCGAACTCGTGTATGGAGGTCCAGACGCACGGCGTACGACCAACGTAACATCATGGAAGAAGTTCCATTTGGTGGAGGTTCCGTTATGATATGGGGGTGCATCTCATTTGATTGTAAGCTGGATCTGTTGACTGTACCTGGAACACTAAATGGACAAAGATATCAAGATTCCATACTGGATAGAGTTGTGGTCCCTCATTTTGTAAATCATGCACCTGGAACCCACCCTATATTCATAGATGACAACGCCCGACCACATCGTGCTAGAGCTGTGCATGAATACCTCCGCCAGAATGCCATCGAAACCCTACCATGGCCAGCAAGGAGCCCTGACATGAACCCTATTGAGCATATCTGGGACATTCTGGGAAACATGGTGAGAAGGAGGGATCCTCCTGTGCAGAACCTACAGGAATTAACAGACGCACTCCATCTTGAATGGCAACGAATACCACAATGGCGTATCAGTCGGTTGGTGACCAGCATGAGACGTCGTGTCCAGGCCGTCATCCAGGCACAAGGTGGATATACCCGGTATTAATAATGACAGTCTCAAACTCGTGCACAGATGTTAAACTTCGTTTTCAGACACCATTAATGACAATCTAGCCACGTGTGTCAACTGTAGGGCAATAGTTGTCAGTTGTGTCAACGTAACCATATTCAGGCCTCGTTTTCAAGTTCAAACAAAAACATACAGTGTTTCCCCACCATCATAATCAGCATTCCTCTAGTTGCATTATTACCTCTTGCACTAAGATGGATGGGTACATAAATGTTTATGCTATTGCTTTCTTCATAGCACATGAATATACCCTCGCATGTGCGTAAAAATAGGGTGGTGCTTAACTTTTGCACAGGTGTATAGTTTGAAACTGTTGGTGTCATGTAATTAAAGTAACATTTGGGAATACAGTGGTGAAAGGGTTGATTTTTTAGTAAGTATCTAAATCATCTGAATTTCAGGTAGTGGTTCATAAAATTATGCTGCTTCTAAAAAGTTAAAATTCTTATTTCTACATAAATTTGTATGCTTTTTACATGTCGTTGTCTGATTGTGTTTTCAAGAATAATGTTCAATCTTCATATAATTGCTTTCAGAATCCTCCTCGGCTTGATTTAGACAAGCTGACTTTAGGTTCAGAAAGACGACGATCTCAGAAATCTAAATCCAAACAGCCTACACCATGGAAGGGATCAGATCCTCACCCCATAGACACACTGAGATTCAATGTCCTGGATAATGGTCATGACCTCGAGGCTGTTAATACACTGTAAGTAAACATGGATAACAGTCATGACATCGAGGCTGTTAATACACTGTAAGTAAACAGGGATAACAGTCATGATATCGAGGCTTTTAATACACTAAGTAAACATGGATAACAGTCATGACATCGAGGCTGTTAATACACTGTAAGTAAACATGGATAACAGTCATAACATCGAGGCTGTTAATACACTGTAAGTAAACATGGATAACAGTCATGACATCGAGGCTGTTAATACACTGTAAGTAAACATGGATAACAGTCATGACATCGAGGCTGTTAATACACTGTAAGTAAACATGGATAACAGTCATGACATCGAGGCTGTTAATACATTGTAAGTAAACATGGATAACAGTCATGACATCGAGGCTGTTAATACACTGTAAGTAAACATGGATAACAGTCATGACATCGAGGCTGTTAATACACTGTAAGTAAATATGGATAACAGTCATGACATCGAGGCTGTTAATACACTGTAAGTAAACATGGATAACAGTCATGACATCGAGGCTGTTAATACACTGTAAGTAAGCATGGATAACAGTCATGACATCGAGGCTGTTAATACACTGTAAGTAAGCATGGATAACAGTCATGACATCGAGGCTGTTAATACACTGTAAGTAAACAGGGATTTATTTAATCCTTTAATCATTGAATTTGTTCAAGAAAATTTCAATTTTCTCATAGAGAATGTCCATTTGCAGACCAAGAGAAGACTATTTTTGAAAATCTACTGAAGGAATTGAATGTCTTGGTTATCGAGCTAGTCATTCCAGTGGTGCATTTTCAGAAACAGTCTTCTCTTGATCTGCAAATTGCCATTTCTCAAGACCACTGTAGAAGCCGTTTTTGGCTGATATGAGCTTTAGCTGAGTAATCACGGCTAGGCAACTCCAGCACAGATGTTGTTTTAACAGGATTTCAGTGTAAAATCTTGGCCAGCTTGAATACCGGTGTTGTTTTTGTTGACCAGCCTGCTATAATGTTCTTCTTACCTAGACTTTAATGGAGAACCTTAGCCAGCTTACATTCCTGTTTTACTGAACAGTTCACTGCAAATGTGCTAGAACCCCTTTAATTCTGGATTTATAGAACGCTGTTATAGACTGTTACTGTGTGAACTAATACCTTTGATTCTGAATCCTGCTCAATTGTTTCCAACTTGGAAATAAAATTTTCAGCAGTGTTCTGGTGTGAAATTATTCAAGTAGTTTAATAATAATAATATTTGAAAATACAAAATGAATAGCTTTAGCCATCTTCTGCTGGATTTTGTTGATTCTGGTGATTTTGACGGGTTTACTTCATTAGATTTACAAACAGCTAGACAAACACAGAATTAACATTACAATATTAAGTATAATACATAACTCAATTACAGTTAGATTAGCACACCTAGACTCAGTAAAGAAATGGTATGAACAGTTGACAAATGAATATGGTACATGTGCTGATAACGGAAATCAGGGTCATGTCTTCAGGACATCAGATTCAGATGACAAACTAACCATCACACTCTACACCACCACTTGTGTAATTCAT
Organism: Chaetoderma sp. LZ-2023a; assembly: GCA_034401795.1. Classification (NCBI taxonomy): domain Eukaryota; kingdom Metazoa; phylum Mollusca; class Caudofoveata; order Chaetodermatida; family Chaetodermatidae; genus Chaetoderma; species Chaetoderma sp. LZ-2023a. Next base: position 96,829,665 of record CM067375.1, read on the forward strand.
GTCCAAGGCTGTGGAAGCTGTGAGTGGGTGGAAAGTGATCTGAGTACTCTTGCAATGAGAGTTTATGCTGAAGATGGTGTTTCATCACCAGTGGACAAAACGTGTATATGTGATGATGATTATAAAAACAAATGTGAAAATAATGACAATGGCAAGCCCAATAATGCTAGCAATGAAGTGCTTAGGCTTAATGAATAGCCTAAAGATGACATAATTGAGGGCGCAAATTGTGATAATTTAGAATCAGACATTCAAAGAGGAAATGGTTGTGCTCTCAATCTCCAGGACAGTGAGCTACGCTATCTCAACACAACAGCAGAGACAGTGCCTAAACAGTTATTTAGTCCAACACATGTCAGTACACAAGCAGTGTGTACTGCTCCCAGAGTCAGGCTCTATCATCCCAGTCAACAAGACCTTCTGAAGCAGCTTTTTATGCTAAATGAGCTGCTGGTAAGCAAAGAGGCTAAGATAATGGAGCTGCAGGAGGTAAATAAAAGGTTGATGTCTGAGCTGATGACTAAGCCAACTAAGTTTTCAATCAAAGAGATTGGTGTGATGACAGTTACAGTCAATGCCAATAGTGTGGCCCAACAAACTGACCATGACAGTACTGTTAATATTAACGAATGTTTGGCTCCAGCTTTACAACAAACTGACCATGACAGTACTGTTAATATTAACGAATGTTTGGCTCCAGCTTTACAACAAACTGACCATGACAGTACTGTTAATATTAACGAATGTTTGGCTTCAGCTTTACAACAAACTGACCATGTCAGTACTGTTAATATTAACGAATGTTTGGCTTCAGCTTTACAACAAACTGACCATGACAGTACTGTTAATATTAACGAATGTTTGGCTCCAGCTTTACAACAAACTGACCATGTCAGTACTGTTAATATTAACAAATGTTTGGCTTCAGCTTTACAACAAACTGACCATGACAGTACTGTTAATATTAACGAATGTTTGGCTTCAGCTTTACAACAAACTGACCATGTCAGTACTGTTAATATTAACGAATGTTTGGCTTCAGCTTTACAACAAACTGACCATGACAGTACTGTTAATATTAACAAATGTTTGGCTCCAGCTTTACAACAAACTGACCATGACAGTACTGTTAATATTAACGAATGTTTGGCTTCAGCTTTACAACAAACTGACCATGACAGTACTGTTAATATTAACGAATGTTTGGCTTCAGCTTTACAACAAACTGACCATGTCAGTACTGTTAATATTAACGAATGTTTGGCTTCAGCTTTACAACAAACTGACCATGACAGTACTGTTAATATTAACGAATGTTTGGCTTCAGCTTTACAACAAACTGACCATGTCAGTACTGTTAATATTAACGAATGTTTGGCTCCAGCTTTACAACAAACTGACCATGACAGTACTGTTAATATTAACGAATGTTTGGCTCATGCTTTACAACAAACTGACCATGACAGTACTGTTAATATTAACGAATGTTTGGCTCCAGCTTTACAACAAACTGACCATGACAGTACTGTTAATATTAACGAATGTTTGGCTCAAGCTTTACAACAAACTGACCATGACAGTACTGTTAATATTAACGAATGTTTGGCTCCAGCTTTACAACAAACTGACCATGACAGTACTGTTAATATTAACGAATGTTTGGCTTCAGCTTTACAACAAACTGACCATGACAGTACTGTTAATATTAACGAATGTTTGGCTCCAGCTTTACAACAAACTGACCATGTCAGTACTGTTAATATTAACAAATGTTTGGCTTCAGCTTTACAACAAACTGACCATGACAGTACTGTTAATATTAACGAATGTTTGGCTTCAGCTTTACAACAAACTGACCATGACAGTAATGTTAATATTAACGAATGTTGGGCTCCAGCTTTACAACAAACTGACCATGACAGTACTGTTAATATTAACGAATATTTGGCTTCAGCTTTACAACAAACTGACCATGACAGTACTGTTAATATTAACGAATGTTTGGCTCCAGCTTTACAACAAACTGACCGTGACAGTACTGTTAATATTAACGAATGTTTGGCTCCAGCTTTACAACAAACTGACCATGACAGTACTGTTAATATTAACGAATGTTTGGCTCCAGCTTTACAACAAACTGACCATGACAGTACTGTTAATATTAACGAATGTTTGGCTCCAGCTTTACAACAAACTGACCATGACAGTACTGTTAATATTAACAAATGTTTGGCTTCAGCTTTACAACAAACTGACCATGACAGTACTGTTAATATTAACGAATGTTTGGCTTCAGCTTTACAACAAACTGACCATGACAGTACTGTTAATATTAACGAATGTTTGGCTCCAGCTTTACAACAAACTGACCATGACACTACTGTTAATATTAACGAATGTTTGGCTCCAGCTTTACAACAAACTGACCATGACAGTACTGTTAATATTAACGAATGTTTGGCTCCAGCTTTACAACAAACTGACCATGACAGTACTGTTAATATTAACGAATGTTTGGCTCCAGCTTTACAACAAACTGACCATGACAGTACTGTTAATATTAACAAATGTTTGGCTTCAGCTTTACAACAAACTGACCATGACAGTACTGTTAATATTAACGAGTGTTTGGCTCCAGCTTTACAACAAACTGACCATGACAGTACTGTTAATATTAACGAATGTTTGGCTCCAGCTTTACAACAAACTGACCATGACAGTACTGTTAATATTAACGAATGTTTGGCTTCAGCTTTACAACAAACTGACCATGACAGTACTGTTAATATTAACGAATGTTTGGCTCCAGCTTTACAACAAACTGACCATGTCAGTACTGTTAATATTAACAAATGTTTGGCTTCAGCTTTACAACAAACTGACCATGACAGTACTGTTAATATTAACGAATGTTTGGCTTCAGCTTTACAACAAACTGACCATGACAGTAATGTTAATATTAACGAATGTTGGGCTCCAGCTTTACAACAAACTGACCATGACAGTACTGTTAATATTAACGAATATTTGGCTTCAGCTTTACAACAAACTGACCATGACAGTACTGTTAATATTAACGAATGTTTGGCTCCAGCTTTACAACAAACTGACCATGACAGTACTGTTAATATTAACGAATGTTTGGCTCCAGCTTTACAACAAACTGACCATGACAGTACTGTTAATATTAACGAATGTTTGGCTCCAGCTTTACAACAAACTGACCATGACAGTACTGTTAATATTAACGAATGTTTGGCTCCAGCTTTACAACAAACTGACCATGACAGTACTGTTAATATTAACAAATGTTTGGCTTCAGCTTTACAACAAACTGACCATGACAGTACTGTTAATATTAACGAATGTTTGGCTTCAGCTTTACAACAAACTGACCATGACAGTACTGTTAATATTAACGAATGTTTGGCTCCAGCTTTACAACAAACTGACCATGACACTACTGTTAATATTAACGAATGTTTGGCTCCAGCTTTACAACAAACTGACCATGACAGTACTGTTAATATTAACGAATGTTTGGCTCCAGCTTTACAACAAACTGACCATGACAGTACTGTTAATATTAACGAATGTTTGGCTCCAGCTTTACAACAAACTGACCATGACAGTACTGTTAATATTAACAAATGTTTGGCTTCAGCTTTACAACAAACTGACCATGACAGTACTGTTAATATTAACGAGTGTTTGGCTCCAGCTTTACAACAAACTGACCATGACAGTACTGTTAATATTAACGAATGTTTGGCTCCAGCTTTACAACAAACTGACCATGACAGTACTGTTAATATTAACGAATGTTTGGCTTCAGCTTTACAACAAACTGACCATGACAGTACTGTTAATATTAACGAATGTTTGGCTTCAGCTTTACAACAAACTGACCATGACAGTACTGTTAATATTAACGAATGTTTGGCTTCAGCTTTACAACAAACTGACCATGACAGTAATGTTAATATTAACGAATGTTGGGCTCCAGCTTTACAACAAACTGACCATGACAGTACTGTTAATATTAACGAATATTTGGCTTCAGCTTTACAACAAACTGACCATGACAGTACTGTTAATATTAACGAATGTTTGGCTCCAGCTTTACAACAAACTGACCGTGACAGTACTGTTAATATTAACGAATGTTTGGCTCCAGCTTTACAACAAACTGACCATGACAGTACTGTTAATATTAACGAATGTTTGGCTCCAGCTTTACAACAAACTGACCATGACAGTACTGTTAATATTAACGAATGTTTGGCTCCAGCTTTACAACAAACTGACCATGACAGTACTGTTAATATTAACAAATGTTTGGCTTCAGCTTTACAACAAACTGACCATGACAGTACTGTTAATATTAACGAATGTTTGGCTTCAGCTTTACAACAAACTGACCATGACAGTACTGTTAATATTAACGAATGTTTGGCTCCAGCTTTACAACAAACTGACCATGACACTACTGTTAATATTAACGAATGTTTGGCTCCAGCTTTACAACAAACTGACCATGACAGTACTGTTAATATTAACGAATGTTTGGCTCCAGCTTTACAACAAACTGACCATGACAGTACTGTTAATATTAACGAATGTTTGGCTCCAGCTTTACAACAAACTGACCATGACAGTACTGTTAATATTAACAAATGTTTGGCTTCAGCTTTACAACAAACTGACCATGACAGTACTGTTAATATTAACGAGTGTTTGGCTCCAGCTTTACAACAAACTGACCATGACAGTACTGTTAATATTAACGAATGTTTGGCTCCAGCTTTACAACAAACTGACCATGACAGTACTGTTAATATTAACGAATGTTTGGCTTCAGCTTTACAACAAACTGACCATGACAGTACTGTTAATATTAACGAATGTTTGGCTTCAGCTTTACAACAAACTGACCATGACAGTACTGTTAATATTAACGAATGTTTGGCTTCAGCTTTACAACAAACTGACCATGACAGTACTGTTAATATTAACGAATGTTTGGCTCCAGCTTTACAACAAACTGACCATGACAGTACTGTTAATATTAACGAATGTTTGGCTCCAGCTTTACAACAAACTGACCATGACAGTACTGTTAATATTAACGAATGTTTGGCTCCAGCTTTACAACAAACTGACCATGACAGTACTGTTAATATTAACGAATGTTTGGCTTCAGCTTTACAACAAACTGACCATGACAGTACTGTTAATATTAACGAATGTTTGGCTTCAGCTTTACAACAAACTGACCATGACAGTACTGTTAATATTAACGAATGTTTGGCTCCAGCTTTACAACAAACTGACCATGACAGTACTGTTAATATTAACGAATGTTTGGCTTCAGCTTTACAACAAACTGACCATGACAGTACTGTTAATATTAACGAATGTTTGGCTCCAGCTTTACAACAAACTGACCATGACAGTACTGTTAATATTAACAAATGTTTGGCTTCAGCTTTACAACAAACTGACCATGACAGTACTGTTAATATTAACGAATGTTTGGCTCCAGCTTTACAACAAACTGACCATGACAGTACTGTTAATATTAACGAATGTTTGGCTTCAGCTTTACAACAAACTGACCATGACAGTACTGTTAATATTAACGAATGTTTGGCTTCAGCTTTACAACAAACTGACCATGACAGTACTGTTAATATTAACAAATGTTTGGCTTCAGCTTTACAACAAACTGACCATGTCAGTACTGTTAATATTAACAAATGTTTGGCTTCAGCTTTACAACAAACTGACCATGACAGTACTGTTAATATTAACGAATGTTTGGCTCCAGCTTTACAACAAACTGACTGTGAACATGTCAAAAGACCAATCCCTGCTCCAAGGTTTTCTAAAACAATACCACCATGACCACCGCCGCCACCAGTGTAAATAAATTCTACTGAAGGAACAAAAGGTGTCACAGACAAAATGCCAAAGACAGTGATATGCAGCGATTCTCCTCCAAGTGTACCTAAGGACTCTTATTATCGGCAGTTCCATCATCAAGGGGCTCAATCTAAAAGGGCTGTGTGATAATGTGGAGGTTATTTGTCTCCGAGGTGCCAGAATTGAAAAGATCCATTCCGTGTTAGTAGTGTCTCTCGAACTCAGAATGTACAAAAATCTTATTGTCATGGGTGGCACCAATAATTCCAATGGTTCTGTAGGAGATGAACTAGTGGCCATGGAGCGACTCATAAAGGATGTACACAAAATTGCTCCAAACTGTAAATTACATATTTGTGAACTGTGTCCATGAGGTGATGTTAGCCGATGACAAGCGTTCATCCATAGATTCAATAGGAATCTAGAGGCACGCGAGTCTTTTCTAGATTTCACAGTGATTGAATCAGCGGAACAGTTTTATTCAAAAAGTAAACTTGGTGTGATAGACTCTTCATTGTTCTATTCAGATAAACTGCATCTCAATAAGACTGGCTCATTGGTTCTTGTTAAAGCTATTGACTCATGTCTCCATTATAAAGAAGGCCCCTTGTGCCTACTGTGGAGAAACCAATCATCGACATTCTCAATGCCACCATGGGAAACCTGTGAAATGCTGGAAATGTAACACTGAAGGACACAAATCTCGCCAGTGCTCAGTGTATTAGTATCTCGGCCATGGAGTGCCTATTCCACTGGATTACCATCCAATAAGCAACAATGCCTATATTTTGATAAAATGAACATTAATGATTCATGTAGTTTGTCACAATCTGTACATCTTCCTGATGGCCGCTCAGGTGAGTCTGACGTCTTATTCTCGGCCACTCGGGTGAGTCTGACATTGTCTATTATTCTCGACCACTCGAGTGAGTCTGACATTGTCTATTATTCTCAGCCACTTGGATGAGTCTGACATTATCTATTATTCTCTGCCACTCGGATGAGTCTGACATTGTCTATTATTCTCAGCCACTTGGGTGAGTCTGACATTATCTATTATTCTCTGCCACTCGGGTGAGTCTGACATTGTCTATTATTCTCAGCCACTCGGGTGAGTCTGACATTGTCTATTATTCTCTGCCACTTGGGTGAGTCTGACATTGTCTATTATTCTCAGCCACTCAGGTGAGTCTGACATTGTCTATTATTCGCGGCCACTGGGGTTAGTCTGACATTGTCTATTATTCTCGACCACTCAGGTGTGTCTGACATTGTCTATTATTCTGGATTACCATCCAATAAGCAACAATGCCTATATTTTGATAAAATGAACATTAATGATTCATGTAGTTTGTCACAATCTGTACATCTTCCTGATGGCCGCTCAGGTGAGTCTGACGTCTTATTCTCGGCCACTCGGGTGAGTCTGACATTGTCTATTATTCTCGACCGCTCGAGTGAGTCTGACATTGTCTATTATTCTCAGCCATATGGGTGAGTCTGACATTATCTATTATTCTCTGCCACTCGGGTGAGTCTGACATTGTCTATTATTCTCAGCCACTTGGGTGAGTCTGACATTATCTATTATTCTCTGCCACTCGGGTGAGTCTGACATTGTCTATTATTCTCAGCCACTTGGGTGAGTCTGACATTGTCTATTATTCTCTGCCACTTTGGTGAGTCTGACATTGTCTATTATTCTCAGCCACTCGGGTGAGTCTGACATTGTCTATTATTCTCGGCCACTGGGGTTAGTCTGACATTGTCTATTATTCTCAACCACTCAGGTGTGTCTGACATTGTCTATTATTCTCTGCCACTCGGGTGAGTCTGATATTGTCTATTATTCTCTGCCACTTGGGTGAGTCTAACATTGTCTATTATTCTCTACCACTCGGGTGAGCCTGACATTGTCTATTATTCTCGACCACTCAGGTGAGTCTGACATTGTCTATTATTCTCTGCCACTCGGGTGAGTCTGACATTGTCTATTATTCTCTGCCACTCGGGTGAGTCTGACATTGTCTATTATTCTCTGCCACTCGGGTGAGTCTGACATTGTCTATTATTTTCTGCCACTCGGGTGAGTCTGACATTGTCTATTATTCTCTGCCACTCGGGTGAGTCTGACATTCTCTATTATTCTCTGCCACTCGGGTGAGTCTGACATTGTCTATTATTCTCTGCCACTCGGGTGAGTCTGACATTGTCTATTATTCTCTGCCACTGGGGTGAGTCTGACATCGTCTATTATTCTCGACCACTCGGGTGAGTCTGACATTGTCTATTATTTTCTGCCACTCGGGTGAGGCTGACATTATCTATTATTCTCTGCCACTCTGGTGAGTCTGACATTGTCTATTATTCTCTGCCACTCGGGTGAGTCTGACATTGTCTATTATTCTCTGCCACTCGGGTGAGTCTGACATTGTCTATTATTCTCGGCAGCTCAGGTGAGTCTGACATTGTCTATTATTCTCGGCGACTCGGCTAAGTCTGACATTGTCTATTATTCTCGACCGCTCGAGTGAGTCTGACATTGTCTATTATTCTCGACCACTCGGGTGAGTCTGACATTGTCTATTATTTTCTGCCACTCGGGTGAGGCTGACATTATCTATTATTCTCTGCCACTCTGGTGAGTCTGACATTGTCTATTATTCTCTGCCACTCGGGTGAGTCTGACATTGTCTATTATTCTCTGCCACTCGGGTGAGTCTGACATTGTCTATTATTCTCGGCAGCTCAGGTGAGTCTGACATTGTCTATTATTCTCGGCGACTCGGCTAAGTCTGACATTGTCTATTATTCTCGACCGCTCGAGTGAGTCTGACATTGTCTATTATTCTCGACCACTCGGGTGAGTCTGACATTGTCTATTATTCTCGGCCACTGGGGTGAGTCTGACATTGTCTATTATTCTCGACCACTCAGGTGAGTCTGACATTGTCTATTATTCTCGACCACTCGGGTGAGTCTGACATTGTCTATTATTCTCGACTACTCGGGTGAGTCTGACATTGTCTATTATTCTCAGCCACTCGGGTGAGTCTGACATTGTCTATTATTCTCGACCACTCAGGTGAGTCTGACATTGTCTATTATTCTCTGCCACTTGTGTGAGTCTGACATTGTCTATTATTCTCTGCCACTGGGGTGAGTCTGACATTGTCTATTATTCTCTGCCACTGGGGTGAGTTTGACATTGTCTATTATTCTCTGCCACTCGGGTGAGTCTGACATTGTCTATTATTCTCTGCCACTGGGGTGAGTGATATTGTCTATTATTCTCATATTTCTTGCAATGATGATATACATGATTATACAAATATTATGAATAAGATATTAGTAAGAAATAGATATTATTTACTTAGTGCTAATGATAATCATTCATGTGTTGATGCTGGTATTAGTGCTGATGATACTATTATTACTACTAAAACTACATGTGCTGTTTCTACTGCTACCACCGCTCTATCTATTAGTGCTGCTGCTGTTGCGGCTGCTGCTGCTACTGATGATGATGATGATGATGATGGTGGTGATGATGATGGTGGTGGTGGTGGTGGTGGTGGTGATATTACTACAAGTTCAAGTACTACTACTGTTGATAATACTGCTAATCCCAATGCTGCTATAACTATATTTAAAACTGCTGCCGATGGTGATGATGATGTTGTGTCTCCTACTACCATAAATTTTATAAACTATATTAATATATTCTGTTATTGCATTGTTAATCCAGTAAAAAAATCAGACTCATTCTGATAAAACCAAGAATTCACATATAATAAACCAATGGAAATGTACAAATGACTTTATACAAACTGTAATTTCATATGACCTACCAGCTCTTAGCATAAATGATAAAGGTCTTCTCATAGGTCACCTAAATATTCAGCATTTGCTTCCCAAGATGACAGAAATAAAGATGATAACAGAAAAAAGTAGAAAAGATATAGATATATTATGCACAACAGAAACATTTCTTAACACAAACCATCTAAATGCATTAATTGGCATAGAAGGATACAATGTAGAGTGAAGAGATAGACCTAAACATGGAGGTGGAGGTATTGCTGTATATATAACTGACACTCTGTCATACAGTAGAAGAGATAGACCTAAACGTGGAGGTGGAGGTATTGCTGTATATATAACTGACACTCTGTCATACAGTAGAAGAGATAGACCTAAACATGGAGGTTGAGGTATTGCTATAAATATATAACTGACACTCTGTCATACAGTAGGAGAAACGATTTAGAAAAACATAATATTGAAGTCATGTGGCTTGAAATTAAACAATACAAAATGAAATCATTTCTGTTAGGCTGTGTCTATAGACCGCCACGCTCTCCAGCTAGTTGGATAGATGATTTTGAGTCATTGTTAGAACCCGCTTATTCAGAAAACTCAGATATTGTACTCATTGGTGATTTTGACATTAATCTTTCGAAACCAGCAAATACAAAATGGCAGTCAGTTACAGATCTTTATCATCTTGACCAGCTCATAAATAAATACACTAGAGTAACTAAAAAGACCCAAGTAGATGCACTAGCTCTAAGTGACTACTACCCAATGTTCACTTTACGCAGCAGTAGTCTCTCAATAACGCAATTTACATCAAGCTATTAATCGCAGCATTAAAAATTTTAATGAAAATTTGTTTATTCAGGATCTTTTAGCGTAAGATTGGAATGCAGTGAATGAATTAAGTAATCCAAATCTTGCTCTTAAAAAATGGCAGGAAGCATTCACTAACATATTAAATAAGCATGCACCTGCTACTGAGAAGAGAGTAAAAAGATTCTGTCAGCCTGGATGGATTAATAAAGACATTCTGGAAGCAATAAAGCAAAGGGATTATCAGAAAATGATAGGAAACACAACAGAATATAAAAGACTAAAGAACAAGGTTATGTCACTGATAGAAAAATCTTAGAGGGACTTTTTCAGCTCTAAATTAGATGAAGACAAGCACAATTCTAGAAATATTTGGAAAATATTACGTAGTATCAATCCGAAAACTAACACCTTTCCCGCCATTTTATCTGATAATGGGGGAAACGAAGTTAGAGACCCAGAGATGCTGGCTGAAATGTTTAACCAATAGTTTAGTCCAGTGGCATCCACTCTAGCTGAATCCATTCCAGATAAAAATGCATCATTTGATGAACTAAAATCACATGTCAGCAGTAAAGTTCCAGATAATATCAAATTGCAGATACCATATATCGCTGTAGATTATATATATGATGAACTTAGAAATCTCAAAACTAATAAATCTGCAGGATATGATGAACTGAATGGTTATTTTCTTAAAATTTCTGCAGCTGTGATAGCTTCGCCCAGTACTGGTATCATCAATAAAAGTATAGGCTCAGGAAGCTTTCCAGCAATATGGAAACATGCTAAAGTTATACCGTTGCACAAATCAGATTCTAAAAACAATGTAAACAATTGCCAATATCTATTCAGGATTTAGACAAAAGCATTCATGCGAAACTGCAATGCTTAAAATAATTGAAAACTGGCGCTTCATGATAGACAAGGGTGATCTAATAGGAGCCATTATGATCGATTTAAAGAAAGCTTTCGATCTGTTAAACCACAATATTTTGTTACAAAAACTTGCCATCTACAAATTTGAAGATCAATCATTACAATGGATGTCTTCATATTTAGAAGATAGAAAGCAGTATGTTTCAGTTGCTGGAAAGACGTCTGACCATTTGTTTGTCAACATTGGAGTGCCACAAGGATCAGTGTTAAGCCCTCTATTATTTATCCTGACCATTTGTCTGTCAACATTAGAGTGTCACAAGGATCAGTGTTAGGCCCGCTATTATATATCCTGATCATTTGTTTGTTAACATTGGAGTGCCACAAGGATCAGTGTTAGGCCCTCTATTATTTATCCTGAACATTTGTCTGTCAACATTGGAGTGCCACAAGGATCAGTGTTAGGCCCTCTATTATTTATCCTGATCATTTGTCTGTCAACATTAGAGTGTCACAAGGATCAGTGTTAGGCCCTCTATTATTTATCCTGAACATTTGTCTGTCAACATTGGAGTGCCACAAGGATCAGTGTTAGGCCCTCTATTATTTATCCTGATCATTTGTTTGTTAACATTGGAGTGCCACAAGGATCAGTGTTAGGCCCTCTATTATTTATCCTGATCATTTGTTTGTTAACATTGGAGTGCCACAAGGATCAGTGTTAGGCCCTCTATTATTTATCCTGATCATTTGTCTGTCAACATTGGAGTGCCACAAGGATCAGTGTTAGGCCCTCTATTATTTATCCTGACCATTTGTCTGTCAACATTGGAGTGCCACAAGGATCAGTGTTAGGCCCTCTATTGTTTATCCTGAACATTTGTCTGTCAACATTAGAGTGTCACAAGGATCAGTGTTAGGCCCTCTATTATTTATCCTGATCATTTGTTTGTTAACATTGGAGTGCCACAAGGATCAGTGTTAGGCCCTCTATTATTTATCCTGAACATTTGTCTGTCAACATTGGAGTGCCACAAGGATCAGTGTTAGGCCCTCTATTGTTTATCCTGACCATTTGTCTGTCAACATTAGAGTGCCACAAGGATCAGTGTTAGGCCCTCTATTGTTTATCCTGACCATTTGTTTGTTAACATTGGAGTGCCACAAGGATCAGTGTTAGGCCCTCTATTATTTATCCTGACCATTTGTCTGTCAACATTAGAGTGTCACAAGGATCAGTGTTAGGCCCGCTATTATATATCCTGATCATTTGTTTGTTAACATTGGAGTGCCACAAGGATCAGTGTTAGGCCCTCTATTATATATCCTGATCATTTGTTTGTTAACATTGGAGTGCCACAAGGATCAGTGTTAGGCCCTCTATTATTTATCCTGATCATTTGTTTGTTAACATTGGAGTGCCACAAGGATCAGTGTTAGGCCCTCTATTATTTATCCTGAACATTTGTCTGTCAACATTGGAGTGCCACAAGGATCAGTGTTAGGCCCTCTATTATTTATCCTGACCATTTGTCTGTCAACATTGGAGTGCCACAAGGATCAGTGTTAGGCCCTCTATTATTTATCCTGATCATTTGTCTGTCAACATTGGAGTGCCACAAGGATCAGTGTTAGGCCCTCTATTATTTATCCTGATCATTTGTCTGTCAACATTAGAGTGCCACAAGGATCAGTGTTAGGCCCTCTATTATTTATCCTGATCATTTGTCTGTCAACATTGGAGTGCCACAAGGATCAGTGTTAGGCCCTCTATTATTTATCCTGATCATTTGTCTGTCAACATTGGAGTGCCACAAGGATCAGTGTTAGGCCCTCTATTATTTATCCTGAACATTTGTCTGTCAACATTGGAGTGCCACAAGGATCAGTGTTAGGCCCTCTATTGTTTATCCTGACCATTTGTCTGTCAACATTGGAGTGCCACAAGGATCAGTGTTAGGCCCTCTATTATATATCCTGATCATTTGTTTGTTAACATTAGAGTGCCACAAGGATCAGTGTTAGGCCCTCTATTGTTTATCCTGAACATTTGTCTGTCAACATTAGAGTGCCACAAGGATCAGTGTTAGGCCCTCTATTGTTTATCCTGACCATTTGTCTGTCAACATTGGAGTGCCACAAGGATCAGTGTTAGGCCCTCTATTATTTATCCTGATCATTTGTCTGTCAACATTGGAGTGCCACAAGGATCAGTGTTAGGCCCTCTATTATTTATCCTGATCATTTGTCTGTCAACATTGGAGTGCCACAAGGATCAGTGTTAGGCCCTCTATTGTTTATCCTGAACATTTGTCTGTCAACATTGGAGTGCCACAAGGATCAGTGTTAGGCCCTCTATTATTTATCCTGATCATTTGTCTGTCAACATTAGAGTGCCACAAGGATCAGTGTTAGGCCCTCTATTATTTATCCTGACCATTTGTCTGTCAACATTAGAGTGCCACAAGGATCAGTGTTAGGCCCGCTATTATATATCCTGATCATTTGTCTGTCAACATTGGAGTGCCACAAGGATCAGTGTTAGGCCCTCTATTGTTTATCCTGACCATTTGTCTGTCAACATTAGAGTGCCACAAGGATCAGTGTTAGGCCCTCTATTATTTATCATTTATATTAATGACCTTCCCCTATATACTAATAGTAATGTAGATATGTATGCCGACAACACTACTAGGCATGGTAATAACCCAAATGTAAACAATATTCAAGAACAATTAACCACGGATATGGAATCAGTGCAGAAATGGTGTCAATACAACAAAATGCTCATGAATTTAGATAAGACTAAACTAATGTTGCTTGGCAGTAAACACAAACTAAAAAGTGTAAATACACAAATCATTGTACCCATGGAGAGTGGAAATGTAAGCATCGTTACATCTGAAAAGCTTGTAGGCCTACACATTAATAACACCCTCTCTTGGAACGAACATATTAGTAAAATATGTACACACATTTTATCCCTAATATACATGCTTAAGAAGAACAAGAATTATCTAACAATTGAACACAGGAATTTATTTTACAAGGCATACATACTTTCACATATAGATTATTGCTCACTCATTTACTGTCAAACTACACATTCACTGTTAGAGAAACTGGAGAAATTGCAAAAGCAAGCTGCGCGTATTATCCTTGATGCCCCGTTTAGAGAACCAACAGAAAATGTATATAAACAACTGAATTGGACAACTCTGTCTACAAGGTTGGTCATCAAGACAAATGTTATGACATATAAGGCACTTAATAATCTTGCCCCAAATTACATAAAGAATTTGTTCACCCTCCCAGAAGATGCACACTCACTCAACTTGCGCTCAAAAACACATTGTCATCTTCAACTTCCAAAATTTAAGACTGATTATGGCAAAAGAAGCTACACATACACAGCAGTCAAACATTGGAACTCACTACCTCAAAGTCATACACAATCCGAGACTATGTGCACATTCTCATACAACCTACTAAAGCATTATAATGCAGAGTGAACTTAAATACACAAGTAGTAAATTCTTTAGTAAATATTTAGACAATATGTAGTATGCAATAGTTACTAGCTTTTATATTGTATTTTGGTAATCAGATATGACTAATGTAGATAATAATTATTTTATAACTTACCTACTGTATTGACCTTTTCAGCGATAAAATCCCCAATAAACCTAATTCTTGCCGATAGACGAAATATTCTGCTGAGTATTTTGTGCTTAATCTGACTGAGAGCCATTGCTGCATACGGCTGCAGAAACTTGTGGTCAGATAGGTCTCAAACTATTCAATGCCATTTTCTGTATGGTTGGTAAATTGAAATATGGGGTAGTCATTGATGAAAGGGTGAATAAATAGTTCTATCCATGGTGTTATATATATAAATATGTATAAAACGTAATATAGTGCACTTCAATCAAATGGCAATAGTGTCAGGTATGGCTGCCCCATTGATTAATAGTACTTTTCCTGTTGGTCAATCATGCCAATATTCTTGCATTTCCCCATCCAAATTTGTTATTGTGACCTCACCATTGCCCCTTTGGTAAATGTCAGTGTTGTGACAATTGAGCTATTGAGCAATAGTGTCTGTGATGGCAGATTTCCCATCTGTAAATAGTATCAATGACACCAATATTCCTGCATTTCTTCATCCACATTTTGTACTGTGACCATTGACCCATTGGTAAATGTCATCTGCTGGCTCAATAATGTCAGGGATGACTGCCCCATTGATCAATCGTACCATTCCCATTTGTCAATTATGTCAATGACACCAATATTCTTGCATTTCCTCATCCAATCTTTTTTACTGTGACCATCGCCCAGGTGGTAAATGTCATCTGCTGAGTCAATGATGCCAGGGAAGGCTGCCCCATAGATCAATGGTACCTTTGCCGTTTGTCAATAATGTCAATGACACCGATATTCTTGCATTTCCTCATCCAATTTTTGTCTCGCCTGAAGAGAAGACATACAGGTATGTGTCACTTTTCTGATGGCATCATCAATGTTAGGTTTTTGTGTTTAGCAAAACCTATCAGCTTATATTTCATGATAGGTTAATCCTATTGTAACTAATCTTGGATACATTGTTACCTATAATGTTAGGAAGCAGCATGCTATTGTAACTAATCTTGGATACATTGTTACCTATAATGTTAGGAAGCAGCATGCTATTGGAACTAATCTTGGATACATTGTTACCTATAATGTTAGGAAGCAGCATGTTATTGTAACTAATCTTGGATACATTGTTACCTATAATGTTAGGAAGCAGCATGCTATTGTAACTAATCTTGGATACATTGTTACCTATAATGTTAGGAAGCAGCATGTTATTGTAACTAATCTTGGATACATTGTTACCTATAATGTTAGGAAGCAGCATGCTATTGTAACTAATCTTGGATACATTGTTACCTATAATGTTAGGAAGCAGCATGCTATTGTAACTAATCTTGGATACATTGTTACCTATAATGTTAGGAAGCAGCATGTTATTGTAACTAATCTTGGATACATTGTTACCTATAATGTTAGGAAGCAGCATGCTATTGTAACTAATCTTGGATACATTGTTACCTATAATGTTAGGAAGCAGCATGTTATTGTAACTAATCTTGGATACATTGTTACCTATAATGTTAGGAAGCAGCATGCTATTGTAACTAATCTTGGATACATTGTTACCTATAATGTTAGGAAGCAGCATGTTATTGTAACTAATCTTGGATACATTGTTACCTATAATGTTAGGAAGCAGCATGTTATTGTAACTAATCTTGGATACATTGTTACCTATAATGTTAGGAAGCAGCATGTTATTGTAACTAATCTTGGATACATTGTTACCTATAATGTTAGGAAGCAGCATGCTATTGTAACTAATCTTGGATACATTGTTACCTATAATGTTAGGAAGCAGCATGCTATTGTAACTAATCTTGGATACATTGTTACCTATAATGTTAGGAAGCAGCATGTTATTGTAACTAATCTTGGATACATTGTTACCTATAATGTTAGGAAGCAGCATGCTATTGTAACTAATCTTGGATACATTGTTACCTATAATGTTAGGAAGCAGCATGTTATTGTAACTAATCTTGGATACATTGTTACCTATAATGTTAGGAAGCAGCATGTTATTGTAACTAATCTTGGATACATTGTTACCTATAATGTTAGGAAGCAGCATGCTATTGTAACTAAACTTGGATACATTGTTACCTATAATGTTAGGAAGCAGCATGTTATTGGAACTAATCTTGGATACATTGTTACCTATAATGTTAGGAAGCAGCATGTTATTGTAACTAATCTTGGATACATTGTTACCTATAATGTTAGGAAGCAGCATGCTATTGTAACTAATCTTGGATACATTGTTACCTATAATGTTAGGAAGCAGCATGCTATTGGAACTAAACTTGGATACATTGTTACCTATAATGTTAGGAAGCAGCATGCTATTGTAACTAATCTTGGATACATTGTTACCTATAATGTTAGGAAGCAGCATGCTATTGTAACTAATCTTGGATACATTGTTACCTATAATGTTAGGAAGCAGCATGTTATTGTAACTAATCTTGGATACATTGTTACCTATAATGTTAGGAAGCAGCATGCTATTGTAACTAATCTTGGATACATTGTTACCTATAATGTTAGGAAGCAGCATGCTATTGTAACTAATCTTGGATACATTGTTACCTATAATGTTAGGAAGCAGCATGTTATTGTAACTAATCTTGGATACATTGTTACCTATAATGTTAGGAAGCAGCATGCTATTGGAACTAATCTTGGATACATTGTTACCTATAATGTTAGGAAGCAGCATGTTATTGTAACTAATCTTGGATACATTGTTACCTATAATGTTAGGAAGCAGCATGCTATTGTAACTAATCTTGGATACATTGTTACCTATAATGTTAGGAAGCAGCATGCTATTGGAACTAAACTTGGATACATTGTTACCTATAATGTTAGGAAGCAGCATGCTATTGTAACTAATCTTGGATACATTGTTACCTATAATGTTAGGAAGCAGCATGCTATTGTAACTAATCTTGGATACATTGTTACCTATAATGTTAGGAAGCAGCATGCTATTGTAACTAATCTTGGATACATTGTTACCTATAATGTTAGGAAGCAGCATGCTATTGTAACTAATCTTGGATACATTGTTACCTATAATGTTAGGAAGCAGCATGCTATTGTAACTAATCTTGGATACATTGTTACCTATAATGTTAGGAAGCAGCATGTTATTGTAACTAATCTTGGATACATTGTTACCTATAATGTTAGGAAGCAGCATGCTATTGGAACTAATCTTGGATACATTGTTACCTATAATGTTAGGAAGCAGCATGTTATTGTAACTAAACTTGGATACATTGTTACCTATAATGTTAGGAAGCAGCATGTTATTGTAACTAATCTTGGATACATTGTTACCTATAATGTTAGGAAGCAGCATGTTATTGTAACTAATCTTGGATACATTGTTACCTATAATGTTAGGAAGCAGCATGCTATTGGAACTAAACTTGGATACATTGTTACCTATAATGTTAGGAAGCAGCATGTTATTGTAACTAAACTTGGATACATTGTTACCTATAATGTTAGGAAGCAGCATGTTATTGTAACTAAACTTGGATACATTGTTACCTATAATGTTAGGAAGCAGCATGTTATTGTAACTAAACTTGGATACATTGTTACCTATAATGTTAGGAAGCAGCATGCTATTGTAACTAAACTTGGATACATTGTTACCTATAATGTTAGGAAGCAGCATGTTATTGTAACTAATCTTGGATACATTGTTACCTATAATGTTAGGAAGCAGCATGTTATTGTAACTAATCTTGGATACATTGTTACCTATAATGTTAGGAAGCAGCATGTTATTGTAACTAAACTTGGATACATTGTTACCTATAATGTTAGGAAGCAGCATGTTATTGTAACTAATCTTGGATACATTGTTACCTATAATGTTAGGAAGCAGCATGTTATTGTAACTAATCTTGGATACATTGTTACCTATAATGTTAGGAAGCAGCATGCTATTGTAACTAAACTTGGATACATTGTTACCTATAATGTTAGGAAGCAGCATGCTATTGGAACTAAACTTGGATACATTGTTACCTATAATGTTAGGAAGCAGCATGCTATTGTAACTAATCTTGGATACATTGTTACCTATAATGTTAGGAAGCAGCATGTTATTGTAACTAATCTTGGATACATTGTTACCTATAATGTTAGGAAGCAGCATGTTATTGTAACTAATCTTGGATACATTGTTACCTATAATGTTAGGAAGCAGCATGTTATTGTAACTAATCTTGGATACATTGTTACCTATAATGTTAGGAAGCAGCATGCTATTGTAACTAATCTTGGATACATTGTTACCTATAATGTTAGGAAGCAGCATGTTATTGTAACTAATCTTGGATACATTGTTACCTATCATGTTAGGAAGCAGCATGTTATTGTAACTAATCTTGGATACATTGTTACCTATAATGTTAGGAAGCAGCATTTCACTTCAAGAGTATACTTACCTCCCTAATACTTTTGATATTGCTAAATATTGGCTTTCACTCAATAAACACTCAGATTTAAAACAGTTAGGTGCCCCTACTGGGCAGGGAGTCAGAGCGTAGTCCGGCGGATGCCAGCCCCACCTCCGCGCATGCGCAGACTAGCACTTCCTCTTTGCTAGATTATTGGCAAAGAGATCACACATGTTTTTTTGTTCAATAGCTTTTTCGCTCTCTTAAACTGTTTAAGTGGTGTTTGTTTGGAGTGTTAGTCACTTTTTTGGATGGCGGATAGGAATACGTCGCCACAGGAGGACGGAGGACCTTTAAATCAGGTGACTTCTAGTAAAATTAGCGAGTTTTCTTCCCGGTGTATTGTGTTTCCGGGACTCGCGTTTACCGTGATAAGCGCCTTGGTTGGTTGGGTTATATCAACTCGGTGCTACCTAGGACTAATTTCTCTTTCTGTTTCTGTCCACAGGTCTGTATGACGCTAGGTGGTGACGTCACAGTACCAGAGAATTAGTATTCTCTCCACCATGGTTCCATTTCCTACTAACACTGTTAGGTTATCTAACCAAATGAAAAATTATGTCCAGTGAGTTGGAGGCCTGGTATAAAGGTCTTCTCACTTTGCCCTCTTGATCCAATTCCTTCCCCATGAGGTGGAGAGAGTTAAGAGGCGTGCAGATGGTGGAGTTTCCGGTTCGTCACGTTGGATGGTTTGTCTATACAAAGCTGTCAGGTATCTAGTTATTGATAATGTGGTGATGTTAATTATTGTAAACAATCAAAGGGAGATAATTAACATTTTTGCCAGAAAAGAGTTATCTATATGTATCTGATGGTTGTATAGTCAACTTATCCATTCAGCATACAATTCGTCTTTGCACTTGGATGTTTTGTTGGGATCGAATTTTTCCTGTCACGGGATTAATGACGTCATAATCAGCTGGCTATGTGTTTATTAGCAATTCAAGCGCTATGCTGGTTTTTGATGTATATTGATCTTTATGATCGTTTTCCTTCTCCTTGAGTTGGATTGAGTTTCTAAGCTTAACTAGTTGCTCATACTCCTTGTCCTTTGCCCTGTTTCAGGGACCGGGTTGCGCGTCCTGTGGACGTTTTATGCATGTGAAGTTCTGGCCGCATCTGTGTTATCGATGTAGCCCTTGTGGTCCATTGATTAATTGTGACATATGTAAGCACTGGGGGGGCGAGTTAATGTCCGAATTCTTGTGCTGCTTACAGGCGACGGACAAGGTGGTAGTGGAGGAGAAGAAGAAGAAGCGGAAACGAGAGGTTGTAAGTAGGAAGGGTAAGGGGAAGGTCTCGTCCGCGGTGGATATGGAGACCTTCCGGACCGAGATGTTGGGAGAGATGAAGAGGACAATAAAAGATTTGGTTCCAGGGTTGCTTCGTGGCATGCTTCCTGGACCAGATCCTTTATTGTCCTCATCATCGGCTTCGGAGCAGGTAATCCCCGCCTCTGGATCGATTTTCCTTAGTCCGCTTCCGTTGTCCGATGATTCAGAGGTGGCCCCATTAGAGGGGGCGTTCCACGGCCCTGGCAGCAGGCTTATTGCCGCGCCGATAGGGGTCCGTGGACGGTTGTCGCTGGAACCCGCTGGCTGCTTATCAGTCCAGGGGTATCCGCACGCCGCGGTGGCCAGTACCTCCTATGGCACCGTTCCTGGTCAGCCCGGGTTAGCTCTCTTTGCTGACCCGGGGTCTAATCTTTCTGACCAGGGTGATGAGGATTACCTGCTAGGGTCGCCGTCTGACGACGTGGACATGGATGAAGACGTTTGTGCACCCCTCGCGGGGAATGCAGGCGCTTTTTTCCACGGTATTACTCACCCTGGAGTAAGGTCCGCGGTTCAGGTGGTGGCCCAGGGCGCTGCTGATGGCCAGCGGTACCGCATACCTCGGCTTGCCGAGAGTGTAGCTGGTGCTGGCCGGGCCCGTGGTAGGGCTATGTATACCCCGCGCTCTACCGCGGTGCCTGCTCCTGGTCAAACCAGTGATATTCTCATGCCGGTGCTGTCAGGCCCGCATGTTTTCCCTGGCTTGCCAGGTGTATCAGCGTACCCGCCGTCAAGCTCTACTGCTTGCGCTCAGGAGGAAGACGAAGGACCCCGTCTTGTAGAGCGCTCGCAGTTAGCCACGGAGGAGGATTGGTATGACGCTTGCCAGTGGTTGGTGAGCGTTAGGCCTGATCTGCCCGTGGAGCAGTCGGCTAGCCACCGTGTTCACACGCCGTGGTTAGCTGGGAAACCAACTGCTAACGCTATGCCTTCTCTGCCGCTGGCGGAGCATGTCGTTGACATGTTCAAGGCGGCGGAGGCGTCCATTTACACGAGTGGACGTCTCGCGAAGGCCCCTCGCGAGGTGGCCAGGCGTTGTCGCATCGTGCCCCTGGACTACCAGCGGTACGGTGTGGTACCCAAGCCCAGCGTGGATGACCGCGCGGCTTTGGGTGAGGATACGCGGCCAGGCTCCCGTTCTGACGCGGGGGTCTTGTGCGCGAACGCGTTGCGTTCGGCGAATGCCGCGTTGCGTGATGCGGAGGAGAGTGGGAGGGCTTCGATTTCCGCTCTGTCCCACGTCTCCCAGCTGTTACAGGGGGTAGTAACGGCATCCGCATCGCGCCAGCCAGGCCCGCTCGCGGTCCAGCGAACCATCCAGGATGGTATTAACCTGGCGCTGGACTGTATGACGCGGGCGGTGACCAGGAGTGTCAGGGCAAGACGCACATTTGCCCTGGACAATCTGTGTCCGTCTCAGGACCTGTATAATAGGCTACTCCGTACGCCTATGACGGGTCCTGGTCTTTTTGGAGGTGAGGGATGTCGCCACCTCCAGGAGACGGTCACCCTGGTGAATAACCAGAGGGCGCTGCGCGAACAGTTTGAGGTGCTGCGTCGTGCTAACGTTCGCGCCGCGGCCCCTGCGTATCGTCCCCTGCAGGCTCGAGGTGGTGCTGGCCAAGTCAGAGGCCAGCCGCCGTCGCAGCGCCGGCCTCGGCCGCGTGCGATTCGGCCAGCAGTGAGGGGGGCGCAGGCTCCTCAGCCGCCGTCAGCCAGGCAGCCGCCCGTGCACCGAGGTGCGCGCGGGGCGGGGCGGGTCGCGCGAGGATCTGGGCGTGGTTATCGTTCCTGACAGGGCGCTTACCGCGGTAAGGACCACGCCGGTGTGTATGGCGACGGAGACAGTGCCGCTCTTGCATGCCTTGTGTCCACCGCGGTCCCTAGGTGGACCGGTGGGAGGCCGGCTAGCCGACCACATGCAAGAGTGGGAGCGGTTAACTCAGGACCGTTTAGTCTTGCGATGGCTTTCCGTGGGGTATCATCCAGAGTGGATGACAGGCCCGCCGTCGCGACTGTCTCTGGTGCCAGTCTGGACTCCCATTCCGAGGGATCCAGATCAAAGGTTGTGTATCGAGGAGGAGATAAATTCCCTCGTACAAAAAGGAGCTATTCAGCCGGCGCAAAGGTGTCCGGGCTTCTATTCAACCCTGTTCTTGGTAACAAAACGCACCGGTGGGTGGAGACCGATTCTCAACCTCAAGCCATTGAACAAGTTCATCGAGACGCCCAGTTTCAAGATGGAAACGGTGCGCTCGGTGTTGGCGGGGTTGGAGAGGGGGATGTGGACGGCGTCGATAGATTTGAAGGACGCTTATTTCCACATCCCCATCCACAGGAGTTTCTGTCGCTTCCTGAGATTTGCATTCCAGGGCAGACAGTGGGAATTCAGGGTGTTGCCCTTCGGAATTTCCACGGCTCCTCGGGTTTTCACCCGTGTGGTTCTTGCGATCACAGCATACCTCCGCAGGAGAAGTATAGCAGTCCACACGTACATAGACGACTGGCTGTTGAAAGCGCACACCCGGGAAAGTTTGTCCGCCAATCTGGAGATTGTTTTGAAAATTCTCACAGACTTGGGCTGGATGATCAATTTCCCAAAATCAGAGCTGACTCCATCCCAGAAGTTTGTTTACCTGGGGATGTTCTTCGATCTGGAGACAGGATATGTTTATCCTACTCAGGAGAGAGTTCAAATACTCATCTCGTTGATTCAGTCAGTGTGCGACAGTCGTCATGTCCTGGCACGGGTTTACTTGAGAATGCTGGGTTTGATGGTTTCGTTGGAACCAGTCATTCCTCAGGCCGCCTTACGCAGGCGGCCGATCCAGTTGTTTCTCATGACACAATGGACCCAGAGTACAGGTTCGCTGGACTCGAATGTGTCAGTGTTGGCGCCTCTGATTCACCACCTGCAATGGTGGTTGAATACAGAGAATCTCTTACCGGGGGTTTTGCTAACCCCTCCCCACCCTCAGGTGACTGTGTATACAGATGCATCGATGGAGGGCTGGGGAGCTTGCCTGGAAGAATCCACGATATCAGGGCTTTGGAATCTGGAACAGTCAAAGGAACATATAAATCTACTGGAGCTAAGAGCAGTAGTCCTGGGCCTGGAACATTTCTTACAGAAAGTTCAGGGCAAGATTGTTCTTATTCGTTCAGACAACTCAACAGTTGTGACTTACATAAACCGCCAGGGCGGAACGAAGTCGCCCAGTCTCTGTATGATGACATGGAAACTGCTTTGTTGGTGTCTGGATCACCAGATTACCTTGAAAGCAGTTCATATTCCGGGAAGGTTAAACCTGCTAGCAGACTCATTGAGCCGAAGGATGAGTGTTTTACCCACGGAATGGCAACTAAATCAATGTGTGGCGGATCGTCTGTTCGACCATTGGGGGAAACCCAACATCGATTTGTTCGCAACGAAGAAGAATGCGAAGATGACGACGTACGTCTCTCCGATTCCGGATCCAAGCGCTTTCGCAACAGATGCGTTAGCTATCAGCTGGGGGAGAATGTATGCATACGCATTCCCTCCAGCAATCCTGATTCCAAAAATTCTTCAGAAAATCAGACAAGAGGAATGCCAAGTGCTTCTGATCGCCCCGGATTGGCCAAGCCGATCATGGTATACGGATCTGCTGGACCTTCTGGTCTGCAATCCGGTTCCTCTGCCTCTGATGGACGATATTATCTTCCAGGGCAAGGCCCTTCACAACAATCCGTCAATGTTCAGATTGACTGCGTGGATGTTGTCAAGGAATCTAGAATTAAGGAGGGCTTTTCTGAGCAAGCAGCCATGTTTATGGCCAAAGCCAGGAGGGGGTCAACCTCCAGAGCATATAATTATAAAATCAACAGATTTGCAGAATGGTGCTCAAAAAGATGTATTGATCCAATGGATTCATCTATTCAAGTAGTAGCTGATTTCCTCTGTCACCTCTATGATGCCTATAGCCTCAAGCCTAACTCTATTGCTGGTTATAAGTCAGCATTAATGTCTGTTATTCCTTGCTTGGCTAAGAGGGGAAGTGATGAAGTAAATACATTGAATGTATTAATTAAAGGCATGGGCAATCTAAGACCAAGGAATCCTCCTGTGATTCCGTCTTGGAGTTTATCGCTAGTGCTTCAAGTACTAGGTGATAAGCCTTTTGAACCACTTAGTTCCATTTCTATGAAACTATTAACACTGAAGACTGTGTTTTTAATTGCTGCGGCCTCGGCTAGGCGTAGGAGTGAGATTCATGCCTTATCAGCCGAGGATGACCGTTTTGTGGTTTCAGGGGAAGGCCTTAAGCTGCTACCTAGGATTAATTTCTTGGCTAAAAATCAGTCGTTGAAATATCCAGGTCAACCTATTATTTTGCCTGCTTTAACTAGATATGATCCTAATTCTAAAGCATGGTGTCCCGTCCGGGCGCTGCGCCGGTACAAACAACGTACGGCGGCATGGCGCACCGACCAGTCAGCGTTATGGTTGTCATATATTGAACCCCATGGGAGGGCTTCTAAGGACACCATTTCCAGGTGGATTGTGGAATGCATTCAGTTTTGCCATAAATCCGCCACCGGGAAGCAGGTTGACGTGGCCAAGGCTCACAGTGTCCGCGGCGTAGTGACATCCACAGCCCTATTTAATGGGGTCCCTGTGGATGATATTATGTCGGTGGCTCAGTGGCACTGTGAGTCAAGTTTTACAGACCATTATCTCCGTGACACCTCTAATCCTCTCGCCTTGTCGGTTTTGAAAAAATAAATCGGTTTATATTTTTTGAGGTGATTTCCTCATTACTTATATATATCACAATTAATTTATGGAAACACCCACTTTTTTGGGCCTGCATCAGTCTTTACCGATGGGAAGATGATGTCAGCAGCCATTTTCAACAAGGTCAGTCTTGTTCATGTGTTGTCCGTTGTTGATTGTATTGTCACGATTACCCGTTATTAATATGGTGATGGTTTGTGTATTTGTGTGGTTCATTGTTGAGAGTTACGAAAATGGAGCTTTTTCGTCTCTGTCCTGTAGTACATGGCACTTGTACGTAGAGAGCGTATAGGACATTGAGGTCAGTCGACTCTTCCTCCCAGGAAGGAGGGGGGGGGAGCGCATATGACATTCGGTCATCTCTCATACATCGGTGGTGTTATCCGATGATTAGTCAAATCCTGACTGTTTTTTCAGACAGTTTCAGAAGTTTAAGTGCCTTAAACGCAGAAAAAGCGTATAGGGATGAGCTGGTCTTTTGACCTCGCCTCCCTCCCGCCAGATTCACTTTCGAATTCTGGCAATATCAAAAGTATTAGGGAGGTAAGTATACTCTTGAAGTGAAATAAACGAAATCTAGGATTTCTTTTTTCACGAGAGAGTTGATACTTACCTCCCTAGATACGGACCCGGCCTCTCCACCCCACAGAGGCTCGGTCTTCAGGCTCTTATGAGTTGCATGTGTGTCAGCCAATAATCTAGTCAGAGGAAGTGCTAGTCTGCGCATGCGCGGAGGTGGGGCTGGCATCCGCCGGACTACGCTCTGACTCCCTGCCCAGTAGGGGCACCTAACTGTTTTAAATCTGAGTGTTTATTGAGTGAAAGCCAATATTTAGCAATATCAAAAGTATTAGGGAGGTAAGTATCAACTCTCTCGTGAAAAAAGAAATCCTAGATTTCGTTTATGCTATTGTAACTAAACTTGGATACATTGTTACCTATAATGTTAGGAAGCAGCATGTTATTGTAACTAATCTTGGATACATTGTTACCTATAATGTTAGGAAGCAGCATGCTATTGTAACTAATCTTGGATACATTGTTACCTATAATGTTAGGAAGCAGCATGCTATTGTAACTAATCTTGGATACATTGTTACCTATAATGTTAGGAAGCAGCATGCTATTGTAACTAATCTTGGATACATTGTTACCTATAATGTTAGGAAGCAGCATGCTATTGTAACTAATCTTGGATACATTGTTACCTATAATGTTAGGAAGCAGCATGCTATTGTA
Organism: Chaetoderma sp. LZ-2023a; assembly: GCA_034401795.1. Taxonomy (NCBI): domain Eukaryota; kingdom Metazoa; phylum Mollusca; class Caudofoveata; order Chaetodermatida; family Chaetodermatidae; genus Chaetoderma; species Chaetoderma sp. LZ-2023a. The sequence goes on from CM067375.1 coordinate 96,856,574, forward strand.
ACTAATCTTGGATACATTGTTACCTATAATGTTAGGAAGCAGCATGCTATTGTAACTAATCTTGGATACATTGTTACCTATAATGTTAGGAAGCAGCATGTTATTGTAACTAAACTTGGATACATTGTTACCTATAATGTTAGGAAGCAGCATGCTATTGGAACTAAACTTGGATACATTGTTACCTATAATGTTAGGAAGCAGCATGTTATTGTAACTAATCTTGGATACATTGTTACCTATAATGTTAGGAAGCAGCATGCTATTGTAACTAATCTTGGATACATTGTTACCTATAATGTTAGGAAGCAGCATGTTATTGTAACTAATCTTGGATACATTGTTACCTATAATGTTAGGAAGCAGCATGTTATTGTAACTAATCTTGGATACATTGTTACCTATAATGTTAGGAAGCAGCATGCTATTGTAACTAAACTTGGATACATTGTTACCTATAATGTTAGGAAGCAGCATGTTATTGGAACTAATCTTGGATACATTGTTACCTATAATGTTAGGAAGCAGCATGCTATTGTAACTAATCTTGGATACATTGTTACCTATAATGTTAGGAAGCAGCATGCTATTGGAACTAAACTTGGATACATTGTTACCTATAATGTTAGGAAGCAGCATGCTATTGTAACTAATCTTGGATACATTGTTACCTATAATGTTAGGAAGCAGCATGTTATTGTAACTAATCTTGGATACATTGTTACCTATAATGTTAGGAAGCAGCATGCTATTGTAACTAATCTTGGATACATTGTTACCTATAATGTTAGGAAGCAGCATGTTATTGTAACTAATCTTGGATACATTGTTACCTATAATGTTAGGAAGCAGCATGTTATTGTAACTAATCTTGGATACATTGTTACCTATAATGTTAGGAAGCAGCATGCTATTGTAACTAATCTTGGATACATTGTTACCTATAATGTTAGGAAGCAGCATGTTATTGTAACTAATCTTGGATACATTGTTACCTATCATGTTAGGAAGCAGCATGCTATTGGAACTAAACTTGGATACATTGTTGCCTATAATGTTAGGAAGCAGCATGCTATTGGAACTAATCTTGGATACATTGTTGCCTATAATGTTAGGAAGCAGCATGTTATTGTAACTAATCTTGGATACATTGTTACCTATAATGTTAGGAAGCAGCATGCTATTGTAACTAATCTTGGATACATTGTTACCTATAATGTTAGGAAGCAGCATGCTATTGGAACTAAACTTGGATACATTGTTACCTATAATGTTAGGAAGCAGCATGCTATTGTAACTAATCTTGGATACATTGTTACCTATAATGTTAGGAAGCAGCATGCTATTGGAACTAATCTTGGATACATTGTTACCTATAATGTTAGGAAGCAGCATGTTATTGTAACTAAACTTGGATACATTGTTACCTATAATGTTAGGAAGCAGCATGTTATTGTAACTAATCTTGGATACATTGTTACCTATAATGTTAGGAAGCAGCATGTTATTGTAACTAATCTTGGATACATTGTTACCTATAATGTTAGGAAGCAGCATGCTATTGGAACTAAACTTGGATACATTGTTACCTATAATGTTAGGAAGCAGCATGTTATTGTAACTAAACTTGGATACATTGTTACCTATAATGTTAGGAAGCAGCATGTTATTGTAACTAAACTTGGATACATTGTTACCTATAATGTTAGGAAGCAGCATGTTATTGTAACTAAACTTGGATACATTGTTACCTATAATGTTAGGAAGCAGCATGCTATTGTAACTAAACTTGGATACATTGTTACCTATAATGTTAGGAAGCAGCATGTTATTGTAACTAATCTTGGATACATTGTTACCTATAATGTTAGGAAGCAGCATGTTATTGTAACTAATCTTGGATACATTGTTACCTATAATGTTAGGAAGCAGCATGTTATTGTAACTAATCTTGGATACATTGTTACCTATAATGTTAGGAAGCAGCATGTTATTGTAACTAATCTTGGATACATTGTTACCTATAATGTTAGGAAGCAGCATGCTATTGTAACTAAACTTGGATACATTGTTACCTATACTGTTAGGAAGCAGCATGCTATTGGAACTAAACTTGGATACATTGTTACCTATAATGTTAGGAAGCAGCATGCTATTGTAACTAATCTTGGATACATTATTACCTATAATGTTAGGAAGCAGCATGTTATTGTAACTAATCTTGGATACATTGTTACCTATAATGTTAGGAAGCAGCATGTTATTGTAACTAATCTTGGATACATTGTTACCTATAATGTTAGGAAGCAGCATGTTATTGTAACTAATCTTGGATACATTGTTACCTATAATGTTAGGAAGCAGCATGCTATTGTAACTAATCTTGGATACATTGTTACCTATAATGTTAGGAAGCAGCATGCTATTGTAACTAATCTTGGATACATTGTTACCTATAATGTTAGGAAGCAGCATGTTATTGTAACTAATCTTGGATACATTGTTACCTATAATGTTAGGAAGCAGCATGCTATTGTAACTAAACTTGGATACATTGTTACCTATAATGTTAGGAAGCAGCATGCTATTGTAACTAATCTTGGATACATTGTTACCTATAATGTTAGGAAGCAGCATGCTATTGTAACTAATCTTGGATACATTGTTACCTATAATGTTAGGAAGCAGCATGCTATTGTAACTAATCTTGGATACATTGTTACCTATAATGTTAGGAAGCAGCATGCTATTGTAACTAATCTTGGATACATTGTTACCTATAATGTTAGGAAGCAGCATGCTATTGTAACTAATCTTGGATACATTGTTACCTATAATGTTAGGAAGCAGCATGCTATTGTAACTAATCTTGGATACATTGTTACCTATAATGTTAGGAAGCAGCATGCTATTGTAACTAATCTTGGATACATTGTTACCTATAATGTTAGGAAGCAGCATGCTATTGTAACTAAACTTGGATACATTGTTACCTATAATGTTAGGAAGCAGCATGCTATTGGAACTAAACTTGGATACATTGTTACCTATAATGTTAGGAAGCAGCATGTTATTGTAACTAATCTTGGATACATTGTTACCTATAATGTTAGGAAGCAGCATGCTATTGGAACTAAACTTGGATACATTGTTACCTATAATGTTAGGAAGCAGCATGCTATTGTAACTAATCTTGGATACATTGTTACCTATAATGTTAGGAAGCAGCATGCTATTGTAACTAATCTTGGATACATTGTTACCTATAATGTTAGGAAGCAGCATGTTATTGTAACTAATCTTGGATACATTGTTACCTATAATGTTAGGAAGCAGCATGTTATTGTAACTAATCTTGGATCCATTGTTACCTATAATGTTAGGAAGCAGCATGTTATTGTAACTAATCTTGGATACATTGTTACCTATAATGTTAGGAAGCAGCATGCTATTGTAACTAATCTTGGATACATTGTTACCTATAATGTTAGGAAGCAGCATGCTATTGTAACTAATCTTGGATACATTGTTACCTATAATGTTAGGAAGCAGCATGTTATTGTAACTAATCTTGGATACATTGTTACCTATAATGTTAGGAAGCAGCATGTTATTGTAACTAAACTTGGATACATTGTTACCTATAATGTTAGGAAGCAGCATGTTATTGTAACTAATCTTGGATACATTGTTACCTATAATGTTAGGAAGCAGCATGTTATTGTAACTAATCTTGGATACATTGTTACCTATAATGTTAGGAAGCAGCATGCTATTGTAACTAAACTTGGATACATTGTTACCTATACTGTTAGGAAGCAGCATGCTATTGGAACTAAACTTGGATACATTGTTACCTATAATGTTAGGAAGCAGCATGCTATTGTAACTAATCTTGGATACATTATTACCTATAATGTTAGGAAGCAGCATGTTATTGTAACTAATCTTGGATACATTGTTACCTATAATGTTAGGAAGCAGCATGTTATTGTAACTAATCTTGGATACATTGTTACCTATAATGTTAGGAAGCAGCATGTTATTGTAACTAATCTTGGATACATTGTTACCTATAATGTTAGGAAGCAGCATGTTATTGTAACTAATCTTGGATACATTGTTACCTATAATGTTAGGAAGCAGCATGTTATTGTAACTAATCTTGGATACATTGTTACCTATCATGTTAGGAAGCAGCATGTTATTGTAACTAATCTTGGATACATTGTTACCTATAATGTTAGGAAGCAGCATGCTATTGTAACTAATCTTGGATACATTGTTACCTATAATGTTAGGAAGCAGCATGTTATTGTAACTAATCTTGGATACATTGTTACCTATAATGTTAGGAAGCAGCATGCTATTGTAACTAATCTTGGATACATTGTTACCTATAATGTTAGGAAGCAGCATGCTATTGTAACTAATCTTGGATACATTGTTACCTATAATGTTAGGAAGCAGCATGCTATTGTAACTAATCTTGGATACATTGTTACCTATAATGTTAGGAAGCAGCATGCTATTGTAACTAATCTTGGATACATTGTTACCTATAATGTTAGGAAGCAGCATGCTATTGTAACTAATCTTGGATACATTGTTACCTATAATGTTAGGAAGCAGCATGCTATTGTAACTAATCTTGGATACATTGTTACCTATAATGTTAGGAAGCAGCATGCTATTGTAACTAAACTTGGATACATTGTTACCTATAATGTTAGGAAGCAGCATGCTATTGGAACTAAACTTGGATACATTGTTACCTATAATGTTAGGAAGCAGCATGTTATTGTAACTAATCTTGGATACATTGTTACCTATAATGTTAGGAAGCAGCATGCTATTGGAACTAAACTTGGATACATTGTTACCTATAATGTTAGGAAGCAGCATGCTATTGGAACTAAACTTGGATACATTGTTACCTATAATGTTAGGAAGCAGCATGCTATTGTAACTAATCTTGGATACATTGTTACCTATAATGTTAGGAAGCAGCATGTTATTGTAACTAATCTTGGATACATTGTTACCTATAATGTTAGGAAGCAGCATGTTATTGTAACTAATCTTGGATCCATTGTTACCTATAATGTTAGGAAGCAGCATGTTATTGTAACTAATCTTGGATCCATTGTTACCTATAATGTTAGGAAGCAGCATGCTATTGTAACTAATCTTGGATCCATTGTTACCTATAATGTTAGGAAGCAGCATGCTATTGTAACTAATCTTGGATACATTGTTACCTATAATGTTAGGAAGCAGCATGTTATTGTAACTAATCTTGGATACATTGTTACCTATAATGTTAGGAAGCAGCATGCTATTGTAACTAATCTTGGATACATTGTTACCTATAATGTTAGGAAGCAGCATGTTATTGTAACTAATCTTGGATACATTGTTACCTATAATGTTAGGAAGCAGCATGTTATTGTAACTAATCTTGGATACATTGTTACCTATAATGTTAGGAAGCAGCATGCTATTGTAACTAAACTTGGATACATTGTTACCTATAATGTTAGGAAGCAGCATGCTATTGTAACTAAACTTGGATACATTGTTACCTATAATGTTAGGAAGCAGCATGCTATTGTAACTAAACTTGGATACATTGTTACCTATAATGTTAGGAAGCAGCATGCTATTGTAACTAAACTTGGATACATTGTTACCTATAATGTTAGGAAGCGGCATGTTATTGGAACTAATCTTGGATACATTGTTACCTATAATGTTAGGAAGCGGCATGTTATTGTAACTAATCTTGGATACATTGTTACCTATAATGTTAGGAAGCAGCATGCTATTGTAACTAATCTTGGATACATTGTTACCTATAATGTTAGGAAGCAGCATGCTATTGTAACTAATCTTGGATACATTGTTACCTATAATGTTAGGAAGCAGCATGCTATTGTAACTAATCTTGGATACATTGTTACCTATAATGTTAGGAAGCAGCATGTTATTGTAACTAATCTTGGATACATTGTTACCTATAATGTTAGGAAGCAGCATGCTATTGTAACTAATCTTGGATACATTGTTACCTATAATGTTAGGAAGCAGCATGTTATTGTAACTAATCTTGGATACATTGTTACCTATCATGTTAGGAAGCAGCATGCTATTGGAACTAAACTTGGATACATTGTTGCCTATAATGTTAGGAAGCAGCATGCTATTGGAACTAATCTTGGATACATTGTTGCCTATAATGTTAGGAAGCAGCATGTTATTGTAACTAATCTTGGATACATTGTTACCTATAATGTTAGGAAGCAGCATGCTATTGTAACTAATCTTGGATACATTGTTACCTATAATGTTAGGAAGCAGCATGCTATTGGAACTAAACTTGGATACATTGTTACCTATAATGTTAGGAAGCAGCATGCTATTGGAACTAATCTTGGATACATTGTTACCTATAATGTTAGGAAGCAGCATGCTATTGTAACTAATCTTGGATACATTGTTACCTATAATGTTAGGAAGCAGCATGTTATTGTAACTAAACTTGGATACATTGTTACCTATAATGTTAGGAAGCAGCATGTTATTGTAACTAATCTTGGATACATTGTTACCTATAATGTTAGGAAGCAGCATGTTATTGTAACTAATCTTGGATACATTGTTACCTATAATGTTAGGAAGCAGCATGCTATTGGAACTAAACTTGGATACATTGTTACCTATAATGTTAGGAAGCAGCATGCTATTGTAACTAAACTTGGATACATTGTTACCTATAATGTTAGGAAGCAGCATGTTATTGTAACTAAACTTGGATACATTGTTACCTATAATGTTAGGAAGCAGCATGTTATTGTAACTAAACTTGGATACATTGTTACCTATAATGTTAGGAAGCAGCATGCTATTGTAACTAAACTTGGATACATTGTTACCTATAATGTTAGGAAGCAGCATGTTATTGTAACTAATCTTGGATACATTGTTACCTATAATGTTAGGAAGCAGCATGTTATTGTAACTAATCTTGGATACATTGTTACCTATAATGTTAGGAAGCAGCATGTTATTGTAACTAATCTTGGATACATTGTTACCTATAATGTTAGGAAGCAGCATGTTATTGTAACTAATCTTGGATACATTGTTACCTATAATGTTAGGAAGCAGCATGCTATTGTAACTAAACTTGGATACATTGTTACCTATACTGTTAGGAAGCAGCATGCTATTGGAACTAAACTTGGATACATTGTTACCTATAATGTTAGGAAGCAGCATGCTATTGTAACTAATCTTGGATACATTGTTACCTATAATGTTAGGAAGCAGCATGTTATTGTAACTAATCTTGGATACATTGTTACCTATAATGTTAGGAAGCAGCATGTTATTGTAACTAATCTTGGATACATTGTTACCTATAATGTTAGGAAGCAGCATGTTATTGTAACTAATCTTGGATACATTGTTACCTATAATGTTAGGAAGCAGCATGCTATTGTAACTAATCTTGGATACATTGTTACCTATAATGTTAGGAAGCAGCATGTTATTGTAACTAATCTTGGATACATTGTTACCTATCATGTTAGGAAGCAGCATGTTATTGTAACTAATCTTGGATACATTGTTACCTATAATGTTAGGAAGCAGCATGCTATTGTAACTAAACTTGGATACATTGTTACCTATAATGTTAGGAAGCAGCATGCTATTGTAACTAATCTTGGATACATTGTTACCTATAATGTTAGGAAGCAGCATGCTATTGTAACTAATCTTGGATACATTGTTACCTATAATGTTAGGAAGCAGCATGCTATTGTAACTAATCTTGGATACATTGTTACCTATAATGTTAGGAAGCAGCATGCTATTGTAACTAATCTTGGATACATTGTTACCTATAATGTTAGGAAGCAGCATGCTATTGTAACTAATCTTGGATACATTGTTACCTATAATGTTAGGAAGCAGCATGCTATTGTAACTAATCTTGGATACATTGTTACCTATAATGTTAGGAAGCAGCATGTTATTGTAACTAAACTTGGATACATTGTTACCTATAATGTTAGGAAGCAGCATGCTATTGGAACTAAACTTGGATACATTGTTACCTATAATGTTAGGAAGCAGCATGTTATTGTAACTAATCTTGGATACATTGTTACCTATAATGTTAGGAAGCAGCATGCTATTGGAACTAAACTTGGATACATTGTTACCTATAATGTTAGGAAGCAGCATGCTATTGTAACTAATCTTGGATACATTGTTACCTATAATGTTAGGAAGCAGCATGCTATTGTAACTAATCTTGGATACATTGTTACCTATAATGTTAGGAAGCAGCATGTTATTGTAACTAATCTTGGATACATTGTTACCTATAATGTTAGGAAGCAGCATGTTATTGTAACTAATCTTGGATCCATTGTTACCTATAATGTTAGGAAGCAGCATGTTATTGTAACTAATCTTGGATACATTGTTACCTATAATGTTAGGAAGCAGCATGCTATTGTAACTAATCTTGGATACATTGTTACCTATAATGTTAGGAAGCAGCATGCTATTGTAACTAATCTTGGATACATTGTTACCTATAATGTTAGGAAGCAGCATGTTATTGTAACTAATCTTGGATACATTGTTACCTATAATGTTAGGAAGCAGCATGTTATTGTAACTAAACTTGGATACATTGTTACCTATAATGTTAGGAAGCAGCATGTTATTGTAACTAATCTTGGATACATTGTTACCTATAATGTTAGGAAGCAGCATGTTATTGTAACTAATCTTGGATACATTGTTACCTATAATGTTAGGAAGCAGCATGCTATTGTAACTAAACTTGGATACATTGTTACCTATACTGTTAGGAAGCAGCATGCTATTGGAACTAAACTTGGATACATTGTTACCTATAATGTTAGGAAGCAGCATGCTATTGTAACTAATCTTGGATACATTATTACCTATAATGTTAGGAAGCAGCATGTTATTGTAACTAATCTTGGATACATTGTTACCTATAATGTTAGGAAGCAGCATGTTATTGTAACTAATCTTGGATACATTGTTACCTATAATGTTAGGAAGCAGCATGTTATTGTAACTAATCTTGGATACATTGTTACCTATAATGTTAGGAAGCAGCATGTTATTGTAACTAATCTTGGATACATTGTTACCTATAATGTTAGGAAGCAGCATGTTATTGTAACTAATCTTGGATACATTGTTACCTATCATGTTAGGAAGCAGCATGTTATTGTAACTAATCTTGGATACATTGTTACCTATAATGTTAGGAAGCAGCATGCTATTGTAACTAATCTTGGATACATTGTTACCTATAATGTTAGGAAGCAGCATGTTATTGTAACTAATCTTGGATACATTGTTACCTATAATGTTAGGAAGCAGCATGCTATTGTAACTAATCTTGGATACATTGTTACCTATAATGTTAGGAAGCAGCATGCTATTGTAACTAATCTTGGATACATTGTTACCTATAATGTTAGGAAGCAGCATGCTATTGTAACTAATCTTGGATACATTGTTACCTATAATGTTAGGAAGCAGCATGCTATTGTAACTAATCTTGGATACATTGTTACCTATAATGTTAGGAAGCAGCATGCTATTGTAACTAATCTTGGATACATTGTTACCTATAATGTTAGGAAGCAGCATGCTATTGTAACTAATCTTGGATACATTGTTACCTATAATGTTAGGAAGCAGCATGTTATTGTAACTAAACTTGGATACATTGTTACCTATAATGTTAGGAAGCAGCATGCTATTGGAACTAAACTTGGATACATTGTTACCTATAATGTTAGGAAGCAGCATGTTATTGTAACTAATCTTGGATACATTGTTACCTATAATGTTAGGAAGCAGCATGCTATTGGAACTAAACTTGGATACATTGTTACCTATAATGTTAGGAAGCAGCATGCTATTGTAACTAAACTTGGATACATTGTTACCTATAATGTTAGGAAGCAGCATGCTATTGTAACTAATCTTGGATACATTGTTACCTATAATGTTAGGAAGCAGCATGTTATTGTAACTAATCTTGGATACATTGTTACCTATAATGTTAGGAAGCAGCATGTTATTGTAACTAATCTTGGATCCATTGTTACCTATAATGTTAGGAAGCAGCATGTTATTGTAACTAATCTTGGATCCATTGTTACCTATAATGTTAGGAAGCAGCATGCTATTGTAACTAATCTTGGATACATTGTTACCTATAATGTTAGGAAGCAGCATGCTATTGTAACTAATCTTGGATACATTGTTACCTATAATGTTAGGAAGCAGCATGTTATTGTAACTAATCTTGGATACATTGTTACCTATAATGTTAGGAAGCAGCATGCTATTGTAACTAATCTTGGATACATTGTTACCTATAATGTTAGGAAGCAGCATGTTATTGTAACTAATCTTGGATACATTGTTACCTATAATGTTAGGAAGCAGCATGTTATTGTAACTAATCTTGGATACATTGTTACCTATAATGTTAGGAAGCAGCATGCTATTGTAACTAAACTTGGATACATTGTTACCTATAATGTTAGGAAGCAGCATGCTATTGTAACTAAACTTGGATACATTGTTACCTATAATGTTAGGAAGCAGCATGTTATTGGAACTAATCTTGGATACATTGTTACCTATAATGTTAGGAAGCGGCATGTTATTGTAACTAATCTTGGATACATTGTTACCTATAATGTTAGGAAGCAGCATGCTATTGTAACTAATCTTGGATACATTGTTACCTATAATGTTAGGAAGCAGCATGCTATTGTAACTAATCTTGGATACATTGTTACCTATAATGTTAGGAAGCAGCATGCTATTGTAACTAATCTTGGATACATTGTTACCTATAATGTTAGGAAGCAGCATGTTATTGTAACTAATCTTGGATACATTGTTACCTATAATGTTAGGAAGCAGCATGCTATTGTAACTAAACTTGGATACATTGTTACCTATAATGTTAGGAAGCAGCATGCTATTGTAACTAAACTTGGATACATTGTTACCTATAATGTTAGGAAGCAGCATGTTATTGGAACTAATCTTGGATACATTGTTACCTATAATGTTAGGAAGCAGCATGTTATTGTAACTAATCTTGGATACATTGTTACCTATAATGTTAGGAAGCAGCATGCTATTGTAACTAATCTTGGATACATTGTTACCTATAATGTTAGGAAGCAGCATGCTATTGTAACTAATCTTGGATACATTGTTACCTATAATGTTAGGAAGCAGCATGCTATTGTAACTAATCTTGGATACATTGTTACCTATAATGTTAGGAAGCAGCATGTTATTGTAACTAATCTTGGATACATTGTTACCTATAATGTTAGGAAGCAGCATGCTATTGTAACTAATCTTGGATACATTGTTACCTATAATGTTAGGAAGCAGCATGTTATTGTAACTAATCTTGGATACATTGTTACCTATAATGTTAGGAAGCAGCATGTTATTGTAACTAATCTTGGATACATTGTTACCTATAATGTTAGGAAGCAGCATGCTATTGTAACTAATCTTGGATACATTGTTACCTATAATGTTAGGAAGCAGCATGTTATTGTAACTAATCTTGGATACATTGTTACCTATCATGTTAGGAAGCAGCATGCTATTGGAACTAAACTTGGATACATTGTTACCTATAATGTTAGGAAGCAGCATGCTATTGGAACTAATCTTGGATACATTGTTGCCTATAATGTTAGGAAGCAGCATGTTATTGTAACTAATCTTGGATACATTGTTGCCTATAATGTTAGGAAGCAGCATGCTATTGTAACTAATCTTGGATACATTGTTACCTATAATGTTAGGAAGCAGCATGCTATTGGAACTAAACTTGGATACATTGTTACCTATAATGTTAGGAAGCAGCATGCTATTGTAACTAAACTTGGATACATTGTTACCTATAATGTTAGGAAGCAGCATGCTATTGTAACTAATCTTGGATACATTGTTACCTATAATGTTAGGAAGCAGCATGCCATTGTAACTAAACTTGGATACATTGTTACCTATAATGTTAGGAAGCAGCATGCTATTGGAACTAAACTTGGATACATTGTTACCTATAATGTTAGGAAGCAGCATGCTATTGGAACTAAACTTGGATACATTGTTACCTATAATGTTAGGAAGCAGCATGCTATTGGAACTAAACTTGGATACATTGTTACCTATAATGTTAGGAAGCAGCATGCTATTGTAACTAAACTTGGATACATTGTTACCTATAATGTTAGGAAGCAGCATGCTATTGTAACTAAACTTGGATACATTGTTACCTATAATGTTAGGAAGCAGCATGCTATTGTAACTAAACTTGGATACATTGTTACCTATAATGTTAGGAAGCAGCATGCTGATACTGATGTCATAAGGTCAAAACTATGTTTTTTCAATGTTAAGTTTTTGCGTTTAGCAAAACCTCTTGGCTTATCTTCAGGATTGGTTAACCTTATTGAAACTAAACTTAGATACATTGTTATTTATAATGTTAAGAAGCAGCATGTTGACAATCAAGTCACAACGTCGAATGTCAAGGTCATTCTAACCTCTACAAAACGTTATTTTTCAATGTTAAGTTTTTAGGTTTAGCAAATCTTATCATGTTATATTTTGGAATTGCTTAATCCTAGTGGAACACAACTTGGTTACATGGTTGCTTATGCCAAGAGGATACAGAATGGTGACATGGAGGTCACCAGGTCAAAGTTCAAGGCCATTCTAATATTGCTATTTGACCTCTGCTTTTTCAACCTTATGTTTTTCCATTCAGCAAATCAATTATATTTTAGGATTGGTTAATCCTATTGGAACTAAAATTGAATACATGGTTACCTATAATGTTTGGAAACAACATAATAACACGGAGGTCACAAGGTCAAAGGTCAATGCCACTGTGACAAACATGAGACAGGCAAGACATTTAATTCCGCAGAATTCTTGTTTTATTATGACCATCGTCCAGTTGGTAAATGTCATCTGTTGGGTCAATAATGTCAGGGATGGCTGCCCAATTGGTCAATGGTGCAGTTCCCATTGTTCAATAGTGTCAAGGACACCAATATTTTGGTGGGATATTATGTGATGGCACCATCCGGACAAGCAATAGAGTGGTTTCCGGATGATAACTCTGTTACCGTTTATCGGATCACTTTTGAAATTTCATAGGGTGGTTGGACTAGGTCTGTGGAAGAAACCTTTCGAAATTGACAATGATCCGAAATCCAAGATGGTTGCCAGCTACCGGCATATGGTGGTTGGACTAGGCCTGGAGATGAAATGCATCGAAATCGACGATAAACCAAAATCCAAGATGGCTGCCAGCCAAGGGTGTCCAACTTGAAAATTGGTTTCCGGATGATGACTCCATTACCATTTATCGAATTGCTTTGAAACTTGATAGGGTGGTTGGACTAGCTCTGTAAAAAGAAACTATTGAAGTAGACGATGATCCTAAATCCAAGATGGTCCCCAGCCACTGGTGGCCATCTTGAAAATTGATTTCTCCATTTGTCTTTAGCTGATCGCTTCGAAACTTATGGCATGACAGGACTAGGGCTGAGGAAAAAACTTATTGAAATTGTAGATGATCAGAAATCCAATTTGGCCACCAGCCACTGGTGGCCATCTTGAAAATTGATTGCCAGACGATAACTCTGTGACTGTTTATCAGATCACTTTGAAACTTCATAGGCTGGTTGGTCTATGCCTGATAGCTCTCATTGAGCTCTTCTTGGTAAGGATGATTGCCGCATTGGTCAATAATGATAAGGACCATTGCCATCTGTCTATAGCAACAGTTATGGTTGCCTGATGGACCAATGATGCTTGTTGTGCATTAACTAATCTAAACATGTTTACAGTTCCTCATCAGCTATCAAATTTAATAGCTTTCTGTTGTCGCGCAAATAGACATCACTCAAAACCACTACAGGTGCGATTATCATCATTTCCTAGTTTCCATCATTTTCATAGACATTATTATCATTATTTGCATCAATTGAGGGATCCATTTCAAGTCATACCACACCCATGTCTAGGCTGGCTCCACCCACACTGCACGGGCTGGGATCTATTTATATTCTTCGAACCCTGGATTCCCAGAACCCTAATTTCAAGGTAACTATACTGGAACGCTGTTGAATACTTTGCAACCTTGATCGGGCAGCAAAAGTCCCAGTCAAACAAGCCCCAAATTACACAAAAGTTTATTAAAATTGTTAATTGTAAATATAGAAGAGTCATCGCTCATTGTGCACACAAAGCTATGATGTCATGGCTTTCTGCTTATTATAATGTAATTTGATGTAATTTACTTCATGACATGGCAATAACAGGTAATCTTTCACAAGGTATGTCAATAACTGGTAATCTTTCACAAGGTATGTCAATAACCGGTAATCTTTCACAAGGTATTGTCAATGACATGTAATCTTTCACAAGGTATTGTCAGTGACTGGTAATCTTTCACAAGGTATTGTCAGTGACTGGTAATCTTTCAGAAGGTATTGTCAATAACTGGTAATCTTTGACAAGGTATTGTCGATGACTGGTAATCTTTCACAAGGTATGTCAATTACTGGTAATCTTTCACACTGTATTGTCAATGACTTGTAATCTTTCACACGGTATTGTCATTGACTGGTAATCTTTCACAAGGTATTGTCAATGACTGGTAATCTTTCAGAAGGTATTGTCAATGGCTTGTAATCTTTCACAAGGTATTGTCAATGGAAAAGTTTTTTCTGCCTTTGTACAGAAATATAAATAATTGTTAAACTTGAGAACCTGCGGAGAGCAAAAAATTGCGAGTTGTAAATCATTTTCAAAATACTTACCTCCAGTCAAACCAGGAGTTCAAAGCATTCAGAATTGCTATAATTAAGTAGCATATTTCCTCTTTGTCATTTCAGACGCCGAAGAGGATATTATGGAACTGAATCTCACGAGATATCACGGCATGCACGCAGCAGAGTGAAATCTGCATCCAATAACAGAGCAAAGCGACCTAGTTCAGCCGGACCTGTAAGTACTGGCTAGGTTATACGAATGCCTTCTTTTATCTCGCCTCTGTGCCTTTACATCCTGTATCATTGTCTGAGGGGCAATCCATTAGTTTACTATCACTAACATTCCCTTTGACCCTCGCCTGTGTTTTCACATTTTATGTGTGGCATATTTGTGCTATTATACAGTATTTATGAAATGTTTATGATACAAATTATTACTAACCTTCTCTGCCCTGCGCCATTATGATGGTTGTTGGTCATTCATTCAGAAGTGTGGGTGCATATGTTGGAAGGAGTCATATTTCTACTTCGAATAATACTTACCAGATGTACTATTATGATAATGCCTATTATTGAAAGACTAGATCAAAATAACTAACAAAGATTAACTCTCCATGATCCTGCTCAGCCTGTGTCCGAGAATTAACATAAATGCCAGGTACTGAGTCAATTCGCGAGTACAGACAGATTCATCTATTTTGCGAAAACAAAATATTCAGCTATAATTTGCTCTGCAAATTTAGAGTCTTCTCGTGTTTTACGCATTATTTAGCTTGAATTCTTGTGGCCTGATGGAAGGAAGAGGAAAATCGACCCATGGGCAGGTGTATCAATCTAGAATTTATACATTTGTGCCATAGTGACTGTTTGAATTTTCCTTAGATTAGCACATTGTTTTAATTCAATCCCCATTATAGGAGTCACTCCATTACCACTATCCTGTTAATGCTATTCAGGTACTCGTTTAATTTCTCGGGTGACTCGTTTCCTTCTAAGATGGATGCGCCCATAAGACAAGATGGTGGCGCCCAGTAGTAGCGTTTGTTATGGTTAGCGTGTCTGTCTACGCTTAAATTTAGCCATTGTTAAGCTCTTGCTTGATTCTCTAGGGTGTTTGTAGTTATCAGTGGTTATGTTATTCCATAGATTAGTCTAGATTCGTTGATATCTAAGATGATTAATTTAGTAAAAGAAGACTAAATTTGGTTTAAATCCTGCTCTGCTTGCTTAACGTTAATTCATGAGAAAGTTAATGTTTTAAAAATTAATCTTTGATTATAATCAAGCCTTTGTGCTATGTGCTCGTCATCATTACCATGTTCAGCGTTTTAATTCTAAACTTTGTGTTCGCAGAAGCTGATGAGGCGGGGCAAAATCTTTGCCTGACACACTGCAGTAAATGCAATTGCTTCATGAAGCGGAAGTTCGTCAGCCATCACTGTGTTGCCTGTGCTAGATGCAAAGTGGGAGCTCCATGTGATGTTTGCGCGAGGTGGTCTTGGGAGTTTGTGACAGAGTTTGATAGCGATAGGTGTACACGTCTTGAAAGTATCGCGAAGGATCGAGCGTCTCAAGCTGATGTGGCAGCTATGCAGGTCATGCAGGAGAGGCTGAACACATGGATGGATTCTGCACTGGGTGTATGGGCAGCCCAGCTCAAAGTGATGTTCGTGTCGTTCCAGTCTTCCACGGGATCTCCTTTGATGAGACAGGATGCAGGACTACCTCTCGGTGGTCCATACCGGCTTGCGGAGATGGTACCCGCCCCTCTGATCGACATGGCTTACATGCCTACAGCAGAGGAGGAAGAGTTGTTGCTGTTGGATGATATCTCAATGCCAGTCTTGCCTGTTGAAGGGTCAGGCCCCATGCAGGCTCCCGAGTCTCCCCTGGGAATTGGACTGGAGTCCCAGCTGTGTGGTGATATAGATGTTCCTTCAGGCATCTTCCATCCAGACTTTGTGGATCTGTCCCGCCAGCGGGGCCGTCTAGTACGGCTCACATTGGGTTGCCGGAGAGTTTAGTATTGACGGCTTCCATGGGAGCCGTTCCTTCCGTAATCGGGAGACCGCGCCACAGTGAAGAATCAATGTCTGTGGATTCCCTAGATGTTGAGATGGTCGCCAGCAGCCGAACCGTAAATCCTCATCGAATTGGAAGCCGGTTGCAAGGCTCTCATCAGGGATTGTTGGAAGCAGCCTCCTCAACCAAGGGTGAGAAGGAAGATGAAAAGGTAGTTCTGTCAGGGACGAGTCTTCATTCTGCTCAGAAGCTGAGTGGGTGCAGGTCATCACATGTATTTCTAACCGTCTTGGCTTGGCATCGGAACAGGGGCCTCTGCGCGATCCGGCGATGGAACAGATGTCAGAGCGAGCGGCTAGTTCTCTGCAATTCCTATGCGTCCTCTTGATTCTCAGACTTCAGACATACTTGAAGTCGCGGCTTACAGACTGCTACAGCCAGAGTTTTCATTGCCAAAGGGCCCTAATGGCATCAGAAGTTGGGGCTGCATTTCAGAGCTGGCCTATCATCAGTATGCACGAGTTTCTCATCTTTCTATGAATGAGCGTGAAGCGCTGATTGGCCATTGGCAGACAAAGCTAATGGTCATTCTTGACCACTAGTGTCCGCAGCCAACAAAGATGCTTTCAATGAGCTTTCGCTTATTGAAGATGCATCACGGGTGGCCATGACTGCCCTGTCGCATGGTTGTACCATCCTGCAGGGGATGCTAACATGCACTGCAGAGGGTGGGGCAGTGCCCGAAGCAGCTCCCGGAGTTGTCTGGGATGCTATGTGCTTGTCCCAAGACTGCCTGGCCAGGGTCATAAGACACACATTGGCTGAGCATAGGAGGATGGTTCTCGATTGCGTAGAACCAGGACCGGAAATGAGGGCTGAATTGTCTTCTGCGCCTTTCATTGGTCCACGCCTGTTTGGTGGCTCAGGCAGACGGGCGCTTTCCAACCTGGCATCAATGGTGGCAGAACAGGAAGTAGTCGGCAAGTTGTGGAAGTCGACGAAGAGGAGTCAGCCGCAGCAGTCAAACAAGCAGCACATGCAGCAGCGCCAACGCCAGAGATCTCCCTTCCATCCTGCAGGCAGTGATTCCCATCAGGCATCCGGCTCCCAAGCAACTGGTCGGTCATCATCATATAAGGCACTAAATAAAGCAGCCTTATGATGATGACTGGAAGTGGTGTGGCGCCGAAATGTCCAGTTATCATAAGGATAACAGAGGTGGTGATTCCGGCCCATATGCCAAGAAATCCTGTGGAGGCCTTGGAGGTTGGGGTGCGTTGGTCCTGACAGGCATCCAGTGAGAATCGGTCCGGTAGCATCGGGGAAGACTTGAGTCGTAGATCTTCACCCAAGCTAGTTAGTATCTTGCCGTGCAACATCGATCGTGAGGTGTGTGCAGATTCCTACCACCGGAGGCAGACTTCAACTGTTCCCAAGCAAATGGGAACAGGTCATGCAAGACTCTTTAGTCTGTCATTGGTTAAGAAATGGATACAAACTGGATTAGCTCATCCAAGAATCTTCAGTTCCGTTAACTATTTTCACATCAAGAGTATACTTACCTCCCTAATACTTTTGATATTGCTAAATATTGGCTTTCACTCAATAAACACTCAGATTAAAACAGTTAGGTGCCCCTACTGGGCAGGGAGTCAGAGCGTAGTCTGGCGGATGCCAGCCTCACCACCGCGCATGCGCAGACTAGCACTTCCTCTTTGCTAATTTATTGGCTGAGAGACAACACATGCTTTCATGATAGGATCTTTCTTTACGCTTTTCAAAGCTTTTTAAGACTATTTAATAGACGTTTTCACCTGACAAAGATGGCTGAGAGAGTGACTTCGCCACAGGAGGGCCTTGGACCTTTAAATCAGGTGACTTCTAGTAAAATTAGCGAGTTTTGTCCCGTTGTAATGTGTTTCCGGGACTCGCGCTAAACGTGATAAGCGCCTTAATTAGTTGGGTTTTTTCAACTAGGTGCTATATAAGACTAATCTCTCTTTGTGTTTATGTCCACAGGTCTGTGTGAAGGAGAAATAAGGACATGACATCAGCAGAGGGTTTGTGTCTCTCCACCATGGTTCCATTTCCTAGTAATACTGTTAGGTTATCTAACCAAAAATTCTATGCCCAGTGAGTTGGAGGCCTATTATAAAGGTCTTCTCACTTTGCCCTCTTGATCCAATTCCTTCCCCTTGAGGTGGAGAGAGTTAAGAGGCGTTCAGTGGTGGAGTGCTCCAGTTCATCAGGTTGGATGGTTTGTCTAGACAAGGTGTCAGGTATTAATTATTAATATGAGAAAGGGAGATAATTAACACTATTTGCCATTGTTATCAGTATTTATCTGATGCTTGTGTAGTCGAAATGTCCATTCTGCACATGTTCTGGTTAAAGATACAATTCGTCCTTGCACTGGGATGTTTGTTGGGGATCGATTTTGTCCTGTCATAGGATTAATGACGTCATAATCAGTCTTGCTCTTTATTTACAATTAAAGTTGTCCGAAGCTGGTTTCTGATAAAAATTATGATCTTTATGATCATTTTTTCTTCTCTTGAGTTGGTGAGTTTTCTAAGCTTAACTAGTTTGCTCATACTCCTCATCCTTTGGCCTTTTTCAGAGACCTGGTTGTGCGTCCTGTGGACGATTTTTGAGGGACAAGTTTGGCCCTCATCTATGTTTTCAGTGTAGCCCCTGTGGTCCCTTGCTTAATTGCGAGATATGTAAGCACTGGGGGGGCGAGCTAATGTCCGAATTCTTGTGCTTGCAGGCGAAGGACAAGTTGGAGGAGGAGAAAAAGAAGCTGAAAAAAGAGGTCGTAAGTAAGAAGGGTAAGAGGAAGGCCTCGTCCGCGGTGGACATGGAGGCCTTCCGGACCGAGATGTTGGGAGAGATGAGGAGGACAATCAAGGATTTGGTTCCAGAGTTGCTTCGTGGCATGCTTCCTGGACCAAATCCTTTATTGACCTCATCATCTGCTTCGGAGCAGGTAATCCCCACCTCTGAATCAACGTTCCTTAGTACGCTTCCGTTGTTTGAAGATTCAGAGGTGGCCCCATTAGAGGGGGTGTTCCACGGCCCTGGCAGCAGGCTTATTGCTGCGCCCAATAGGGACCGTGGACGGTCGTCGCTGGAACCCGCGGGCTGCTCATCAGTCCAGGGGTATCCGCACACCGCGGCTGCCAGTACCTCGTATGGCACCTTCCCTGGCCAGTCCGGGTTAGCTCTCTTTGCTGACCCGGAGTCTAATCTTTCTGGCCAGGAGGATGATGATTACCTGTTGGGGTCGCCGTCTGAAGACGTGGCCATGGAATATGACGTTTGTGCGCCCCTCGCGGGGAATACAGGCGCCTTTTTCCACGGTTCTACTCTCCCAGGGGTAGAATCCACGGTTCAGACTGTGGCCCTGGGCGCTGAAGGCCAGCGGTACCGCATACCTCGGCTTGCCGAGAGTGTAGCTGGTGCTGGCCGGGGCCGTGGTGGGGCGGTATATGCCCCGCGCTCTACCACGGCGCCTGCTCCTGGTCAAGCCAGTGAGATTAGCATGCCGGTATTATCAGGCCCGCATGCTTTCCCTGGCTTGCCAGGGATATCAGCGTATCCGCCGTCAAGCTCTGTTGCTTGCGCTCAGGAGGAAGACGAAGGCCCCCGTCTTGTAGAGCGCTCGCAACTAGCCACGGAGGAGGATTGGTCTGACGCTTGCCAGTGGCTGGTGAGTGTTAGACCAGATCTGCCCGTGGAGCAGTCGGCTGGCCAGCGTGAACACAGGCCGTGGTTAGATGGTAAGCCTACTGCTAACGCTATGCCTTCTCTGCCGCTGGCAGAGCATGTCGTTGACATGTTCGAGGCGGCGGAGATGTCCATTAAGTCGAGTGGACGTCTCGCTAAGGCCCCGCGCGAGGTGGCCAGGCGTTGCCGCATCGTGCCCCTGGACTACCAGCGGTACGGTGTGGTACCAAAGCCGAGCGTGGATGACCGCGCGGCTTTGGGTGAGGATGCGCGGCCAGGCTCCCGTTCTGACACGGGAGTCTTGTGCTCGAACGCGTTGCGTTCGGCAAATGCCGCGTTGCGTGATGCGGAGGAGAGTGGGAGGGCTTCGATTGCCGCTCTGTCCCACGTCTCCCAGCTGTTACAAGGGGTAGTAACAGCATCCGCATCGCGCCAGCCAAGTCCGGTCACAGTCCAGCGAGCCATCCAGGATGGTATCAACCTGGCTCTGGACTGTATGACGCGGGCGGTGACCAGGAGTGTCCGGGCAAGGCGCACTTTTGCCTTGGATAATCTGTGCCCGTCCCAGGACCTCTACAATAGGCTACTACGTACGCCTATGACAGGTCCTGGTCTCTTTGGAGGTGAGGGATGTAGACACCTCCAGGAGACGGTTACTCTGGTCAATAACCAGAGGGCGCTGCGCGAACAGTTTGAGGTGCTTCGTCGTGCCAACGTTCGCGCCGCACCCCCTGCGTATCGTCCCCTGCAGGCTTGAGGTGGTAGTGGCCAGGTCAGAGGCCAACCACCATCGCAGCGCCAGCCTCGGCCGCGTGCGATTCGGCCAGCAGCGAGGGGGGCTCAGGCGCAGTCAGCCAGGCAGCCGCCCGCGCACCGTGGTGCGCGCGGTGCTGGTCGTGGCGCGCGAGGATCTGGGCGGGGTAATCGTTCCTGATGGGACGGTTACCGCGGTGAGAACCGCGCCGGTGTTTCTGGCAAAGGAGACAGTGCCGCTCTTGCACTCCTTATGTCCACCTCTATCCCTAGGTGGACCGATGGGAGGCCGATTAGCCGACCACATGCAAGAGTGGGAACGGTTAACTCAGGACCGTTTAGTCTTGCGATGGCTTTCAGTCGGGTATCATCCCGATTGGATGACAGGCCCGCCATCGCGACTGTCTCTAGTGCCGATCTGGACTCCAAATCCGAGAGATCCAGATCAAAGGTTGTGTATCGAGGAGGAAATAAATTCCCTCATACAAAAAGGAGCTATTCAGCCGGCACAGAGGTGTCCGGGCTTCTATTCAACCCTGTTCTTAGTAACAAAGAACACCGGAGGGTGGAGACCAATTCTCAACCTCAAGCCATTGAACAAGTTCATAGAGACGCCCAGTTTCAAGATGGAGACTGTGCGCTCGGTGTTGGCGGGGTTAGAGAGGGGAATGTGGACAGCGTCGATAGATTTGAAGGACGCTTATTTCCACATCCCCATACACAGGAGTTTCCGTCGCTTCCTGAGATTTGCATTCCAGGGCAGACAGTGGGAATTCAGGGTGCTACCCTTCGGAATTTCCACGGCTCCTCGGGTTTTCACCCGTGTGGTTCTTGCGATCACCGCATACCTCCGCAGGAGAAGCATAGCAGTCCACACGTACATAGACGACTGGCTGTTGAAAGCGCACACCCGGGAAAGTTTGTCGGCCAGTCTGGAGATTGTTTTGAAAACTCTCACAGACTTAGGCTGGATGATCAATTTCCCAAAATCAGAGCTGACTCCATCCCAGAAGTTTGTTTACCTGGGGATGTTCTTCGATCTAGAGACAGGATATGTTTATCCTACTCAGGAGAGAGTTCAGAAACTCATCTCATTAATTCAGTCAGTGTGCGACAGTCGTCATGTCCTGGCACGGGTTTACTTGAGAATGCTGGGGTTGATGGTTTCATTGGAACCAGTCATTCCTCAGGCCGCCTTACGCAGGCGGCCGATCCAGTTATTTCTCATGACACAATGGACCCAGAGTACAGGTTCGCTGGACTCGAATGTGTCAGTGTTGGCGCCTCTGATTCATCACCTGCAATGGTGGTTGGACACAGAGAATCTCTTGGTGGGGGTTATGCTAACCCCTCCCCACCCTCAGGTGACTGTGTATACAGATGCATTGATGGAGGGCTGGGGAGCTTGCCTGGAAGAGTCCACGATATCAGGGCTTTGGAATCTGGAACAGTCAAAGGAACATATAAATCTACTGGAGCTAAGAGCAGTAGTCCTGGGCCTGGAACATTTCTTACAGAAAGTTCAGGGCAAGATTGTTCTTATTCGTTCAGACAACTCAACAGTTGTGACTTACATAAACCGCCAGGGCGGAACGAAGTCGCCCAGTCTCTGTATGATGACATGGAGACTGCTTTGTTGGTGTCTGGATCACCAGATTACCTTGAAAGCAGTTCATATTCCGGGAAGGTTAAACCTGCTAGCAGACTCATTGAGCCGAAGGATGAGTGTTTTACCCACGGAATGGCAACTAAATCAATGTGTGGCGCATCGTCTGTTCGACCATTGGGGGAAACCCAACATCGATTTGTTCGCAACGAAGAAGAATGCGAAGATGACGACGTACGTCTCTCCGATTCCGGATCCAAGCGCTTTCGCAACAGATGCGTTAGCTATCAGCTAGGGGAGAATGTATGCATACGCATTCCCTCCAGCAATCCTGATTCCAAAAATTCTTCAGAAAATCAGACAGGAGGAATGCCAAGTGCTTCTGATCGCCCCGGATTGGCCAAGCCGATCATGGTATACGGATCTGCTGGACCTTCTGGTCTGCAATCCGGTTCCTCTGCCTCTGATGGACGATATTATCTTCCAGGGCAAGGCCCTTCACAACAATCCGTCAATGTTCAGATTGACTGCGTGGATGTTGTCAAGGAATCTAGAATTAAGGAGGGCTTTTCTGAGCAAGCAGCCATGTTTATGGCCAAAGCCAGGAGGGGGTCAACCTCCAGAGCATATAATTATAAAATCAACAGATTTGCAGAATGGTGCTCAAAAAGATGTATTGATCCAATGGATGCATCTATTCAGGTAGTAGCTGATTTCCTCTGTCACCTCTATGATGCCTATAGCCTCAAGTCTAACTCTATTGCTGGTTATAAGTCAGCTTTAATGTCTGTTATTCCTTGCTTGGCTAAGAGGGGAAGTGATGAAGTGAATACATTAAATGTATTAATTAAAGGCATGGGCAATCTAAGACCAAGGAATCCACCGGTGATTCCGTCTTGGAGTTTATCGCTAGTGCTTCAAGTACTAGGTGATAAGCCATTTGAACCACTTAGTTCCATTTCGATGAAACTATTAACACTGAAGACTGTGTTTTTAATTGCTGCGGCCTCGGCTAGGCGTAGGAGTGAGATTCATGCCTTATCAGCCGAGGATGACCGTTTTGTGGTTTCAGGGGAGGGCCTTAAGCTGCTACCTAGGATTAATTTCTTGGCTAAAAATCAGTCGTTGAAATATCCAGGTCAACCTATTATTTTGCCTGCTTTAACTAGATATGATCCTAATTCTAAAGCATGGTGTCCTGTCCGGGCGCTTCGCCGGTACAAACAATGTACGGCGGAGTGGCGCACCGACCAGTCAGCGTTATGGTTGTCATATATTGAACCCCATGGCAGGGCTTCTAAGGACACCATTTCCAGGTGGATTGTAGAATGCATTCAGTTTTGCCATAAATCCGCCACCGGGAAGCAGGTTGACGTGGCCAAGGCTCACAGTGTCCGCGGCGTAGTGACATCCACTGCCCTATTTAATGGGGTCCCTGTGGATGATATTATGTCGGTGGCTCAGTGGCACTGTGAGTCAAGTTTTACAGACCATTATCTCCGTGACACCTCTAATCCTCTCGCCTTGTCGATTTTGAAAAAATAACTAGGCATATATATTTTTGATGGGGTTTCCTCATTGCTTATATATTTCACAATTAATTTATGGAAACAACCACTAATTTGGGACTGCATCGATCTTCACCAATGGGAAGAGGATGTCAGCAGCCATTTCAACAAGGTCAGTCTTGTGTATGGGTTGTCCATTGTTGATTGTCTTGTCACGTTACCCGTTATTTATATGATGATGGTTTTGTGTATTTATGTGGTTCATTGTTGAGAGTATACGAAAATGGAGCTTTTCGTCTCTGTCCTGTAGTACATGGCACTTGTACGTAGAGAGCGTATAGGACATTGAGGTCATTCGACTCTTCCTCCCAGGAAGGAGGGGGGGGAGCGCATATGACATTCGGTCATCTCTCATACATCGGGGGTGTTATCCGATGGTTAGTCAAATCCTGACTGTTTTTTCATACAGTTTCAGAAGTTTAAGTGCCTTAAACGCAGAAAAGCGTATAGGGATGAGCTGGTCTTTTGACCTCGCCTCCCTCCCGCCGAATTCACTGTCGAATTCTGGCAATATCAA
This sequence comes from Chaetoderma sp. LZ-2023a, assembly GCA_034401795.1. Lineage (NCBI taxonomy): Eukaryota > Metazoa > Mollusca > Caudofoveata > Chaetodermatida > Chaetodermatidae > Chaetoderma > Chaetoderma sp. LZ-2023a. The sequence goes on from CM067375.1 coordinate 96,881,669, forward strand.
AAGTATTAGGGAGGTAAGTATACTCTTGATGTGAAATAAACGAAATCAAGGATTTCTTTTTTCACGAGAGAGTTGATACTTACCTCCCTAGATACGGACCCGGCCTCTCCACCCCACAGAGGCTCGGTCTTCAGGCTCTTTATAGTTGCATGTGTATCAGCCAATAAATTAGTCAGAGGAAGTGCTAGTCTGCGCATGCGCGGTGGTGGGGCTGGCATCCGCCAGACTACGCTCTGACTCCCTGCCCAGTAGGGGCACCTAACTGTTTTAATCTGAGTGTTTATTGAGTGAAAGCCAATATTTAGCAATATCAAAAGTATTAGGGAGGTAAGTATCAACTCTCTCGTGAAAAAAGAAATCCTTGATTTCGTTTAGACTCCTGTATGGACTCCCGTTCCCAGGGAGACTGATCGTTTAGAGGTCATTTGCTTAGAAATTGAAAGCCTACAGAAGAATGCGAATCATTTAGTCTATGACCAAGCCTCCCAGGGCTTCTATTTCGGGCTTCTATTTGTTGTGATGACAGGCCTGAGGAAGAGCATGTGGGCAGTGTCAATAGATCTGAAGGATGCTTATTTTCATATTCCAATGTCAATTCCTTTTCAGAAATACTGGCTCCCCATCTTCATGCGTTGAAAGATACTATTTTACTTTGGGCAGTTGACGCTATTCAAATGACGCATAAATTAGCTATGGGGAAGGAGATTGATCGAGCGAGTGCCCATCAAGTATGAGCATTAGCAGCATCATCAGCCCTTTATAAGGGTGTCTCATTAGAGGAGGTGATGTCTGTAGCACAGTGGCATGCTAAGTCTCCATTCACCGATTTCTATCTTCACGATACAGCAAGCGCGCTTAATCCAGTTACCATCGCAAACTTACTTAATCTAAATTAGGTCACAATGAAGACCTCTCACTTAAACATCACAAGGAGCTCTGGCTCAGGGAAATCATATGTCTGGCCTATCTTCAGCGAATGGGCAAGTTCCTGTGAAGATCACAGAAGAATTCCACTGGAAAAGTGGTGATTGGCTCTAGGTTTAAGTGACTAATCCATGTTTTTCACTTGCAGTCGAAATATCAGACATCTTGTGGATTGCCTGATTAAAGAATATATTTATTCTCAATATCGGAATTAAGTCTCATTCCAGTTGGAAACTCATGTTAGAATCTTGATAGTGCTTTCCAAAATTTAGAAGTTGTAGCTTCTCTACACTCATCGGGAATGCTCTACCCAAGACGTAGGACTGACATGGGTCTGGGTGGTGTTGCCTGCCCTTGACAGCCCTCATATTTGTGCTGACAAATGAGGGTGGGTGGGGTGGAGACTGTAGATGCTTTCACATTTTATAAGTCAGATGGCAGAACCAAAGCGGGCGCTGGGGTTCTCAGTCTTTTCACAAACCTTCTCTTTGGTTGGTAGATGAGAGCTGTTTGAGCCTCACCTCTGCCCACCAGAATGCCAGGCTGTCGAAATCTGAGCTGCTTTCGCTGTTTTGCTATGCAAATATAAGACAAATCTGTCTGTATTTGGGAGTTGACTCAGTACCTAGTGCTAATGGTAATTGTTGGACATAGACTGAGCAGGATCCTGGAGAGTTAATCTTTGTTAGTTATTTTGAGCTAGACTTTCGATAATAGACATTATCATAATAGCACATCTGGTAAGTATTAATAATTCTCATAGAAACAAAAGCGGATGCTTTTTTGAGTCAATTTAGCAAATTAAAAGGAGCACTTTGTGGGTATGAGTTTCCTGATGATGTCATAATCCTAACCATAGGCACATCAGAGTAGAGAGTATATGTTTGGTATGATGTACAAAACACTATCAGACAGACATTATCCATGCCAGTGACCTACAGTACAAGATCACTATCAGACAGACATTATCCATGCCATGTCAGTGAGCTACAGTACAAGATCACTATCAGACAGACATTATCCATGCCAGTGACCTACAGTACAAAACACTATCAGACAGACATTATCCATGCCATGCCAGTGACCTACAGTACAAGATCACTATCAGACAGACATTATCCATGCCATGCCAGTGAGCTACAGTACAAGATCACTATCAGATAGACATTATCCATGCCAGTGACCTACAGTACAAGATCACTATCAGACAGACATTATCCATGCCATGCCAGTGAGCTACAGTACAAGATCACTATCAGATAGACATTATCCATGCCAGTGACCTACAGTACAAGATCACTATCAGACAGACATTATCCATGCCTGTGACCTGCTGTACAAGATCACTATCAGACAGACATTATCCATGCCATTCCAGTGACCTGCTGTACAAGATCACTATCAGATAGACATTATCCATTCCAGTGACCTGCTGTACAAAACACTATCAGACATACATTATCCATGCCAGTGACCTACAGTACAAGATCACTATCAGACAGACATTATCCATGCCAGTGACCTACAGTACAAGATCACTATCAGACAGACATTATCCATGCCAGTGACCTGCTGTACAAGATCACTATCAGACAGACATTATCCATGCCATGCCAGTGACTTGCTGTACAAACTCACTATCAGACAGACATTATCCATACCAGTGACCTGCTGTACAAACTCACTATCAGACGCACTATCCATGCCATGCCAGTGACCTGCTGTACAAAACACTATCAGACAGACATTATCCATGCCATGATAGTGACCTGCTGTACAAGATCCCTATCAGACAGACATTATCCATGCCAGTGACCTGCTGTACAAGATCACTATCAGACAGACATTATCCATGCCATGCCAGTGACCTGCTGTATAAACTCACTATCAGACGCACATTATCCATGCCATGCCAGTGACCTGCTGTACAAAACACTATCAAACAGACATTATCCATGCCATGCCAGTGACCTGCTGTACAAAATCACTATAAGACAGACATTATCAATGCCAGTGACCTGCTGTACAAACTCACTATCAGACAGACATTATCCATGCCAGTGACCTGCTATACAAGATCATTATCAGACAGACATTATCCATGGCATGCCAGTGACCTACAGTACAAACTCACTATCAGACGGACATTATCCATGCCAGTGACCTGCTGTACAAACTCACTATCAGACGCACACTATCCATGCCATGCCAGTGACCTGCTGTACAAAACACTATCAGACAGACATTATCCATGCCATGCCAGTGACCTGCTGTACAAAATCACTATCAGACAGACATTATCCATGCCAGTGACCTGCTATACAAACTCACTATCAGACAGACATTATCCATGCCAGTGACCTGCTATACAAGATCATGATCAGACAGACATTATCCATGCCATGCCAGTGACCTACAGTACAAACTCACTATCAGACGGACATTATCCATGCCATGCCAGTGACCTGCTGTACAAGATGACTATCAGACAGACATTATCCATGCCATGTCAGTGACATGCTGTACAAGATGACTATCAGACAGACATTATCCATGCCAGTGACCTGCTGTACAAGATCACTATCAGACAGACACTATCCATGCCATGCCAGTGACCTGCTGTACAAAATTACTATCAGACAGACATTATCCATCCCAGTGACCTGCTGTACAAGATCACTATCAGACAGACATTGTCCATGCCATGCCAGTGACCTGCTGTACAAGATCACTATCAGACAGACATTATCCATGCCATGCCAGTGACCTGCTGTACAAAATCACTATCAGACAGACATTATCCATGCCAGTGACCTACAGTACAAACTCACTATCAGACGGACATTATCCATGCCATGCCAGTGACCTGCTGTACAAGATGACTATCAGACAGACATTATCCATGCCATGTCAGTGACATGCTGTACAAGATGACTATCAGACAGACATTATCCATGCCAGTGACCTGCTGTACAAGATCACTATCAGACAGACACTATCCATGCCATGCCAGTGACCTGCTGTACAAAATTACTATCAGACAGACATTATCCATCCCAGTGACCTGCTGTACAAGATCACTATCAGACAGACATTGTCCATGCCATGCCAGTGACCTGCTGTACAAGATCACTATCAGACAGACATTATCCATGCCATGCCAGTGACCTGCTGTACAAAATCACTATCAGACAGACATTATCCATGCCAGTGACCTACAGTACAAACTCACTATCAGACGGACATTATCCATGCCATGCCAGTGACCTGCTGTACAAGATGACTATCAGACAGACATTATCCATGCCATGTCAGTGACATGCTGTACAAGATGACTATCAGACAGACATTATCCATGCCAGTGACCTGCTGTACAAGATCACTATCAGACAGACACTATCCATGCCATGCCAGTGACCTGCTGTACAAAATTACTATCAGACAGACATTATCCATCCCAGTGACCTGCTGTACAAGATCACTATCAGACAGACATTGTCCATGCCATGCCAGTGACCTGCTGTACAAGATCACTATCAGACAGACATTATCCATGCCATGCCAGTGACCTGCTGTACAAAATCACTATCAGACAGACATTATCCATCCCAGTGACCTGCTGTACAAGATCACTATCAGACAGACATTATCCATGCCATGACAGTGACCTGCTGTACAAGATCTCTATCAGACAGACATTATCCATGCCAGTGACCTGCTGTACAAACTCACTATCAGACGCACATTATCCATGCCATGCCAGTGACCTGCGGTACAAAACACTATCAGACAGACATTATCCATACCATGATAGTGACCTGCTGTACAAGATCCCTATCAGACGGACATTATCCATGCCATGCCAGTGACCTACAGTACAAGATCACTATCAGACAGACATTATCCATGCCATGTCAGTGACCTGCTGTACAAGATCACTATCAGACAGACATTATCCATGCCAGTGACCTGCTGTACAAACTTACTATCAGACAGACATTATTCATGTCAGTGACCTACAGTACAAGATCACTATCAGACAGACATTATCCATGTCAGTGACCTACAGTACAAAATCACTATCAAACAGACATTATCCATGCCAGTGACCTACGGTACAAGATCACTATCAGACGCACATTATCCATGCCATGCCAGTGACTTACTGTACAAAACACTATCAGACAGACATTATCCATGCCATGCCAGTGACCTGCTGTGCAAACTCACTATCAGACAGACATTATCCATGCCAGTGACCTGCTGTACAAACTCACTACCAGACGCACATTATCCATGCCATGCCAGTGACTTGCTGTACAAGATCACTATCAGACAGACATTATCCATGCCATGCCAGTGACTTGCTGTACAAAACACTATCAGACAGACATTATCCATGCCATGCCAGTGACCTGCTGTACAAACTCACTATGAGACGCACATTATCCATGCCATGCCAGTGACTTGCTGTACAAAACACTATCAGACGCACATTATCCATGCCATGCCAGTGACCTGCTGTACAAAATCACTATCAGACAGACATTATCCATGCCAGTGACCTACAGTACAAGATCACTATCAGACAGACATTATTCATGTCAGTGACCTACAGTACAAGATCACTATCAGACAGACATTATCCATGTCAGTGGCCTACAGTACAAGATCACTATCAGACAGACATTATCCATGCCAGTGACCTACAGTACAAGATCACTATCAGACAGACATTATCCATGTCAGTGACCTACAGTACAAGATCACTATCAGACAGACATTATCCATGTCAGTGACCTACAGTACAAGATCACTATCAGACAGACATTATCCATGCCATGCCAGTGACCTGCTGTACAAAATCACTATCAGACAGGACATTATCACAATAATAGTTTCCGACATTTAATTGGTGGAAATTTGAACAGTTAGGTATTTAAATTGTGTATTTTGTTAAGTATTTATTCTTTTAATGGTTAAGAAAATCTATACTTTTGCTTCTAAAGTGAATGTTCATTCAAGATGACCATTATAAACATCCATAGGAATGTGCGTTTAAGGTTGTATGTTTGGGAACATATCACTTATCAATTGCCTTCTACAAACATGCATTATCCTCACAATCACTGAGTCAGCACATCCTGGTTTTCTTTACAGCGACTGCGACACATGTCTGACTCAGTGTCATCCACTCCTGTTCCTAATGGGTCAGTCACAGAGCGCAGAACTAACACACCTAAAACAAACACGCTTAATGGACATGCTAGCCCATCTACTACTACAGCAAAAACATTAAAGACATTGAATGGGCACTCAGCAACTGTGCGCATTGTGTCACCAAAATCACAGAGTGGAAAGCCACCTATTGCAGCACGGCCTGCCTCAGGAAGATCTGACAGTATGTATATCATGATCACATAAAATGCAAGCATGCATGCATGCACACATGCACGCACACGCACACACGCACGCACACATGTTTTGAGTACATGTACAATTTTACATTAGAATTGCATTCCTCAAAATGTTTATCAAATTCAAATGAACACATATGTACACTGACACCACCACCTTATGAAGAGCACCCAATTAGTCATCATGGACATGTGGTCTCTTAAGACAGATGGTCTTTTAATCCAGGTGGTCTCATAAGACATGTGGCCTCATGAAACATGTGCTCTCTTAAGACATGTGCTCTCTTAAGACATGTGCTGTCTTAAGACATGTGGCCTCATATGACATGTGCTCTCTTAAGACATGTGGCCTCATTAGACATGTGCTCTCTTAAAACATGTGCTGTCTTAAGACATGTGCTCTCTTAAGAGTGGAGAGGTCTCTTAAGAGTGGTGTGGTCTCTTAAGAGTGGTGTGGTCTCTTAAGAGTGGTGTTGTCTCAAGACCACCATTCCTTATACTTGCACATACTTACTTCTTACTCAGGCTCTGCTTAAATGTCTCCCACTCAAACTAAACCTACAAGGTTTCCACTTCTAGCTATGCCCCGCCCATTTCTAGATAAGCTCCACCCACATTGTACATCGATTTATATGTCTTGAAAACTGAATTCCCAGAATCACACCTTCAAAGTAACTATACAGGTAAGATGTTGCATATTTTGAAAACTAATTTGAGGGGTGCGGTGGCTGCTTCTGGCAGTGACTGATGCCAGCCAAATTATTTTCAAAATATTCAATGACTGGTTATTAACTAGGAAATCCATTAACGCAATACAATTCATACACAAGACTGACTTTTGAATGTTCATGACGGAGCAAGATATGTCACTGTATTATGGCATCAGCCTACACGTGATGTAATGGATTATATATGACGTTACATACTTGAGCGACAGACCAGATCTCTCCATTCATTAAGTCATAAGATTCTAAAGTCATGGCAGGTCAGAGACTTCTAACATTCATGTCTAAATGTGAAGTATGAAGACAATGCCAGTGAAGGTTGAGCTGAGAGAGTGATGGCGGATGTTCCCCAGGCGAATGTAGGTTGGCATGGTACATGTGTACTATGATACTGTTTATAGCTATTCTATAGGCTGACACTGATTCACGCTGTCTGCTTTATATAATACTGTTTATAGCTATTCTATAGGCTGACACTGATTCACACTGTCTGCTTTATATGATACTGTTTATTGCTATTCTATAGGATGACACTGATTCACGCTGTCTGCTTTATATGATACGGTTTATAGCTATTCTATAGGCTGACACTGATTCACGCTGTCTGCTTTATATGATACTGTTTATTGCTATTCTATAGGCTGACACTGATTCACGCTGTCTACTTTATATGATACTGTTTATAGCAATTCTATAGGCTGACACTGATTCATGCTGTCTGCTTTATATGATACTGTTTATAGCTATTCTATAGGCTGACACTGATTCACGCTGTCTGCTTTATATGACACTGTTTATAGCTATTCTATAGGCTGACACTGATTCATGCTGTCTGCTTTATATGATACTGTTTATAGCTATTCTATAGGCTGACACTGATTCACGCTGTCTGCTTTATATGATACTGTTTATTGCTATTCTATAGGCTGACACTGATTCACGCTGTCTGCTTTATATGATACTGTTTATAGCTATTCTATAGGCTGACACTGATTCACGCTGTCTGCTTTATAAGTCAGTTTTATGGAAATGTATGACGTTGTGATATTATACTTTATCTTTACTATTTCAATTTCAGAAGACAATCACTTTCCGTCCACGCCATGGTTAGTGCATGATACTGAGGATGATGAGCAGGACTGATGTCTCTTAGCAACGACTGATGCCTCTTGTAGAGGATGACTGACATCTCTTGTGGAGGATGACTGACGTCTTTTGTGGATCAGGACTGACATCTCGTGTGATTCAGGGCTAATGTTGCTTATGGTGCCAAGCTGATATCTCTAATGCATACAGAAACAGGATCAGCATGTCACTAGTTCCACTCTTCATCTGAAACAAGATCAGCATGTCACTAATTCCCCTCTTCATCTGAAACAAGATCAGCATGTCACTAGTTCCACTCTTCATCTGAAACAAGATCAACATGTCGCTATCTCCACTCTTCATCTGAAACAAGATCAGCATGTCGCTAGGTCCACTCTTCATCTGAAACAAGATCAGCATGTCACTAGTCCATTCTTCATCTGAAACAAGATCAGCATTTCACTAGTCCACTCTTCATCTGAAAAAAGATCAGCATGTCGCTAGCTCCACTCTTCATCTGAAACAAGATCAGCATGTCACTAGTCCACTCTTCATATGAAACAAGATCAGCATGTCACTAGTCCACTCTTCATCTGAAAAAGATCAGCATGTCACTAGTCCACTCTTCATCTGAAAAAAGATCAGCATGTCACTAGTTCACACTTCATCTGAAACAAGATCAGCATGTCACTAGTTCCAATCTTCATCTGAAACAAGATCAGCATGTCACTAGTTCCACTCTTCATCTGAAACAAGATCAGCATGTCGCTAGTTCCACTCTTCATCTGAAACAAGATCAGCATGTCGCTAGCTCCACTCTTCATCTGAAACAAGATCAGCATGTCACTAGTTCCACTCTTCATCTGAAAAAAGATCAGCATGTCACTAGTTCCACTCTTCATCTGAAACAAGATCAGCATGTCACTAGTCCACTCTTCATCTGAAAAAAGATCAGCATGTCGCTAGCTCCACTCTTCATCTGAAACAAGATCAGCTTGTCGCTAGCTCCACTCTTCATCTGAAACAAGATCAGCATGTCACTAGTTCCACTCTTCATCTGAAACAAGATCAGCTTGTTGCTAGCTCCACTCTTCATCTGAAACAAGATCAGCATGTCACTAGTTCCACTCTTCATCTGAAACAAGATCAGCTTGTCGCTAGCTCCACTCTTCATCTGAAACAAGATCAGCATGTCACTAGTCCACTCTTCATCTGAAAAAAGATAAGCATGTCGCTAGCTCCACTCATTATATGATCTGATATGATGGACTATAGTACAGCTCAGAAATAACATAATATGTTTCCACGATAAAAACAGAACATATTAGTTAGTAAGAAATGTTTTGTTGAATATTGTGAACATAACTGGATTGGAAGACATTGCTGAGTGCCTTAGGCAGCAATGTTTTCCAATCCAATTATGTTCAAAATATTGAACAAAACATTTTATTGTTGTTTTGGAATCATGTTGTTACTTCTCAGCTGAAACATAGTTCATATTTTGATAGGATACTCTTTTTTTCGCTGACAATTGTTGATGCATTAATTGTTTCAGGGAATCGAGAGAATTTTTTAAAGCCATTTCACCCCTATTCTTCTCGTCAATATAAATCACATTCCTGATTACATGTTGCTTTGAAAACTATTTGAACGTTGTCGCTGTCATAGCCAGCGCTGACTCTCTATGAATATATTTTCAATCTAGCCACCGTTATCTCCCTTATAACCCTTTCACCGAAGAATTCCCAATATCCCATTTTCAATGCTACCATACAGGAGAACTGTTGAATATTTTGAAATTAATGCTGCCTAAGGCAGCAACGGCAACAGCTTCTAGTCAGATTATTTACAAATTATTCTACTGAAGAAAATACTGTGATATTGAGGGTTGTATTGCGTGAATGTATGCATTATTAATATCCTTCTTCTCCAAAAAAATCTGGATAATCAAACATTTTGTGTTACCAGTTTTGGAGGATGTGAAAAATTAGAATATCTCATATCTGTTATGTTCTTTCTTACATTAAACGTAAATAAATTATGAAATATCGCCAGTAACCGTTACTAATTTTGAAATTATTCCTTCTTATTTCACTTAAGAGTAGGTCTGAAAAATATCTGTTAAATGTGTGTAATTTCATTTTGCAGGTGTAAAAATCATGTTAAACATTTAATAGTCATGCCGGCCTGTGTTATTGTGTTGTGGAGTGTCCATTTCCAGACCAAGTGAATACAATTTTTGAAAATTTATGACTAATGACTGGCTCGATTCCAGTGATAAATTTTCAAAAATTGTATTCTCTTGGCCTGTAAATGGACCTCTAATAGGCAGGTATTTAAATTTTCTTTACCAAATTTGATCATTAAAGGGTTAAACTTTAAAGGATTTTGTTCTCTGTTGAATGTCAGGTGTATGAGATCCTGTGTAACATGTTGACCATTGAAATGTCAGTCTCATATAGGTGTAAGGAGATTCTGTATAAGATTGTGGCATTATGCCTTATCTCTGAATATTATATGTGATTATGTTAATTATATTTTAATTGGTAAATTGTAAGCTTGTAACCATGACAATAATTACATAGGTAGGCATGTATTCTCGTCTATCAGACCAAATCAAATATTGGCTATCTTAGCATTTTGACCATTGAAATGCCTGTGTCTCAATTTTATATATGAAAACTGTTGAATATTTTGAAAGTAATTTGACTAACTCAGTCAAATTAGTTTCAAAAGTATTCAACAGAATAGCCTTACATCATAATGAATTGGTCCTTTCTGATCTGTAAGGCTTAAGCGTTTTGTTTTTTAACTCTCAATATTTCAATGTCATAGCAACAACGCATGCATAGGCTGTTCAATCTTCTGACAGAATCGGCATTGGAGAGTAACAGCGTCGAGTCAAACAAGTATTGTCTCACGCTACCATTTCACTGATAGAATCTGCATTGGAGAGTAACAGCGTCAAGTCACAAGTATTGTCTCACGCTACCATTTCACTGATAGAATCTGCATTGGAGAGTAACAGCGTCAAGTCACAAGTATTGTCTCACGCTACCATTTCACTGATAGAATCTGCATTGGAGAGTAACAGCGTCGAGTCACAAGTAGTGTCTCACGCTCCCATTTCATTGATAGAATCTGCATTGGAGAGTAACAGCGTCAAGTCACAAGTATTGTCTCACGCTACCATTTCACTGATAGAATCTGCATTGGAGAGTAACAGCGTCGAGTCACAAGTATTGTCTCACGCTCCCATTTCACTGATATTAACCTGAAATGCATATCTGTTGAATCTCCATCCAGTAGAATTGAGTTAGTGTGCCAGGACTAACAGACCAGGCAATGGATGAATCAAGTTTTAGCTATGCACCACCCATCTATAGCTAGGCTCCACCCACGCTTTTCCCGTGTTGGGATCGATCTATACCTACACTCCCTGACTATCAATTTCCAGAAAACTATACAGGTAAGCTATTGAATATTTTGAAAGTAATTTGACTGGGTGCTGTTGCTGCCAATGCCCAGTCAAATTACTATCAAAATATTCAACCGGTTTACTAAATAGTAGACATACAATTCGTGTGAACAACAACGTTTAGTCCATCACCAATTATGAATTTGTGACACTTGATCCTTACGTCATCCTACATGTCGTGTAGTTGATTATGATGTCATATGATTGACTGAGAAACGCGAATCCGCCATTAAACATTGCAACACAGCCTGAATAACTTCAAAATATTCGACAATAATTTGCAACAAATTTATCAGTCTATCAAATATAGACTGTGCTATGTGATTGTCCATGCTAAGAAGTGCTGTGTGACTGGGGCTAAATTCTGTACAATGTTTAAAATATGTCAAATTAATGTTATTTTAACTTTGCTTAGCAATTGCTTTGTACAAATTATTTTAAATTTGGTACAATATTTTGATGATGTATACCAGTTATTAAAAGTGAAATAAATATGATATTTTTAACTCGCCTGGGCAAGTGAACTTAGCCGTGGTGACTGTCCATCGTCCTTTTCTTTAACCGACTTCTCAAGAATGACGGCTGATTTCTATTATGTCTGCCAGGAAGGCGCCTTAAGGCATGGAGATCGAAGATTGTTCAAAGTAAGCGATCGGCCAATTTGGCTGGCAGCCATCTTGAATTTTGGCCGATTTAAAAAAATATCTTAAAATCTCAGAAACCACTTGGGGGATCGATTCACAGCTCATGAAACATCATCGATGGCAAAAGCTGAGCCAAATTTGTTCAAGGGAACTTGATTGTCCAAATTGTTAGGTCACCTAAGATTATATGATATGGGGCTAAAGTTTGTTCAAGCGATTTTGCTACGTCAAATAAACATGGCCACTGTGGATCAAGGAAGATCTTGTGAATTTGGAAGCCATCATGGATTTTCTGAAAATTTCTGAGAAAATCATTTAAAAGACTACTTATTCACCACTGTGCCAATTTTAATAAAACTTGGCTAAACCTTGACAGAAATTAGATTAGTAGATTTTTACACAGGTCATCTCGTTTTGTTCGGTATTGCCAGTGGTAAATTATTCCAGGTGAGTGATACAGGCCATTGGGTCTCTTGTTAATGTATATATAATGCTTTAGTTTTCAGTGTAAGATAGCCATTAGAGAAAATTTACTTTTTCAATAGAATTAGAAATACCATTCCCTTTGGTGGCATAATAAGATTTTTTTTAATTATTTTAAATAACATAGCTAGACATGTATATTATCCTTAATAAATATTTTTTCAAATATAAGTTTATTTTTTTGTAACTCAGAATTTTTTTGTGATTGAATGTAAACAATAGGTATTCATCATAAATTGTTTTCTTTATAAATTTTTATTATAGGTCAGGAAAGGGTATGCAGGTTAAGCCATGGATGGTCAAGGATTGTCGCAGGTTAAGCCATGGATGATCAAGGTGGTCGCAGGTTAAGCCATGGATGGTCAAGGTGGTCGCAGGTTAAGCCATGGATGGTCATGGTGGTCGCAGGTTAAGCCATGGGTGGTCAAGGTGGTCGCAGGTTAAGCCATGGATGGTCAAGCTGGTCGCAGGTTAAGCCATGGATGGTCAAGGTGGTCGCAGGTTAAGCCATGGATGGTCAAGGTGGTCGCGGGTTAAGCCATGGATGGTCAAGCTGGTCGCAGGTTAAGCCATGGATGGTCAAGGTGGTCGCAGGTTAAGCCATGGATGGTCAAGGTGGTTGCAGGTTAAGCCATGGATGGTCAAGGTGGTCGCAGGTTAAGCCATGGATGGTCAAGCTGGTCGTATGTTAAGCCATGGATGGTCAAGGTGGTCGCAGGTTAAGCCATGGATGGTCAAGGTGGTCACAGGTTAAGCCATGGATGGTCAAGGTGGTCGCAGGTTAAGTCATGGATGATCAAGCTGGTCGTATGTTAAGCCATAGATGGTCAAGGTGGTCGCAGGTTAAGCCATGGATGGTCAAGGTGGTCACAGGTTAAGCCATGGATGGTCAAGGTGGTCGCAGGTTAAGTCATGGATGATCAAGCTGGTCATATGTTAAGCCATGGATGGTCAAGGTGGTCGCAGGTTAAGTCATGGATGATCAAGCTGGTCATATGTTAAGCCATGGATGGTCAAGGTGGTCGCAGGTTAAGTCATGGATGATCAAGCTGGTCATATGTTAAGACATGGATGATCAAGCTGGTCATATGTTAAGCCATGGATGGTCAAGCTGGTCATATGTTAAGCCATGGATGGTCAAGCTGGTCATATGTTACGCCATGGATGGTCAAGCTGGTCATATGTTAAGCCATGGATGGTCAAGCTAGTCATTAAAGGTCAAGCTAGTCATTGAAGTTCAAACCGGCCAAAAATATCATCCGCAAAATTTCAAGTGACCATTTTCTTCAAAATTTATAACAGGAATACATATTCCTGGCTCAATAACTGAGCCAGTCATTCCAGTGATAAATTTCCAAAAATAGTCTTCTCTTGGTCTGCAAATGCACATCCAATAAGAACTTATTTATATTTTCTTCACCAAATTTGACCATTCAAGGATTAACAACAGAAGCTCTTTATTGCCAGACTTGTGGGGTGTAACTTGATATCTCATTGTTATACCGGTTCATTACCATCCCACCCCTTAAGGGGAAGAGGGTACTGCACTTAGGTGTGTCTGTCTCTCTGATGTAAACAGAAGCTACTGCCAGACTTGTGGGGTGTAACTTGATATCTCATTGTTATATAGGTTCATTACCATCCCACCCCTTAAGGGGAAGAGGGTACTGCACTTAGGTGTGTCTGTCTGTCTGTCTGATGTAAACAGAAGCTATTGCCAGACTTGTGGGGTGTAACTTGATATCTCATTGTTATACAGGTTCATTACCATCCCATCCCTTAAGGGGAAGAGGGTACTGCACTTACGTGTGTCTGTCTGTCTGATGTAACCAGAAGCTATTATGACAGTCACACTTGTCTGATTTAAACTTGATATCTCATTGTTAAACCGATTCATTACCATCCCACCCCTTAAGGGGAAGAGGGTATTTTATTTATGTGTGTTTGTCTGTGTGTCCGTCTTTCTGCCTGCCTGTCTGTCTGCCTGTCCGGAGCTGTATCTAAAAAACTACTGATCCAATCTGGCTCAAATTTTAACACATTGAAGCAGCTTGCTGTACAGACATCCTGATCGGATCAAATTCTGGATCTGTGGATATCGTGAGAACTACGGGGCCGATTCAGATCAAATTCTAGAACTAGAAAGGCGCGCCTGTATCTGTTTCTCTCATCATGACAACATGAGGCCGATGACCTGCAATCTCCGAGCACTGATGTATCTGGTTCTCTCATCATTATACAACAACAAATATATGTTTTAAAAACAATTCTTCTACAGTAATTATTATATAATGATCTCAATTTTCAGAAGAAAAAAATTCTAAATCTTAAATTGTATTTAATAGATTTTCATATTTCTCTAATATATCACTTTTAATGAAATGAAATAAAATAATCAGTAAATTCTACTACAAAAGTTTGTGTAAATTTGTTGATGGTTTGTTTCCTGGTTTTACCACTTCTTTGTCATTCATTGCCTTAACCCTTTAACACTCAAATTAGTTCAAGAAAATGTCAATTTTCTCATAGAAAATGTCCATTTGCAGACCAAGAGAACGCTGTTTTTGAAAATTTATCACTGGAATGACAGGCTCGGTTATAGACTGGCTGGCTCAGTTCTAGATTAACTGGCTCGGTTATAGACTGACTGGCTCGGTTATGGACTGACTGGCTCAGTTATAGACTGGCTGGCTCTGTTATAGACTGACTAGCTCGGTTATAGACTGACTGGCTCGGTTATAGACTGACTGGCTCGGTTATGGACTGACTGGCTCAGTTATAGATTGGCTGGCTCTGTTATAGA
Source organism: Chaetoderma sp. LZ-2023a (assembly GCA_034401795.1). Classification (NCBI taxonomy): domain Eukaryota; kingdom Metazoa; phylum Mollusca; class Caudofoveata; order Chaetodermatida; family Chaetodermatidae; genus Chaetoderma; species Chaetoderma sp. LZ-2023a. The sequence continues at coordinate 96,897,229 of CM067375.1, forward strand.
CTGACTGGCTCGGTTATAGACTGACTGGCTCAGTTATAGACTGGCCGGCTCAGTTATAGAGCCAGTCATTCCAGTGGTAAGTTTCCAAAAACTGCCTTCTCTTGGTCTGCAAATGGACATTTCTTAAGACCACTGCAGAAACCTTTTTTGGCTGATATGAGGGTTAAAGGGTTAAAAGCTGGGCATTTGTCGAAACTCGTACATACATCTTGTTGCTCGGCAGATATCATACATACATCTTGTTGCTCGGCAGATATCATACATACATCTTGTTGCTCGGCAGATATCATACATACATCTTGTTGCTCGGCAGATATCATACATACATCTTGTTGCTCGGCAGATATCGTACATACATCTTGTTGCTCGGCAGATATCATACATACATCTTGTTTCTCGGCAGATATCATACATACATCTTGTTGCTCGGCAGATATCATACATACATCTTGTTGCTTGGCAGATATCGTACATACATCTTGTTGCTCGGCAGATATCGTACATACATCTTGTTGCTCGGCAGTTATACATACATCTTGTTGCTCGGTAGATATCGTACATACATCTTGTTGCTCGGCAGATATCATACATACATCTTGTTGCTCGGCAGATATCATACATACATCTTGTTGCTCGGCAGATATCATACATACATCTTGTTGCTCGGCAGATATCATACATACATCTTGTTGCTCGGCAGATATCATACATACATCTTGTTGCTCGACAGATATCGTACATACATCTTGTTTCTCGGCAGATATCATACATACATCTTGTTGCTCGGCAGAGATCATACATACATCTTGTTGCTTGGCAGATATCGTACATACATCTTGTTGCTCGGTAGATATCGTACATACATCTTGTTGCTCGGCAGATATCATACATACATCTTGTTGCTTGGCAGATATCGTACATACATCTTGTTGCTCAGCAGATATCGTACATACATCTTGTTGCTCGGCAGTTATACATACATCTTGTTGCTCGGCAGATATCTTACATACATCTTGTTGCTCGGCAGATACCGTACATACATCTTGTTGCTCGCCAGATATCGTACATACATCTTGTTACTCGGCAGATATCTTACATACATCTTGTTGCTCGACAGATATCATACATACATCTTGTTGCTCGGCAGATATCATACTTACATCTTGTTGCTCGGCAGTTATCGTACATACATCTTGTTGCTCGGCAGATATCATACATACATCTTGTTGCTTGGCAGATATCGTACATACATCTTGTTGCTCGGTAGATATCGTACATACATCTTGTTGCTCGGCAGTTATACATACATCTTGTTGCTCGGCAGATATCATACATACATCTTGTTGCTCGGCAGATATTGTACATACATCTTGTTGCTTGGCAGATATCGTACATACATCTTGTTGCTCGGCAGATATCATACATACATCTTGTTGCTCCGCAGATATCATACATACATCTTGTTGCTCGGCAGATATCATACATACATCTTGTTGCTCGGCAGATATCATACATACATCTTGTTGCTCGACAGATATCGTACATACATCTTGTTTCTCGGCAGATATCATACATACATCTTGTTGCTCGGCAGATATCATACATACATCTTGTTGCTTGGCAGATATCGTACATACATCTTGTTGCTCGGTAGATATCGTACATACATCTTGTTGCTCGGCAGATATCATACATACATCTTGTTGCTCGGCAGATATCATACATACATCTTGTTGCTCGGCAGATATCATACTTACATCTTGTTGCTCGGCAGTTATCGTACATACATCTTGTTGCTCGGCAGATATCATACATACATCTTGTTGCTTGGCAGATATCGTACATACATCTTGTTGCTCAGCAGATATCGTACATACATCTTGTTGCTCGGCAGTTATACATACATCTTGTTGCTCGGCAGATATCTTACATACATCTTGTTGCTCGGCAGATACCGTACATACATCTTGTTGCTCGCCAGATATCGTACATACATCTTGTTACTCGGCAGATATCTTACATACATCTTGTTGCTCGACAGATATCATACATACATCTTGTTGCTCGGCAGATATCATACTTACATCTTGTTGCTCGGCAGTTATCGTACATACATCTTGTTGCTCGGCAGATATCATACATACATCTTGTTGCTTGGCAGATATCGTACATACATCTTGTTGCTCGGTAGATATCGTACATACATCTTGTTGCTCGGCAGTTATACATACATCTTGTTGCTCGGCAGATATCATACATACATCTTGTTGCTCGGCAGATATCGTACATACATCTTGTTGCTTGGCAGATATCGTACATACATCTTGTTGCTCGGCAGATATCATACATACATCTTGTTGCTCCGCAGATATCATACATACATCTTGTTGCTCGGCAGATATCGTACATACATCTTGTTGCTCCGCAGATATCATACATACATCTTGTTGCTCGGCAGATATCGTACATAGATCTTGTTGCTCAGCAGATATCATACATACATTTTGTTGCTCGGCAGATATCATACATACTTCTTGTTGCTCGGCAGATATCGTACATACATCCCGAAAATCTTGCTGCTGCAACTCCTATAGTGTTAGAGGGAATTGAATGAAATTTGACAGGATGATTGTACACCACCCAAACACATGTCTAATGTTCATAGGTTTTGCATCAGTCATGCATGACTGATTTTAGGGAGGTTGTGGGGCAACGTAGGTCCTGAAAATCTTGTCACTGCCACTCCCCGTTAGTTTGGGAGAGAATTGGATGAATCTTCACAAGGATGATTGTACACCCAAAAATGTTCCTATGGTGGGGGTGAAAACATGGAGTATTGGTACGTAGTCTACGTACTACCTAAACATGGAATATTGGTACGTAGTCTGTACTACCTAAACGTGGAATATTGGTACGTAGTCTATGTACTACCTAAACATGGAATATTGGTACGTAGACTATGTACTACCTAAACATGGAATATTGGTACATAGTCTATGTACTACATAAACATGGAATATTGGTACATAGTCTATGTACTACCTAAACGTGGAATATTGGTATGTAGTCTATGTACTACCTAAACATGGAATATTGGTACATAGTCTATGTACTACCTAAACGAGGAATATTGGTACGTAGTCTACATACTACCTAAACATGGAATATTGGTACATAGTCTATGTACTACCTAAACATGGAATATTGGTACGTAGTCTACGTACTACCTAAACATGGAATATTGGTACGTAGTCTACGTACTACCTAAAAATCTTCACTCCTAACCCCCATACAGTTAGATAGAATTGGATGAAATGACTGGATGATTGTACAAAAAAGATTTGCCTAGTGTTAAATGTATTTGCATCGGCCATGCATGAAAGATTTGGGGTGGGCGGGATGGGAAAACATAGAATTTCGGTATGTAGCACCCAAAAATCTTATCCCTGCAACTCCTGCTACAGTTTGAGAGAGAATTGTTTAATACTTGACAGGAATCTTAAAGATTTATATTCTGGACTGATTTGCATTCTGGTCATGGGAGACACTCATGCTGTACTCATGTTAGGGTGTGGGGGTATGTTAGCCACCAGCTCATTTTCTCATGTTCTCTGTGTGGACTAACTATTAGATAATCACGAGTTGTGTAAGTTTCAGAACTGCAAGACGCAAGTTTGCAGTGGGAAATGGTGTAGGGTTCAAAAAGGAGGCAGATTCAAGGTTAGCAGTGGGTTGGCATCTAAACAGGAGCATACAGACTCACAGTCAGCGAATGAGTTGCTAACTTTCAAACTGCAGGACCAGGGTTGGTGGCTCAGTGCAATTGATGCAATGGCAAAATAATTTTGGAATATACCATTCAATCACTCCCTGCATGATCATACACAAAGTGATCAAACATTGCATGTTATTCAGATTCAGATCAGGATAATATTTCTAAAAGCATGTCTGTCTAATGTGACCACCTTATTTAACACAAACCATTGAGGAATCCATTTCTAGCTATGCCCTGCCCATTTCTAGATAAGCGCCCATTTCTATCTATACCCCACCCATTTCTAGCTAAGCTCCACCCATTTCTAGCTATGCCCTGCCCATTTCTAGATAAGTGCCCATTTCTATCTATACCCCGCCCATTTCTAGCTAAGCTCCACCCATTTCTAGCTATGCCCTGCCTATTTTTAGCTATGCCCTGTCCATTTCTAGCTGTACCCCGCCCATTTCTAGCTATTCCCCACCCATTTCTAGCTAAGCCCCGGCCATTTCTGGCTATGCTCCACCCATTTCTAGATAAGCCCGCCCATTTCTAGCTATACCCCGCCCATTTCTAGCTAAGCTCCACCCATTTCTAGCTATGCCCCACCCATTCCTAGCTATGCTCCCCCCATTTCTAGCTATACCCTGCCCATTTCTACCTATACCACGCCTATTTCTAACTATACCCTGCCCATTTCTAGCTAAGCTCCACCCATTTCTAGCTATGCCCCACCCATTCCTAGCTATGCTCCCCCCCCATTTCTAGCTATACCCTGCCCATTTCTACCTATACCCCGCCTATTTCTAGCTATGCCAGACCCATTTCTAGCTAAGCCCTGCCCATTGCTGGCTATGACACACCATTTCTAGCTATGCCCCATCGATTTCTAGCTAAGCACCACCCATTTCTAGCTAAGTCCTGCCCATATCTAGCCATACCCCACCCATTTCTAGCTAAACTCCACCCATTTGTAGCTATGGCCCGCCAATTTCTAGCTATGCCACACCCATTTCTAGCCATGCCCCACCCATTTCTAGCTAAGCCCCGCCCATTTCTGGCTATGCCATGCCAATTTTTAGCTATGCCCCACCCATTTCTAGCTAAGCCCCGCCCATTTCTCGCTAAGCTTCCCCAATTTCCAGCTATGTCCCACCCATTTCTAGCTAAGCCCAGCCAATTTTTAGCTATGCCCCGCCCATTTCTAGCTACGCTCTGCCCACTTTGTATGTGTAATCGATTTCAATCTTTGAAACACAAATTCCTCGAATCTAAATTTCAAGATCAATGTACCGATAAGGTGTTGAATATTTTGAAACAACAGAATGTTTATTAAATTGCAAATTCTCCAAAGAAACACAAATCAGGCACTTTCTTGACAGACTTTTCCAACCTCATGACATACCAGTACCTATGTCATTATGATTGTGACATCATCTAACAAGCGGCATACTTAATTATGTCATCAAATACTTGAGTGACAAATTAGATGCTTCCATTATAGTGACTATAGACAGGTTGTCACTATGGACAGGTAGTCACTATAGACAGATAGCCACTATAGACAGGTGGTCACTATAGATGGGTGGTACTGTAGACAGATGGTCAACATAGACAGGTGGTCACCATAAACAGGTGGTCACTATAGGCAGGTGGTCACTATAGACGGGTGGTCACTATAGACATAGTCATCATAGACAGGTGGTCACTATATACAGGTGGCCATCATAGAGATGGTCACTACAGACAGGTGGTCACTATAGACAGGTGGTCACCATATACAGGTTGCCACTATAGACACGTGGTCACCATAGGCAGGTGGTCACCAAAGACAGGTGGTAACTACATACATGTGGTCACTATAGACAGTTGTTCACCATAGACAGGTGGTCACTACAGATAGGTGGTCACTGTAGACATGTGGTTACTATAGACAGGTGGTCACTATAGACAGGTGGCCACTATAGACAGATTGTCACTAGATGGGTGGTCACTATAGACAGGTGGCCAGGTATTTTGTGTTAGAGGTGTCTTTCTCAGCGATTATGGGCAGCAGAGGGTTAATGATTGCTCTCTCTCTCTCTCTCTCTCTCTCTCTCTCCCTCCCTCCCTCTCTGTCTAGTTGTAATGTAGCCAGGTATTTTGTGTGAATGAGAGGTACCGCTGTCAGTGATTATGGCTAGCAGAGGGTTAATGATTGCTCTCTAGGTGTAATATAGTTAGGTATTTTGTGTGAATGAGAGGTATCTCTGTGATTATGGCCAGCAGAGGGTTAATGATTGCTCTCGCCCTCCCTCCATCCCTCCCTTCCGGCTCTCTAGGTGTAATATAGGTAGGTATTTTGTGTGAATGAGCGGTATCTCTCTCAGTGGTTATGGCCATCAGAGGGTTAATGATTGCTCCCTCCCTCCCCTCCCTTCCCGCTCTCTAGGTGTAATATAGGCAGGTATTTTGTGTGAATAGGAGGTACCTCTCTGTGATTATGGCCAGCAGAGGGTTAATGATTGCTCCCTCCCTCCCCGCTCTCTAGGTATAGGCAGGTATTTTGTGTGAATAGGAGGTACCTCTCTCAGTGATTATGGCCAGCAGAGGGTTAATGATTGCTCTCGCCCTCCCTCCCTCCCTTCCATCTCTCTAGGTGTAATATAGGTAGGTATTTTGTGTGAATGAGAGGTATCTCTCAGTGACTGTGACCAGCAGAGGGTTAATGATTGCTCTCTAGATGTAATATAGCCAGGTATTTTGTGTGAATGAGAGGTACCTCTCTCAGTGATTATGGCCAGCAGAGGGTTAATCAGTATCTTAGTAGAATAAAATTGTTAACCCTTTAACCCTTACAGATCAGAAATGGCAAATTCTTTATGGTATAGTGAATATTCTGTTGAATATTTTGAAACTAATTGAGCTGGTAGCTGGTGCTGTATATGGCCCGCAACAGGTTCCAGTCAAATATGTTTTAAATATAGTTTCAAAATATTAAACAGCTTCCCTGTACAGTTGCCTGGAAATTGAGACAGGAATTTCAGGTATTAAAAGGGTTTAGGGTTGCTATCTTTATACTCAGGATCGTGCTTTTAACTGTCCCCCTGCTGAATTGCTGCAGATGACATTTTCCATGAAGGTTAACTCTGGATATGCTGAATATTTTGTAAACAATTTGATTGAAAGCTAAGCCACCAACAACTTTCAGTCAAATTGTTTTCAAAATATTCAGCAGGTACAGAGTTATTGTGAATTGAAATTATTGACTATCAGCTTACAGCGGTCAGAAAGTTAACATTCAGATGTCCCAGTTTTTGAAGAGGCATCGTCACATGACCTGACCCTGGTTTAACCATGTCTAATCAATGTGACTGTAATATCATTATGGGCGACAGTAAGCTCAATAATGTTCCTAAATGACACACACACACACGCGCGCACGCACGCACGCACGCGCGCGCGCACGCACGCACGCACGCACGCACGCACACAGTGATAGGTCTCCTAATTTAAAAGTTTATAGATAACAGAAACTTGTTTGTTTTCCTAAATGCTCCTCCATCCCACCCCCACCAATGGATAACCGTTCTACCCTTATAACACTAGCCAGATTTGAATATATATATATATATATATATATATATATATATATATATATATATATATATATATATATATATATATATATATATATATATATATATATATATATATAAAACCATAATAAATACATACAGAATGCTTACATGTCCTAGTAACCAAATCTATTCATTTAAAGGTCGAAGTCAGCCAAAAATACCCGTTGCATTGATCTTTAGAAATGTCGCTTTGCCACGAGAAGAGGGTTTAAAAAGTGTGTGACTGTTACTAAGAGACTGGCTTGATAATCGATGACATCTATATTTGTAATGGTTTTTAGCTCACCTGGCCAGAATCGCCAAGTGAGCTTATACCGTGGATGGCGACTGTCTGTCGTCCATCCAGGGTCCGTCGTCTGTCTGTCTGTCCATCAACTTTTTCTTTAAACAACATCTAAAGACCCACTGGGCCGATTTCAATTATATTTGGCAGGAAGCATCCTTAGTTTAGATTGTTTAGATGAAGCCGATCGGTCAATTTGACCAGCGGCTACCTTGGATTTTGACCAATTTTTACAAAAGTCCTTAAAGATCTTCTCAGAAATTGCTTGGAGGATCGATTCAAAACTCAGGAAATATTATCTATGGCAAGAGCTGGACCAAGTTTGTTCAAAGGAACCTGATTGGCCAAATAGTTCGTCGCCCATCTTGAATGACATCTTTTGCAACAACGGCTTCTCCAAAACCGCTGAACGGGTCGGGCCGAAATGCGGGAGATATGATTAGGGACTGAGGGCCATTAAAGGGAAGTTGAGACGTGGCCGCCATGGGTGAATCAAAATGTAGCATGCTTAGCGGCCATATTGGATTTCTTTATTTGATGGATTATGAAGCCGAAATTGGTTTTATATGGGCTTTGGGTGTTCTAATTTCAAATTTACCATATTGGAAACTGTCAGATAAACGGCTTGCGGCCATCTTGGATCTTTTTCCCACCAAATGCTCCCATACTAAAGCAAGGGGATATTCAAAATGTTTTCTTATCTTGAACTACTAGGACAATTTCAATCATAATTTCCAGGAAGAATCGGGATCTAAGTTTGACTAGTCTAGACTATCTAGTAGCCTTGTCATTTGGCAAGCCCATGACAGCATAACCTCATTCAATTGTCTTCAAACGTAACCAACTGTTGAAGATTTGGAGTAGAAAACCTTTGAATCTTTGATGCATGTTTTTATAGTAATTAATAAACGTAGAATTTTTCACTATTTTATTTTTAGCAAGTCGGGAGAGGAGGGCCCCCCTAACCTCGGGGGCCCGAGGCATGTGCCTAGTGTGCCTAGTGGATAATTCGGCAGTGAAGTTTGTTCAAAGTGTTACTCGGCTATTTTCCACCTATATGAGAACAAGTGGGGGGGGGGGGTTATTAGATGGGTGGAAATAGCTCTGTTATACTTCAGGATGCGATGATAGGTGAAGACACTTTAATAAACAAAAAGCAAGACCGTTCTTCACATATTACTGATATTAAACTTGTAATGATTTGAAACTTTACTTCAAAAATATACTGGTGATATTAACTTTACATACACTAATTATCTATATAATTAATTCTCACTAGAAATCTATCATTAACTCTGTCTCTATCTGTCAAATATACAAAATCATTTACATTTTATAGGTAGTTGTATCTATAGTAAACAGACATGTAGTTAAGAAATGTGTTGCAAATAAATTCAGAACATGTCTAAAACGATTTCTAATTTATATAAAATCAAGTTATTGTGAATATTTCTAAGAATACTAGATCTATAGAATTCAATGAAATACATATGTTTAACCACATTCATTCTCTATACATGTTGACAGTATTTTAATCTGATAACTTAAGTAAATCCTGACGACTATGTTGAAAACAATCAAAGTGAAAGTTGTTTCTGCCATAGGCAGCAACAACTTTCAGTCAAATCATTTCCAAAATATTCAGTAGGTTTCTTATGGAAATGTGTTGAAACTATATTTGTAGGTATTCAGAAGGAAAGGGGTTATCAGAATAGCAACACACATCTTAGCAAACACAGAATGGAAGCTTTATAAATAAATATTCAGGTATGATCAGGTCTGAAATATATTGTCCTCAAGACGTGTGTGGGCAGCTAAAGTGTTTTGATTGTTAATAGGGCGATTGTTCTCTTATAAAACTCATAGTAAGGCCATTGGAAATTGTAAATGTCTGGTAGGACTTATCCTTATTGCAATTCTAGCCAAAAGCTTAGGGTTTAGACTTCTACTTATAGCTGATGGCTTTTTTTAGTTAAAATGCCAATGATCCAGGTTAGCGATACAGGCTTCTGGCGCCTCTTGTTAAAATGCCTATGATCCAGGTTAGCGATACATGCTTTTAGTGCCTCTTGTAAAAATGCCTATGATCCAGGTTAGCGATACAGGCTTCTGGTCCCTCTTGTTAAAATGCCTATGATCCAGGTTAGCGATACAGGCTTCTTGTGCCTCTTGTTAAAATGCCTATGATCCAGGTTAGGGATACAGGCTTCTGGTCCCTCTCGTGAAAATACCTATGATCCAGGTTAGCGATACAGGCTTCTTGTGCCTCTTGTTAAAATGTCTATGATCCAGGCTAGCGATACAGGCTTCTTGTGCCTCTTGTTAAAATGCCTACATGATCCAGGTTAGCGATACAGGCTTCTTGTGCCTCTTGTTAAAATGCATATAAGCCAGGTTAGCGATATAGGCTTCTTGTGCCTCATGTTAGACAAAGTAAATATGTTTCTGCCCACTGCCCCACCCCACCCTACCATTACTAACATTAAAAACTCATTTACATCCCCACCACAACCGATTTCACCCTATTGTTGTTGATCAGGTAGAGGCAGAATTCAAGCCATCACATTGTGAGTAGATGACCAACAGCCCATGAGTCAATTGCAAGACCAGTGTGTGTAGGTGGCCGAGAGTCCATGAGTCAATTGCCGTCACATTGTGTGTAGGTGGCCGACAGCCCATGTGTCAATTGTCGTCACATTGTGTGTAGGTGGCCGACATCCCATGAGTCAATTGCCGTCACATTGTGTGTAGGTGGCCGACAGCCCATAAGTCAGTTGGCGTCACATTGTGTGTAGGTGGCCCACAGCCCATGAGTCAATTGCCGTCACATTGCGTGTAGGTGGCCGACAGCCCATGTCTCAATTGCCATCACATTGTGTGTAGGTGGCCAACAGCCCATGATTCAATTGCTGGACCAGTGTGTGTAGGTGGCCGACAGTTCATGAGTCAATTGCCGTCACATTGTGTGTAGGTGGCCAACAGCCCATGATTCAATTGCTGGACCAGTGTGTGGAGGTGGCCGACAACCTGTGAGTCAATTGCCAGACCAGTGTGCATAGGTGGCCAACAGCCCATGAGTCAATTGCCAGACCAGTGTGTGTAGGTGGCCAACAGCCCACGAGTCAATTGCCATCACATTGTGTGTAGGTGGCCAACATCCCATGAGTCAATTACCGGACCAGTGTGTGTAGGTGGCCAACAGCCCATGAGTCAATTGCCGTCACATTGTGTGTAGGTGGCCGACAGTCCATGAGTCAATTGGCGGACAGGTGTGTGTAAGTGGCTGACAGCCCACATGTCAGTTGTTGTCACATTGTGTGTAGGTGGCCCACAGTCCATGAGTCACTTGGCGTCACATTGTGTGTAGGTGGCCGACAGCCTATCAGTCAATTGCCGTCACATTGTGTGTAGGTGGACAACAGCCCATGTGCCAATTGTCGTCACATTGTGTGTAGGTGGCCGACATCCCATGAGTCGATTGCCGTCACATTGTGTGTAGGTGGCCGACAGCCCATAAGTCAGTTGGTGTCACATTGTGTGTAGGTGGCCCACAGCCCATGAGTCAATTGCCGTCGCATTGCGTGTAGGTGGCCGACAGCCCATGTGTCAATTGCCATCACATTGTGTGTAGGTGGCCAACAGCCCATGATGCAATTGCTGGACCAGTGTGTGAAGGTGGCCAACAGTTCATGAGTCAATTGCCGTCACATTGTGTGTAGGTGGCCAACAGCCCATTATTCAATTGCTGGACCAGTGTGTGTAGGTGGCCAACAACCCGTGAGTCAATTGCCGTCACATTGTGTGTAGGTTGCCGACAGCCCATGAGTCAATTGCCGGACCAGTGTGTGTAGGTGGCCAAAAGCCCATGAGTCAATTGCCATCACATTGTGTGTAGGTGGCCAACCGCCATGAGTCAATTGCCAGACCAGTGTGCGTAGGTGGCCAACAGCCCATGAGTCAATTGCCAGACCAGTGTGTGTAGGTGGCCGACAGTCCATGAGTCACTTGGCGTCACATTGTGTGTAGGTGGCCGATAGCCTATCAGTCAATTGCCGTCACATTGTGTGTAGGTGGACAACAGCCCATGATTCAATTGCTGGACCAGTGTGTGTAGGTGGCCGACAGCCCATCAGTCAATTGCCGGACCAGTGTGTGTAGGTGGCCGACAACCTATGAGTCAATTAGCGTCACACTGTTTATGTCTTGTAGTATGATTTCAAATTTTCCACTGGAAACAATACATGTGTTGGCGTACATTGTGGGTTTATTGCCGCCAAAAACATTCATAATAAAGCCATTGGAAATTTTAAATGTCTGGTAGGACTTATCCTTATTGCAATTCTAGCCAAAAGCTTAAGGTTTACACCTCTACTTATAGACGATGGAATTTGTTGTTAAAATGCCTCTGATCCAGGTTAGGGATACAGGCTTCTTTTGCCTCTTGTTAAAATGCCTATGATCCAGGTTAGGGATACAGGCTTCGTGTGCCTCTTGTTAAAATGCCTAAGATCCAGGTTAGGGATACAGGCTTCTTGTGCCTCTTGTTAAAATGCCTATGATCCAGGTTAGCGATACAGGTTTCTTGTGCCTCTTGATAAAATGCCTATGATCCAGGTTAGCGATACAGGTTTCTTGTGCCTCTTGATAAAGTACCTATGATCCAGGTTAGAGATACAGGCTTCTTGTGCCTCTTGTTAAAATGCCTATGATCCAGGTTAGCGATACAGGCTTCTTGTGCCTCTTGTTAAAATGCCTATGATCCAGGTTAGTGATACAGACTTCTTGTGCCTCTTGTTAAGATGCCTATGATCCAGGCTAGCGATACATGCTTCTTGTGCCTCTTGTAAAAATGCCTATGATCCAGGTTAGTGATACAGGCTTCTGGTCCCTCTTGTTAAAATGCCTATGATCCAGCTTAGCGATACAGGCTTCTTGTGCCTCTTGTTAAAATGCCTATGATCCAGGTTAGCGATACAGGCTTCTGGTCCCTCTCGTTAAAATAGCTATGATCCAGGTTAGCGATACAGGCTTCTTGTGCCTCTTGTTAAAATGCCTATGATCCAGGCTAGCGATACAGGCTTCTTGTGTCTCTTGTTAAAATGCCAACATGATCCAGGTTAGCGATACAGGCTTCTTGTGCCTCTTGTTAAAATGCATATAAGCCAGGTTAGCGATATAGGCTTCTTGTGCCTCATGTTAGACAAAGTAAATATGTTTCTGCCCACTGCCCCACCCCACCCTACCATTACTAACATTAAAAACTCATTTACATCCCCACCACAACCAATTTCACCCTATTGTTGTTGATCAGGTAGAGGCAGAATTCAAGCCATCACATTGTGAGTAGATGACCAACAGCCCATGAGTCAATTGCAAGACCAGTGTGTGTAGGTGGCCGAGAGTCCATGAGTCAATTGCCGTCACATCGTGTGTAGGTGGCCGACAGCCCATGTGTCAATTGTCGTCACATTGTGTGTAGGTGGCCGACATCCCATGAGTCAATTGCCGTCACATTGTGTGTAGCTGGCCGACAGCCCATAAGTCAGTTGGCGTCACATTGTGTGTAGGTGGCCCACAGCCCATGAGTCAATTGCCGTCACATTGCGTGTAGGTGGCCGACAGCCCATGTCTCAATTGCCATCACATTGTGTGTAGGTGGCCAACAGCCCATGATTCAATTGCTGGACCAGTGTGTGTAGGTGGCCGACAGTTCATGAGTCAATTGCCGTCACAGTGTGTGTAGGTGGCCAACAGCCCATGATTCAATTGCTGGACCAGTGTGTGGAGGTGGCCGACAACCTGTGAGTCAATTGCCAGACCAGTGTGCATAGGTGGCCAACAGCCCATGAGTCAATTGCCAGACCAGTGTGTGTAGGTGGCCAACAGCCCACGAGTCAATTGCCATCACATTGTGTGTAGGTGGCCAACATCCCATGAGTCAATTGCCGGACCAGTGTGTGTAGGTGGCCAACAGCCCATGAGTCAATTGCCATCACATTGTGTGTAGGTGGCCGACAGTCCATGAGTCAATTGGCGGACAGGTGTGTGTAAGTGGCTGACAGCCCACATGTCAGTTGTTGTCACATTGTGTGTAGGTGGCCGACAGTCCATGAGTCACTTGGCGTCACATTGTGTGTAGGTGGCCGACAGCCTATCAGTCAATTGCCGTCACATTGTGTGTAGGTGGACAACAGCCCATGATTCAATTGCTGGACCAGTGTGTGTAGGTGGCCGACAGCTCATCAGTCAATTGCCGGACCAGTGTGTGTAGGTGGCCGACAACCTATGAGTCAGTTGGCGTCACATTGTGTGTAGGTGGCCCACAGCCCATGAGTCAATTGCCGTCACATTGTGTGTAGGTGGCCGACAGCCCATGAGTCAATTGCCGTCACATTGTGTGTAGATGGCCGACAGCCCATGTGCCAATTGTCGTCACATTGTGTGTAGGTGGCCGACATCCCATGAGTCAATTGCCGTCACATTGTGTGTAGGTGGCCGACAGCCCATAAGTCAGTTGGTGTCACATTGTATGCAGGTGGCCCACAGCCCATGAGTCAATTGCCGTCACATTGCGTGTAGGTGGCCGACAGCCCATGTGTCAATTGCCATCACATTGTGTGTAGGTGGCCAACAGCCCATGATGCAATTGCTGGACCAGTGTGTGAAGGTGGCCGACAGTTCATGAGTCAATTGCCGTCACATTGTGTGTAGGTGGCCAACAGCCCATTATTCAATTGCTGGACCAGTGTGTGTAGGTGGCCAACAACCCGTGAGTCAATTGCCGTCACATTGTGTGTAGGTGGCCGACAGCCCATGAGTCAATTGCCGGACCAGTGTGTGTAGGTGGCCAACATCCCATGAGTCAATTGCCATCACATTGTGTGTAGGTGGCCAACCGCCATGAGTCAATTGCCAGACCAGTGTGCGTAGGTGGCCAACAGCCCATGAGTCAATTGCCAGACCAGTGTGTGTAGGTGGCCGACAGTCCATGAGTCACTTGGCGTCACATTGTGTGTAGGTGGCCGACAGCCTATCAGTCAATTGCCGTCACATTGTGTGTAGGTGGACAACAGCCCATGATTCAATTGCTGGACAAGTGTGTGTAGGTGGCCGACAGCCCATCAGTCAATTGCCGGACCAGTGTGTGTAGGTGGCCGACAACCTATGAGTCAATTAGCGTCACACTGTTTATGTCTTGTAGTATGATTTCAAATTTTCCACTGGAAACAATACATGTGTTGGCGTACATTGTGGGTTTATTGCTGCCAAAAACATTCATAATAAAGCCATTGGGAATTTTAAATGTCTGGTAGGACTTATCCTTATTGCAATTCTAGCCAAAAGCTTAGGGTTTACACCTCTACTTATAGACGATGGAATTTGTTGTTAAAATGCCTCTGATCCAGGTTAGGGATACAGGCTTCTTTTGCCTCTTGTTAAAATGCCTATGATCCAGGTTAGGGATACAGGCTTCGTGTGCCTCTTGTTAAAATGCCTATGATCCAGGTTAGGGATACAGGCTTCTGGTCCCTCTTGTTAAAATGCCTATGATCCAGGTTAGCGATACAGGCTTCTTGTGCCTCTTGTTAAAATGCCTATGATCCAGGTTAGGGATACAGGCTTCTGGTCCCTCTCGTGAAAATACCTATGATCCAGGTTAGCGATACAGGCTTCTTGTGCCTCTTGTTAAAATGTCTATGATCCAGGCTAGCGATACAGGCTTCTTGTGCCTCTTGTTAAAATGCCTACATGATCCAGGTTAGCGATACAGGCTTCTTGTGCCTCTTGTTAAAATGCAAATAAGCCAGGTTAGCGATATAGGCTTCTTGTGCCTCATGTTAGACAAAGTAAATATGTTTCTGCCCACTGCCCCACCCCACCCTACCATTACTAACATTAAAAACTCATTTACATCCCCACCACAACCGATTTCACCCTATTGTTGTTGATCAGGTAGAGGCAGAATTCAAGCCATCACATTGTGAGTAGATGACCAACAGCCCATGAGTCAATTGCAAGACCAGTGTGTGTAGGTGGCCGAGAGTCCATGAGTCAATTGCCGTCACATTGTGTGTAGGTGGCCGACAGCCCATGTGTCAATTGTCGTCACATTGTGTGTAGGTGGCCGACATCCCATGAGTCAATTGCCGTCACATTGTGTGTAGGTGGCCGACAGCCCATAAGTCAGTTGGCGTCACATTGTGTGTAGGTGGCCAACAGCCCATGATTCAATTGCTGGACCAGTGTGTGTAGGTGGCCGACAGTTCATGAGTCAATTGCCGTCACATTGTGTGTAGGTGGCCAACAGCCCATGATTCAATTGCTGGACCAGTGTGTGGAGGTGGCCGACAACCTGTGAGTCAATTGCCAGACCAGTGTGCATAGGTGGCCAACAGCCCATGAGTCAATTGCCAGACCAGTGTGTGTAGGTGGCCAACAGCCCACGAGTCAATTGCCATCACATTGTGTGTAGGTGGCCAACATCCCATGAGTCAATTGCCGGACCAGTGTGTGTAGGTGGCCAACAGCCCATGAGTCAATTGCCGTCACATTGTGTGTAGGTGGCCGACAGTCCATGAGTCAATTGGCGGACAGGTGTGTGTAAGTGGCTGACAGCCCACATGTCAGTTGTTGTCACATTGTGTGTAGGTGGCCCACAGTTCATGAGTCACTTGGCGTCACATTGTGTGTAGGTGGCCGACAGCCTATCAGTCAATTGCCGTCACATTGTGTGTAGGTGGACAACAGCCCATGATTCAATTGCTGGACCAGTGTGTGTAGGTGGCCGACAGCTCATCAGTCAATTGCCGGACCAGTGTGTGTAGGTGGCCGACAACCTATGAGTCAGTTGGCGTCACTGTGTGTGTAGGTGGCCCACAGCCCATGAGTCAATTGCCGTCACATTGTGTGTAGGTGGCCGACAGCCCATGAGTCAATTGCCGTCACATTGTGTGTAGGTGGCCGACAGCCCATGTGCCAATTGTCGTCACATTGTGTGTAGGTGGCCGACATCCCATGAGTCAATTGCCGTCACATTGTGTGTAGGTGGCCGACAGCCCATAAGTCAGTTGGTGTCACATTGTATGCAGGTGGCCCACAGCCCATGAGTCAATTGCCGTCACATTGCGTGTAGGTGGCCGACAGCCCATGTGTCAATTGCCATCACATTGTGTGTAGGTGCCCAACAGCCCATGATGCAATTGCTGGACCAGTGTGTGAAGGTGGCCGACAGTTCATGAGTCAATTGCCGTCACATTGTGTGTAGGTGGCCAACAGCCCATTATTCAATTGCTGGACCAGTGTGTGTAGGTGGCCAACAACCCGTGAGTCAATTGCCGTCACATTGTGTGTAGGTGGCCGACAGCCCATGAGTCAATTGCCGGACCAGTGTGTGTAGGTGGCCAACAGCCCATGAGTCAATTGCCATCACATTGTGTGTAGGTGGCCAACCGCCATGAGTCAATTGCCAGACCAGTGTGCGTAGGTGGCCAACAGCCCATGAGTCAATTGCCAGACCAGTGTGTGTAGGTGGCCGACAGTCCATGAGTCACTTGGCGTCACATTGTGTGTAGGTGGCCGACAGCCTATCAGTCAATTGCCGTCACATTGTGTGTAGGTGGACAACAGCCCATGATTCAATTGCTGGACCAGTGTGTGTAGGTGGCCGACAGCCCATCAGTCAATTGCCGGTCCGGTGTGTGTAGGTGGCCGACAAACTATGAGTCAATTAGCGTCACACTGTTTATGTCTTGTAGTATGATTTCAAATTTTCCACTGGAAACAATACATGTGTTGGCGTACATTGTGGGTTTATTGCCGCCAAAAACATTCATAATAAAGCCATTGGGAATTTTAAATGTCTGGTAGGACTTATCCTTATTGCAATTCTAGCCAAAAGCTTAGGGTTTACACCTCTACTTATAGACGATGGAATTTGTTGTTAAAATGCCTCTGATCCAGGTTAGGGATACAGGCTTCTTTTGCCTCTTGTTAAAATGCCTATGATCCAGGTTAGGGATACAGGCTTCGTGTGCCTCTTGTTAAAATGCCTATGATCCAGGTTAGGGATACAGGCTTCTTGTGCCTCTTGTTAAAATGCCTATGATCCAGGTTAGCGATACAGGCTTCTGGTCCCTCTTGTTAAAATGCCTATGATCCAGGTTAGCGATACAGGCTTCTTGTGCCTCTTGTTAAAATGCCTATGATCCAGGTTAGCGATACAGGCTTCTTGTGCCTCTTGTTAAAATGTCTATGATCCAGGCTAGCGATACAGGCTTCTTGTACCTCTTGTTAAAATGCCTACATGATCCAGGTTAGCGATACAGGCTTCTTGTGCCTCTTGTTAAAATGCATATAAGCCAGGTTAGCGATATAGGCTTCTTGTGCCTCATGTTAGACAAAGTAAATATGTTTCTGCCCACTGCCCCACCCCACCCTACCATTACTAACATTAAAAACTCATTTACATCCCCACCACAACCGATTTCACCCTATTGTTGTTGATCAGGTAGAGGCAGAATTCAAGCCATCACATTGTGAGTAGATGACCAACAGCCCATGAGTCAATTGCAAGACCAGTGTGTGTAGGTGGCCGAGAGTCCATGAGTCAATTGCCGTCACATTGTGTGTAGGTGGCCGACAGCCCATGTGTCAATTGTCGTCACATTGTGTGTAGGTGGCCGACATCCCATGAGTCAATTGCTGTCACATTGTGTGTAGGTGGCCGACAGCCCATAAGTCAGTTGGCGTCACATTGTGTGTAGGTGGCCCACAGCCCATGAGTCAATTGCCGTCACATTGCGTGTAGGTGGCCGACAGCCCATGTCTCAATTGCCATCACATTGTGTGTAGGTGGCCAACAGCCCATGATTCAATTGCTGGACCAGTGTGTGTAGGTGGCCGACAGTTCATGAGTCAATTGCCGTCACATTGTGTGTAGGTGGCCAACAGCCCATGATTCAATTGCTGGACCAGTGTGTGGAGGTGGCCGACAACCTGTGAGTCAATTGCCAGACCAGTGTGCATAGGTGGCCAACAGCCCATGAGTCAATTGCCAGACCAGTGTGTGTAGGTGGCCAACAGCCCACGAGTCAATTGCCATCACATTGTGTGTAGGTGGCCAACATCCCATGAGTCAATTGCCGGACCAGTGTGTGTAGGTGGCCAACATCCCATGAGTCAATTGCCGTCACATTGTGTGTAGGTGGCCGACAGTCCATGAGTCAATTGGCGGACAGGTGTGTGTAAGTGGCTGACAGCCCACATGTCAGTTGTTGTCACATTGTGTGTAGGTGGCCCACAGTCCATGAGTCACTTGGCGTCACATTGTGTGTAGGTGGCCGACAGCCTATCAGTCAATTGCCGTCACATTGTGTGTAGGTGGACAACAGCCCATGATTCAATTGGTGGACCAGTGTGTGTAGGTGGCCGACAGATCATCAGTCAATTGCCGGGCCAGTGTGTGTAGGTGGCCGACAACCTATGAGTCAGTTGGCGTCACATTGTGTGTAGGTGGCCCACAGCCCATGAGTCAATTGCCGTCACATTGTGTGTAGGTGGCCGACAGCCCATGAGTCAATTGCCGTCACATTGTGTGTAGGTGGCCGACAGCCCATGTGCCAATTGTCGTCACATTGTGTGTAGGTGGCCGACATCCCATGAGTCGATTGCCGTCACATTGTGTGTAGGTGGCCGACAGCCCATAAGTCAGTTGGTGTCACATTGTGTGTAGGTGGCCCACAGCCCATGAGTCAATTGCCGTCGCATTGCGTGTAGGTGGCCGACAGCCCATGTGTCAATTGCCATCACATTGTGTGTAGGTGGCCAACAGCCCATGATGCAATTGCTGGACCAGTGTGTGAAGGTGGCCAACAGTTCATGAGTCAATTGCCGTCACATTGTGTGTAGGTGGCCAACAGCCCATTATTCAATTGCTGGACCAGTGTGTGTAGGTGGCCAACAACCCGTGAGTCAATTGCCGTCACATTGTGTGTAGGTTGCCGACAGCCCATGAGTCAATTGCCGGACCAGTGTGTGTAGGTGGCCAAAAGCCCATGAGTCAATTGCCATCACATTGTGTGTAGGTGGCCAACCGCCATGAGTCAATTGCCTGACCAGTGTGCGTAGGTGGCCAACAGCCCATGAGTCAATTGCCAGACCAGTGTGTGTAGGTGGCCGACAGTCCATGAGTCACTTGGCGTCACATTGTGTGTAGGTGGCCGATAGCCTATCAGTCAATTGCCGTCACATTGTGTGTAGGTGGACAACAGCCCATGATTCAATTGCTGGACCAGTGTGTGTAGGTGGCCGACAGCCCATCAGTCAATTGCCGGACCAGTGTGTGTAGGTGGCCGACAACCTATGAGTCAATTAGCGTCACACTGTTTATGTCTTGTAGTATGATTTCAAATTTTCCACTGGAAACAATACATGTGTTGGCGTACATTGTGGGTTTATTGCCGCCAAAAACATTCATAATAAAGCCATTGGAAATTTTAAATGTCTGGTAGGACTTATCCTTATTGCAATTCTAGCCAAAAGCTTAAGGTTTACACCTCTACTTATAGACGATGGAATTTGTTGTTAAAATGCCTCTGATCCAGGTTAGGGATACAGGCTTCTTTTGCCTCTTGTTAAAATGCCTATGATCCAGGTTAGGGATACAGGCTTCGTGTGCCTCTTGTTAAAATGCCTATGATCCAGGTTAGGGATACAGGCTTCTTGTGCCTCTTGTTAAAATGCCTATGATCCAGGTTAGCGATACAGGTTTCTTGTGCCTCTTGATAAAATGCCTATGATCCAGGTTAGCGATACAGGTTTCTTGTGCCTCTTGATAAAGTACCTATGATCCAGGTTAGAGATACAGGCTTCTTGTGCCTCTTGTTAAAATGCCTATGATCCAGGTTAGCGATACAGGCTTCTTGTGCCTCTTGTTAAAATGCCTATGATCCAGGTTAGTGATACAGACTTCTTGTGCCTCTTGTTAAGATGCCTATGATCCAGGCTAGCGATACATGCTTCTTGTGCCTCTTGTAAAAATGCCTATGATCCAGGTTAGTGATACAGGCTTCTGGTCCCTCTTGTTAAAATGCCTATGATCCAGCTTAGCGATACAGGCTTCTTGTGCCTCTTGTTAAAATGCCTATGATCCAGGTTAGCGATACAGGCTTCTGGTCCCTCTCGTTAAAATAGCTATGATCCAGGTTAGCGATACAGGCTTCTTGTGCCTCTTGTTAAAATGCCTATGATCCAGGCTAGCGATACAGGCTTCTTGTGTCTCTTGTTAAAATGCCAACATGATCCAGGTTAGCGATACAGGCTTCTTGTGCCTCTTGTTAAAATGCATATAAGCCAGGTTAGCGATATAGGCTTCTTGTGCCTCATGTTAGACAAAGTAAATATGTTTCTGCCCACTGCCCCACCCCACCCTACCATTACTAACATTAAAAACTCATTTACATCCCCACCACAACCAATTTCACCCTATTGTTGTTGATCAGGTAGAGGCAGAATTCAAGCCATCACATTGTGAGTAGATGACCAACAGCCCATGAGTCAATTGCAAGACCAGTGTGTGTAGGTGGCCGAGAGTCCATGAGTCAATTGCAGTCACATTGTGTGTAGGTGGCCGACAGCCCATGTGTCAATTGTCGTCACATTGTGTGTAGGTGGCCGACATCCCATGAGTCAATTGCCGTCACATTGTGTGTAGCTGGCCGACAGCCCATAAGTCAGTTGGCGTCACATTGTGTGTAGGTGGCCCACAGCCCATGAGTCAATTGCCGTCACATTGCGTGTAGGTGGCCGACAGCCCATGTCTCAATTGCCATCACATTGTGTGTAGGTGGCCAACAGCCCATGATTCAATTGCTGGACCAGTGTGTGTAGGTGGCCGACAGTTCATGAGTCAATTGCCGTCACAGTGTGTGTAGGTGGCCAACAGCCCATGATTCAATTGCTGGACCAGTGTGTGGAGGTGGCCGACAACCTGTGAGTCAATTGCCAGACCAGTGTGCATAGGTGGCCAACAGCCCATGAGTCAATTGCCAGACCAGTGTGTGTAGGTGGCCAACAGCCCACGAGTCAATTGCCATCACATTGTGTGTAGGTGGCCAACATCCCATGAGTCAATTGCCGGACCAGTGTGTGTAGGTGGCCAACAGCCCATGAGTCAATTGCCGTCACATTGTGTGTAGGTGGCCGACAGTCCATGAGTCAATTGGCGGACAGGTGTGTGTAAGTGGCTGACAGCCCACATGTCAGTTGTTGTCACATTGTGTGTAGGTGGCCGACAGTCCATGAGTCACTTGGCGTCACATTGTGTGTAGGTGGCCGACAGCCTATCAGTCAATTGCCGTCACATTGTGTGTAGGTGGACAACAGCCCATGATTCAATTGCTGGACCAGTGTGTGTAGGTGGCCGACAGCTCATCAGTCAATTGCCGGACCAGTGTGTGTAGGTGGCCGACAACCTATGAGTCAGTTGGCGTCACATTGTGTGTAGGTGGCCCACAGCCCATGAGTCAATTGCCGTCACATTGTGTGTAGGTGGCCGACAGCCCATGAGTCAATTGCCGTCACATTGTGTGTAGGTGGCCGACAGCCCATGTGCCAATTGTCGTCACATTGTGTGTAGGTGGCCGACATCCCATGAGTCAATTGCCGTCACATTGTGTGTAGGTGGCCGACAGCCCATAAGTCAGTTGGTGTCACATTGTATGCAGGTGGCCCACAGCCCATGAGTCAATTGCCGTCACATTGCGTGTAGGTGGCCGACAGCCCATGTGTCAATTGCCATCACATTGTGTGTAGGTGGCCAACAGCCCATGATGCAATTGCTGGACCAGTGTGTGAAGGTGGCCGACAGTTCATGAGTCAATTGCCGTCACATTGTGTGTAGGTGGCCAACAGCCCATTATTCAATTGCTGGACCAGTGTGTGTAGGTGGCCAACAACCCGTGAGTCAATTGCCGTCACATTGTGTGTAGGTGGCCGACAGCCCATGAGTCAATTGCCGGACCAGTGTGTGTAGGTGGCCAACAGCCCATGAGTCAATTGCCATCACATTGTGTGTAGGTGGCCAACCGCCATGAGTCAATTGCCAGACCAGTGTGCGTAGGTGGCCAACAGCCCATGAGTCAATTGCCAGACCAGTGTGTGTAGGTGGCCGACAGTCCATGAGTCACTTGGCGTCACATTGTGTGTAGGTGGCCGACAGCCTATCAGTCAATTGCCGTCACATTGTGTGTAGGTGGACAACAGCCCATGATTCAATTGCTGGACCAGTGTGTGTAGGTGGCCGACAGCCCATCAGTCAATTGCCGGATCAGTGTGTGTAGGTGGCCGACAACCTATGAGTCAATTAGCATCACACTGTTTATGTCTTGTAGTATGATTTCAAATTTTCCACTGGAAACAATACATGTGTTGGCGTACATTGTGGGTTTATTGCCGCCAAAAACATTCATAATAAAGCCATTGGGAATTTTAAATGTCTGGTAGGACTTATCCTTATTGCAATTCTAGCCAAAAGCTTAGGGTTTACACCTCTACTTATAGACGATGGAATTTGTTGTTAAAATGCCTCTGATCCAGGTTAGGGATACAGGCTTCTTTTGCCTCTTGTTAAAATGCCTATGATCCAGGTTAGGGATACAGGCTTCGTGTGCCTCTTGTTAAAATGCCTATGATCCAGGTTAGGGATACAGGCTTCTTGTGCCTCTTGTTAAAATGCCTATGATCCAGGTTAGCGATACAGGCTTCTTGTGCCTCTTGTTAAAATGCCTATGATCCAGGTTAGCGATACAGACTTCTTGTGCCTCTTGTTAAGATGCCTATGATCCAGGCTAGCGATACATGCTTCTTGTGCCTTTTGTAAAAATGCCTATGATCCAGGTTAGTGATACAGGCTTCTGGTCCCTCTTGTTAAAATGCCTATGATCCAGGTTAGCGATACAGGCTTCTTGTGCCTCTTGTTAAAATGCCTATGATCCAGGTTAGCGATACAGGCTTCTGGTCCCTCTCGTTAAAATAGCTATGATCCAGGTTAGCGATACAGGCTTCTTGTGCCTCTTGTTAAAATGCCTATGATCCAGGCTAGCGATACAGGCTTCTTGTGTCTCTTGTTAAAATGCCAACATGATCCAGGTTAGCGATACAGGCTTCTTGTGCCTCTTGGTAAAATGCATATAAGCCAGGTTAGCGATATAGGCTTCTTGTGCCTCATGTTAGACAAAGTAAATATGTTTCTGCCCACTGCCCCACCCCCACCCTACCATTACTAACATTAAAAACTCATTTACATCCCCACCACAACCGATTTCACCCTTTTGTTGTTGATCAGGTAGAGGCGGAATTCAAGCCATCACATTGTGAGTAGATGACCAACAGCCCATGAGTCAATTGCAAGACCAGTGTGTGTAGGTGGCCGACAGCCCATAAGTCAGTTGGTGTCACATTGTGTGTAGGTGGCCAACAGCCCATTATTCAATTGCTGGACCAGTGTGTGTAGGTGGCCAACAACCCGTGAGTCAATTGCCGTCACATTGTGTGTAGGTGGCCGACAGCCCATGAGTCAATTGCCGGACCAGTGTGTGTAGGTGGCCAACAGCCCATGAGTCAATTGCCATCACATTGTGTGTAGGTGGCCAACCGCCATGAGTCAATTGCTGGACCAGTGTGTGTAGGTGGCCGACAGCCCATCAGTCAATTGCCGGACCAGTGTGTGTAGGTGGCCGACAACCTATGAGTCAATTAGCGTCACACTGTTTATGTCTTGCAGTATGATTTCAAATTTTCCACTGGAAACAATACATGTGTTGGCGTACATTGTGGGTTTATTGCCGCCAAAAACATTCATAATAAAGCCATTGGAAATTTTAAATGTCTGGTAGGACTTATCCTTATTGCAATTCTAGCCAAAAGCTTAGGGTTTACACCTCTACTTATAGACGATGGAATTTGTTGTTAAAATGCCTCTGATCCAGGTTAGGGATACAGGCTTCTTTTGCCTCTTGTTAAAATGCCTATGATCCAGGTTAGGGATACAGGCTTCTTGTGCCTCTTGTTAAAATGCCTATGATCCAGGTTAGCGATACAGGTTTCTTGTGCCTCTTGATAAAATGCCTATGATCCAGGTTAGCGATACAGGTTTCTTGTGCCTCTTGATAAAGTACCTATGATCCAGGTTAGAGATACAGGCTTCTTGTGACTCTTGGTAAAATACCTATGATCCAGGTTAGCGATACAGGCTTCTTGTGCCTCTTGTTAAAATGCCTATGATCCAGGTTAGCGATACAGACTTCTTGTGCCTCTTGTTAAGATGCCTATGATCCAGGCTAGCGATACATGCTTCTTGTGCCTCTTGTAAAAATTCCTATGATCCAGGTTAGTGATACAGGCTTCTGGTCCCTCTTGTTAAAATGCCTATGATCCAGGTTAGCGATACAGGCTTCTTGTGCCTCTTGTTAAAATGCCTATGATCCAGGTTAGCGATACAGGCTTCTGGTCCCTCTCGTTAAAATACCTATGATCCAGGTTAGCGATACAGGCTTCTTGTGCCTCTTGTTAAAATGCCTATGATCCAGGCTAGCGATACAGGCTTCTTGTGTCTCTTGTTAAAATGCCAACATGATCCAGGTTAGCGATACAGGCTTCTTGTGCCTCTTGTTAAAATGCATATAAGCCAGGTTAGCGATATAGGCTTCTTGTGCCTCATGTTAGACAAAGTAAATATGTTTCTGCCCACTGCCCCACCCCCACCCTACCATTACTAACATTAAAAACTCATTTACATCCCCACCACAACCGATTTCACCCTTTTGTTGTTGATCAGGTAGAGGCAGAATTCAAGCCATCACATTGTGAGTAGATGACCAACAGCCCATGAGTCAATTGCAAGACCAGTGTGTGTAGGTGGCCGAGAGTCCATGAGTCAATTGCCATCACATTGTGTGTAGGTGGCCGACAGCCCATAAGTCAGTTGGTGTCACATTGTGTGTAGGTGGCCCACAGCCCATGAGTCAATTGCCGTCACATTGCATGTAGGTGGCCGACAGCCCATGTGTCAATTGCCATCACATTGTGTGTAGGTGGCCAACAGCCCATGAGTCAATTGCCGTCACATTGTGTGTAGGTGGCCGACAGCCCATGTGTCTATTGCCATCACATTGTGTGTAGGTGGCCAACAGCCCATGAGTCAATTGCTGGACCAGTGTGTGTAGGTGGCCGACAGTTCATGAGTCAATTGTCGTCACAGTGTGTAGGTGGCCAACAGCCCATGATTCAATTGCTGGACCAGTGTGTGGAGGTGGCCGACAACCCGTGAGTCAATTGCCGTCACATTGTGTGTAGGTGGCCGACAGCCCATGAGTCAATTGCCGGACCAGTGTGTGTAGGTGGCCAACAGCCCATGAGTCAATTGCCATCACATTGTGTGTAGGTGGCCAACAGCCATGAGTCAATTGCCAGACCAATGTGCGTAGGTGGCCAACAGCCCATGAGTCAATTGCCAGACCAGTGTGTGTAGGTGGCCAACAGCCCATGAGTCAATTGCCTCACATTGTGTGTAGGTGGCCAACATCCCATGAGTCAATAGCCGGACCAGTGTGTGTAGGTGGCCAACAGCCCATGAGTCAATTGCCGTCACATTGTGTGCAGGTGGCCGACGGTCCATGAGTCAATTGGCGGACAGGTGTGTGTAAGTGGCTGACAGCCCACATGTCAGTTGTTGTCACATTGTGTGTAGGTGGCCGACAGTCCATGAGTCACTTGGCGTCACATTGTGTGTAGGTGGAAGACAGCCTATCAGTCAATTGCCGTTACATTGTGTGTAGGTGGACAGCAGCCCATGATTCAATTGCTGGACCAGTGTGCGTAGGTGGCCGACAGCTCATCAGTCAATTGCCGGACCAGTGTGTGTAGGTGGCCCACAAGCTATGAGTCAGTTGGCGTCACATTGTGTGTAGGTGGCCCACAGCCCATGAGACAATTGCCGTCACATTGTGTGTAGGTGGCCGACAGCCCATGTGTCAATTGTCGTCACATTGTGTGTAGGTGGCCGACATCCCATGAGTCAATTGCCGTCACATTGTGTGTAGGTGGCCGACAGCCCATAAGTCAGTTGGTGTCACATTGTGTGTAGGTGGCCCACAGCCCATGAGTCAATTGCCGTCACATTGCATGTAGGTGGCCGACAGCTCATGTGTCAATTGCCATCACATTGTGTGTAGGTGGCCAACAGCCCATGATTCAATTGCTGGACCAGTGTGTGTAGGTGGCCGACAGTTCATGAGTCAATTGCCGTCACATTGTGTGTAGGTGGCCAACAGCCCATTATTCAATTGCTGGACCAGTGTGTGTAGGTGGCCAACAACCCATGTGTCAATTGCCATCACATTGTGTGTAGGTGGCCAACAGCCCGTGATTCAATTGCTGGACCAGTGTGTGAAAGTGGCCGACAGTTCAAGAGTCAATTGCCGTCACATTGTGTGTAGGTGGCCGACAGCCCATGAGTCAATTGCCGGACCAGTGTGTGTAGGTGGCCAACAGCCCATGAGTCAATTGCCATCACATTGTGTGTAGGTGGCCAACCGCCATGAGTCAATTGCTGGACCAGTGTGTGTAGGTGGCCGACAGCCCATCAGTCAATTGCCGGACCAGTGTGTGTAGGTGGCCGACAACCTATGAGTCAATTAGCGTCACATTATTTATGTCTTGTAGTATGATTTCAAATTTTCCACCGGAAACAATACATGTGTTGGCGTACATTGTGGGTTTATTGCTGCCAAAAACATTCATAATAAAGCCATTGGAAATTTTAAATGTCTGGTAGGACTTATCCTTCGTGCAATTCTAGCCAAAAGCTTAGGGTTTACACCTCTACTTATAGACGATGGAATTTGTTGTTAAAATGCCTCTGATCCAGGTTAGGGATACAGGCTTCTTTTGCCTCGTGTTAAAATGCCTATGATCCAGGTTAGGGAGACAGGCTTCTTGTGCCTCTTGTTAAAATGCCTATGATCCAGGTTAGGGATACAGGCTTCTTGTGCCTCTTGTTAAAATGCCTATGATCCTTAGCGATACAGGTTTCTTGTGCCTCATGATAAAATGCCTATGATCCAGGTTAGCGATACAGGTTTCTTGTGCCTCTTGATAACGTACCTATGATCCAGGTTAGAGATACAGGCTTCTTGTGCCTCTTGTTAAAATGCCTATGATCCAGGTTAGCGATACAGGCTTCTTGTGCCTCTTGTTAAAATGCCTATGATCCAGGCTAGCGATACAGGCTTCTTGTGTCTCTTGTTAAAATGCCAACATGATCCAGGTTAGCGATACAGGCTTCTTGTGCCTCTTGTTGAAATGCATATAAGCCAGGTTAGCGATATAGGCTTCTTGTGCCTCATGTTAGACAAAGTAAATATGTTTCTGCCCACTGCCCCACCCCACCCTACCATTACTAACATTAAAAACTCATTTACATCCCCACCACAACCGATTTCACCCTTTTGTTGTTGATCAGGTAGAGGCAGAATTCAAGCCATCACATTGTGAGTAGATGACCAACAGCCCATGAGTCAATTGCAAGACCAGTGTGTGTAGGTGGCCGAGAGTCCATGAGTCAATTGCCGTCACATTGTGTGTAGGTGGCCGACAGCCCATGTGTCAATTGTCGTCACATTGTGTGTAGGTGGCCGACATCCCATGAGTCAATTGCCGTCACATTGTGTGTAGGTGGCCGACAGCCCATAATTCAGTTGGCGTCACATTGTGTGTAGATGGCCCACAGCCCATGAGTCAATTGCCGTTACATTGCGTGTAGGTGGCCGACAGCCCATGTGTCTATTGCCATCACATTGTGTGTAGGTGGCCAACAGCCCATGATTCAATTGCTGGACCAGTGTGTGTAGGTGGCCGACAGTTCATGAGTCAATTGCCGTCACAGTGTGTAGGTGGCCAACTGCCCATGATTCAATTGCTGGACCAGTGTGTGGAAGTGGCCGACAACCTGTGAGTCAATTGCCATCACATTGTGTGTAGGTGGCCGACAGCCCATGAGTCAATTGCCGGACCAGTGTGTGTAGGTGGCCCACAGCCCATGAGTCAATTGCCGTCACATTGCATGTAGGTGGCCGACAGCCCATGTGTCAATTGCCATCACATTGTGTGTAGGTGGCCAACAGCCCATGAGTCAATTGCCATCACATTGTGTGTAGGTGGCCAACAGCCATGAGTCAATTGCCAGACCAGTGTGTGTAGGTGGCCAACTGCCCATGAGTCAATTGCCAGACCAGTGTGTGTAGGTGGCCAACAGCCCATGAGTCAATTGCTGGACCAGTGTGTGTAGGTGGCCGACAGTTCATGAGTCAATTGCCGTCACAGTGTGTAGGTGGCCAACAGCCCATGATTCAATTGCTGGACCAGTGTGTGGAGGTGGCCGACAACCCGTGAGTCAATTGCCGTCACATTGTGTGTAGGTGGCCGACAGCCCATGAGTCAATTGCCGGACCAGTGTGTGTAGGTGGCCAACAGCCCATGAGTCAATTGCCATCACATTGTGTGTAGGTGGCCAACATCCCATGAGTCAATTGTCGGACCAGTGTGTGTAGGTGGCCAACAGCCTATGAGTCAATTGCGGTCACATTGTGTGCAGGTGGCCGACAGCCTATGAGTCAATTGGCGGACAGGTGTGTGTAAGTGGCTGACAGCCCACATGTCAGTTGGCGTCACATTGTGTGTAGGTGGCCGACAGCCTATCAGTCAATTGCCGTCACATTGTGTGTAGGTGGACAGCAGCCCATGATTCAATTGCTGGACCTGTGTGTGTAGGTGGCCGACAGCTCATCAGTCAATTGCCGTCACATTGTGTGTAGGTGGCCCACAGCCCATGAGTCAATTGCCGTCACATTGTGTGTAGGTGGCCGACAGCCCATGAGTCAATTGTCATCACATTGTGTGTAGGTGGCCGACAGCCCATGTGTCAATTGTCGTCACATTGTGTGTAGGTGGCCAAATCCCATGAGTCAATTGCCGTCACATTGTGTGTAGGTGGCCGACAGCCCATAAGTCAGTTGGTGTCACATTGTGTGTAGGTGGCCCACAGCCCATGAGTCAATTGCCGTCACATTGCATGTAGGTGGCCGACAGCCCATGTGTCAATTGCCATCACATTGTGTGTAGGTGGCCAACAGCCCATGAGTCAATTGCTGGACCAGTGTGTGAAAGTGGCCGACAGTTCATGAGTCAATTGCCGTCACATTGTGTGTAGGTGGCCAACAGCCCATTATTCAATTGCTGGACCAGTGTGTGTAGGTGGCCAACAACCCGTGAGTCAATTGCCGTCACATTGTGTGTAGGTGGACGACAGCCCATGAGTCAATTGCCGGACCAGTGTGTGTAGGTGGCCAACAGCCCATGAGTCAATTGCCATCACATTGTGTGTAGGTGGCCAACCGCCATGAGTCAATTGCCAGACCAGTGTGCGTAGGTGGCCAACAGCCCATGAGTCAATTGCCAGACCAGTGTGTGTAGGTGGCCGACAGTCCATGAGTCACTTGGCATCACATTGTGTGTAGGTGGCCGACAGCCTATCAGTCAATTGCCGTCACATTGTGTGTAGGTGGACAACAGCCCATGATTCAATTGCTGGACCAGTGTGTGTAGGTGGCCGACAGCCCATCAGTCAATTGCCGGACCAGTGTTTGTAGGTGGCCGACAACCTATGAGTCAATTAGCGTCACACTGTTTATGTCTTGTAGTATGATTTCAAATTTTCCACTGGAAACAATACATGTGTTGGCGTACATTGTGGGTTTATTGCCGCCAAAAACATTCATAATAAAGCCATTGGAAATTTTAAATGTCTGGTAGGACTTATCCTTATTGCAATTCTAGCCAAAAGCTTAGGGTTTACACCTCTACTTATAGACGATGGAATTTGTTGTTAAAATGCCTCTGATCCAGGTTAGGGATACAGGCTTCTTTTGCCTCTTGTTAAAATGCCTATGATCCAGGTTAGGGATACAGGCTTCGTGTGCCTCTTGTTAAAATGCCTATGATCCAGGTTAGGGATACAGGCTTCTTGTGCCTCTTGGTAAAATGCCTATGATCCAGGTTAGCGATACAGGTATCTTGTGCCTCTTGATAAAATGCCTATGATCCAGGTTAGCGATACAGGTTTCTTGTGCCTCTTGATAAAGTACCTATGATCCAGGTTAGAGATACAGGCTTCTTGTGCCTCTTGTTAAAATGCCTATGATCCAGGTTAGCGATACAGACTTCTTGTGCCTCATGTTAAAATGCCTATGATCCAGGTTAGCGATACAGACTTCATGTGCCTCTTGTTAAGATGCCTATGATCCAGGCTAGCGATACATGCTTCTTGTGCCTCTTGTAAAAATGCCTATGATCCAGGTTAGTGATACAGGCTTCTGGTCCCTCTTGTTAAAATGCCTATGATCCAGGTTAGCGATACAAGCTTCTTGTGCCTCTTGTTAAAATGCCTATGATCCAGGTTAGCGATACAGGCTTCAGGTCCCTCTCGTTAAAATAGCTATGATCCAGGTTAGCGATACAGGCTTCTTGTGCCTCTTGTTAAAATGCCTATGATCCAGGCTAGCGATACAGGCTTCTTGTGTCTCTTGTTAAAATGCCAACATGATCCAGGTTAGCGATACAGGCTTCTTGTGCCTCTTGTTAAAATGCATATAAGCCAGGTTAGCGATATAGGCTTCTTGTGCCTCATGTTAGACAAAGTAAATATGTTTCTGCCCACTGCCCCACCCCCACCCTACCATTACTAACATTAAAAACTCATTTACATCCCCACCACAACCGATTTCACCCTTTTGTTGTTGATCAGGTAGAGGCAGAATTCAAGCCATCACATTGTGAGTAGATGACCAACAGCCCATGAGTCAATTGCAAGACCAGTGTGTGTAGGTGGCCGAGAGTCCATGAGTCAATTGCCGTCACATTCTGTGTAGGTGGCCGACAGCCCATAAGTCAGTTGGTGTCACATTGTGTGTAGGTGGCCCACAGCCCATGAGTCAATTGCCGTCACATTGCATGTAGGTGGCCGACAGCCCATGTGTCAATTGCCATCACATTGTGTGTAGGTGGCCAACAGCCCATGATTCAATTGCTGGACCAGTGTGTGTAGGTGGCCGACAGTTCATGAGTCAATTGCCGTCACATTGTGTGTAGGTGGCCAACAGCCCATTATTCAATTGCTGGACCAGTGTGTGGAGGTGGTCGACAACCCGTGAGTCAATTGCCGTCACATTGTGTGTAGGTGGCCGACAGCCCATGAGTCAATTGCCGGACCAGTGTGTGTAGGTGGCCAACAGCCCATGAGTCAATTGCCATCACATTGTGTGTAGGTGGCCAACAGCCATGAGTCAATTGCCAGACCAGTGTGCGTAGGTGGCCAACAGCCCATGAGTCAATTGGCGTCACATTGCATGTAGGTGGCCGACAGCCCATGTGTCAATTGCCATCACATTGTGTGTAGGTGGCCAACAGCCCATGATTCAATTGCTGGACCAGTGTGTGTAGGTGGCCGACAGTTCATGAGTCAATTGCCGTCACATTGTGTGTAGGTGGCCAACAGCCCATTATTCAATTGCTGGACCAGTGTGTGGAGGTGGCCGACAACCCGTGAGTCAATTGCCGTCACATTGTGTGTAGGTGGCCGACAGCCCATGAGTCAATTGCCGGACCAGTGTGTGTAGGTGGCCAACAGCCCATGAGTCAATTGCCATCACATTGTGTGTAGGTGGCCAACAGCCATGAGTCAATTGCCAGACCAGTGTGCGTAGGTGGCCAACAGCCCATGAGTCAATTGCCAGACCAGTGTGTGTAGGTGGCCAACAGCCCATGAGTCAATTGCCTCACATTGTGTGTAGGTGGCCAACATCCCATGAGTCAATTGCCGGACCAGTGTGTGTAGGTGGCCAACAGCCCATGAGTCAATTGCCGTCACATTGTGTGCAGGTGGCCGACAGTCCTTGAGTCAATTGGCGGACAGGTGTGTGTAAGTGGCTGACAGCCCACATGTCAGTTGTTGTCACATTGTGTGTAGGTGGCCGACAGTCCATGAGTCAGTTGGCGTCACATTGTGTGTAGGTGGCCGACAGCCTATCAGTCAATTGCCGTCACATTGTGTGTAGGTGGACAGCAGCCCATGATTCAATTGCTGGACCAGTGTGTGTAAGTGGCCGACAGCTCATCAGTCAATTGCCGGACCAGTGTGTGTAGGTGGCCGACAAGCTATGAGTCAGTTGGCGTCACATTGTGTGTAGGTGGCCCACAGCCCATGAGACAATTGCCGTCACATTGTGTGTAGGTGGCCGACAGCCCATGTGTTAATTGTCGTCACATTGTGTGTAGGTGGCGGACATCCCATGAGTCAATTGCCGTCACATTGTGTGTAGGTGGCCGACAGCCCATAAGTCAGTTGGTGTCACATTGTGTGTAGGTGGCCCACAGCCCATGAGTCAATTGCCGTCACATTGCATGTAGGTGGCCGACAGCTCATGTGTCAATTGCCATCACATTGTGTGTAGGTGGCCAACAGCCCATGATTCAATTGCTGGACCAGTGTGTGTAGGTGGCCGACAGTTCATGAGTCAATTGCCGTCACATTGTGTGTAGGTGGCCAACAGCCCATTATTCAATTGCTGGACCAGTGTGTGTAGGTGGCCAACAACCCGTGAGTCAATTGCCGTCACATTGTGTGTAGGTGGCCGACAGCCCATGAGTCAATTGCCGGACCAGTGTGTGTAGGTGGCCAACAGCCCATGAGTCAATTGCCATCACATTGTGTGTAGGTGGCCAACAGCCCATGATTCAATTGCTGGACCAGTGTGTGTAGGTGGCCGACAGTTCATGAGTCAATTGCCGTCACATTGTGTGTAGGTGGCCAACAGCCCATTATTCAATTGCTGGACCAGTGTGTGTAGGTGGCCAACAACCCGTGAGTCAATTGCCGTCACATTGTGTGTAGGTGGCCGACAGCCCATGAGTCAATTGCTGGACCAGTGTGTGTAGGTGGCCGACAGCCCATCAGTCAATTGCCGGACCAGTGTGTGTAGGTGGCCGACAACCTATGAGTCAATTAGCGTCACATTATTTATGTCTTGTAGTATGATTTCAAATTTTCCACCGGAAACAATACATGTGTTGGCGTACATTGTGGGTTTATTGCTGCCAAAAACATTCATAATAAAGCCATTGGAAATTTTAAATGTCTGGTAGGACTTATCCTTCGTGCAATTCTAGCCAAAAGCTTAGGGTTTACACCTCTACGTATAGACGATGGAATTTGTTGTTAAAATGCCTCTGATCCAGGTTAGGGATACAGGCTTCTTTTGCCTCTTGTTAAAATGCCTATGATCCAGGTTAGGGATACAGGCTTCTTGTGCCTCTTGTTAAAATGCCTATGATCCAGGTTAGGGATACAGGCTTCTTGTGCCGCTTGTTAAAATGCCTATGATCCAGGTTAGCGATACAGGTTTCTTGTGCCTCTTGATAAAGTACCTATGATCCAGGTTAGAGATAAAGGCTTCTTGTGCCTCTTGTTAAAATGCCTATGATCCAGGTTAGCGATACAGGCTTCTTGTGCCTCTTGTTAAAATGCCTATGATCCAGGTTAGCGATACAGACTTCTTGTGCCTCTTGTTAAGATGCCTATGATCCAGGCTAGCGATACATGCTTCTTGTGCCTCGTGTAAAAATGCCTATGATCCAGGTTAGTGATACAGGCTTCTGGTCCCTCTTGTTAAAATGCCTATGATCCAGGTTAGCGATACAGGCTTCTTGTGCCTCTTGTTAAAATGCCTATGATCCAGGTTACCGATACAGGCTTCTGGTCCCTCTCGTTAAAATACCTATGATCCAGGTTAGCGATACAGGCTTCTTGTGCCTCTTGTTAAAATGCCTATGATCCAGGCTAGCGATACAGGCTTCTTGTGTCTCTTGTTAAAATGCCAACATGATCCAGGTTAGCGATACAGGCTTCTTGTGCCTCTTGTTAAAATGCATATAAGCCAGGTTAGCGATATAGGCTTCTTGTGCCTCATGTTAGACAAAGTAAATATGTTTCTGCCCACTGCCCCACCCCCACCCTACCATTACTAACATTAAAAACTCATTTACATCCCCACCACAACCGATTTCACCCTTTTGTTGTTGATCAGGTAGAGGCAGAATTCAAGCCATCACATTGTGAGTAGATGACCAACAGCCCATGAGTCAATTGCAAGACCAGTGTGTGTAGGTGGCCGAGAGTCCATGAGTCAATTGCCGTCACATTGTGTGTAGGTGGCCGACAGCCCATGTGTCAATTGTCGTCACATTGTGTGTAGGTGGCCGACATCCCATGAGTCAATTGCCGTCACATTGTGTGTAGGTGGCCGACAGCCCATAAGTCAGTTGGCGTCACATTGTGTGTAGGTGGCCCACAGCCCATGAGTCAATTGCCGTCACATTGCGTGTAGGTGGCGGACAGCCCATGAGTCAATTGCCATCACATTGTGTGTAGGTGGCCAACCGCCATGAGTCAATTGCTGGACCAGTGTGTGTAGGTGGCCGACAGCCCATCAGTCAATTGCCGGACCAGTGTGTGTAGGTGGCCGACAACCTATGAGTCAATTAGCGTCACATTATTTATGTCTTGTAGTATGATTTCAAATTTTCCACCGGAAACAATACATGTGTTGGCGTACATTGTGGGTTTATTGCTGCCAAAAACATTCATAATAAAGCCATTGGAAATTTTAAATGTCTGGTAGGACTTATCCTTATTGCAATTCTAGCCAAAAGCTTAGGGTTTACACCTCTACTGATAGACGATGGAATTTGTTGTTAAAATGCCTCTGATGCAGGTTAGGGATACAGGCTTCTTTTGCCTCTTGTTAAAATGCCTATGATTCAGGTTAGGGATACAGGCTTCGTGTGCCTCTTGTTAAAATGCCTATGATCCAGGTTAGGGATACAGGCTTCTTGTGCCTCTTGTTAAAATGCCTATGATCCAGGTTAGCGATACAGGTTTCTTGTGCCTCTTGATAAAATGCCTATGATCCAGGTTAGCGATACAGGTTTCTTGTGCCTCTTGATAAAGTACCTATGATCCAGGTTAGAGATACAGGCTTCTTGTGCCTCTTGTTAAAATGCCTATGATCCAGGTTAGCGATACAGGCTTCTTGTGCCTCTTGTTAAAATGCCTATGATCCAGGTTAGCGATACAGACTTCTTGTGCCTCTTGTTAAGATGCCTATGATCCAGGCTAGCGATACATGCTTCTTGTGCCTCTTGTAAAAATGCCTATGATCCAGGTTAGTGATACAGGCTTCTGGTCCCTCTTGTTAAAATGCCTATGATCCAGGTTAGCGATACAAGCTTCTTGTGCCTCTTGTTAAAATGCCTATGATCCAGGTTAGCGATACAGGCTTCAGGTCCCTCTCGTTAAAATAGCTATGATCCAGGTTAGCGATACAGGCTTCTTGTGCCTCTTGTTAAAATGCCTATGATCCAGGCTAGCGATACAGGCTTCTTGTGTCTCTTGTTAAAATGCCAACATGATCCAGGTTAGCGATACAGGCTTCTTGTGCCTCTTGTTAAAATGCATATAAGCCAGGTTAGCGATATAGGCTTCTTGTGCCTCATGTTAGACAAAGTAAATATGTTTCTGCCCACTGCCCCACCCCCACCCTACCATTACTAACATTAAAAACTCATTTACATCCCCACCACAACCGATTTCACCCTTTTGTTGTTGATCAGGTAGAGGCAGAATTCAAGCCATCACATTGTGAGTAGATGACCAACAGCCCATGAGTCAATTGCAAGACCAGTGTGTGTAGGTGGCCGAGAGTCCATGAGTCAATTGCCGTCACATTGTGTGTAGGTGGCCGACAGCCCATAAGTCAGTTGGTGTCACATTGTGTGTAGGTGGCCCACAGCCCATGAGTCAATTGCCGTCACATTGCATTAGGTGGCCGACAGCCCATGTGTCAATTGCCATCACATTGTGTGTAGGTGGCCAACAGCCCATGATTCAATTGCTGGACCAGTGTGTGTAGGTGGCCGACAGTTCATGAGTCAATTGCCGTCACATTGTGTGTAGGTGGCCAACAGCCCATTATTCAATTGCTGGACCAGTGTGTGGAGGTGGCCGACAACCCGTGAGTCAATTGCCGTCACATTGTGTGTAGGTGGCCGACAGCCCATGAGTCAATTGCCGGACCAGTGTGTGTAGGTGGCCAACAGCCCATGAGTCAATTGCCATCACATTGTGTGTAGGTGGCCAACAGCCATGAGTCAATTGCCAGACCAGTGTGCGTAGGTGGCCAACAGCCCATGAGTCAATTGCCGTCACATTGCATGTAGGTGGCCGACAGCCCATGTGTCAATTGCCAACACATTGTGTGTAGGTGGCCAACAGCCCATGATTCAATTGCTGGACCAGTGTGTGTAGGTGGCCGACAGTTCATGAGTCAATTGCCGTCACATTGTGTGTAGGTGGCCAACAGCCCATTATTCAATTGCTGGACCAGTGTGTTGAGGTGGCCGACAACCCGTGAGTCAATTGCCGTCACATTGTGTGTAGGTGGCCGACAGCCCATGAGTCAATTGCCGGACCAGTGTGTGTAGGTGGCCAACAGCCCATGAGTCAATTGCCATCACATTGTGTGTAGGTGGCCAACAGCCATGAGTCAATTGGCAGACCAGTGTGCGTAGGTGGCCAACAGCCCATGAGTCAATTGCCAGACCAGTGTGTGTAGGTGGCCAACCGCCATGAGTCAATTGCTGGACCAGTGTGTGTAGGTGGCCGACAGCCCATCAGTCAATTGCCGGACCAGTGTGTGTAGGTGGCCGACAACCTATGAGTCAATTAGCGTCACATTATTTATGTCTTGTAGTATGATTTCAAATTTTCCACCGGAAACAATACATGTGTTGGCGTACATTGTGGGTTTATTGCTGCCAAAACATTCATAATAAAGCCATTGGAAAATTTAAATGTCTGGTAGGACTTATCCTTCGTGCAATTCTAGCCAAAAGCTTAGGGTTTACACCTCTACTTATAGACGATGGAATTTGTTGTTAAAATGCCTCTGATCTAGGTTAGGGATACAGGCTTCTTTTGCCTCTTGTTAAAATGCCTATGATCCAGGTTAGGGATACAGGCTTCTTGTGCCTCTTGTTAAAATGCCTATGATCCAGGTTAGGGATACAGGCTTCTTGTGCCTCTTGTTAAAATGCCTATGATCCCGGTTAGCGATACAGGTTTCTTGTGCCTCTTGATAAAATGCCTATGATCCAGGTTAGCGATACAGGTTTCTAGTGCCTCTTGATAACGTACCTATGATCCAGGTTAGAGATACAGGCTTCTTGTGCCTCTTGTTAAAATGCCTATGCTCCAGGTTAGCGATACAGGCTTCTTGTGCCTCTTGTTAAAATGCCTATGATCCAGGTTAGAGATACAGGCTTCTTGTGCCTCTTGTTAAAATGCCTATGATCCAGGTTAGCGATACAGGCTTCTTGTGCCTCTTGTTAAAATGCCTATGATCCAGGTTAGCGATACAGACTTCTTGTGCCTCTTGTTAAGATGCCTATGATCCAGGCTAGCGATACATGCTTCTTGTGCCTCTTGTAAAAATGCCTATGATCCAGGTTAGTGATACAGGCTTCTGGTCCCTCTTGTTAAAATGCCTATGATCCAGGTTAGCGATACAGGCTTCTTGTGCCTCTTGTTAAAATGCCTATGATCCAGGTTAGCGATACAGGCTTCTGGTCCCTCTCGTTAAAATAGCTATGATCCAGGTTAGCGATACAGGCTTCTTGTGCCTCTTGTTAAAATGCCTATGATCCAGGTTAGCGATACAGGCTTCTTGTGCCTCTTGTTAAAATGCATATAAGCCAGGTTAGCGATATAGGCTTCTTGTGCCTCATGTTAGACAAAGTAAATATGTTTCTGCCCACTGCCCCACCCCCACCCTACCATTACTAACATTAAAAACTCATTTACATCCCCACCACAACCGATTTCACCCTTTTGTTGTTGATCAGGTAGAGGCAGAATTCAAGCCATCACATTGTGAGTAGATGACCAACAGCCCATGAGTCAATTGCAAGACCAGTGTGTGTAGGTGGCCGAGAGTCCATGAGTCAATTGCCATCACATTGTGTGTAGGTGGCCAACAGCCCATGATTCAATTGCTGGACCAGTGTATGTAGGTGGCCGACAGTTCATGAGTCAATTGCCATCACATTGTGTGTAGGTGGCCAACAGCCCATTATTCAATTGCTGGACCAGTGTATGTAGGTGGCCGACAGTTCATGAGTCAATTGCCGTCACATTGTGTGTAGGTGGCCAACAGCCCATTATTCAATTGCTGGACCAGTGTGTGTAGGTGGCCAACAACCCGTGAGTCAATTGCCGTCACATTGTGTGTAGGTGGCCGACAGCCCATGAGTCAATTGCCGGACCAGTGTGTGTAGGTGGCCAACAGCCCATGAGTCAATTGCCATCACATTGTGTGTAGGTGGCCAACTGCCATGAGTCAATTGCTGGACCAGTGTGTGTAGGTGGCCAACAGCCCATGAGTCAATTGCCGTCACATTGTGTGCAGGTGGCCGACAGTCCATGAGTCAATTGGCGGACAGGTGTGTGTAAGTGGCTGACAGCCCACATGTCAGTTGTTGTCACATTGTGTGTAGGTGGCCGACAGTCCATGAGTCACTTGGCGTCACATTGTGTGTAGGTGGCCGACAGCCTATCAGTCAATTGCCGTCACATTGTGTGTAGGTGGACAGCAGCCCATGATTCAATTGCTGGACCAGTGTGTGTAGGTGGCCGACAGCTCATCAGTCAATTGCCGGACCAGGGTGTGTAGGTGGCCGACAAGCTATGAGTCAGTTGGCGTCAGATTGTGTGTAGGTGGCCCACAGCCCATGAGTCAATTGCCGTCACATTGTGTGTAGGTGGCCGACAGCCCATGAGTCAATTGCCGTCACATTGTGTGTAGCTGGCCGACAGCCCATGTGTCAATTGTCGTCACATTGTGTGTAGGTGGCCGACATCCCATGAGTCAATTGCCGTCACATTGTGTGTAGGTGGCCGACAGCCCATAAGTCAGTTGGTGTCACATTGTGTGTAGGTGGCCCACAGCCCATGAGTCAATTGCCGTCACATTGCGTGTAGGTGGCCGACAGCCCATGTGTCAGTTGCCATCACATTGTGTGTAGGTGGCCAACAGCCCATTATTCAATTGCTGGACCAGAGTGTGTAGGTGGCCAACAACCCGTGAGTCAATTGCCGTCACATTATGTGTAGGTGGCCGACAGCCCATGAGTCAATTGCCGGACCAGTGTGTGTAGGTGCCCAACTGCCCATGAGTCAATTGCCATCACATTGTGTGTAGGTGGCCAACCGCCATGAGTCAATTGCTGGACCAGTGTGTGTAGGTGGCCGACAGCCCATCAGTCAATTGCCGGACCAGTGTGTGTAGGTGGCCGACAAGCTATGAGTCAGTTGGCGTCACATTGTGTGTAGGTGGCCCACAGCCCAGGAGTCAATTGCCGTCACATTGTGTGTATGTGGCCGACAGCCCATGAGTCAATTGCCGTCACATTGTGTGTAGGTGGCCGACAGCCCATGTGTCAATTGTCGTCACATTGTGTGTAGGTGGCCGACATCCCATGAGTCAATTGCCGTCACATTGTGTGTAGGTGGCCGACAGCCCATAAGTCAGTTGGTGTCACATTGTGTGTAGGTGGCCCACAGCCCATGAGTCAATTGCCGTCACATTGCGTGTAGGTGGCCGACAGCCCATGTGTCAGTTGCCATCACATTGTGTGTAGGTGGCCAACAGCCCATGATTCAATTGCTGGACCAGTGTGTGTAGGTGGCCGACAGTTCATGAGTCAATTGCCGTCACATTGTGTGTAGGTGGCCAACAGCCCATTATTCAATTGCTGGACCAGTGTGTGTAGGTGGCCAACAACACGTGAGTCAATTGCCGTCACATTGTGTGTAGGTGGCCGACAGCCCATGAGTTAATTGCCGGACCAGTGTGTGTAGGTGGCCAACAGCCCAGGAGTCAATTGCCATCACATTGTGTGTAGGTGGCCAACCGCCATGAGTCAATTGCTGGACCAGTGTGTGTAGGTGGCCGACAGCCCATCAGTCAATTGCCGGACCAGTGTGTGTAGGTGGCCGACAACCTATGAGTCAATTAGCGTCACATTGTTTATGTCTTGTAGTATGATTTCAAATTTTCCACCGGAAACAATACATGTGTTGGCGTACATTGTGGGTTTATTGCCGCCAAAGACATTCATAATAAAGCCATTGGAAATTTTAAATGTCTGGTAGGACTTATCCTTATTGCAATTCTAGCCAAAAGCTGAGGGTTTACACCTCTACTTATAGACGATGGAATTTGTTGTTAAAATGCCTCTGATCCAGGTTAGGGATACAGGCTTCTTTTGCCTCTTGTTAAAATGCCTATGATCCAGGTTAGGGATACAGGCTTCTTGTGCCTCTTGTTAAAATGCCTATGATCCAGGTTAGGGATACAGGCTTCTTGTGCCTCTTGTTAAAATGCCTATGATCCAGGTTAGCGATACAGGTTTCTTGTGCCTCTTGATAAAATGCCTATGATCCAGGTTAGCGATACAGGCTTCTGGTCCCTCTTGTTAAAATGTCTATGATCCAGGCTAGGGATACAGGCTTCTTGTGCCTCTTGTTAAAATGCCTATGATACAGGTTAGCGATACAGGCTTCTTGTTAAAATGCCTATGATCCAGGTTAGCAATACAGGCTTCTTGTGCCTCTTGTCAAAATGCCTTTGATCCAGGTTAGCGATACAGGCTTCTGGTCCCTCTTGTTAAAGTGCCTATGATCCAGGGTAGTGTAGTATCGTGCACAAATACATTCCCCATGAAACTAATTACACCTATCCTGGACCTGTGGTAGCATGAGATGCCCCACCTAATTACCAGGCACTGTATCAGCATCTCC
The DNA here is from genome assembly GCA_034401795.1 of Chaetoderma sp. LZ-2023a. Classification (NCBI taxonomy): domain Eukaryota; kingdom Metazoa; phylum Mollusca; class Caudofoveata; order Chaetodermatida; family Chaetodermatidae; genus Chaetoderma; species Chaetoderma sp. LZ-2023a. The sequence goes on from CM067375.1 coordinate 96,938,910, forward strand.
CAGGGACCTCAGTTAGATGGTGACTGTCGTACCGTACATACCTACTGGCCTCTGCTCTACTCAATTGTACTATTAAGCATATGTTACAGTCGTACCTTTATATTATATACCGGTATCAATAGTCATAATTCAGTGTAGTAGTTGATCTATTAAAGTATCAGTATTAAGTTAGATCTAGTTGTGTCTACCTCGTTGAAGTTACATACCGTTACTTCTAATTAAGTACTAGCCAAGTACTGGCTAGAACACTACATATTAATGGCGACGTAGGACTAAATTCCAGATTGCTAATTTCGGTGCTAAAATTAGATTTGCTAGATGCGCATACAGAGGTCAGTCTAATGAGAATTACTACTGCTGCTGCTGCCGCAAAGACGTATTGTTCCCTGTTCGTACTACTACCGCTGCTGTTGCTGCGTCTCGACAGTGCGATGGCTGATTCGGCTACTGCTACACCAACTGGTGACCGCCGCTTCGCTAGCCTGCGCTCCTCCTCCAGCTTTTCTAGCATGGCCAGGTAATCCGTTATACGCATGGCGTCAATGGAAATTGCTGTATGATAATTTCGTGTTGGCATCAGGTTCAGACTCTTTTACTGCTAAGCGGAGAAAGGCATTGCTTCTCCATTCAATTGGAGCTGAAGGACAACGGATTTTCTAAACGTTAAACACATCAGATGACACGTATGAGGCTACGGTTACTGCCCTTGAAAACTACTTTGTTCCTACGGTTAATGTAGTTGCTGAAAGATATCGGTTTCGCCAAAGATCACAGCAACAATATGAAACTACGGATCAGTATGTAGCGTCCCTTAGAGAACTTGTCGCAACGTGTGAATTCGGTACACTCATGGATGAAATGATACCAGACCAGATTATAGAGAAAACATTAATACCGCGAATTCGTGAACGCTTATTGCTCGAATCAGGTTTACCCCTTACAAAAACGTTGGATTTAGCTCGTCAAATTGAAACAGCTATGCGGGAATCTAAATCAATTACGGGACACAATACAACACAACAAAATACGAAATACGTTAATGCCGAAGTTGCGAACGTTAATGCAAAACTCAAGGACAGAAAACACACCAGTTCCACAACAACTAACTCAAAATACAGACAAAACACGGTTACTGACGGTAGTAGTAAAAAGGTTTGCTACAGATGCGGATCTAATAAACATTTAGCTATTAATGTCAGCTAAAATGTGCAGATGTAGCTCTACTAAGAAAGTACAACTGGTGTCCAGTAGTACAATGGATAAGAAGGTTGACATTTGCAGTGTAGACTTTAAAAAAAGGAATTTAAAGGAACACTTGTACTGTTCAGTTTCAATTGCTGGATTGAACGTTTCAATGTTGGTCGATACTGGAAGCATGGTGTCTATTTTACCTGCAGACATTTACGATGAACTAGGATTACATGCACAAAGTACTTTACAGCCGGCTTCATTAAAACTTGTTACGTATGCCAATGAACCTTTAAAGGTATTAGGTTGCACAACACTACCCGTGTCAAGGAACAATAAAACTGTTTCCACTACGTTCTACATAGTACAAACGGGACTTGCCTTATTAGGCTTGGACTTAATGAAAGCTTTACAATTGGACATTCAGTCGGGAATGCTAGTTAATACTACACAATATGAGAGTGCAAACAATGACAGGTCGGGAAAAGAAAACTCGCCAGCTGATGGGCTATCGAGATTACCGGTACCGTATGACCCTGCTGAAGTTGACAATGCTGATGAAATCATTTCAACACTACATGGTGATAATTCCACAATTACCATGGATGAAATGACTACTGCTACAGTTAATGATGACATTCTACAAAAACTGCAACATTTCATTCAGAATGGTTGGCCTACTAAACGTCAACTAGATGTGTCACTGACACCATACTTTGCAATTCGGGATGAATTGTGTGATTGGAATGGTTGTGTAGTGCGTGCTAATAACCGTATGTTGGTACCCACGGGTCTACAAAGTCGATTAATGCGTCTTGCACATGAAGCCCATTCAGGGATTGTAAGAACTAAGCAACGGTTACGTGAACTCTATTGGTGGCCTCGGATGGACACTGCCATAGAGACACTTGTGCGAAACTGTCCTGCATGTCAATCAGCAGATAAAACAGCTGTGACGCATACACCGCCACTACAACCTGTGGAATGGCCTGACGGACCATGGCAGAAACTTGCAATAGACATACAAGGTCCGTACAATTCTGCCAAACCAAACGAACAATATGCTATTGTGCTTATTGACCTTTACTGTAAATGGGTTGAAGTTGCATTTGCTCACTCTGGGACAACCTCGACTATTACAGAAATGCGGGACATTATGTTCGTCAGACATGGCTAGCCATTGGAAATAGTATCAGTATTAAATAAGTTCTGGTTGTGTCTACCTCGTTGAAGTTACATACCGTTACTTCTAATTAAGTACTAGCCAAGTACTGGCTAGAACACTACATAGTAGCGATACAGGCTTCTTGTGCCTCTTGTTAAAATGCCTATGATCCAGGTTAGCGATACAGGCTTCTTGTGCCTCTTGTTAAAATGCCTATGATCCAGGTTAGCGATACAGGTTTCTTGTGCATCTTGTTAAAATGACTATGATCCAGGTTAGCGATACAGGCTTCTTGTGCCTCTTGTTAAAATGCCTATGATCCAGGTTAGCGATACATGCCCCTTATAGCCTTCTGGTGCCGCTTGTTAAAATGCATGTGATCCAGGTTAGCGATATAGGCCCCTTGTGCCTCTTATTAAAATGTCTATGATCCAGGTTAGCAACACAGGCTTCTTGTGCCGCTTGTTAAAATGCCTATGATCCCATGATTCAATTGCTGGACCAGTGTGTGTAGGTCGCCGATAGTCCATTAGTCAATAGTCGAACCAGTGTGTGTATGTAACCGAGAGCCCATGAGTCAATTGCCGTCACATTGTGAGTAGGTGGCCGAGACCCCATTAGTCAATTGCCAGACCAGTGTGTGTAGGTGGCCGATAGCCCATTAGCTAATTCCCGGACCAATGTTTGTAGGTGGCCAATAGCCCATGAGTCAATTGCAGGACCAGTGTGTGTAGGTGGCAGAGAGCCCATGAGTCAATTGCTAGACCAGTGTGTGTAGGTGGCCGAGAGCCCATGAGTCAATTGCTGGACCAGTGTGCGTAGGTGGCCGAGAGTCCATGAGTCAATTGCTGGACCAGTGTGTGTAGGTGGCCGAGAGCCCATGAGTCAATTGCAGGACCAGTGTGTGTAGGTGGCCGAGAGCCCATGAGTCAATTGCTAGACCAGTGTGTGTAGGTGGCCGAGAGCCCATGAGTCAATTGCTGGACCAGTGTGCGTAGGTGGCCGAGAGTCCATGAGTCAATTGCTGGACCAGTGTGTGTAGGTGGCTAATCCAATATAGCTGCGAGAAAATTGGCCAATCATAAATATGCATAGAAGTTCGGAAGCCTACCACCATAGTGCCCCTCCGGCCAAATTAGTTTGAAATCCGCCAATCAGTAAATGAGATGTGTTTTAAAGCAAAAGTTGATTGACGACGACGGATAACACATGACGGACAGCCACCATTCACTCACTTAGCCATTCAGGCCATTTGAGCTAATAATATCAGGATTATGGCAAGTTTTTAAATGTAATTGCAGTGACATTTATTAGGCAATACTGTATAGTATAGTTAACATGATCATTACTATTTATACGATATATATCCAGTGACGAAGGAACTGAGAGGAATAACAAAGGCCTGTGATGAGCACATGGAACATAAGGATCTTTTAAGTCAACTTTGCTTGAAATTGTCCAAGCTGTTAATTAGGAATACTTGTTAAACAATTTTTGAAAATACAATATTAGTACTCTTTTAAAGATTTTATGGACATTTATAGACAGTCCAAGATGGCCAACAGGAGAATTGACCAATCAAATGTCTATATACAAATGTTTGTATAATGTGTATAAAAGGTGTGACACCTATCAGCCTTAGGATCATTCCAGCCATGTTTTGTTGAAATCGACCCAGCGTTTATTAAGTCTGTTAAGCAATTTCCTGGAAATGTGTGGAATATCCTACATAACTGCTGAAGAAATTAACCAATCTGATTTTTTACTAGAAGTTTTGAAGCCTGTCAGTCTCTGGTTCTTCAAGCAAAATTAGTTAAAATCTGATCATCTAAGAAGATGTTTTGAACGATTTTCAACGGACGCGCTGAGTAGGCTGATGCAAAGACTGACCAACCAAATTTCACAGTTCCCAATCCAATTTTGTTTATAATATTTAACAAAACATTTCTTACTAAACTAAACACGTTTCTGTTTTTGTTATGGAAACATGTTAACGTATTTATGAGCTGTATTGTACCATATTGCTTACATCAGTTCAAACTACGAACTGATTAATACACGCCAATCATTCTCTGATCATACATGGCCTAAAATAAATACAGAACCTGGCAAGTATGGACAAGTAGATAATCAATAGGACAATCTGGCAAGTATGGATGAGTTTATAATCAATAGGACAATCTGGCGAGTATGGGCTAGTATATAATCAATAGGACTGGCAGACTGTACTTGTCACTAGCCATCTGCTATGTAATTCTATTTTTGCATGTGGTTCTCTAAGACATGAGCCTTTAATGTAGTTCTGTAATGTGGTTTTATATCAGGCATGTGGCTCAAATGTGATTCTATAATGCAGCTGTATAACGGACACATGGTTTTATAAAAGGAACAGGGTTGACTGTATCTATAGGTTCTGTGTCATTTTATACCAGGCATGTGGTTCTATAAGAAGGTGGTTCTATAAGACAGTTGGTACAGGTTTGACTGTATGTACAGTTTCAGTGTCATTTTATACATGACATGTGGTCCTATAAGATAAGAGGTGCATGTTTGACTGTATGTACATGTTCAGTGTTATGTTATACTGGGCATGTGGTTATATAACGTGGTTCTATAAGACAAGAGGTACACGTTTGACTGTATGTACAGTTTCAGTGTCATTTTATATCAAACATGTGGTTCTATAAGACAAGAGGTACACGTTTGACTGTATGTACAGGTTCAGTGTCATTTTATATCAAACATGTGGTTCTATAAGATAAGAGGTGCATGTTTGACTGTTTATACAGGTTCAGTGTCATTTTATACGGAACGTGGTTCTAAGTTGGTTCTATAAGACAAGAGGTACATGTTTGACTGTATGTACAGTTTCGTGTCATTTTATACAGGGCATGTGGTTCTATAAGGTGGGTCTATAAGACAAGAGGTACAGGTTTGACTGTATGTACAGTTTCTGTGTCATTTTATATCATACATGTGGTTCTATAGGACAAGAGGTACATGTTTGACTGTCTGTACAGTTTCTGTGTCATTTTATATCATACATGTGGTTCTATAAGAAGGTGGTTCTATAAGACAAGAGGTAAGGCTTGGCTGGCTGTACAGGTTCAGTTTTGTTTCATTTTATACCAGGTTTGTGGTTCTATAAGGTGGTTCTATAAGACAAGAGGTACAGGTTTTGCAACAATACTGGCCCGTTGTATTAATACGCTACAATATTGTTGATATATAGTCGCGAACGCGTGAACATGTTCTTATTAAACAAGAGGCCCAATGGGCCTGTATCGCTCACCTGGAACATTGGCACTTCAACTAATCTTACTTAAGTTTTACATCCATCAGTGTCACTTCCAATGACTTTCAGTCAAATGATTTCGTTTTCGAGATATGGACAACAATCTCTGGACTGTTTTTTTTGCATTAGTGATTTTGAACAATGTTTAAGTGAAAATAGATGATATCAGTGCTAACAACAGCTAGTTTCTTAACTGTCTCACTGCTGCAAGCCAGTGCAGCCAATAATTTCAATTTTCAAAAGCTCTTGACTTGTTGAATATTTTGAAAACAATTCGACTGAAAGTTGTTGGCGGAATTGATTTAGAAAATAATTTGACAGCAACAACTTTCATTGCTGCCTAAGGCAGCAACAACTTTCAATCAAATACATTTCAAATATTTTTAAGAGCATAGATATCAGAGCACATAATACATATCTTAAATATTTCTGCAGTATTGGAAAGGTTAATCTGTTAATTGGAATTTAATATCTAGTTTGGCAATAAAATCTGACATGGTGATAAATCAATGGACAAATGAACAAACCATTATTTGCCCTATGAAAGTGAGACTGCAAATATTTAAGGAGTGATAACTCTGGCATTTGACGTCCTATCAGTTTCATTTTCACAACACAGATATTAGATGCCGTCATTAACATTGTGACCAAGTTTGGTGTCAATCCGTCAAGAAATAACAAAATGTGCCGCCATTGTTGGTGACGGACAAACAGATGGATGGACGGACATACAGAAGACGGATGGGGTTATCGCTATACGACAGCTGACTGACAAGTAAGCGGAGTTAAGAAACCCAACTTCGGCTTCAAAATCCATCAAATAAAAAAATTGAATATGGCAGCCAAACACGCTAAAATTTGATTGGTCCACGGCGGCCATGTTTTTTACCTATCAACTTCCCATGAACAAACTTTAATGGCCCTTAGTCCATAATCATATCCCCAAAATTTCAGCCTGATCCGTTCAGCGGTTCTGTAGAATAAGTCGTTTTCCGAAAACTAGGTCATCCAAGATGGCCGCCGAACCATTTAGCCAATCAAGTTCCTTCGAACAAACTTGGTTCAGCTCTTGCCCTATATGATATTTCGTGAGTTTTGAATCAATCCACCAAGCGGTTTCGGAGAAGATTTTTAAAGCCATTTCCTAAAATCGACCAAAATCCAAGATGGCCACCAGCCAAATCGGCCGATCGGCTTTGTTTGAACAAACTTGGATCCCTATGCCCTAAGGATACTTCCTGCCAAATATAATTGAAATCGGCCCAGTGGTTATTGAGAAGTCATTTAAAGGAAAAAGTTGAGGGACAGACGGACGGACGGATGCCATGGCATAAGCTCACTTGGCCATTCTGGCCAGGTGAGCTAATAATGTATATTTCACACTATCGTGTCGTAATTAACTCCTCATGAAACACGTTTATATTACATGATGGCAGTGTTCGGATCTTCGAACTGAACTGTAGACCTCTGTAACTCGAATAACACGATTCTGTGTCGGACAACGTGGTGTTACCACTTTCCGAACTTTCTCAAATTTCTTCACCGACTTGTATCTGGATCACGGTAATGATTAAACTGAACTGTCTCTTCGTGGTTCTCTATTTCTTCGTGATTCTCTCGCTCCTGTTCGCTACTACGTACAAATCAAATTTGTATCCAGTACGCCGAGTCCTCATGTTAAAGCTCCTGGTCAGCTATGTTTGTCTTCAGACATTGAAAATACGCCCAAACGTTGGGCGCTATGGAAACAAATGTGGGACAATTCCGTAATTGTTTCAACCAGAACAATATAAAATTGCTCTCTTCCTTGTAACAATCGGTCAAGATGCTCTCGAAATATACAATTCCTCCGAGTACAGTGACAATGAAGATAGAAATATACTTGCAATTGTTATCCAGAAATTTGACAATTACTTCAAGGATGAGATCAACGAAACTTATGAGCAATACATCTTTAACCAGCGTAATCAAAAAACTGGTGAAACTTTTGATTTGTATTACGCTTCTCTGAAATATCTTGCAAAAATGTGCAATTTTGGAGAGTTGCATGACAGTTTGTTGCGCGACCGCATCGTCTTAGGAATTTATGATAACACGACTAGACGTAGACTTCTGCAAGAAAGAAAGCTTAATCTCAAAACGTGTTTCGAATCTGCAAAAGTAACGAAGCGGCTCCATTGCAAATAGGTGCAATGTCTGCCCCCACCTCTTCTCTGGAGATTCACAAATTAGAATCCAAACAAACTGTCAGACCGTACAGACCTAAATCCAAAGAAACCCGCCCATCTTCGTATTCAGCTGAAAACGAAACTAAGCGTGACTGTAAGTTCTTTGGCAAAAAACATGTGCTACAGAAAAGGCTGTGCCCTGCCTGGGGTAAGTCTTGTTCTAAGTGTATGGAACCTAATCACTTCGCCGTGAAATGTCCGCAAAACGTGAATGTGCATCATATCGAAAACTCTTCTAACTCCGCTGAATCAGACTATGAGCTAATTCAAGCCATCGGTAATGGACAAAATCAGTCTTCGCTAAAATGGAGGTTTCTGTGAAAACAGTAAAATTCCAAATATACTGTTCAACTGTTAACATTTTACCCATGACTTATGTAGGAGAAACTAAACTAAAACGTAGTATTAAGATGCTTAAAATGTGGAACCAGTCAGCTGTTAAGCCAGCTGGTATCTGTCGTAAAATCTTTAAAAATCCAGCTACAGATGAGAATTTTTCAGTTGAATTCGTCGTCGTGAAATCTGATCTACAGCCTATCCTAGGAAAGCATGCTTCAGAGCAAATGAACTTGATTCAAATAAACTATGACAACTTGGTTTGGCTGCAGTCGATGATGTCAAACAATACAATGACGTGTTCAGTGACGTTCTTGGGGATCTACCGGGTGATGTACATATTCAAGTTGATGAAGCTGCTGTCCCTGTAGCATTACCTGCCCAGCGCGTACCTGTACATCTTAAAGCTAAAGTTAAGAAAGAACGTGACAAAATGGTCACTCGGGATTATTGAACCTGTCGATGAACCAAGTAGTTGGGTTAACCAAATGTTTGTGGTTTCCAAAAAGTCTGGGGAGCTTCGTATATGCATAAATCCAAAGTCACTAAACTCTGCACTTAAAAGAGAATATTATCTTATGCCTACTTTGGAGGACGTTCTTCCAACTTTATCGTGTACACGTCTATTCTCAAAGTTAGATCTGCGAAATGGATCCTGGCATCTAAAACTAGATGAAGAATCATCAAAACTGACTTGTTTCCAAACTCCATTCGATAGATATAAATGGCTCCATTTGCCCTTTGGTCTCTTCACCAGTGGGGAGATATTCCAGAAACGACTTAACCAATCTCTAGAAGGACTTGACAATGTGATATGCATTGCAGATGGTGTTGTCATCTATGGTGTTGGAGATGTTGATGAGCAAGCTAGAAAAGACCACGATGAAAAGTTAGTAAAGCTTCTCGATCATTGTCAAAATCTTGGTGTTAAACTAAACAAAAACAAGTGTCAGTTTCGAACCAAGGAGATTACCTTTCGCGATCATGTTGTGGCAGCTGACGGTTTAAAACCTGACCCTGAGAAAGTTACGGCAATAATAGAAATTCTTAGACCTACTGATGCTGATGGAATACAGCGACTTAACGGATCTGTAAGCTACTTAGCTAAATTTTTACCACATCTATCTGACATGATGGAGCCTTTGCGCCGCCTGACGTGCAAAGACCCAGATACCGGAAGACGAGTGGAATTTGAGTGGACTACTGAACATGAGAAAGCCTTCCAGAATGTAAGGAAACTTGTGTCACAAGCGTCAGTGCCTGCTTACTATGATCCGCGTCAATCTCTACAGCTACAATGCAATGCTTCTAATCTCGGGGTCGGCGCAGTACTGCTCCAGAATGACCAACCGATCGCATACATGAGTAAAGCATTGAGTGATACTGAAACACGATACGCACCTTAGAACATTTTCATCAGTAATCCTGTGACTGTTATCTCTGATCATAAGCCACTTGAAAACATTCTCCGTAAACCGCTTAATCATGCCTAAAACTAATGACTCTGATCAAACTGTATCTGTTAATATGGCTAGCTTCTTACCTATTCGTCAAGAACGGTTATCGCAAATTAAACGTGAAACAGACAATGACAAAACAATGTGTACGATCTGTAAAACAATTCTGAATGGTTGGCCAGACCAGAGACTTTGTTCCAGAACAGTTATTACCTTACTATAGTGACAAAGACGAGTTGACTGTTCAGGATGGCCTCATCTTTAGAGGAGAGAAATTAGTAATTCCAGTAAGATTACACTCTGACATGAAGAAATCTATCCATGACAACTCTCATTTCGGTATTGATGGTTGTCATAATCGTGCCCGTGAATGCCTTTTCTGGCCCGGAATGAGCGCAGAAATCAAACACTATGTGTCATCATGTGAAACTTGTCAGTCATTCAGCACTAGTCAACAGAAGGAAACACTAATGTCACACGATACTTCAAACTGACCGTGGGGGAAAGTAGGTGTCCACTTGTTTACCTTAAAGGGGCATGATTACTTAGTAACTGTGGACTATTACAGCAATTAGATTCGAGCTGGATCATCTAGAGAAAACTAACTATCACTGTGGTTAGGAAACTCAAAATGCAATTCGCTAGACATGGCATTCCGTGTAACGTCATCAGTGACAAGTTACAACAGACCTCAGTTCACTTCAGCCTAGTTTAAGCAATTCACTGATCAATGGGAATTTGAACATTGTACCTCTAGCCCTCATCATCTATAAGCTAACGGGATGGCTGAGTCGGCAGTTAAAACAGTTAAGAAAATCGTGAACAAAGCCATGAAATCACATTCCGATCCATACCTCGGACACACAGAAATACACCAACTCAGAACACTGGTCGAAGCCCTGCTAAAAAACTTATAAATCGTAGATCACATACTATGTTGCCTATGGACGAAACATTATCTTCTTCTTCTTCTTCTTCTTTTCGTTCGCTGATCATACCGCCAGTCCTGTAAGTGACTATCGACATGATCATATGCGTTAAGTGCGTGGATCCATGGTTTATTAGAGTGTGCCGTGCGGCCTGGAACCTCCGTCTCCAGCACTCGAGGTTTCTGTCAGGGTTACCTCACCCTTAGCTCCTTTAGTCGCCTCTTACGACACGCAGAGGATATGGAAGGTGTATTCTAAGCCCCACCTACAGGGCAAGACGAAACATTATTAAAACCAAGAACTGTTGACTGAATATGAACGTAGTAAACTATCTAACAGTAAGAAACGACAAGCCTACTATTACGATGATGGTGCGAAAGATCTTCAGCCGTTACAGGAGGGAGATATAGTGTGAATGAAACCTTTTCGGCTTGGTGATAGTCAATGGACCAGAGCAACTGTAAGTAAGCATCTTAACGAATGGTCATATGAAGTCGAATCTCCAATTGGAACCTATCGTAGAAATCGTGTCCATCTACGAGAATCCACTGAGCAATTGCAACCTGCCCGTCCGAAGGACAATCCAATAGCAAGCAGGGCTCAAACGGTTATTCCTTGTGAATCAATAAAGCACACAACTGTGCCAGATAACTTAGAACAATCCTGCGACATTGCAGAAGGACAATCTACAACATGGTTCGTGCCTAGGGCCAGTCCTCAGAAATCCTGCTACGGTCGTGTGTTTAAACCAATACTCAGATACAATTTCGTGTGATTCAAATGACTATTTTTATATTCCCAGACTGACCTATTAATGATTTTATAGTACTCTAATCTTTAGTACAACCTGATTTAGCTCATCTTAATTATCATTGGGATTGTTCTACGTAGTTGGTATTTACTTAGTTAATATTGATAGCTTTTAATACTCTAATAGTATACCCTTAAACTGTATAAGAATTGGGGATGTAATAATATTGGCCCGTTGTATTAATACGCTGTAATATATTGTTCTATGTAGGGGTCCACCATCTAAATAGGCTCTGCCTTTGGTGGACCACCTGTTGTGTAATTACAAACTGTACATTTTATATCAAAATAAAGGAATTTGAACTTGAACCTGAACTTGAATGTGCTACAATATTGTTGATATATAGTCGCGAACGCGTGACGATGTTCTTATTAAATAATATATATTTCTGTTGTAATTAACTGCTCATGAAACACGTTTATATTACAGGTTTGACTGTCTGTACAGGTTCAGTATCATTTTATACCAGGCTTGTGGTTCTGTAAGAAGGTGGTTCTATAAGACAAGGGGTACAGGTTTGACTGTCTGTACAATTGCTGTCATTTTTTTTATCAGACATGTGGTTCTATAAGACAAGAGGTACATGGTTGACTATATGTACAGGTCCAGTGCCATTTCATATCAGTCATGTGGTTCTATAAGGTGGTCCTATAAGACAAGAGGTACATGTTTGACTGTCTGTACATTTTCTGTGTCATTTTATGTCATACATGTGGTTCTATAAGGTGGTCCTATAAGACAAGAGGTACATGTCTGACTGTATGTACAGTTTCAGTGCCATTTTATAATGGGCAAGTGGTTCTATAAGGTGGTTCTATAACACAAAATGTACACTTTCTGTTTCATCATTTCTGCTTTGTTCTGCCAATAAAGGAATCCATAAATTTATTGGCACCGAAAAACTTGTGTACTGCCAGCGACGCCTCTACTGGAAACAATCTGAAACACAGCGAGAATGTTTCATTATTATAAAACATTTTCTGTAATATCTATTTCCTTTACAATGTCTTAAAAATTCTGTAAAATTCCATGTGTGCGTGCGCGCGAGCTTAGCCTTTATTGGAGTATGGGAATGAGAAACTTTACAGGTTAACTCTTTAACACTTGAATTTGTTCAAAAAATTAAAATTTTCTCATAGAAAATGTCAATTTCCGGTTATCGAGGCATTCATTCCAGTGGTAAATTTTCAAAAGTAGTCTTCTCTTTGTCTGCAAATGGACATTCATTTCCGATTATCGAGGCAGCCATTCCAGTGGTGAATTTTCAAAAGTAGTCTCTTTGTGTATAAATGGACATTCCTCAAGACCACTACAGAGGCCGTTTTTGGCTGATATAAGAGTTAAAGGGTACCCTTACCCATAAGCTCTAAGAACCTATTATTTTATGGACCTGTCCGTCCATCCGCATGTCTCGCCACACACCTAGCTGTGGTGCAAGGATTGTGATTTGGATTTACTTTGTGTGTCTTGACAAAAATAAGCACATATTACATCTATCAGCACATAGGGCAGAGCAGTGTTCACATGTTTTACGCTATATGACATGGTGATATACATTACATAGGGCAGAGCAGTGTTCGCATGTTTTACGCTATATGCCACGGTGATAAACATTACATAGGGCAGAGCAGTGTTCGCATGTTTTACGCTATATGACACAGTGATAAACATTACATAGGGCAGAGCAGTGTTCGCATGTTTTACGCTATATGACACAGTGATAAACATTACATAGGGCAGAGCAGTGTTCGCATGTTTTACGCTATATGACACGGTGATAAACATTACATAGGGCAGAGCAGTGTTCGCATGTTTTACGCTATATGACACGGTGATAAACATTACATAGGGCAGAGCAGTGTTCGCATGTTTTACGCTATATGACACGGTGATAAACATTACATAGGGCAGAGCAGTGTTCGCATGTTTTACGCTATATGACACGGTGATAAACATTACATAGGGCAGAGCAGTGTTCGCATGTTTTACGCTATATGACACGGTGATAAACATTACATAGGGCAGAGCAGGGTTCGCATGTTTTACGCTATATGACACGGTGATAAACATTACACAGACTGTACTGTTACTGTCTATTAGCTCTGTGAATGCGCTTGAAAACAACCACACATATTATCAATGCTTTCATGAGGGTCGAGTCAGCAGACTGTACTTTTACTGTCTATTAGCTCTGTGAATGCGCTTGAAAACAAGCACACATATTATCAATGCTTTCATGAGGGTCGAGTCAGCAGACTGTACTGTTACTGTCTATTAGCTCTGTGAATGCGCTTGAAAACAAGCACACATATTATCAATGCTTTCATGAGGGTCGAGTCAGCAGACTGTACTGTTACTGTCTATTAGCTCTGTGAATGCACTTGAAAACAAGCACACATACTATCAATGCTTTCATGAGGGTCAGTCAGCAGACTGTACTGTTACTGTCTATTAGCTCTGTGAATGCGCTTGAAAACAAGCACACATATTATCAACGCTTTCATGAGGGTCGAGTCAACAGAGAGTTGTTACTGTCTATTAGCTCTGTAAATGCGCTTGAAAACAAGCACACATATTATCAATGCTTTCATGAGGGTCGAGTCAGCAGAGAGTTGTTACTGTCTATTAGCTCTGTGAATGCGCTTGAAAACAAGCACACATATTATCAATGCTTTCATGAGGGTCGAGTCAGCAGACTGTACTGTTACTGTCTATTAGCAGCTCTGTGAATGCGCTTGAAAACAAGCACACATATTATCAATGCTTTCATGAGGGTCAGTCAGCAGACTGTACTGTTACTGTCTATTAGCAGCTCTGTGAATGCGCTTGAAAACAAGCACACATATTATCAATGCTTTCATGAGGGTCGAGTCAGCAGAGAGTTGTTACTGTCTATTAGCTCTGTGAATGCGCTTGAAAACAAGCACACATATTATCAATGCTTTCATGAGGGTCAGTCAGCAGACTGTACTGTTACTGTCTATTAGCTCTGTGAATGCGCTTGAAAACAACCACACATATTATCAATGCTTTCATGAGGGTCAGTCAGCAGAGAGTTGTTACTGTCTATTAGCTCTGTGAATGCGCTTGAAAACAAGCACACATATTATCAATGCTTACATGAGGGTCAGTCAGCAGACTGTACTGTTACTGTCTATTAGCTCTGTGAATGCGCTTGAAAACAACCACACATATTATCAACGCTTTCATGAGGGTCGAGTCAGCAGACTGTACTGTTACTGTCTATTAGCTCTGTGAATGCGCTTGAAAACAACCACACATATTATCGATGCTTTCATGAGGGTCGAGTCAGCAGACTGTACTGTTACTGTCTACTAGCTCTGTGAATGCGCTTGAAAACAACCACACATATTATCAATGCTTTCATGAGGGTCAGTCAGCAGACTGTACTGTTACTGTCTATTAGCTCGGTGAATGCGCTTGAAAACAAGCACACATATTATATTATCAATGCTTTCATGAGGGTCGAGTCAGCAGACTGTACTGTTACTGTCTATTAGCTCTGTGAATGCGCTTGAAAACAAGCACACATATTATATTATCAATGCTTTCATGAGGGTCGAGTCAGCAGACTGTACTGTTACTGTCTATTAGCTCTGTGAATGCGCTTGAAAACAAGCACACATATTATCAACGCTTTCATGAGGGTCGAGTCAGCAGAGAGTTGTTACTGTCTATTAGCTCTGTGAATGCGCTTGAAAACAACCACACATATTTTCAATACTTTCATGAGGGTCAGTCAGCAGACTGTACTGTTACTGTCTATTAGCTCTGTGAATGCGCTTGAAAACAAGCACACATATTATCAATGCTTTCATGAGGGTCAGTCAGCAGACTGTACTGTTACTGTCTATTAGCTCTGTGAATGCGCTTGAAAACAACCACACATATTATCAATGCTTTCATGAGGGTCGAGTCAGCAGACTGTACTTTTACTGTCTATTAGCTCTGTGAATGCGCTTGAAAACAAGCACACATATTATCAATGCTTTCATGAGGGTCGAGTCAGCAGACTGTACTGTTACTGTCTATTAGCTCTGTGAATGCGCTTGAAAACAAGCACACATATTATCAATGCTTTCATGAGGGTCGAGTCAGCAGACTGTACTGTTACTGTCTATTAGCTCTGTGAATGCGCTTGAAAACAAGCACACATATTATCAATGCTTTCATGAGGGTCGAGTCAGCAGACTGTACTGTTACTGTCTATTAGCTCTGTGAATGCGCTTGAAAACAAGCACACATATTATCAATGCTTTCATGAGGGTCGAGTCAGCAGACTGTACTGTTACTGTCTATTAGCTCTGTGAATGCGCTTGAAAACAAGCACACATATTATCAATGCTTTCATGAGGGTCGAGTCAGCAGACTGTACTGTTACTGTCTATTAGCTCTGTGAATGCGCTTGAAAACAAGCACACATATTTTCAATGCTTTCATGAGGGTCAGTCAGCAGACTGTACTGTTACTGTCTATTAGCTCTGTGAATGCGCTTGAAAACAAGCACACATATTATCAATGCTTTCATGAGGGTCGAGTCAGCAGACTGTACTGTTACTGTCTACTAGCTCTGTGAATGCGCTTGAAAACAAGCACACATATTATCAATGCTTTCATGAGGGTCGAGTCAGCAGACTGTACTGTTACTGTCTACTAGCTCTGTGAATGCGCTTGAAAACAAGCACACATATTATCAATGCTTTCATGAGGGTCAGTCAGCAGACTGTACTGTTACTGTCTATTAGCTCTGTGAATGCGCTTGAAAACAACCACACATATTATCAATGCTTTCATGAGGGTCGAGTCAGCAGACTGTACTTTTACTGTCTATTAGCTCTGTGAATGCGCTTGAAAACAAGCACACATATTATCAATGCTTTCATGAGGGTCGAGTCAGCAGACTGTACTGTTACTGTCTATTAGCTCTGTGAATGCGCTTGAAAACAAGCACACATATTATCAATGCTTTCATGAGGGTCGAGTCAGCAGACTGTACTGTTACTGTCTATTAGCTCTGTGAATGCGCTTGAAAACAAGCACACATATTATCAATGCTTTCATGAGGGTCGAGTCAGCAGACTGTACTGTTACTGTCTATTAGCTCTGTGAATGCGCTTGAAAACAAGCACACATATTATCAATGCTTTCATGAGGGTCAGTCAGCAGACTGTACTGTTACTGTCTATTAGCTCTGTGAATGCGCTTGAAAACAACCACACATATTATCAATGCTTTCATGAGGGTCAGTCAGCAGAGAGTTGTTACTGTCTATTAGCTCTGTGAATGCGCTTGAAAACAAGCACACATATTATCAATGCTTACATGAGGGTCAGTCAGCAGACTGTACTGTTACTGTCTATTAGCTCTGTGAATGCGCTTGAAAACAACCACACATATTATCGATGCTTTCATGAGGGTCAGTCAGCAGACTGTACTGTTACTGTCTATTAGCTCTGTGAATGCGCTTGAAAACAAGCACACATATTATCAATGCTTTCATGAGGGTCGAGTCAGCAGACTGTACTGTTACTGTCTACTAGCTCTGTGAATGCGCTTGAAAACAACCACACATATTATCAATGCTTTCATGAGGGTCAGTCAGCAGACTGTACTGTTACTGTCTATTAGCTCGGTGAATGCGCTTGAAAACAAGCACACATATTATATTATCAATGCTTTCATGAGGGTCGAGTCAGCAGACTGTACTGTTACTGTCTATTAGCTCTGTGAATGCGCTTGAAAACAAGCACACATATTATATTATCAATGCTTTCATGAGGGTCGAGTCAGCATACTGTACTGTTACTGTCTATTAGCTCTGTGAATGCGCTTGAAAACAAGCACACATATTATCAACGCTTTCATGAGGGTCGAGTCAGCAGAGAGTTGTTACTGTCTATTAGCTCTGTGAATGCGCTTGAAAACAACCACACATATTTTCAATACTTTCATGAGGGTCAGTCAGCAGACTGTACTGTTACTGTCTATTAGCTCTGTGAATGCGCTTGAAAACAAGCACACATATTATCAATGCTTTCATGAGGGTCAGTCAGCAGACTGTACTGTTACTGTCTATTAGCTCTGTGAATGCGCTTGAAAACAACCACACATATTATCAATGCTTTCATGAGGGTCGAGTCAGCAGACTGTACTTTTACTGTCTATTAGCTCTGTGAATGCGCTTGAAAACAAGCACACATATTATCAATGCTTTCATGAGGGTCGAGTCAGCAGACTGTACTGTTACTGTCTATTAGCTCTGTGAATGCGCTTGAAAACAACCACACATATTATCAATGCTTTCATGAGGGTCAGTCAGCAGAGAGTTGTTACTGTCTATTAGCTCTGTGAATGCGCTTGAAAACAAGCACACATATTATCAATGCTTACATGAGGGTCAGTCAGCAGACTGTACTGTTACTGTCTATTAGCTCTGTGAATGCGCTTGAAAACAACCACACATATTATCAACGCTTTCATGAGGGTCGAGTCAGCAGACTGTACTGTTACTGTCTATTAGCTCTGTGAATGCGCTTGAAAACAACCACACATATTATCGATGCTTTCATGAGGGTCAGTCAGCAGACTGTACTGTTACTGTCTATTAGCTCTGTGAATGCGCTTGAAAACAAGCACACATATTATCAATGCTTTCATGAGGGTCGAGTCAGCAGACTGTACTGTTACTGTCTACTAGCTCTGTGAATGCGCTTGAAAACAACCACACATATTATCAATGCTTTCATGAGGGTCAGTCAGCAGACTGTACTGTTACTGTCTATTAGCTCGGTGAATGCGCTTGAAAACAAGCACACATATTATATTATCAATGCTTTCATGAGGGTCGAGTCAGCAGACTGTACTGTTACTGTCTATTAGCTCTGTGAATGCGCTTGAAAACAAGCACACATATTATATTATCAATGCTTTCATGAGGGTCGAGTCAGCAGACTGTACTGTTACTGTCTATTAGCTCTGTGAATGCGCTTGAAAACAAGCACACATATTATCAACGCTTTCATGAGGGTCGAGTCAGCAGAGAGTTGTTACTGTCTATTAGCTCTGTGAATGCGCTTGAAAACAACCACACAT
Source organism: Chaetoderma sp. LZ-2023a (assembly GCA_034401795.1). Classification (NCBI taxonomy): domain Eukaryota; kingdom Metazoa; phylum Mollusca; class Caudofoveata; order Chaetodermatida; family Chaetodermatidae; genus Chaetoderma; species Chaetoderma sp. LZ-2023a. The sequence goes on from CM067375.1 coordinate 96,957,432, forward strand.
ATTTTCAATACTTTCATGAGGGTCAGTCAGCAGACTGTACTGTTACTGTCTATTAGCTCTGTGAATGCGCTTGAAAACAAGCACACATATTATCAATGCTTTCATGAGGGTCAGTCAGCAGACTGTACTGTTACTGTCTATTAGCTCTGTGAATGCGCTTGAAAACAACCACACATATTATCAATGCTTTCATGAGGGTCGAGTCAGCAGACTGTACTTTTACTGTCTATTAGCTCTGTGAATGCGCTTGAAAACAAGCACACATATTATCAATGCTTTCATGAGGGTCGAGTCAGCAGACTGTACTGTTACTGTCTATTAGCTCTGTGAATGCGCTTGAAAACAAGCACACATATTATCAATGCTTTCATGAGGGTCGAGTCAGCAGACTGTACTGTTACTGTCTATTAGCTCTGTGAATGCGCTTGAAAACAAGCACACATATTATCAATGCTTTCATGAGGGTCGAGTCAGCAGACTGTACTGTTACTGTCTATTAGCTCTGTGAATGCGCTTGAAAACAAGCACACATATTATCAATGCTTTCATGAGGGTCGAGTCAGCAGACTGTACTGTTACTGTCTATTAGCTCTGTGAATGCGCTTGAAAACAAGCACACATATTATCAATGCTTTCATGAGGGTCGAGTCAGCAGACTGTACTGTTACTGTCTATTAGCTCTGTGAATGCGCTTGAAAACAAGCACACATATTATCAATGCTTTCATGAGGGTCGAGTCAGCAGACTGTACTGTTACTGTCTATTAGCTCTGTGAATGCGCTTGAAAACAAGCACACATATTTTCAATGCTTTCATGAGGGTCAGTCAGCAGACTGTACTGTTACTGTCTATTAGCTCTGTGAATGCGCTTGAAAACAAGCACACATATTATATTATCAATGCTTTCATGAGGGTCGAGTCAGCAGACTGTACTGTTACTGTCTATTAGCTCTGTGAATGCGCTTGAAAACAAGCACACATATTATCAACGCTTTCATGAGGGTCGAGTCAGCAGAGAGTTGTTACTGTCTATTAGCTCTGTGAATGCGCTTGAAAACAACCACACATATTTTCAATACTTTCATGAGGGTCAGTCAGCAGACTGTACTGTTACTGTCTATTAGCTCTGTGAATGCGCTTGAAAACAAGCACACATATTATCAATGCTTTCATGAGGGTCAGTCAGCAGACTGTACTGTTACTGTCTATTAGCTCTGTGAATGCGCTTGAAAACAACCACACATATTATCAATGCTTTCATGAGGGTCGAGTCAGCAGACTGTACTTTTACTGTCTATTAGCTCTGTGAATGCGCTTGAAAACAAGCACACATATTATCAATGCTTTCATGAGGGTCGAGTCAGCAGACTGTACTGTTACTGTCTATTAGCTCTGTGAATGCGCTTGAAAACAAGCACACATATTATCAATGCTTTCATGAGGGTCGAGTCAGCAGACTGTACTGTTACTGTCTATTAGCTCTGTGAATGCGCTTGAAAACAAGCACACATATTATCAATGCTTTCATGAGGGTCGAGTCAGCAGACTGTACTGTTACTGTCTATTAGCTCTGTGAATGCGCTTGAAAACAACCACACATATTATCGATGCTTTCATGAGGGTCAGTCAGCAGACTGTACTGTTACTGTCTATTAGCTCTGTGAATGCGCTTGAAAACAAGCACACATATTATCAATGCTTTCATGAGGGTCGAGTCAGCAGACTGTACTGTTACTGTCTACTAGCTCTGTGAATGCGCTTGAAAACAACCACACATATTATCAATGCTTTCATGAGGGTCAGTCAGCAGACTGTACTGTTACTGTCTATTAGCTCGGTGAATGCGCTTGAAAACAAGCACACATATTATATTATCAATGCTTTCATGAGGGTCGAGTCAGCAGACTGTACTGTTACTGTCTATTAGCTCTGTGAATGCGCTTGAAAACAAGCACACATATTATATTATCAATGCTTTCATGAGGGTCGAGTCAGCATACTGTACTGTTACTGTCTATTAGCTCTGTGAATGCGCTTGAAAACAAGCACACATATTATCAACGCTTTCATGAGGGTCGAGTCAGCAGAGAGTTGTTACTGTCTATTAGCTCTGTGAATGCGCTTGAAAACAACCACACATATTTTCAATACTTTCATGAGGGTCAGTCAGCAGACTGTACTGTTACTGTCTATTAGCTCTGTGAATGCGCTTGAAAACAAGCACACATATTATCAATGCTTTCATGAGGGTCAGTCAGCAGACTGTACTGTTACTGTCTATTAGCTCTGTGAATGCGCTTGAAAACAACCACACATATTATCAATGCTTTCATGAGGGTCGAGTCAGCAGACTGTACTTTTACTGTCTATTAGCTCTGTGAATGCGCTTGAAAACAAGCACACATATTATCAATGCTTTCATGAGGGTCGAGTCAGCAGACTGTACTGTTACTGTCTATTAGCTCTGTGAATGCGCTTGAAAACAACCACACATATTATCAATGCTTTCATGAGGGTCAGTCAGCAGAGAGTTGTTACTGTCTATTAGCTCTGTGAATGCGCTTGAAAACAAGCACACATATTATCAATGCTTACATGAGGGTCAGTCAGCAGACTGTACTGTTACTGTCTATTAGCTCTGTGAATGCGCTTGAAAACAACCACACATATTATCAACGCTTTCATGAGGGTCGAGTCAGCAGACTGTACTGTTACTGTCTATTAGCTCTGTGAATGCGCTTGAAAACAACCACACATATTATCGATGCTTTCATGAGGGTCAGTCAGCAGACTGTACTGTTACTGTCTATTAGCTCTGTGAATGCGCTTGAAAACAAGCACACATATTATCAATGCTTTCATGAGGGTCGAGTCAGCAGACTGTACTGTTACTGTCTACTAGCTCTGTGAATGCGCTTGAAAACAACCACACATATTATCAATGCTTTCATGAGGGTCAGTCAGCAGACTGTACTGTTACTGTCTATTAGCTCGGTGAATGCGCTTGAAAACAAGCACACATTATATTATCAATGCTTTCATGAGGGTCGAGTCAGCAGACTGTACTGTTACTGTCTATTAGCTCTGTGAATGCGCTTGAAAACAAGCACACATATTATATTATCAATGCTTTCATGAGGGTCGAGTCAGCAGACTGTACTGTTACTGTCTATTAGCTCTGTGAATGCGCTTGAAAACAAGCACACATATTATCAACGCTTTCATGAGGGTCGAGTCAGCAGAGAGTTGTTACTGTCTATTAGCTCTGTGAATGCGCTTGAAAACAACCACACATATTTTCAATACTTTCATGAGGGTCAGTCAGCAGACTGTACTGTTACTGTCTATTAGCTCTGTGAATGCGCTTGAAAACAAGCACACATATTATCAATGCTTTCATGAGGGTCAGTCAGCAGACTGTACTGTTACTGTCTATTAGCTCTGTGAATGCGCTTGAAAACAACCACACATATTATCAATGCTTTCATGAGGGTCGAGTCAGCAGACTGTACTTTTACTGTCTATTAGCTCTGTGAATGCGCTTGAAAACAAGCACACATATTATCAATGCTTTCATGAGGGTCGAGTCAGCAGACTGTACTGTTACTGTCTATTAGCTCTGTGAATGCGCTTGAAAACAAGCACACATATTATCAATGCTTTCATGAGGGTCGAGTCAGCAGACTGTACTGTTACTGTCTATTAGCTCTGTGAATGCGCTTGAAAACAAGCACACATATTATCAATGCTTTCATGAGGGTCGAGTCAGCAGACTGTACTGTTACTGTCTATTAGCTCTGTGAATGCGCTTGAAAACAAGCACACATATTATCAATGCTTTCATGAGGGTCGAGTCAGCAGACTGTACTGTTACTGTCTATTAGCTCTGTGAATGCGCTTGAAAACAAGCACACATATTATCAATGCTTTCATGAGGGTCGAGTCAGCAGACTGTACTGTTACTGTCTATTAGCTCTGTGAATGCGCTTGAAAACAAGCACACATATTATCAATGCTTTCATGAGGGTCGAGTCAGCAGACTGTCCTGTTACTGTCTATTAGCTCTGTGAATGCGCTTGAAAACAAGCACACATATTTTCAATGCTTTCATGAGGGTCAGTCAGCAGACTGTACTGTTACTGTCTATTAGCTCTGTGAATGCGCTTGAAAACAAGCACACATATTATCAATGCTTTCATGAGGGTCGAGTCAGCAGACTGTACTGTTACTGTCTATTAGCTCTGTGAATGCGCTTGAAAACAAGCACACATATTATATTATCAATGCTTTCATGAGGGTCGAGTCAGCAGACTGTACTGTTACTGTCTATTAGCTCTGTGAATGCGCTTGAAAACAAGCACACATATTATCAACGCTTTCATGAGGGTCGAGTCAGCAGAGAGTTGTTACTGTCTATTAGCTCTGTGAATGCGCTTGAAAACAACCACACATATTTTCAATACTTTCATGAGGGTCAGTCAGCAGACTGTACTGTTACTGTCTATTAGCTCTGTGAATGCGCTTGAAAACAAGCACACATATTATCAATGCTTTCATGAGGGTCAGTCAGCAGACTGTACTGTTACTGTCTATTAGCTCTGTGAATGCGCTTGAAAACAAGCACACATATTATATTATCAATGCTTTCATGAGGGTCGAGTCAGCAGACTGTACTGTTACTGTCTATTAGCTCTGTGAATGCGCTTGAAAACAAGCACACATATTATATTATCAATGCTTTCATGAGGGTCGAGTCAGCAGACTGTACTGTTACTGTCTATTAGCTCTGTGAATGCGCTTGAAAACAAGCACACATATTATCAACGCTTTCATGAGGGTCGAGTCAGCAGAGAGTTGTTACTGTCTATTAGCTCTGTGAATGCGCTTGAAAACAACCACACATATTTTCAATACTTTCATGAGGGTCAGTCAGCAGACTGTACTGTTACTGTCTATTAGCTCTGTGAATGCGCTTGAAAACAAGCACACATATTATCAATGCTTTCATGAGGGTCAGTCAGCAGACTGTACTGTTACTGTCTATTAGCTCTGTGAATGCGCTTGAAAACAACCACACATATTATCAATGCTTTCATGAGGGTCGAGTCAGCAGACTGTACTTTTACTGTCTATTAGCTCTGTGAATGCGCTTGAAAACAAGCACACATATTATCAATGCTTTCATGAGGGTCGAGTCAGCAGACTGTACTGTTACTGTCTATTAGCTCTGTGAATGCGCTTGAAAACAACCACACATATTATCAATGCTTTCATGAGGGTCAGTCAGCAGAGAGTTGTTACTGTCTATTAGCTCTGTGAATGCGCTTGAAAACAAGCACACATATTATCAATGCTTACATGAGGGTCAGTCAGCAGACTGTACTGTTACTGTCTATTAGCTCTGTGAATGCGCTTGAAAACAACCACACATATTATCAACGCTTTCATGAGGGTCGAGTCAGCAGACTGTACTGTTACTGTCTATTAGCTCTGTGAATGCGCTTGAAAACAACCACACATATTATCGATGCTTTCATGAGGGTCAGTCAGCAGACTGTACTGTTACTGTCTATTAGCTCTGTGAATGCGCTTGAAAACAAGCACACATATTATCAATGCTTTCATGAGGGTCGAGTCAGCAGACTGTACTGTTACTGTCTACTAGCTCTGTGAATGCGCTTGAAAACAACCACACATATTATCAATGCTTTCATGAGGGTCAGTCAGCAGACTGTACTGTTACTGTCTATTAGCTCGGTGAATGCGCTTGAAAACAAGCACACATATTATATTATCAATGCTTTCATGAGGGTCGAGTCAGCAGACTGTACTGTTACTGTCTATTAGCTCTGTGAATGCGCTTGAAAACAAGCACACATATTATATTATCAATGCTTTCATGAGGGTCGAGTCAGCAGACTGTACTGTTACTGTCTATTAGCTCTGTGAATGCGCTTGAAAACAAGCACACATATTATCAACGCTTTCATGAGGGTCGAGTCAGCAGAGAGTTGTTACTGTCTATTAGCTCTGTGAATGCGCTTGAAAACAACCACACATATTTTCAATACTTTCATGAGGGTCAGTCAGCAGACTGTACTGTTACTGTCTATTAGCTCTGTGAATGCGCTTGAAAACAAGCACACATATTATCAATGCTTTCATGAGGGTCAGTCAGCAGACTGTACTGTTACTGTCTATTAGCTCTGTGAATGCGCTTGAAAACAACCACACATATTATCAATGCTTTCATGAGGGTCGAGTCAGCAGACTGTACTTTTACTGTCTATTAGCTCTGTGAATGCGCTTGAAAACAAGCACACATATTATCAATGCTTTCATGAGGGTCGAGTCAGCAGACTGTACTGTTACTGTCTATTAGCTCTGTGAATGCGCTTGAAAACAAGCACACATATTATCAATGCTTTCATGAGGGTCGAGTCAGCAGACTGTACTGTTACTGTCTATTAGCTCTGTGAATGCGCTTGAAAACAAGCACACATATTATCAATGCTTTCATGAGGGTCGAGTCAGCAGACTGTACTGTTACTGTCTATTAGCTCTGTGAATGCGCTTGAAAACAAGCACACATATTATCAATGCTTTCATGAGGGTCGAGTCAGCAGACTGTACTGTTACTGTCTATTAGCTCTGTGAATGCGCTTGAAAACAAGCACACATATTATCAATGCTTTCATGAGGGTCGAGTCAGCAGACTGTACTGTTACTGTCTATTAGCTCTGTGAATGCGCTTGAAAACAAGCACACATATTATCAATGCTTTCATGAGGGTCGAGTCAGCAGACTGTCCTGTTACTGTCTATTAGCTCTGTGAATGCGCTTGAAAACAAGCACACATATTTTCAATGCTTTCATGAGGGTCAGTCAGCAGACTGTACTGTTACTGTCTATTAGCTCTGTGAATGCGCTTGAAAACAAGCACACATATTATCAATGCTTTCATGAGGGTCGAGTCAGCAGACTGTACTGTTACTGTCTATTAGCTCTGTGAATGCGCTTGAAAACAAGCACACATATTATCAATGCTTTCATGAGGGTCAGTCAGCAGACTGTACTGTTACTGTCTATTAGCTCTGTGAATGCGCTTGAAAACAACCACACATATTATCAATGCTTTCATGAGGGTCAGTCAGCAGAGAGTTGTTACTGTCTATTAGCTCTGTGAATGCGCTTGAAAACAAGCACACATATTATCAATGCTTACATGAGGGTCAGTCAGCAGACTGTACTGTTACTGTCTATTAGCTCTGTGAATGCGCTTGAAAACAACCACACATATTATCGATGCTTTCATGAGGGTCAGTCAGCAGACTGTACTGTTACTGTCTATTAGCTCTGTGAATGCGCTTGAAAACAAGCACACATATTATCAATGCTTTCATGAGGGTCGAGTCAGCAGACTGTACTGTTACTGTCTACTAGCTCTGTGAATGCGCTTGAAAACAACCACACATATTATCAATGCTTTCATGAGGGTCAGTCAGCAGACTGTACTGTTACTGTCTATTAGCTCGGTGAATGCGCTTGAAAACAAGCACACATATTATATTATCAATGCTTTCATGAGGGTCGAGTCAGCAGACTGTACTGTTACTGTCTATTAGCTCTGTGAATGCGCTTGAAAACAAGCACACATATTATATTATCAATGCTTTCATGAGGGTCGAGTCAGCATACTGTACTGTTACTGTCTATTAGCTCTGTGAATGCGCTTGAAAACAAGCACACATATTATCAACGCTTTCATGAGGGTCGAGTCAGCAGAGAGTTGTTACTGTCTATTAGCTCTGTGAATGCGCTTGAAAACAACCACACATATTTTCAATACTTTCATGAGGGTCAGTCAGCAGACTGTACTGTTACTGTCTATTAGCTCTGTGAATGCGCTTGAAAACAAGCACACATATTATCAATGCTTTCATGAGGGTCAGTCAGCAGACTGTACTGTTACTGTCTATTAGCTCTGTGAATGCGCTTGAAAACAACCACACATATTATCAATGCTTTCATGAGGGTCGAGTCAGCAGACTGTACTTTTACTGTCTATTAGCTCTGTGAATGCGCTTGAAAACAAGCACACATATTATCAATGCTTTCATGAGGGTCGAGTCAGCAGACTGTACTGTTACTGTCTATTAGCTCTGTGAATGCGCTTGAAAACAAGCACACATATTATCAATGCTTTCATGAGGGTCAGTCAGCAGAGAGTTGTTACTGTCTATTAGCTCTGTGAATGCGCTTGAAAACAAGCACACATATTATCAATGCTTACATGAGGGTCAGTCAGCAGACTGTACTGTTACTGTCTATTAGCTCTGTGAATGCGCTTGAAAACAACCACACATATTATCAACGCTTTCATGAGGGTCGAGTCAGCAGACTGTACTGTTACTGTCTATTAGCTCTGTGAATGCGCTTGAAAACAACCACACATATTATCGATGCTTTCATGAGGGTCAGTCAGCAGACTGTACTGTTACTGTCTATTAGCTCTGTGAATGCGCTTGAAAACAAGCACACATATTATCAATGCTTTCATGAGGGTCGAGTCAGCAGACTGTACTGTTACTGTCTACTAGCTCTGTGAATGCGCTTGAAAACAACCACACATATTATCAATGCTTTCATGAGGGTCAGTCAGCAGACTGTACTGTTACTGTCTATTAGCTCGGTGAATGCGCTTGAAAACAAGCACACATATTATATTATCAATGCTTTCATGAGGGTCGAGTCAGCAGACTGTACTGTTACTGTCTATTAGCTCTGTGAATGCGCTTGAAAACAAGCACACATATTATCAATGCTTTCATGAGGGTCGAGTCAGCAGACTGTACTGTTACTGTCTATTAGCTCTGTGAATGCGCTTGAAAACAAGCACACATATTATCAACGCTTTCATGAGGGTCGAGTCAGCAGAGAGTTGTTACTGTCTATTAGCTCTGTGAATGCGCTTGAAAACAACCACACATATTTTCAATACTTTCATGAGGGTCAGTCAGCAGACTGTACTGTTACTGTCTATTAGCTCTGTGAATGCGCTTGAAAACAAGCACACATATTATCAATGCTTTCATGAGGGTCAGTCAGCAGACTGTACTGTTACTGTCTATTAGCTCTGTGAATGCGCTTGAAAACAACCACACATATTATCAATGCTTTCATGAGGGTCGAGTCAGCAGACTGTACTGTTACTGTCTATTAGCTCTGTGAATGCGCTTGAAAACAAGCACACATATTATCAATGCTTTCATGAGGGTCGAGTCAGCAGACTGTACTGTTACTGTCTATTAGCTCTGTGAATGCGCTTGAAAACAAGCACACATATTATCAATGCTTTCATGAGGGTCGAGTCAGCAGACTGTACTGTTACTGTCTATTAGCTCTGTGAATGCGCTTGAAAACAAGCACACATATTATCAATGCTTTCATGAGGGTCGAGTCAGCAGACTGTACTGTTACTGTCTATTAGCTCTGTGAATGCGCTTGAAAACAAGCACACATATTATCAATGCTTTCATGAGGGTCGAGTCAGCAGACTGTACTGTTACTGTCTATTAGCTCTGTGAATGCGCTTGAAAACAAGCACACATATTATCAATGCTTTCATGAGGGTCGAGTCAGCAGACTGTACTGTTACTGTCTATTAGCTCTGTGAATGCGCTTGAAAACAAGCACACATATTATCAATGCTTTCATGAGGGTCGAGTCAGCAGACTGTACTGTTACTGTCTATTAGCTCTGTGAATGCGCTTGAAAACAACCACACATATTATCAATGCTTTCATGAGGGTCAGTCAGCAGACTGTACTGTTACTGTCTATTAGCTCTGTGAATGCGCTTGAAAACAAGCACACATATTATCAATGCTTTCATGAGGGTCGAGTCAGCAGACTGTACTGTTACTGTCTATTAGCTCTGTGAATGCGCTTGAAAACAAGCACACATATTATCAATGCTTTCATGAGGGTCGAGTCAGCAGACTGTACTGTTACTGTCTATTAGCTCTGTGAATGCGCTTGAAAACAAGCACACATATTATCAATGCTTTCATGAGGGTCGAGTCAGCAGACTGTACTGTTACTGTCTATTAGCTCTGTGAATGCGCTTGAAAACAACCACACATATTATCAATGCTTTCATGAGGGTCGAGTCAGCAGACTGTACTGTTACTGTCTATTAGCTCTGTGAATGCGCTTGAAAACAAGCACACATATTATCAATGCTTTCATGAGGGTCGAGTCAGCAGACTGTACTGTTACTGTCTATTAGCTCTGTGAATGCGCTTGAAAACAAGCACACATATTATCAATGCTTTCATGAGGGTCGAGTCAGCAGACTGTACTGTTACTGTCTATTAGCTCTGTGAATGCGCTTGAAAACAAGCACACATATTATCAATGCTTTCATGAGGGTCGAGTCAGCAGACTGTACTGTTACTGTCTATTAGCTCTGTGAATGCGCTTGAAAACAAGCACACATATTATCAATGCTTTCATGAGGGTCAGTCAGCAGACTGTACTGTTACTGTCTATTAGCTCTGTGAATGCGCTTGAAAACAAGCACACATATTATCAATGCTTACATGAGGGTCAGTCAGCAGACTGTACTGTTACTGTCTATTAGCTCTGTGAATGCGCTTGAAAACAAGCACACATATTATCAATGCTTTCATGAGGGTCGAGTCAGCAGACTGTACTGTTACTGTCTATTAGCTCTGTGAATGCGCTTGAAAACAACCACACATATTATCGATGCTTTCATGAGGGTCAGTCAGCAGACTGTACTGTTACTGTCTATTAGCTCTGTGAATGCGCTTGAAAACAAGCACACATATTATCAATGCTTTCATGAGGGTCGAGTCAGCAGACTGTACTGTTACTGTCTACTAGCTCTGTGAATGCGCTTGAAAACAACCACACATATTATCAATGCTTTCATGAGGGTCAGTCAGCAGACTGTACTGTTACTGTCTATTAGCTCGGTGAATGCGCTTGAAAACAAGCACACATATTATATTATCAATGCTTTCATGAGGGTCGAGTCAGCAGACTGTACTGTTACTGTCTATTAGCTCTGTGAATGCGCTTGAAAACAAGCACACATATTATATTATCAATGCTTTCATGAGGGTCGAGTCAGCATACTGTACTGTTACTGTCTATTAGCTCTGTGAATGCGCTTGAAAACAAGCACACATATTATCAACGCTTTCATGAGGGTCGAGTCAGCAGAGAGTTGTTACTGTCTATTAGCTCTGTGAATGCGCTTGAAAACAACCACACATATTTTCAATACTTTCATGAGGGTCAGTCAGCAGACTGTACTGTTACTGTCTATTAGCTCTGTGAATGCGCTTGAAAACAAGCACACATATTATCAATGCTTTCATGAGGGTCAGTCAGCAGACTGTACTGTTACTGTCTATTAGCTCTGTGAATGCGCTTGAAAACAACCACACATATTATCAATGCTTTCATGAGGGTCGAGTCAGCAGACTGTACTTTTACTGTCTATTAGCTCTGTGAATGCGCTTGAAAACAAGCACACATATTATCAATGCTTTCATGAGGGTCGAGTCAGCAGACTGTACTGTTACTGTCTATTAGCTCTGTGAATGCGCTTGAAAACAAGCACACATATTATCAATGCTTTCATGAGGGTCGAGTCAGCAGACTGTACTGTTACTGTCTATTAGCTCTGTGAATGCGCTTGAAAACAAGCACACATATTATCAATGCTTTCATGAGGGTCGAGTCAGCAGACTGTACTGTTACTGTCTATTAGCTCTGTGAATGCGCTTGAAAACAAGCACACATATTATCAATGCTTTCATGAGGGTCGAGTCAGCAGACTGTACTGTTACTGTCTATTAGCTCTGTGAATGCGCTTGAAAACAAGCACACATATTATCAATGCTTTCATGAGGGTCGAGTCAGCAGACTGTACTGTTACTGTCTATTAGCTCTGTGAATGCGCTTGAAAACAAGCACACATATTATCAATGCTTTCATGAGGGTCGAGTCAGCAGACTGTACTGTTACTGTCTATTAGCTCTGTGAATGCGCTTGAAAACAAGCACACATATTATCAATGCTTTCATGAGGGTCAGTCAGCAGACTGTACTGTTACTGTCTATTAGCTCTGTGAATGCGCTTGAAAACAAGCACACATATTATCAATGCTTTCATGAGGGTCGAGTCAGCAGACTGTACTGTTACTGTCTATTAGCTCTGTGAATGCGCTTGAAAACAAGCACACATATTATATTATCAATGCTTTCATGAGGGTCGAGTCAGCAGACTGTACTGTTACTGTCTATTAGCTCTGTGAATGCGCTTGAAAACAAGCACACATATTATCAACGCTTTCATGAGGGTCGAGTCAGCAGAGAGTTGTTACTGTCTATTAGCTCTGTGAATGCGCTTGAAAACAACCACACATATTTTCAATACTTTCATGAGGGTCAGTCAGCAGACTGTACTGTTACTGTCTATTAGCTCTGTGAATGCGCTTGAAAACAAGCACACATATTATCAATGCTTTCATGAGGGTCAGTCAGCAGACTGTACTGTTACTGTCTATTAGCTCTGTGAATGCGCTTGAAAACAACCACACATATTATCAATGCTTTCATGAGGGTCGAGTCAGCAGACTGTACTGTTACTGTCTATTAGCTCTGTGAATGCGCTTGAAAACAAGCACACATATTATCAATGCTTTCATGAGGGTCGAGTCAGCAGACTGTACTGTTACTGTCTATTAGCTCTGTGAATGCGCTTGAAAACAAGCACACATATTATCAATGCTTTCATGAGGGTCGAGTCAGCAGACTGTACTGTTACTGTCTATTAGCTCTGTGAATGCGCTTGAAAACAAGCACACATATTATCAATGCTTTCATGAGGGTCGAGTCAGCAGACTGTACTGTTACTGTCTATTAGCTCTGTGAATGCGCTTGAAAACAAGCACACATATTATCAATGCTTTCATGAGGGTCGAGTCAGCAGACTGTACTGTTACTGTCTATTAGCTCTGTGAATGCGCTTGAAAACAAGCACACATATTATCAATGCTTTCATGAGGGTCGAGTCAGCAGACTGTACTGTTACTGTCTATTAGCTCTGTGAATGCGCTTGAAAACAAGCACACATATTATCAATGCTTTCATGAGGGTCGAGTCAGCAGACTGTACTGTTACTGTCTACTAGCTCTGTGAATGCGCTTGAAAACAACCACACATATTATCAATGCTTTCATGAGGGTCAGTCAGCAGACTGTACTGTTACTGTCTATTAGCTCGGTGAATGCGCTTGAAAACAAGCACACATATTATATTATCAATGCTTTCATGAGGGTCGAGTCAGCAGACTGTACTGTTACTGTCTATTAGCTCTGTGAATGCGCTTGAAAACAAGCACACATATTATATTATCAATGCTTTCATGAGGGTCGAGTCAGCAGACTGTACTGTTACTGTCTATTAGCTCTGTGAATGCGCTTGAAAACAAGCACACATATTATCAACGCTTTCATGAGGGTCGAGTCAGCAGAGAGTTGTTACTGTCTATTAGCTCTGTGAATGCGCTTGAAAACAACCACACATATTTTCAATACTTTCATGAGGGTCAGTCAGCAGACTGTACTGTTACTGTCTATTAGCTCTGTGAATGCGCTTGAAAACAAGCACACATATTATCAATGCTTTCATGAGGGTCAGTCAGCAGACTGTACTGTTACTGTCTATTAGCTCTGTGAATGCGCTTGAAAACAACCACACATATTATCAATGCTTTCATGAGGGTCGAGTCAGCAGACTGTACTTTTACTGTCTATTAGCTCTGTGAATGCGCTTGAAAACAAGCACACATATTATCAATGCTTTCATGAGGGTCGAGTCAGCAGACTGTACTGTTACTGTCTATTAGCTCTGTGAATGCGCTTGAAAACAAGCACACATATTATCAATGCTTTCATGAGGGTCAGTCAGCAGACTGTACTGTTACTGTCTATTAGCTCTGTGAATGCGCTTGAAAACAAGCACACATATTATCAATGCTTTCATGAGGGTCAGTCAGCAGACTGTACTGTTACTGTCTATTAGCTCTGTGAATGCGCTTGAAAACAAGCACACATATTATCAATGCTTTCATGAGGGTCGAGTCAGCAGACTGTACTGTTACTGTCTATTAGCTCTGTGAATGCGCTTGAAAACAACCACACATATTATCAATGCTTTCATGAGGGTCAGTCAGCAGACTGTACTGTTACTGTCTATTAGCTCTGTGAATGCGCTTGAAAACAAGCACACATATTATCAATGCTTTCATGAGGGTCGAGTCAGCAGACTGTACTGTTACTGTCTACTAGCTCTGTGAATGCGCTTGAAAACAACCACACATATTATCAATGCTTTCATGAGGGTCAGTCAGCAGACTGTACTGTTACTGTCTATTAGCTCGGTGAATGCGCTTGAAAACAAGCACACATATTATATTATCAATGCTTTCATGAGGGTCGAGTCAGCAGACTGTACTGTTACTGTCTATTAGCTCTGTGAATGCGCTTGAAAACAAGCACACATATTATATTATCAATGCTTTCATGAGGGTCGAGTCAGCATACTGTACTGTTACTGTCTATTAGCTCTGTGAATGCGCTTGAAAACAAGCACACATATTATCAACGCTTTCATGAGGGTCGAGTCAGCAGAGAGTTGTTACTGTCTATTAGCTCTGTGAATGCGCTTGAAAACAACCACACATATTTTCAATACTTTCATGAGGGTCAGTCAGCAGACTGTACTGTTACTGTCTATTAGCTCTGTGAATGCGCTTGAAAACAAGCACACATATTATCAATGCTTTCATGAGGGTCAGTCAGCAGACTGTACTGTTACTGTCTATTAGCTCTGTGAATGCGCTTGAAAACAACCACACATATTATCAATGCTTTCATGAGGGTCGAGTCAGCAGACTGTACTTTTACTGTCTATTAGCTCTGTGAATGCGCTTGAAAACAAGCACACATATTATCAATGCTTTCATGAGGGTCGAGTCAGCAGACTGTACTGTTACTGTCTATTAGCTCTGTGAATGCGCTTGAAAACAAGCACACATATTATCAATGCTTTCATGAGGGTCGAGTCAGCAGACTGTACTGTTACTGTCTATTAGCTCTGTGAATGCGCTTGAAAACAAGCACACATATTATCAATGCTTTCATGAGGGTCGAGTCAGCAGACTGTACTGTTACTGTCTATTAGCTCTGTGAATGCGCTTGAAAACAAGCACACATATTATCAATGCTTTCATGAGGGTCGAGTCAGCAGACTGTACTGTTACTGTCTATTAGCTCTGTGAATGCGCTTGAAAACAAGCACACATATTATCAATGCTTTCATGAGGGTCGAGTCAGCAGACTGTACTGTTACTGTCTATTAGCTCTGTGAATGCGCTTGAAAACAAGCACACATATTATCAATGCTTTCATGAGGGTCGAGTCAGCAGACTGTACTGTTACTGTCTATTAGCTCTGTGAATGCGCTTGAAAACAAGCACACATATTTTCAATGCTTTCATGAGGGTCAGTCAGCAGACTGTACTGTTACTGTCTATTAGCTCTGTGAATGCGCTTGAAAACAAGCACACATATTATCAATGCTTTCATGAGGGTCGAGTCAGCAGACTGTACTGTTACTGTCTACTAGCTCTGTGAATGCGCTTGAAAACAAGCACACATATTATCAATGCTTTCATGAGGGTCGAGTCAGCAGACTGTACTGTTACTGTCTACTAGCTCTGTGAATGCGCTTGAAAACAAGCACACATATTATCAATGCTTTCATGAGGGTCAGTCAGCAGACTGTACTGTTACTGTCTATTAGCTCTGTGAATGCGCTTGAAAACAACCACACATATTATCAATGCTTTCATGAGGGTCGAGTCAGCAGACTGTACTTTTACTGTCTATTAGCTCTGTGAATGCGCTTGAAAACAAGCACACATATTATCAATGCTTTCATGAGGGTCGAGTCAGCAGACTGTACTGTTACTGTCTATTAGCTCTGTGAATGCGCTTGAAAACAAGCACACATATTATCAATGCTTTCATGAGGGTCGAGTCAGCAGACTGTACTGTTACTGTCTATTAGCTCTGTGAATGCGCTTGAAAACAAGCACACATATTATCAATGCTTTCATGAGGGTCGAGTCAGCAGACTGTACTGTTACTGTCTATTAGCTCTGTGAATGCGCTTGAAAACAAGCACACATATTATCAATGCTTTCATGAGGGTCAGTCAGCAGACTGTACTGTTACTGTCTATTAGCTCTGTGAATGCGCTTGAAAACAAGCACACATATTATCAATGCTTTCATGAGGGTCAGTCAGCAGAGAGTTGTTACTGTCTATTAGCTCTGTGAATGCGCTTGAAAACAACCACACATATTATCAATGCTTTGATCAGGGTCGAGTCAGCAGACTGTACTGTTACTGTCTATTAGCTCTGTGAATGCGCTTGAAAACAACCACACATATTATCAATGCTTTCACGAGGGTCGAGTCAGTAGAGAGTTGTTACTGTCTACTAGCTCTGTGAATGCGCTTGAAAACAAGCACACATATTATCAATGCTTTCACGAGGGTCGAGTCAGTAGAGAGTTGTTACTGTCTACTAGCTCTGTGAATGCGCTTGAAAACAAGCACACATATTATCAATGCTTTCATAAGGGTCAGTCAGCAGACTGTACTGTTACTGTCTACTAGCTCTGTGAATGCGCTTGAAAACAACCACACATATTATCAATGCTTTCATGAGGGTCAGTCAGCAGACTGTACTGTTACTGTCTATTAGCTCTGTGAATGCGCTTGAAAACAACCACACATATTATCAATGCTTTCATGAGGGTCGAGTCAGCAGACTGTACTGTTACTGTCTATTAGCTCTGTGAATGCGCTTGAAAACAAGCACACATATTATCAATGCTTTCATAAGGGTCAGTCAGCAGACTGTACTGTTACTGTCTACTAGCTCTGTGAATGCGCTTGAAAACAACCACACATATTATCAATGCTTTCATGAGGGTCGAGTCAGCAGACTGTACTGTTACTGTCTATTAGCTCTGTGAATGCGCTTGAAAACAAGCACACATATTATCAATGCTTTCATAAGGGTCAGTCAGCAGACTGTACTGTTACTGTCTACTAGCTCTGTGAATGCGCTTGAAAACAAGCACACATATTATCAATGCTTTCATGAGGGTCAGTCAGCAGACTGTACTGTTACTGTCTACTAGCTCTGTGAATGCGCTTGAAAACAACCACACATATTATCAATGCTTTCATGAGGGTCAGTCAGCAGACTGTACTGTTACTGTCTACTAGCTCTGTGAATGCGCTTGAAAACAACCACACATATTATCAATGCTTTCATGAGGGTCGAGTCAGCAGACTGTACTGTTGTTGAATTACAAGGATATATTGTTTAACCCTATAACCCTCAAATTTCAATCTTTTCATAGAAAATGCCCAGTTGCAAACCAAGCGAAGAGTATTTTAGAAAATTTACCACTGGAATGACTGGCTCGGCTATCGAGCCAGTCATTGCAGTGGGAAATCTAAAATACTCTTCTTCGATCAATACTTACCATTATATTACTCTTGATAATACGAGCTAGCTTGCTAGCTCCTCCAGGAATCTAGATTTAGAAAGCTTTACTGGCTCTGGAACCGGGTACCCGGTTCCCAACAACAGGGTGCCTGTTTGCCCGTGACTCATTCTTGTTTGCATAGCAACAAGAGGATACATGCTTTTTGTATTTAGAGATCTTTAGAATTTCTTAGTTTTCTTAAGCGTTTCTTAAGTGTTTTCTGTGCCAATTTGTTAGATATTTATTCGCTTCAAAGATTTTGAATTTATCATCGAAGGAGCCGCTGAATCTCAGGTCGTATTCTTTCATGTTATTCTTTAGCATATATGGAGACTTAGGTGTCTAAAATTTCGTCTGTGTCACATGTTCAAATTTCTGACCCCGAATCTGGGACGTGTGGTGACAACGAAATATGCCAGATTGACTGCCTTCTTAACGGCGATCGGCAGTAATATGAAATGAGGTGTTGGCTGTAGGGTGTTTTAACACGAATGTCGGCTGACGTCGTTCTCCGTTTTATCCGAGCGGGTGACGTCACACCCGTGTTGTTTTCTCGGATTTTTATGGTGAAGAAAATGTTTCATGTATTCGCGCATCTTGTTCTGGGTGCTGCATATTTTTTGTACCAGAAAAACTGTGGAATTATGTCAAGTTTTGCGTGGTGATCACGATCTGTTTGCATTGATCGGTGGTTTCAAAATTTAAGATGTGTATCCTGCGGTTTTACTGTGGTTTACAGCAGTTTGTTTAAATTAATTTTGTTGTTTTCTTCACGTATTGTTTGGGCCTTCGTTTGAGAGTATAATTTGAAATTTATTATTAAATATACCGCAAATGCTAGGCGATATGGTTCCTGGTTCCGTTTTATACATCCGTCAGGATCAGTATATGGGTGTATTAATGTCCGCTATCGTTCTTGTCGCCAGAAAATATGATCTTTATTGTAACGTTGCGGGGTGGGGGTGCTGGAGGGTTAACAATTAATTTGTGGTCAAAATATTTGAAAATTATTTGTCTGCCTTCCGTTCCTGTTTCGTTCAGCTTGCTTATTTTAGGGTTTGTGCTTATTTTATAGGCCACGCCATCATGCCCGGAATGCCACATTTGTCAAGGTTGTTTACAAAGATCATGTCTGTTACCATGTAATATTGATAATAGGTGTAACATATGTGCAGTGTGGTCGGTCGAGATGTTAGTCAAGTTCCTTTCCCAGAAGGTCTTGGCTGTGTCTGATGCGGGGTCAGGCAGTGCAAAATCAAATCATGGAGCGTCCGTTTCGGCCCCGGGGAGCGCTCCACATCTGCAACCGGAGGTTTTGTAGATGGCACTTCTGGCGTGGTTCAGGCCCGCTATGCAAAGCTTCTTTCATAGCCTCCTGCCCACACTGGTGTTGCCCCTATGCCAAAGGTTGTAGGACAGTCTCTTCCCGTGTCTGGTACGGACCCTGTCCTTGGACAGGGTTCTGGACTGGCTACCGAGGGAACCAGCTCGTATGGCTCCCTGGCAGTCCCGTCGGGCTCTGGCCTGATGGGTTCTGTCTCTCTGCAGCCACCTCCGGGTGGTCCAGTAGTGGTGTCTGGTCCGTCTGGCATCAGAGCCGTTCGCCAGGATGGCTCCAGTGTCTCCTCATGTGGTGATGACTCTTCAGAGTCTGAAGATGAGGAGGCTGAGGAGAAGAGACTGTTACTGCCTGAAATGCCGTGGGTGGAGAGCATGGAGGTCGATTCCATCCTGGATGGAACTGCCCTCCATCTGTCTGGCTTGGCACAAGCCAGGACAGTCGCTCTGCCCATGGTTGAGGCCACACCGGTACCGGGCACCCGTCCAGTGCTGGTTGGTTTGCCACCAACCGACACAGTGATGGGTGTTGCTGGCCAGGCTTGGTACACGCCTATCTCACCTGGTCCATCGGCCACATATGGGGTGCTGTTGGCGTCCGTGTATGGCCACAATTCCATAACTGTTACGGGTCCGCACGGTTTTCCGTGTGGGCCTACTCCATGGGGTGGTGGCGGAACCGTATGGTACCGGTGTTTCTGGCTTACCAGCGGTGGCTCCTAGTCGGGGGGCCGCTGCTGGTAGAACCGTGAATACGTCAATGGGTCATATATTCACGGGAGTGTCCTCTTCGGCGACAGACTGGTTCGAGGCTCTGGCTTGCCTAGCCAGGGTGGACCCGTCTGTGGTTTCGGCCACGGCCGAGGAGGACACACCCCGTCCACCGGTTGCATCGATTAGGACTGGATCCACGGTTTAAAGTGTTGTTGGATGCTATTTATAGCAAGCAACTCTTGACCACGAGTCAGCTCCCTGCGGCCTCCAGGGAGGTGCAGGCAAGGTGCCGTATTCCCCATGGGGAATATGACAGATAGGGTGTGGTGCCAGCGGTCATTGAGGATGACCGCTGGGTGCTTGGAGTTGAGCCTGGTGGAGTGGGTGGCCCCTCTCCCGCACTTGTGGACAGGTCCCAGGTACACCATGAGGAAGTCCTGTCCCTGTGCGATGAGGGAGTGAGGGCAGCAATGAGTGCTGTAAATCACTCTTATCGCTTGCTTCCGTTGGTGTGGACTGAAGCTGGGGCAGGCCGCCCTGTGCCACCTGTGACGCTATCCTGCGTCAATGATGGCCTGGTGCTGTCAATGGACACTTTGGCCAGGGTGCAAGCGCGAGTGATTAAGTCCAGGAGGCAGACAGTCCTTGGCCCCTGAACGGCCCTAGCATCTTTGGTGGCCAAGCGTGGGCCATCTTAGAGGACATGGCCAATATTGCGCAGAATCGGTTAGCGGTCAATCTGCAGCTAGAACTGGTGCGACAAGCGCATGCACTGTGGGCTGTAGCTAAGCCGCTAACTGTTCAAGCTTTCTCCAAGAAGCAGAAGAAGCATAAGAGCAAGGCGAAAGCCAAGCCAGCTTCTTCTGCTATTCCTGGGCCTTCCCAGCCGCCAGCGCCTAGGAAGGAGAGGAAGGTTGTGGAGGTACCTGCCCACCCCACTGTTGTTCCTGAACGCCCGAGAGGCGGGAAGGGGAAGGGCAAGGGTAAGTCCTCCAAGGGTGGAAAGAAAGGAGCTGATCATACCTGAGGGTATGAGAGCTCCCTTCGTATCTGCCTGGACCGCGCCGGTGCGACAGGAACAGCGGTGCCAGTCAGACCAGTCAAGCCAAGACCGAAATGGTTCTCTCTGTCTCTCGTCAAGTGGGGGGGGGGAGTGGATCACGAGCCAGACACCCGCATTAGGCGTCAATGCATCTATAGTGGGTGGAAGGCTCATGCGTTTCGTCGAGGCTTGGCGAGGTGTGACATCAGACAGTCTGGTCCTGGGATGGATATCCCAGGGGTACATGCCAGAGTGGTGGGATTTTCCACCACAAAACCTGTCTTGGGCACCTGTCTGGACTCCCCTGTTCCAAGGGAGCCAGACAAGTTAGAAGCCATTCAAAACGAAGTGTCAGGTTTGCTTCTGAAGGGAGCAATAAAACCAGCAAACCAGAACACCCCAGGCTTCTATTCAAACATGTTCCCGTACTCAATCTCAGGCCATTGAATTGGTTTATCCATATGCCTCGGTTTCAGATGGAAACTCCAAGGTCGGTAATGGCAGGATTGAGGAAAGGAATGTGGTGTGTGTCGATCGATCTGAAAGATGTACATTTCCACATTCCAATGAACAGGGGTTGTCACAGGTTTCTAAGATTCGCCTTCTAGAATCGGGTATGGGGGTTTGTAGTACTCCCATTCGCCCTGTCGATTGCCCCAAGGGTTTTCACCAGAGTGGTCCTAACAGTGACAGCGTTTCTCAGAAAAGATAACGTGGCGCTTCACACGTACATAGACGATTGGCTTATCAAGGCGGACACAGCAGCCAGGTTAGAAGTGGATACTGCTCTGACTCTGAAGTTACTTTCAAATTTAGGCTGGATAGTCAACAGGGAGAAATCCGAGTTGCCACCCACTCAACATTTCGTTTATTTGGGGATGCGATTCGATCTCGAGGAGGGCAGGGTTTACCCGTCAGAGCCAAGAGTGGTGTCTCTGTTAGCCATCCTCAAGAGTTTTCGATTGGGAAACCACATTCAGGTGAGGAGGTTTCTTCAGATGCTGGGCATGATGGTCTCCATGGAGCAGGTAATTCCGTACGCTGCTCTGATGCGAAGACCTATCCAGTTGTACCTGATGTCTCTGTGGAAACAGAGAACAGAACCCCTGTCAAAGCTGGTACCAGTTTTGGAGCCAATAATGTCGCATCTTGTATGGTGGAAGAAGTGTCAGAATCTCCTAGTAGGAGTTTCGCTGCACCTACCCTGCCCCCAGCTGTCCGTGTACACGGATGCATCGCTGGAGGGATGGGGGGGGGGCTGCCTGGAAGAACACCAGGTTTCGGGCAAATGGACTCTCCAAGAGAGTCAGCTGCATATCAATCTGTTGGAAATGA
This sequence comes from Chaetoderma sp. LZ-2023a, assembly GCA_034401795.1. Classification (NCBI taxonomy): domain Eukaryota; kingdom Metazoa; phylum Mollusca; class Caudofoveata; order Chaetodermatida; family Chaetodermatidae; genus Chaetoderma; species Chaetoderma sp. LZ-2023a. Next base: position 96,979,530 of record CM067375.1, read on the forward strand.
TGGCAGTGGAACTGGCATTGGAAAAGTTTCTTCCAAGAGTCCGGGGCAAGGTGATATTGATACGGTCGGACAATTCGACAGTAGTATCATACGTAAATCGCCAAGGTGGGACCAAGTAACCCACACTGTGTATGAAGGTGTGGCACTTGATTCAATGGTGCAGGAATTACTCAGTTGTTTTGAAAGAATCTCACATTTCTGGGCGATTGAACATTCTGGCGGATGCGTTGTCTCGCAGACAGAGAATTCTGCCAACAGAATGGTCCCTCAACCTTCTGGTTCTTCACAGGATCTTCGAGCATTGGGGCAAACCAAACGTGGACTTGTTCGCCACAAAGGAAAATGCTCAAATCATGACTTATGTCTCGCCGATTCCAGATACAAATGGCGTCGATACAGATGCTCTGGCAATAAGCTGGAGAGGGATGCTCGCTTACGCGTATCCGCCCACCATTCTTCTACCAAAGATTTTGGAGAAGATCAGGGAGGAACCATGCATGGTACTGCTAATAGCGCCATTTTGTCCCAGCAGGGTTTGGTTCACGGATCTACTGGATCTGCTAGTGGACAATCCAGTGCAGTTACCCGAGATTCCGAACATAATCTCCCAGGCCAAGGGACGCTTCCTACACAAGCGGCCCGAAATGTTCAAATTGACTGTGTGGATGTTATCAAACAATGTTCCACATCGGCAGGCTTTTCTCGACAGGTTGTGAGCTTTATCGCAGCCGCGAGAAGGTCAACCTTCAAGTCATATAACCACAAGGTTAACAAATTTGCAGAGTGGTGTGAAGGAATTAATACTTTTCAATCCACTATTCAGCAAATAGCAGACTTTCTCTGTGAGCTGTTCTATTCAGGACTGGCTCCTGTCACAATTGCTGGATACAAGTCAGCTTTGGCATCAGTTATCCCATGTCTAGCCAACAGGGATAGTCCAGACGTGGCCCAGTTGAATGTGATGGTGAAGGGAATGTGCAATCTCCGACCGAGACAACCGGTAGTCATGCCAGCCTGGAGTCTATCTTTGGTGCTTAATGTACTGGCCAAGCACCCTTTCGAATGCTTGGGTTCGACTAGTCTAAAGCATTTGACTCTAAAGGTGGTTTTTCTATTGGCAGCTTCCTCAGTGAGAAGGCGCAGTGAGATCCATGCGCTTTCAGCAGAGAGGGACCGATTTATTGTCTCCGGAGAGGGTCTGTGACTACTGAAGCCATATGGCGCCGCATCCATGGATTCTATCTCTCGTTGGGTGGTCAAATGCATTCAGAATACCCACGAGATTGTGACTGGGCACCAGGTGCAATGCGCAAGGACACATGATGTTAGAGGAATAGCCGCCTCGACCGCCCTCTTCAATGGTGTTCTGTTAGAGGACATCATGGTTGTTGCACAATGACACTGTGAGTCCTCTTTCATGGATTACTATATGATGGATGTGTCAGACTCTGCCAATCCACTCGCTTTAGCTGTTTTGAAACGATAGTTAAATGGCCACACTGTTCTTCTCCCTTTTGACACTTGGAAAATCAAAAGTTATGGAACAGACATGGTCAAGCGAGAGGATTACAACCAATATTGTCACGGATGGTCGAAAGAGTGCTTGGTTGATCGCTCCACGTCTGAAATCCAAAATCATAAGGTAATTCAAGTTTGACAGGTTTTTGTATTTATGTTTATATATCATGATCATTCATCTTATATATTCATGCTTATTCCCAGGCTAATATATGCAAAGAGCAGTTAACCCGCTTCGCGTATTCATGTTTCAGGCGAGATGCATGTTCATGAATTCTCTCCCTTTTTTTAGGAGAAAAAGGGTGGGGGTGGTGATGCGAATGTGATTCGGTCCCAAACTTGTCGGTCCTTTTAGGTCTCCGTATGTCAAGTTTAAGTCTAAATTCTTTCTCCAGGGCCAAAAGAAGCTATGTATAGCTTGCCCCTTCCTACCAGCTTGCCGTCTAAATCTGGTGTTATCAAGAGTAATATAATGGTAAGTATTGATCGAAGGAGAATGAAGGAAATTTCAATTTCCCTTTCTCTGAGATCTAACAACACTTACCATTATACTACGGACCCTGCCTCCCAGCCCCACAGAGGCAAGCCATGGGTATTCTCTTGTTTGGTAGCTATGCAAACAATATGAGCCTCACTGGCAAACGGGTACCCTGTTGTTGGGAACCGTGTGCCCGGTTCCAGGAGCCGGTAAGGCTATCTAAATCTAGATTCCTAGAGCAGCTAGCAAGCTAGCTTGTATTAGCAAGAGTAATATAATGGCAAGTATTGTTAGATCTCGGAGAAAGGGAAATTGAAATTTCCTTCATTCTGTTGGTCTGCAAATGGACATTTCCCAGGACCACTGCAGAAACCGTGTTTGGCTGATATGAGTGTTACGGGTTAAGAATGTACTTACGTTTTTACAAAGGAAAATGTATAGACAGCTCTCGGGATGCACACTTGAGCCTGATTGGTTAGAATTCCCTGCATCATTTGGTGAACAGCGTACTCTGTTGTCAGATCAGGCAGAAGCCAGGGAAATCTATTAAAAGCAAGAATCTTATAAAGTGTAAATATATACAGCCAGCAGAAGCATAGCAATAAACCACCATTCAGCGCCTGTCCATATGAAACATTATGATAGATAACCCCATCTTCTCTAGCCCTACCATAAATCCATCCTCCAGAGCCTATATATATGACTGTCATTTGATAGATCCCACCCCCTCCAGAGCCTATCCATATGACTGCCCTATGATAACCCCACCTTCCAGAGCCCATGCATATAACTGTCCTATGATAACCCACCCTCCAGAGCCCATCCATGTGACTGTCCTATCATAACCCACCCTCCAGAGCCCATCCATATAACTGTCCAATGATAACACACCCTCCAGAACCCATCCATGTGACTGTCCAATGATAACCCACCCTCCAGAACCCATCCATATAACTGTCCAATGATAACCCACCCTCCAGATCCCATCCATGTTCCATGTGACTGTCCTATGATAACCCATCCTCCAGAGCCTATCCATATAACTGTCCTATAATAACCCCACCCTCCAGAGCCTATCCATATAACTGTCCAATGGTAACCCCACCCTCCAGAGCCTATCCATATAACTGTCCAATGATAACCCACCCTCCAGAGCCCATCCACATGACTGTCCAATGATAACCCACACTGCAGAGCCCATCCAAATGACTGTCCTATGATAACCCACTCCTCCAGAGCATATCCATATGACTGTTGTATGATAAATCCACCCTCCAGAGCCTATCCATATGCCTGTCGTATGATAAACCCACCCTCTAGAGCGTATCCATATAACTGTCGTATGATAAACCCACCCTCCAGAGCCTATCCATATAACTGTCCAATGATAACCCCACCCTCCAGAGCCTATCCATATAACTGTCCAATGATAACCCCACCCTCCAGACCGTATCCATATGAATGTCCTATCATAACACATCCTCCAGAGTCCATCCATGTTAATCCAGTGGTAAATTTGTTACAATAACCTATTTAGGCCTTCAAATGGATACACATTAATAAGTAAATATTCTGATGTTCTTGATAAATCATGACAAACCGACAGACCAATGAACAGACTAGTCTTTTTGACACCATATGGTATAGTCACTTGTAATATGGAATGTAAGTTTCTAGTGCCTGTTCTTGCTCCATAGACTGGGCACTTTATACAGCTTTTATTTACCTCATTCTACATCCTTCAAACATCCCAGTCTGGACAAAAGACGGACAAAGAACCGTCGTCATGACACCATCACAACCAGAAAATGCCAGCTCATATCCCAACACTTCTATTAACCCAACTACACCGAATTTGGTTGCGCTGTAGTCAACCAGTTTGTTCAGGCCCACGAGACCCGCTGCACTGGAAACACTGACAATATGGCCATGGTTGTTTCGGATCATTTGCGGCAGGAAAGCTTTAATTGTCTGAGAAGATACAATAAAACAGGGGCATGTATGTGAATATGGAAATCATTGTCACTTAATTCATCATCATCACATCATCATCATCATCATCAATTTCGACACTTGAGGCCTGTGAAGGCGTTTTGTTGATCTTGATAGTTTATGCTTTACGCAGGGAATATTCTTCCTTCCGGTTATGGCAGGAATAGATTACACCTGTACAAGTACGGTTGCTTTTATTGACACAATTATGCGGGCCCAGATTGTGCTACTTTACTATGTACATATGTTTCCGCACCATCAGAGATTTCTGTATACACATGAGTTGCACACGATAGGACAGCCCCTACCAAGGTTGTGTTATCAGGGTATGAGACTGCTGCATGTGTATGCACCAAACTTAACAAGAAGGAATGTGTATAACAATGTCGGATGATGTGCAATACAATGGGTCATGGTTACGATACGTTACTATGTACAGTTTTTCGTGGCACTGACCCGTCATTTGGGGGTTGATCCATAGATCACAACACACAAACGCACGCACGCACGCACGCACGCACGCACGCACGCACGCACGCACGCACGCACGCACGCACGCACGCACACACACACACACACTAGGGTAGTCCCTAATAATTTGTGCTCTCACGGTATGGTACTGGTAGATGCACCGAAATAACAGAATCAATGAGTTGTGCTGAGTAAATTTGTCACTAAGTTGACAGAACTTGTTGACACAAAAGTAGCAATATGGCAGTAACCAACTTTAGGTCCGTTGACCATATACAATAGGCCAATCCCTACCAGGTTTAATCTCAGGATTTGATACAACTGTTATATGTTCAGATGGTCTGCAAGGTAACTTTCTTACTTATTTCTGTGAACCATGTGCATGCTACATGATTGTACAGTAGGGCAGTCCCTACGAGATCTACCAGCAGTGATTTTTAATGAGCACAAGAATTTTCTAGCGGGTCATAAAGGTCTGTGCTGTATAGACGATGTGACCAGAATCTATGGAGGCGGCTCCGCAGAGTCTATGGAGTCTTTGGAAGGCTAGAGACGGTAGTTTGAGAATGCGCAATCTGATTTCATAGGGTGTGTTTAATTGTCTGTGAAGATACAATAAAACAGGGACATGTATGTGAATATGGAAATCATTGTCACTTAATTGTCTGAGAAGATACAATAAAACAGGGACATGTATGTGAATATGGAAATCATTGTCACTTAATTGTCTGAGAAGATACAATAAAACAGGGGCATGTATGTCAATATGGAAATCATTGTCACTTAATTGTCTAAGAGGATACAATAAAACAGGGGCATGTATGGAAATCATTGTCACTTAATTGTCTAAGAAGATACAATAAAACAGGAACAGGATTGTGAATATGGAAATCATTGTCACCTAATTGTCCGAGAAAATACAATAAAACAAGGACAGTATGTGAATATGGAAATCATTGTCACCTAACTGTCTGAGAAAATACAATAAAACAAGGACATTGATGTGAATATGGAAATCATTGTCGCTTAATAGTCTGAGAAGATACAATAAAACAGGGACATGTATGTGAATATGGAAATTATTGTCACTTAATTGTCTGAGAAGATACAATAAAACAAGGACATGTACGTGAATATGGAAATCATTGTCAATTAATTGTCTGTGAAGAGTTAGTGCCCATTGAAATTATTGTCTGGTGGCTTGCACTACTAGATATTATGAAGAAAGATTATTTAAAGATATTATGTCCGAGATCCACTTTATAGAAAATCTACTATAGTCCAAGGTAATTCTGCTTTACTTTCTGCACCGATCTAAACATTGTGCATTCTATGACTCTGGTTTGGTTTGGTATTCTATTGAGGGTAGCTAATGTGGGTGGCTAAAGCAATGGTCACCGGCTAAGGTCACCGGCTAGCAGGCAAAAGATACCAAAGTTTCAAAGGATGCAGAAGAAGCCAGAATTTGTATGAAGGTTTTCGCATATTGATAAATATCTTATGTTTACAAGTTCAGTATAAAGCCAAGAGACGCAGAATAATTTGATAGCTCATTATTTGTTTATGGATGAAATAAACAAAATCGAAACGAAATGACTATACATCGGTCAGAGATGACTATACATCGGTCAGAGATGACTATACATCGGTCAGAGATGACTATACATCGGTCAGAGATGACTATACATCGGTCAGAGATGAACACACAGATACAATTCTAACTGTCAAGAAGACTTTAAGATGGACAGAATATCTCTGATTTGAGTCAAGCTGTTCAAAATGTTTTCTGTATAAGAATGGCTGTGATTATATCATTGTGCATACAAAGACATTTACAAAATCTTACTGGTGGAATGACTGGCTCGATAACCAAGCCACGATAACACAGCCAGTCATTCCAGTGGTCATGGCTTTTAAGGCTGATTTTTCATTCCTGCAAATTTACATTGACGAGTTTCTTGACCCATCTTGACCTTTAAAGGGTTAAATGCATATTTTCCCAATATATTAAAACCTGTGGTATGTGACCACCTCATGGAGCACAGACATAGAGGAATCCAACCTGTCAGTTGAGTATATGATGTCATAATTAAATGCGCCACAGCTAGGCTGGCATCACAATCATGACGGTTACGGTACTTCATGAATGGCGTATCTAAGTAAGTCGGGAACTTTAAATAGTCCATCATGTGTACGAATTGTATCTCTTTGATACTTAATAACCATTCTGTTAAATATTTTGAAACTAATTTGACTGGGCGCTAGGCACCAACAATGTCTCGTCAAATTAGTTTTAAGATATTCAACAGCTTACATGACGTATAGTTTTGTGGAAATTGAGATTCAGAGAGTTCAGAGTTTGATCTATCTCAACATAGGCAAAGCGTGGACGGAACTTATTATATGACTTTTACAATCAAATGATGGTTAGGTCCAAATGACAGGTGCTGTTTCCGTGACCTGTCTTAAACAGCCACCTTCCTTTGGCTCGACATGTTTACGGAACATACACTGTTTATACAATCAACAACACAATCTTCATTCAGCTGCCATTTACAGGGGTGGTACTGTAGTTTGATGGAGGGCAGGGAGGGGTGTAGTCACTTGTGGATATTGGATAAATTTGTCCTTGTTTTAGTAAGATACACTGGCTGTGGTGTATAGCTGGTGTCATCAAATGTTGGTACGTTCTTTAATACAGGTGGTCACTGGAGCGATTAAAGAACCACCATCAATCAGCGTTTGAGATAGGTGTCCTCTCTCAACAGCTTAAACCATTTCACTGATGAATCCAACATATCTCATTTTCAAGCCAACCAAACTGTTGAATATTTTGAAATTAATTTGACTGGAAACCGTTGCTGCCTTAAGCAGCATCGGATTTCAGTCAAATTAATTTCAGAATATTCAACGGAATAAGTTTCATATCGATAAAGAATTTACTTTTTCCGGGATTTGTCGGTGAAAGGCGTAAACTGTACTGACAGTCCACATCTGTCAAAACATCCGGAATCAGAATCTGATCAAACCGACGAAGCTGTGATGGTCGCTCTAACTTTACTAAAATAACACCCATTTATCATAGGTCACACTGGCCAACCATGGAAAACAGCGCAGAGCAAGAAACTGAATAAATATAATGTTTGGAAATGACAGCGTGCGCGCACACACGCACGCACGCGCATGCACACATGTATGAATGCATGCACGCACGCATACACACACACGCGCGCGCGCGCACACACACACACACACACACACACACACACACACACACACACACAAACGCACGCACGCTCACACATACACCCATCCATGTATGCATAAACGCACACACATGCGCACGCACGCACGCACGCACGCACACACACATACACACATGTATGCATAAACACATGCATGCACATCGTTACAGCTTATAATTTAAAGGTGTACAACTCACCCAGAAATGAGCTAGCAAGTTTATATCAAAGATCTTCTCTATTTTGTCATCCGGACAACAAAGCAATGACTTTCCATTAACGATACCAGCGTTATTCACTAAGATACTGACATCACCCACATCATGCCGTACATCTGCCGCAGTCCGATACACAGCTTCTCGATCACTGCAAATTAAATTCAAGATTAATTATCTAAAATTTACAATTTAAACTTTAAATTTTAAATTATGCACAGTCGTCTTTCATTAGATGAACCAAATGGACATTCTTGCTAGAGAATATAAAAATATAACCTCAATCATTTAATACTCAAGGTCACTCACCAAAAATGGTTTTGCAGTGGTCGTTAGAAATGTACAATTGCAGACCAAGAGTTGGAATGACTGGCTCGACAACTGAACTAGTCATTCCAGTGGTAATTGTTAAAAAATAGTCTTCTTTTAGTCTGCAAAATGGACATTTACAAAGAAAAATTATAATTTTCTTGAACAAATTTGATGGTTTAAGAGGTAAGAAGTAAAGGAGAGTCTGTAACCATGGTAAACGTCAAGGGATGACGAGCCTGTAACCGTGGCAATGATCATGGGATGGTGAGTCTGTAACCATGCTAAACGCCAAGTGATGACGAGCCTGTAACCATGGTAATGGTCATGTGATGGTGAGTCTGTAACCATGCTAAACGTCAAGGAATGACGAGCCTGTAACCATGGTAATGGGCATGGGATGGTGAGTCTGTAACCATGCTAAACGGCAAGGGGTGACGAGCCTGTAACCGTGGTAATGGTCATGGGATGGTGAGTCTGTAACCATGCTAAACGTCAAAGGAATGACGAGCCTGTAACCATGGTAATGGTCATGGGATGGTGAGTCTGTAACCATGCTAAATGTCAATGGATGACGAGCCTGTAACCATGGTAATGGTCATGGGATGGTGAGTCTGTAACCATGGTAATCGTTAAATGATGACGAGCCTGTAACCATGGTAATGGGCATGGGATGGTGAGTCTGTAACCATGCTAAGCGCCAAGGGATGACGAGCCTGTAACCATGGTAATGGTCATGGGATGGTGAGTCTGTAACCATGCTAAGCGCCAAGGGATGACGAGCCTGTAACCATGGTAATGGTCATGGGATGGTGAGTCTGTAACCATGCTAAACGTCAAGGGATGACGAGCCTGTAACCATGGTAATGGTCATGGGATGGTGAGTCTGTAACCATGCTAAACGTCAAGGGATGACGAGCCTGTAACCATGGTAATGGTCATGGGATGGTGAGTCTGTAACCATACTAAACGTCAAGGGATGACGAGCCTGTAATCATGGTAATGGTCATGGGATGGTGAGTCTGTAACCATGCTACACAGCAAGGGATTACGAGCCTGTCACCATGGTAATGGTCATGGGATGGTGAGACTGTAACCATGGTAATCATTAAATTATGACGAGCCTGTAACCATGGTAATGGTCATGGGATGGTGAGCCTGTAACCACTGTAATGCTCAAGTGGTGGCGAGCCTGTAACCATGGTAATGGGCATGAGCTGACGAGTCTGTAATCATGGTAGTGGTCAAGGAATTGTGAGTCTGTAACAATTGTAATGGTCAAGGGATGACAAGACTGTAACCATCTAATGGTAAAATTTAGTCAAGACAATTGCAATCTTCCAGCAAGAAATCTCCATAATGTTGCAGTCCAAGAGACGATCATGTTTGACAATTTATAACTGGAATGAATGGCTTGCTTATTCAGTCAGCTTTTTTAGAATAAATTTAAAAAAAGTCTTGTCCATTGTCTGCAAATGTACATTCCACAAGACCCCTGCAGAAACCGTCTTTGATTGCCTTTGATAATTAAAGTGTTTAGACAAATGGTGGCAAAAGACCATCTCTCTAGCATTATTTATCTGCAAACAGAGGTGGTCTCTAATGCAGGTAAATGCGCTGACCTTTATTTAAAACCCCTTAACAGTCAAGTGAGACAAACCCTGTGCTTTAACAGTCAAGTGAGACAAAACATGTGCTTTAACAGTACAGTCAGACAAAACCTGGGGGTTAACAGTCCAGTCAGACAAAACATGTGCTTTAACAGTCAAGTGAGACAAAACCTGTGCTTTAACAGTCAAGTCAGACAAAACATGTGCTTTAACAGTCAAGTCTGACAAAACCTGGGCGTTAACAGTCCAGTCAGACAAAACATGTGCTTTAACAGTCAAGTGAGACAAAACCTGTGCTTTAACAGTCACGTTAGACACACCCTGTGCTTTAACAGTCAAGTGAGACAAACCCTGTGCTTTAACAGTCAAGTCAGACAAATCCTGTGCTTTAACAGTCAAGCCAGACAAAACCTGTGCTTTAACAGTCAAGTGAGACAAACCCTGTGCTTTAACAGTCAAGTGAGACAACCCCTGTGCTTTAACAGTCAAGTCAGACAAAACCTGTGCTTTAACAGTCAAGTGAGACAAACCCTGTGCTTTAACAGTCAAGTGAGACAAACCCTGTGCTTTAACAGTCAAGTGAGACAAAACCTGTGCTTTAATAGTCAAGTGAGACAAAACCTGTGCTTTAACAGTCAAGTGAGACAAAACCTGTGCTTTAACAGTCAAGTGAGACAAACCCTGTGCTTTAACTGTCAAGTGAGACAAACCCTGTGCTTTAACAGTCAAGTGAGACAAACCCTGTGCTTTAACAGTCAAGTGAGACAAACCCTGTGCTTTAACAGTCAAGTGAGACAAAACCTGGCCTTTAGCTGTCAAGTGAGACAAACCCTGTGCTGTAACAGTCAAGTGAGACAAACCCTGGGAATTAACAGTCAAGTGAGACAAAACCTGTGCATGTGCTTTAACAGTCAAGTGAGACAAAACCTGTGCTTTAACAGTCAAGTGAGACAAAACCTGTGCTTTAACAGTCAAGTGAGACAAAACCTGTGCTTTAACAGTCAAGTGAGACAAACCCTGTGCTTTAACAGTCAAGTGAGACAAACCCTGTGCTTTAACAGTCAAGTCAGACAAAACCTGTGCTTTAACAGTCAAGCGAGACACACCCTGTGCTTTAACAGTCAAGTGAGACAAACCCTGTGCTTTAACAGTCAAGTGAGACAAAACCTGTGCTTTAACAGTCAAGTGAGACAAAACCTGTGCTTTAACAGTCAAGTGAGACAAACCCTGTGCTTTAACAGTCAAGTGAGACAAACCCTGTGCTTTAACAGTCAAGTGAGACAAAACCTGGCCTTTAGCTGTCAAGTGAGACAAACCCTGTGCTTTAACAGTCAAGTGAGACAAACCCTGGGCGTTAACAGTCAAGTGAGACAAAACCTGTGCTTTAACAGTCAAGTGAGACAAACCCTGTGCTTTAACAGTCAAGTGAGACAAACCCTGTGCTTTAACAGTCAAGTGAGACAAAACCTGTGCTTTGACAGTCAAGTGAGACAAAACCTGTGCTTTAACAGTCAAGTGAGACAAAACCTGTGCTTTAACAGTCAAGTGAGACAAAACCTGTGCTTTAACAGTCAAGTGAGACAAACCCTGTGCTTTAACAGTCAAGTGAGACACACCCTGTGCTTTAACAGTCAAGTGAGACAAATCCTGTGCTTTAACAGTCAAGTGAGACAAACCCTGTGCTTTAACAGTCAAGTGAGACAAACCCTGTGATTAACAGTCAAGTGAGACAAAACCTGGCCTTTATCTGTCAAGTGAGACAAACCCTGTGCTTTAACAGTCAAATGAGACAAACCCTGGGCATTAACAGTCAAGTGAGACAACCCCTGTGCTTTAACAGTCAAGTGAGACAAAACCTGTGCGTTAACAGTCCAGTCAGACAAACCCTGTGCTTTAACAGTCAAGTGAGACAAACCCTGTACTTTAACAGTCAAGTGAGTCAAACCCTGTGCTTTAACAGTCAAGTGAGACAAAACCTGGCCTTTATCTGTCAAGTGAGACAAACCATGTGCTTTAACAGTCAAGTGAGACAAACCTTGGGCATTAACAGTCAAGTGAGACAAACCCTGTGCTTTAACAGTCAAGTGAGACAAAACCTGTGCTTTAACAGTCAAGTGAGACAAACCCTGGGTGTTAACAGTCAAGTGAGACAAAACCTGTGCTTTAACAGTCAAGTGAGACAAAACCTGTGCTTTAACAGTCAAGTGAGACAAAACCTGTGCTTTATCAGTCAGGTGAGACAAAACCTGTGCTTTAACAGTCAAGTGAGACAAAACCTGTGCTTTAACAGTCAAGTGAGACAAAACCTGTGCTTTAACAGTCAAGTGAGACAAAACCTGTGCTTTAACAGTCAAGTCAGACAAACCCTGGGCGTTAACAGTCAAGTCAGACAAAACCTGGCCTTTAGCTGTCAAGTCAGACAAAACCTGTGCTTTAACAGTCCAGCTCTTGAGAGATAAGCAGATTCTTTGTATGTACACTTGATAATCAAATTTTGAAAATTAATTAAGCCAGTCATTCCAGTCATAAATTTTCAAAAATACTCTTCTTTTGGCCTACAAATGGGCCTTCACTAAGAAAAAACCCTCAATTTACAAAGCTTGATCATTAAAAGTTTAAATTGAGAACAATTTGAGATTTGAACTTCCAGTCAAATGAGTTTCAAAATATTCAGCAGTTTACCACTACAGTTACTGAAAATTGGGATTCACTATTCCAAGTGTTAAAATCGATTCAGTTGTACATACAAAATGGGCGGGGCATAGGTAGAAATTGGTGGGGCATAGCCAGAAATGGGCGGGGTATAGGTAGAAATAGGCGGGCATAGGTAGAAATGGGTGGGGCATAGGTAGAAATGGGCGAGGCATAGCTAGAAATTGGCGGGCATAGCTGGAAATGGGCGGGGTATAGGTAGAAATGGGCGGGGTATAGGTAGAAATGAGCAGTGCATAGGTAGAAATCGGTGGGCATAGGTAGAAATAGGCGGGGCATAGGTAGAAATGGGCGGGACATAAGTAGAAATGGGTGGGGCATAGCTAGAAATGGGCGAGTCGTAGGTAGAAATAGGCGGGGCATAGGTAGAAATGGGCGGGACATAAGTAGAAATGGGCGGGGCATAGCTAGAAACGGGCGAGTCGTAGGTAGAAATGGGTGGGGCATAGGTAGAAATGGGCGGGGCATAGGTAGACATGGGTGGTGCACAGGTAGAAAAGGGTGCTGCATAGGTAGAAATGGGCGGTGCTTAGATAGAAATGGACGGTGCTTAGGTAAAAATGGGCGGTACATAGGTAGAAACGGGCATGGCATAGCTGGAAGGGGATACCCCTATGGACTCACCTTACATCACAGGTGTAAAGATAAGCTTTAGCACCAAGTTCCTGCACAAGTCTGGCTGTCTCAGCATTCCCTTCATAATTAATGTCACACAAGACGACGATCGCACCTAACTTTGCAAATTCTAAAGACAACTCTCTACCTATTCCACTTCCGGAACCAGTTATGAAAACAATTTCATCTCTGACAGATTTTCTCGACGGCGATATAAAGAGACGGAAAATTGCAATAATGATTGCGAGCACCGCATCTCGTGTTGCGATAAGAGCATCGCGTGCAATGTCCCAGGATGTCTCTGTAGCCCATGGATCCGCGTCGTCGTTATTAATGTTATTGTTGCCGTTATTCTCATTAATTGCTATGCCATCGCTGGTCGTCATGGTGACTGCTTTTTCACCTCTTATTCAGACTAACTAACAATTGACTCTTCATCACATTTTCTTTATCGAACCTTTGGAAAATATTACAAAATGAAAATTAAATATTGTAAAAATGAAAATTAAATATTACATAATTACGCAGATCACATGCAAAGGCGAAAACTGAATAAAACTGAAAGTTCAGATCTACCTTTAAGCTTGATTGTCATTCGTGTGATAACTGACATGAGTCACATGACTGATGTCCATTTTGGAGACCATGATGCTGTAAACTGTGGCAATCTAGTCTATGACAGCAAAATCATTTTCAAAATGTAGGCTCCACCAGCCTTTCTTCTACTGACTGCAATATGTCACATTTTTACATCGGTGTAATAAGTTTTTAAAGTCATTTTAATCTTCAAATTTATTCAGCAAAACTTCAATTTTCTCAGAAAATGCTGATTTTCAGAGCAAGACACGATTATTTATGAAAATTTATTACTCAAAGGACTAACTCAGTTATCGAGCCAGTAACTCCAGTGGTAAATTTTCTAAAATAGTTTTCTCTTGGTCTGCAAATGGAGAACTCTGAAGACCACTATATGAGGCGATTTTGGCCATCTTGTGTGATAACAGTTAAAACTCAGATATGGAGCAACAAAGTGGTTTTAAAAGACAGGTGGTTGTATTAGACAGGCCCCGTGTAATATACAAGTTTGTGGTGCTCAAACACAATTAAAGCACCTGCTTCAGCCCTTTAATGATCAAGTTTGTCCAAAACACGCCTCTGTAGGGGTCTTAGAGAATGTCTATTTGCAGGCCAAGTGAAGAGTATTTTTTGAAAATTTACAATTGGAATGACTGGCTGGATAACCTAGTCAGTCATTTCAGTTGTAAATTTTCAAAAATATTCTCTTGGCCTGCAAATGGATATTGGATGATTAATAATTCAGATTTTCGTGACAAGCCCACTTAAAAACGTTTAAAGAAACATGCTGCTGTATCGAAAGACCACGCGCTATCGTTTGCGTTTCACATGTAGGCCTATCTAAGCAGAATTTTTCAATACTGTATAAAGTTTGGTCACTAGCACAGATTATACAGAGTACATGTGAAACTCAAGAGATATCTCGTGGTCTTTCGGTACCACTGACACATCAAATCAGTAACATTCCCACACTGCGGGTAGTAATACAGTAACACCTCTCTATAATGGTCACCTGCCGTTAGGAGCACAAAATTAATTTGCTTTGAACAGGTGGTTACAAGACCACATATCCTATAAAACCACCATCATATGATTCATAGTTACCTACTTTGCTAAATAACTCGTCCTATGCCACCACCTGCCTTTCATACACACTTTTAATGGCTCGTTATTTGATGGCCGTTATAGACAGGTTTTAGTGCGTAACAAAATAGAACACGATTAAATGTATGCAAAAACACGTGAACATTGAATTTGAAGAGCGGTGCGTCTTGCTTGAGGAACGTCAGTGAGCCCTAGGCAACATCTGACTGAATAAATGAATTTGATTGACCAATTTAATTAGGCCTATTGTTTGAACTGTATTACAAGCAGATGCGCCTGACACATGCGTCTCACGCCGCTTGCAGGATCAAACTTTCACACGGGTTTGTTTACCTTTTAGCGCGATCGATGGTTGTCATGTTATTTCAACGAAACACGGTCACGCTGACATTTCCCTTGTCATCATTCCGCTTCGAGTAGTGGGATATGAAGAGTTGCTTCCCCTGATCTGTATTCAATATTGTGCAAATCGCTCTGACCTTTGGCTTTGGTGTAGAGTTGCGTCCCTTGATCTTTATTTCTGTTGCGCAATCGGATGTATTTGTTTACTAATATCTAATGTACGGTCACAAACTCGACGTGTTGAGAGACATATATACTTTTATGTGACTAAGAGCGGCGTTAGCAAATGATATACATTTATAATATATAATTTTACACATGACAACGGACGTCGAATCGCAATTTCCAGCAAAAAGTAAATTTTATGTAAAGTTTCTTATATTTCCGGAATTGTCAAGTTCAAGTTCAAAGTTGCCTAATTTCATGTTTTTTTCTATGCAATAAATATAATCTAAACAGGCAGTCCATCAAAGGCATGGGATATTGAGTGATGGACTCCTTACACACATAACAAAACATTTATACATTGATATATATACGACACACACGACAGTGGCACAGTGACAGAATGCTGAAAGGCTACCGTGATATGAAAGTCCAGGACTATTTTGGTTTGTTTTGTGGAGTTCGGACATAAACTTTGATATATATGTCATATATACATGTATTTAATACATATATCTTCCATTAAGCGGTGGGTGGGTAGGGATGTCCCTTCTTTGATGTTTACATAGATATATGCCACTATGTGCACAAACATAAAACACACGACATTCAAACACATATTTATGGCATTAATATTTAAATACACTCATACATATTTACTGACTTAATTAAACATATATTATACATATATTCCCTAATTATATCATTATCTCATTTTATTTAAATTTAGTTTGGAGTGGTTTATTATTATATAGGACATTTGTATGCTACTGAGGGTGGGGTGGGGGGGGGCAGGGAAGAGCTCATCACTGTAATATAAAGTTGAGATAGTTAGAGTTTGTTAAGAATCGATAGATGCGTTGATCGTATGTGGGCTATTTAGGTGTAGTAGTAGTAGTGAAAGTAAACTGTGAAGTATGTTTGTGTTTAGACTTCTTACTTCAATTATTAGGTTAGGTTAGTTTATCTATAGTGGTTGTGGTGGTGGTGCTATCGCATATTTTTGTACTGGTGCTGTTCCATAGTTTTGTGGCTGCTATTGTAATTCGTTGTTTTCCTATTTCTGTTCGTGTAAATTGAGTGTGTAAATTGTGTTTTGTCCTAGTGTTGTGTTTGTGGATGTCGGTGCTTAGTGTGAAATTGGAGGCTATGGATTGTGGTAATGTATTGTGGTGAAACTCTTTTACAATGGTGTACATCTGTAGTTTGCCTATGTCCTTTAGTTTTAATAGCTTTTCTGACTTGAATATATTCTGGCCCTTTGCTGGTTTAGAAAAGAGTTTTAGTGCCTTTTTCTGTGGACTTCAATGTAGTTTTGTTAGGTTGCTTTTGTGTGTATTCGTCCAGATAGCATTACAGTAGGTGAGATGCGGAAGAACAAGGGTGCAGTATAGAGTTTTAATTGTAGCTGGTGTCATGTAAGGTTTTAGTCTTTGTATGACACCTATGCCTCTTGCCACCTTTGCTGTTACCATCTCGATTTGTTTAGCCCGGGTCAAATGTTTATCCAAATATACTCCCAAGAATTTGGCAAATAGGGCCTCCTCAATTTCTTTTTTGTTTATGTAGATTTTTGGAATTTCATCTTTTTTTAGTTTGAGATTTGTAAATAACATAATTTGTTTTGTCAACATTCAACGATAATTTGTTTATTGAAAACCAGTCAGTAATTTCTTCCATTTCCTTATTTGTTTTTCTGTATAAGGTGTCTATGTTGTCATCGCAGCAAAAAGCATTTGTGTCATCAGCGAACAGTATTAATGACATGTGCTTGCATATGTTAGGTAGATCATTCATGTAAAGAAGGAACAGCAATGGGCCAAGAATAGATCCCTGAGGAACACCACAAGTTAATTTCCTGTTTTCAGAGCATATCTCATTATATTGTACGCATTGTGTTCTTTTACTTAGGTAGTTCTGGAACCAGGTGAGTGCACTGCCTCTTATACCATAATAGGCAATTTTTTCTAGTAAGATCTGGTGGTTGATAGTGTCGAAAGCTTCTGAAAGGTCCAAGAAGATGCCTATTATACTTTGGGTTTTTTCCAGTGATTCAATAATTTTTTCTGTCATTTCGGCTATTGCATGCATTGTTGAATGTTTCTCACGAAATCCATATTGCGATTTGTATAAAATGGACTTTTTGTCCAGGTAATTTGTCAGTCAATTGTACATAAGGCACTCTAGTAACTTGGAGAAAAGTGGAAGTATGGAGACTGGTCTATAGTTTGAGAAGTTAGTAGAATCCTTGGCTTTATAAATTGGTGTAACACGTGCTATTTTTAGTTTTGATGGGAAAATGCCTTGTGCTAGGGATAAGTTGCAAATGTGATTACGTGGGATAAGGATATCCATAACACAGGTTTTATAAATGCGCCACTTAAAACCATCGATTCCGGCACTTTTGGCTGGGTTGGGTTTGTTTAGAACGTTAAAGATCTCTTCAGTGTTAGTAGGGTTAACGAAGAATGATGATTGATAGCTGCCTGTAAGGTAATCAGAAAATGTTTTCTTGGATGTTGATTTGATTTTGGTTGAAAGTTCTGGTCCTATATTTACGAAATAATCATTGAATCCATTGGCAATTTCGAATTTATCGGTAATGAGCTTATTCTTGTGAAGAAATTGTGTCTGTTGTGCCGTATTGGTCTTGTTTAAGAGTGATTTAATGGTTTTCCATTTCTCCTTCGATCAATACACACCATTCTGTTACTTCTGATATACAGCTGGCCTTGACAGCGGCTCTAGGATTATAGACTTAGAAAGCTTTACCGACTCCTGGGAACCGGGTACTCGGCTCCCAACTGCCGAGTACCCGTTTACCATAGAGCTCATTCTTGTTTGCATAGCAACAAGAGCAATACATGCTTTCTGCATTGAGGATTTTAGTGTTTTTTGTGAAAGAAAATCTAAGTCTTTAATCTGTGATAGTTTGTGTGTTCGTGAAAGGATTAACTAAAGGATACTATGGAGAATACCGCCGAAGATAACCAGGTTGTATCATTCTTTATTATCCATAGTTAAAAGACTTAGGTCTCTAAATTTCACTGTGTCGCATGTTCCAATTTCTGACCCCATAGAATCTGGGACGTGTGCTAACAACGATATATGCCAGACGATCGCCTTCTTTAACCCCCAACAGGCGATCGGCAGATATGAAAATAGGTGTTATGCTACGGTATTTCTAACACGAATATCGGCTGACATCGTTCTCCGTAGGATCCGAGCGGGTGACGTCACACCCGGTCGCTCGGATGTTTATGTGAAGAAAATTTTTTCATTAGTTCGCGCATCTTGTTCTGGGTGCTGCGTACTAAAAATGGTACCGGAAACTTTAGAATGATCAAGTTTACGTGCGATCACGATCGGTTTGCAATGATCGGTGGTTTCAAAATTTTTGAGTAGATGCGTGGTCTGCGGTTTTACCGTGTGATACAGCAGTTTGTTATACATTTTGTTGTTTTCTTCACATATCGTGCTGCGTTCGTTAGGAGTATAATTTATATTGATTAGTAAATATACCCCGAATGCTATGCGATATGATTCCTGGACCCGTTACACATCCTGGAGGATCTATTATGGGTGTGTTTAATGCCCGCCTCGTTCTTGTCGTCATAATCAATGCGATCGTTGTTGTAACGTGGCGGGGTGGGGTGCGGGAGGGTTTCAGTTAATTTATGAGTCAAATTATTTGAAAATTAATTGTCTGCCTTCCATCCGGGTCTCGTTCCACTTGTTTATTGTAGGTTTGTGCTTATGTTATAGGCCAAGCCAGCCCCGCCATCATGTGACGAATGCCATAAGTTTGTCCGTGTCGTGTTCAAGGACCATGTCTGTTTTAGGTGTTCCCTGTGTAATATTGATCATAGGTGTAATGTTTGTGCAGTGTGGTCCGTTGAGATGATGGTTAAGTTCCTTGCCCAGAAGGACTTGGCTGGATCTGACGCGGGGTCAGGCGGTCCGAGAGTAAATCGTGGAGCGCCCGGTTCGGCCAGTGGGGGTGCTCCACGTCCCCAGCTGGAGGTGGCGGAGATGGCACCGCCGGCGTGGTTTGGTCCGGCTATGCAGATTCATAGCGTTCTGCCCACGCTGGTGTCGTCCCTGCTACCAAAGGTTGGGGGGCAGTTTCTCCCCATGCCTGGTACGGATCCTGTCCCCCTGGCAGTCCCGTCTGGCTTCGGCCAGACGGGTTCTGTTTCTCTGCGGCCACCTCCGGGTGGTCCAGTAGCGGTGGCCGGTCCGTCAGGTGTGGGAGCCGTCCGCCAGGACGGTTCCACGGTTGACTCGTCTAGTGACGACTCTTCGGAGTCTGAAGACGAGGAGGCCGAGGAGGAGAGGTTGCTGCGGCCCGTGAAGCCGCAGGTGGAGAATATGGAGGTTGATTCCGTCCTGGACGGAACCGGCCTCCATTTGTCTGGTTTGGCGCAAGCCAGGTCAGCGGCTCCGGGGGTGCCGTTGGCGCCCGTGTCCGGCTACGGTTCCGCGACTGCTACGGGTCCGTACGGTTTTCCGTGCGGACCTACCCCATGGACCGGAGTGTTTCATGGGGTGGCGGCGGAACCGTGTGGTACCGGAGTGCCTGGCGTGTCAGCCGTGGCTCCTTGCCGGGAGGCCGTGGCTGGCAGGCCCGTGAGCACATCAACGGGTGACGTGTTTGCGGGGGTGTCTTCATCGGAGGTAGATTGGTCAGATGCTCTGGCATGGCTAGCCAGGGTTGACCCGTCTGTGGTTTCGGCCACGGCCGATGAAGATGTGCCCCGTCCGTCGGTTGCGTCGATCAGGACGGGGATTTTGCTCGCGGCCCGGATCCAGTCAGTGGGACTGGATCCACGGTTCATAGATTTGTTGGATGCTTTATAGCAAACAACTGATGACCAAGGGTCAGCTCCCTGCGGCCTCCAGGGAGGTGCGGGCAAGATGTCGTATTCCGCGGGGGGAATACGACAGGTATGGTGTAGTCCCGTCGGTCACGGAGGATGACCGATGGGTACTGGGCGTCCAGAGTGCCGTGGCAGGTGGCCCCGGTCCGGCACTTGTGGACAAGTCTCAGGTACACCAGGAAGAAGTCCTGTCCCTATGCGATGAGGGTGTGAGGGCAGCGATGAGCGCTGTCAACCACTCTTATCGTCTCCTTCAGTCGGTGTGGGCTGAAGCGGGGGCAGGCCACCCTGTGCCACCTGTGGCGCTTTCATGTGTCAATGACGGCCTGGTGCTGTCGATGGATGCATTGGCAAGGGTGCAAGCGCGAGTGACGAAATCCAGGAGGCAAATGGTCATTGAACATATGCGTCCGGCTACGGCAGTCAGGGAGCGTCTTCTTGGGACGCCCCTGACAGGGCCTAGCATCTTCGGTGTCCAAGCGCGGGCTCAGAATCGGTTAGCGGTAAACCTACAGCTAGAGCTAGTGCGGCAAGCGCACGCACTAGGGGCTGTGGGGAAACCGCTAACAGGACAACCTTCGAAGAAGCAGAAGAAGCATAAGGGCAAGGCGAAAGCTAGGCCTGTTGCAACTTCTGCTTCAGCTGGGTTTTCGGAGCCGCCGCCGGCGAAGAAGCCCAGGAAGGTTGTAGAGGCACCTACCCTCCCCAATGTTGCTCCTGACCGCCCTAGAGGCGGGAAGGGTAAGGGTAAGGCCTCAAAGGGCGGACAGAAGGGTCCGAAGCGTACCTGAGGGTACGAAAGCTCCCTTCATATCCGCCTGGACCGCACCTGTGCGACAGGAACAGCGGTGCCAGTTATACCCGTCGTGCCTAGAACGAAATGGTTCTCTCTCTCTCGTTAAGAAAGAGGGGGGGGGGTGGGGTGGGGGGGTGGGGGGTGGGGGCGGACTGCGAGCCAGACAACCCCGTTAGACGTCGAGGCATCTATGGTGGGTGGAAGGCTCATGCGTTTCGTCGAGGCCTGGCGAGGTGTGACGTCAGACAGTCTGGTTCTGGGATGGTTATCCCAGGGTTACATGCCGGAGTGGTGGGACTTTCCACCACAAAATCTGTCTTTGGCACCTGTCTGGACACCCGTACCAAGGGAGCCAGACAAGTTAGAAGCCGTTCAAAAGGAAGTGTCGGGTTTGCTTCTGAAGGGAGCAATAAAACCAGCAAACCGAAACACTCCAGGCTTCTATTCAAACATGTTCCTTGTCCCCAAGAGCACAGGGGGATGGAGACCCATACTCAATCTCAGGCCATTAAATTGGTTTATCCATACGCCTCGGTTCCAGATGGAAACGCCGAGGTCGGTAATGGCGGGATTGAGGAAAGGAATGTGGTGTGTATCGATCGATCTGAAAGATGCATATTTCCACATTCCTATGAATCGGAGTTGGCACAGGTTTCTGAGATTTGCGTTTCAGAATCAAGTATGGGAGTTTACAGTTCTCCCGTTCGGCCTGTCGACAGCTCCGAGGGTTTTCATAAGAGTGGTCCTTGCGGTGACAGCGTTTCTCAGAAAAGAGAACGTGGCGCTACACACCTACATAGACGACTGGCTGCTCAAGGCAGACTCAGCAGCCAGGTTGAACGTGGATACTGCTCTGACTCTGAAGTTACTTTCAGATCTAGGCTGGATAGTCAACGAGGAGAAATCCGAGTTGACGCCCACTCAACATTTCGTTTATTTGGGGATGCGATTCGACCTCGAGGAGGGCAGGGTTTACCCGTCAGAGCCCAGAGTGGTGTCTCTGTTAGCCATCCTCAAGAGTTTTCGAGTGGGAAACCACATTCAGGCGAGGCGGTTCCTTCAGATGTTGGGCATGATGGTCTCCATGGAGCAGGTTATCCCGTACGCTGCTCTAATGCGAAGGCCTATCCAGTTGTATCTGATGTCTCTGTGGAAACAGAGAACAGAGCCCCTGTCAAAACTGGTGCCAGTTTTGGAGCCGATAATATCGCATCTTCTATGGTGGAAACAGCGTCAGAATCTCCTATTAGGGGTTTTGCTGCACCTACCCCACCCCCAGCTGTCCGTCTACACGGATGCATCGCTGGAAGGGTGGGGTGCCTGCCTGGGAGAACACCAGGTCTCGGGCACATGGACTCTCCCGGAGAGTCAGCTGCATATCAATCTGTTGGAAATGATGGCAGTGGAACTGGCGTTGGAAGAGTTCCTTCCGATGATCAGGGGCAAGGTGATATTGATACGGTCGGACAATTCGACAGTAGTAGCATATATAAATCGCCAGGTCGCCCACTCTGTGTATCAGGGTGTGGCACTTGATTCAATGGTGCAGGAATTACTCGGTTGTTTTGAAAGCAGCTCATATTCCTGGCCGATTGAACATTCTGGCAGATGCTTTGTCTCGCAGACAGAGAATTCTGCCAACAGAATGGTCCCTCAACCCTCCGGTTCTGCGACGGATCTTCGAGCATTGGGGCAAACCCAACGTGGACTTGTTCGCCACAAAGGAAAATGCTCAAATCATGACATATGTCTCGCCGATTCCAGATCCAAATGCCGTCGATACAGACGCTCTGGCGATAAGCTGGAGAGGGATGCACGCTTACGCGTACCCACCCACCATTCTTCTACCGAAGGTATTGTTGAAGGTCAGGGAGGAACCGTGTCTGGTCCTGCTAATAGCGCCGTATTGGCTGAGCAGGGCGTGGTTCACGGATCTTCTAGATCTGCTGGTGGAAAATCCTGTGCAGTTGCCCGAGATTCCGAACATAATCTCCCAGGCCAAGGAATGCTTCCTACACGAGCGTCCCGAAATGTTCAAATTGACTGCGTGGATGTTATCAAACAACGTTCCACGTCGGAAGGCTTTTCTCGACAGGCTGCTGATTTCATCGCGGCAGCGAGAAGGAGGTCAACCTTCAAGTCATATAACAACAAGGTTAACAGATTTGCAGACTGGTGTGAAGAAAAGGGTATTGATACCTTTCAATCCACTATTCAGCAAATAGCAGACTTTCTCTGTGAGCTGTTCTTTTCAGGACTAGCTCCCGTCACAGTTGCTGGATACAAGTCAGCTTTGGCATCAGTTATCCCTTGTCTAGCCAACAGGGATAGTCCAGAGGTGGCCCAGTTAAATGTGATGTTGAAGGGAATGAGCAATCTCCGCCCGAGACAACCGGTAGTCATTCCAGCCTGGAGTCTATCTTTAGTGCTTAATGTACTGGCCAAGCACCCTTTCGAACCATTGCGTTCGGCTAGTCTAAAGCATTTGACTCTAAAGGCGGTCTTTCTATTGGCAGCTTCCTCAGCTAGAGGGCGCAGTGAGATCCATGCGCTTTCGGCAGAGAGGAACCGATTTATTGTTTCTGGAGAAGGTCTGCGTCTTCTGCCAAGAGCAGAGTTTATGTCAAAGAACCATTCTCCTTCGATCAATACTCACCATTCTGTTACTTCTGATATACAGCTGGCCCTGACAGCGGCTCTAGGATTATAGACTTAGAAAGCTTTACCGACTCCTGGGAACGGGTACCCGGCTCCCCACTGCCGAGTACCCGTTTACCATAGAGCTCATTCTTGTTTGCATAGCAACAAGTGCAATACATGCTTTTCGCATTAAGGATTTTAGTGTTTTTTAAAAGAATCTAAGTCTTTAATCAGTGATAGTTTGTGTGTTCTGAAAGGATAACTAAGGACTATGGAGAATACCGCACAAGACAACCAGGTTGTATTGTTCTTTATATCCATAGCTAAAAGACTTAGGTCTCTAAATTTCGTTGTGTCGCATGTTCCAATTTCTAACCCCATAGAATCTGGGACGTGTGCTAGCAACGATATATGCCAGACGATCGCCTTCTTTAAACCCCAACAGGCGATCGGCAGATATGAAAATAGGTGTTTGCTACAGTATTTCTAACACGAATATCGGCTGACGTCGTTCTCCGTAGAATCCGAGCGGGTGACGTCACACCCGGTCGCTCGGATGTTTATGTGAAGACAAATTTTTTCATTAATTCGCGCATCTTGTTCTGGGTGCTGCGTACTAAAAAATGGTACCGGAAACTTTAGAATGATCAAGTTTACGTGCGATCACGATCGGTTTGCAATGATCGGTGGTTTCAAAATTCTTGAGTAGATGCGTGGGCTGCGGTTTTACCGTGTGAGACAGCAGTTGTTATACATTTTGTTGTTTTCTTCACATATCGTGCTGCGTTCGTTAGGAGTATAATTTATATTGATTAGTAAATATACCCTGAATGCTATGCGATATGATTCCTGGAGCCGTTACACATCCTGTAGGATCTATTATGGGTGTGTTGTGCCCGCCGCGTTCTTGTCGTCATAATCAATGCGATCGTTGTTGTAACGTGGCGGGGTGGGGTGCGGGAGGTTACGGTTAATTTATGAGTCAAAATTTTTGAAAATTAATTGTCTGCCTTCCATCCGTGTCTCGTTCCGCTTGTTTATTGTAGGTTTGTGCTTATTTTATAGGCCAAGCCAGCCCCGCCATCATGTGACGACTGCCATAAGTTTGTCCGTGTAATGTTCAAGGACCATGTCTGTTTTAGGTGTGCCCTGTGTAATATAGATCATAGGTGTAATGTTTGTGCAGTGTGGTCCGTCGAAACGATGGTTAAGTTCCTTGCCTAGAAGGACTTGGCTGGGTCTGACGCGGGGTCAGGCGGTCCGAGAGGAAATCGTGGAGCGCCCGGTTCGGCCGGTGGGGGTGCTCCACGTCCCCAGCTGGAGGTGGCGGAGATGGCACCGCCGGCGTGGTTTGGTCCGGCTATGCAGGGTTTTCTGCATAGCGTTCTGCCCACGCTGGTGTCGTCCCTGCTACCAAAGGTTGGGGGGCAGTTTCTCCCCATGCCTGGTACGGATCCTGTCTTCGGACAGGATTCTGGACTGGTTACCGAGGGGGCCGTCTCGTACGGCCCCCTGGCGTGTCCGTCTGGCTTCGGCCAGACGGGTTCTGTCTCTCTGCGGCCACCTCCGGGTGGTCCAGTAGCTGTGGCCGGTCCGTCAGGTGTGGGAGCCGTCCGCCAGGACGGCTCCACGGTTTATTCGTCTAGTGACGGCTCT
The DNA here is from genome assembly GCA_034401795.1 of Chaetoderma sp. LZ-2023a. Taxonomy (NCBI): domain Eukaryota; kingdom Metazoa; phylum Mollusca; class Caudofoveata; order Chaetodermatida; family Chaetodermatidae; genus Chaetoderma; species Chaetoderma sp. LZ-2023a. The sequence goes on from CM067375.1 coordinate 97,004,851, forward strand.
TCGGAGTCTGAAGATGATGAGGCCGAGGAGGAGAGGTTGCTGCGGCCCGTGAAGCCGCAGGTGGAAAATATGGAGGTTGATTCCGTCCTGGACGGAATCGGCCTCCATTTGTCTGGTTTGGCGCAAGCCAGGTCAGCGGCTCCGCCTGCGGCTGAGGCCAATCCGTTACCGTGCACCGGTTCCGCGCGGCTTGGTTTGTCACCAGCCGTCAGGGGAACCGGTGTGCCGGGCCAGGCGTGGTACTCACCTATCTCGCCTGGTCCGGCAGCCGGACATGGGGTGCCGTTGGCGCCCGTGGCCGGCTATGGTTCCGCGACGGTTACGGGTCCGTACGGTTTTCCGTGCGGACCTACCCCATGGACCGGAGTGTTTCATGGGGTGGCGGCGGAACCATGTGGTAGCGGAGTGCCTGGCGTGTCAGCCGTGGCTCCTGGCCGGGAGGCCATGGCTGGCAGACCCGTAAGCATGTCAACGGGTGACGTGTTTGCGGGGGTATCTTCTTCGGAGTTAGACTGGTCTGATGCTCTGGCGTGGCTAGCCAGAGTTGACCCGTCTGTGGTTTCGGCCACGGCCGATGAAGATGCGCCCCGTCCGTCGGTTGCGTCGATTAGGACGGGGATTTTGCCCGCGGCCCGGATCCAGTCAGTGGGACTGGATCCACGGTTCATTGATTTGTTGGATGCTATTTATAGTAAACAACTAATGACCAAGGGTCAGCTCCCTGCGGCCTCCAGGGAGGTGCGGGCAAGGTGCCGTATTCCGCGGGGTGAATACGACAGGTATGGTGTAGTCCCGTCGGTCACGGAGGATGACCGATGGGTACTGGGCGTCCAGAGTGCCGGGTCGGGTGGTCCCGGTCCGGCACTAGTGGATAAGGCCCAGGTACACCAGGAAGAAGTCCTGGCCCTATGCGATGAGGGTGTGAGGGCAGCCATGAGCGCTGTCAATCACTCCTATCGTCTACTTCAGTCGGTGTGGGCTGAAGCGGGGGCAGGCCACCCTGTGCCACCTGTGGCGCTATCGTGCGTTAATGACGGCTTGGTGCTGTCAATGGACGCATTGGCAAGGGTGCAAGCGCGTGTGACGAAGTCCAGGAGGCAAATGGTCATTGACCATATGCGTCCGGCTACGGCAGTCAGGGAGCGTCTTCTTGGGACGCCCCTGACAGGGCCTAGCATCTTTGGTGGCCAAGCGCGGGCCATCTTAGAGGACACCGCCAGTATTGCGCAGAATCGGTTAGCGGTAAATCTCCAGCTAGAGCTGGTGCGGCAAGCGCACGCACTAGGGGCTGTGGGCAAGCCACTAACCGGACAGCCTTCAAAGAAACAGAAAAAGCATAAGGGCAAGGCGAAAGCCAGGCCTATTGCGACGTCTGTTTCGGCTGGGTTCTCGGAGCCGCCACCGGCGAAGAAACCCAGGAAGGCTGTAGAGGCGCCTACCCTCCCCAATGTTGCTCCTGACCGCCCTAGAGGTGGTAAGGGCAAGGGGAAGGGTAAGGGTAAGGCCTCAAAGGGCGGCCAGAAGGGGCCGAAGCGTACCTGAGGGTACGCAAGCTCCCTTCATATCCGCCTGGACCGCACCTGTGCGACAGGAACAGCGGTGCCAGTTATACCCGTCGTACCTAGAACGAAATGGTTCTCACTCTCTCTCGTTAAGAAAGGGGGGGGGGGGGCGGACTGCGAGCCGGACAACCCCGTTAGACGTCGAGGCGTCTATGGTGGGTGGAAGGCTCATGCGTTTCGTCGAGGTTTGGCGAGGTGTGACGTCAGACAGTCTGGTCCTGGGATGGTTATCCCAGGGTTACATGCCGGAGTGGTGGGACTTTCCGCCACAAAATCTGTCTTTGGCACCAGTCTGGACACCCGTACCAAGGGAGCCAGACAAGTTAGAAGCCGTTCAAAAGGAAGTGTCGGGTTTGCTTCTGAAGGGAGCAATAAAACCAGCAAACCGGAACACTCCAGGCTTCTATTCAAACATGTTCCTTGTCCCCAAGAGCACGGGGGGATGGAGACCCATACTCAATCTCAGGCCATTAAATTGGTTTATCCATACACCTCGGTTCCAGATGGAAACACCGAGGTCGGTAATGGCGGGATTGAGGAAAGGAATGTGGTGTGTATCGATCGATTTGAAAGATGCATATTTCCACATTCCGATCAATCGGAGTTGGCACAGGTTTCTGAGATTTGCGTTTCAGAATCAAGTATGGGAGTTTACAGTTCTCCCGTTTGGCCTGTCGACAGCTCCGAGGGTTTTCACAAGAGTGGTCCTTGCGGTGACAGCGTTTCTCAGAAAAGAGAACGTGGCGCTACACACCTCCATAGACGACTGGCTGCTCAAGGCAGACTCGGCAGCCAGGTTGAACGTGGATACTGCTCTGACTCTGAAGTTACTTTCAGATCTAGGCTGGATAGTCAACGAGGAGAAATCCGAGTTGACACCCACTCAACATTTCGTTTATTTGGGGATGCGATTCGACCTCGAGGAGGGCAGGGTTTACCCGTCAGAGCCCAGAGTGGTGTCTCTGTTAGCCATCCTCGGGAGTTTTCGAGTGGGAAACCACATTCAGGCAAGGCGGTTCCTTCAGATGCTGGGCATGATGGTCTCCATGGAGCAGGTTATCCCGTACGCTGCTCTAATGCGAAGACCTATCCAGTTGTATCTGATGTCTCTGTGGAAACAGAGAACAGAACCCCTGTCAAAACTGGTGCCAGTTTTGGAGCCGATAATATCGCATCTTCTATGGTGGAAACAGCGTCAGAATCTCCTAATAGGGGTTTCGCTGCACCTACCCCACCCCCAGCTGTCCGTTTACACGGATGCATCGCTGGAAGGGTGGGGTGCCTGCCTGGGAGAACACCAGGTCTCGGGCACATGGACTCTCCCGGAGAGTCAGCTGTATATCAATCTGTTGGAAATGATGGCAGTGGAACTGGCGTTGGAAGAGTTCCTTCCGATGATCAGGGGCAAGGTGATATTGATACGGTCGGACAATTCGACAGTAGTATCATATATAAATCGCCAAGGAGGGACCAGGTCGCCCACCCTGTGCATCAGGGTGTGGCACTTGATTCAATGGTGCAGGAATTACTCGGTTGTTTTGAAAGCAGCTCATATTCCTGGCCGATTGAACATTCTGGCGGATGCTTTGTCTCGCAGACAGAGAATCCTGCCAACAGAATGGTCCCTCAACCCTCCAGTTCTACGACGGATCTTCGAGCATTGGGGCAAACCCAACGTGGACTTGTTCGCCACAAAGGAAAATGCTCAAATCATGACATATGTCTCGCCGATTCCAGATCCAAATGCCGTCGATACAGACGCTCTGGCGATAAGCTGGAGAGGGATGCACGCTTACGCGTATCCACCCACCATTCTTCTACCGAAGGTATTGGTGAAGGTCAGGGAGGAACCGTGTCTGGTCCTGCTAATAGCGCCGTATTGGCCGAGCAGGGCGTGGTTCACGGATCTTCTAGATCTGCTGGTGGAAAATCCTGTGCAGTTGCCCGAGATTCCGAACATAATCTCCCAGGCCAAGGGACGCTTCCTACACGAGCGTCCCGAAATGTTCAAATTGACTGCGTGGATGTTGTCAAACAACGTTCCACGTCGGAAGGCTTTTCTCGACAGGCTGCTGATTTCATCGCGGCTGCGAGAAGGAGGTCAACCTTCAAGTCATATAACAACAAGGTTAACAGATTTGCAGACTGGTGTGAAGAAAAGGGTATTGATACCTTTCAATCCACTATTCAGCAAATAGCAGACTTTCTCTGTGAGCTGTTCTTTACAGGACTAGCTCCCGTCACAATTGCTGGATACAAGTCAGCTTTGGCATCAGTTATCCCTTGTCTAGCCAACAGGGATAGTCCAGAGGTGGCCCAGTTAAACGTGATGTTGAAGGGAATGAGCAATCTCCGCCCGAGACAACCGGTAGTCATTCCAGCCTGGAGTCTATCTTTAGTGCTTAATGTACTGGCCAAGCACCCATTCGAACCGTTGCGTTCGGCTAGTCTAAAGCATTTGACTCTAAAGGCGGTCTTTCTATTGGCAGCTTCCTCAGCTAGAAGGCGCAGTGAGATCCATGCGCTTTCGGCAGAGAGGAACCGATTTATTGTTTCTGGAGAAGGTCTGCGTCTTCTGCCAAGAGCAGAATTTATGTCAAAGAACCAATCTTTGAGATATCCCGGCAAACCGATCATTATACCGAAGTTAACCACGTTTGATCGTGATGCCAGTGTCTGGTGCCCGGTCCGTGCTTTGACAAGAAACGGACTGACTCGTTACGGTCGAACGATAGACATCTGTGGATCTGCCATAAAAAGCCTTATGGCGCCGCATCCATGGATACTATCTCTCGTTGGGTGGTCGAATGCATTCAGACTACTCATGAGATGGCGACTGGGCACCAGGTGCAGGGCGTAAGGGCACACGATGTTAGAGGAATAGCCGCCTCGACCGCCCTTTACAATGGTGTTCCGTTAGAGGACATCATGGCCATTGCACAATGACACTGTGAGTCCTCATTTACGGATTACTATATGAGGGATGTGTCAGACTCAGCCAATCCACTCGCTTTAGCTGTTTTGAAACGATAGTTAGTGACCACACTGCTTTTCCCCTTTTTTCACTTTGGTAAGAAAAGAACCTAAAGCAGGCATGGTCAAGCGAGAGGATGTCAACCAGATTGTGTCACTGATGGCCGAACCGGTGTATGGTTGTAGGCGGTAGGTCTGAAGTCCTGTTATCATAAGGTAATTCAACAAGTGAGAGTTTTTTGTATTATGTATATGTATCATGTTCATTCATCTTATATATTCATGCTCATTCCCAGGCTAATACAAGCGATATGCAGGGAGTAGTTAACCCTCTTGGCATATTGGTGTTTCAGGCGAGATACATGTTCGTTAGTTCTCTCCCTTTTCTTAGGAGGAAAAAGGGGGGGGCTGTGACGCGAATGTGATTCGGTTCCGTGAACTTGACGGTCCTTTTAGGTCTCCGTTAGTCAAGTTTGAAGTCTAAAATCTTTCTCCAAGGGGCAAAATTAGCATGTATGGCTTGCCCCTTCCCACCAGGTTACTGATCAAATCTGGTGTATATCAGAAGTAACAGAATGGTGAGTATTGATCAAAGGAGAATGCAGGAAATGTCAATTTCCCTTTCTCCGAGATCTAACAATACTCACCATTCTGTTACGGACCCAGCCTCCCAGCCCCACGGAGGCAAGCCATAGTTTTCTCTTGTTTGGTGGCTATGCAAACAATATGAGCTCTATGGTAAACGGGTACTCGGCAGTGGGGAGCCGAGTACCCGGTTCCCAGGAGTCGGTAAAGCTTTCTAAGTCTATAATCCTAGAGCCGCTGTCAGGGCCAGCTGTATATCAGAAGTAACAGAATGGTGAGTATTGTTAGATCTCGGAGAAAGGGAAATTGACATTTCCTGCAATCTTTGAGATATCCCGGCAAACCGATCATTATACCGAAGTTAACTAGGTTTGATCGTGATGCCAGTGTCTGGTGCCCGGTCCGTGCTTTGACTAAGTACAAGAAACGGACTGACTCGTTACGGTCGAACGATAGACATCTGTGGATCTGCCATAAAAAGCCTTATGGTGCCGCATCCATGGATACTATCTCTCGTTGGGTGGTCGAATGCATTCAGACTACTCACGAGATGGCGACTGGGCACCAGGTGCAAGGCGTTAGGGCACACGATGTCAGAGGAATAGCCGCCTCGACCGCCCTTTACAATGGTGTTCCGTTAGAGGACATCATGGCCGTTGCACAATGGCACTGTGAGTCCTCATTCACGGATTACTATATGAGGGATGTGTCAGACTCAGCCAATCCACTCGCTTTAGCTGTTTTGAAACGATAGTGACCACACTGCTCTTCACCCTTTTTTCACTTTGGTAAGAAAAGAACCTAAAGCAGGCATGGTCAGGCGAGAGGATATCAACCAGATTGTGTCACTGATGGCCGAACCGGTGAATGGTTGGAGGCGGTACGTCTGAAGTCCAATTATCATAAGGTAATTCAATAGTGAGAGTTTTTTGTATTATGTATATGTATCATGTTCATTCATCTTATATATTCATGCTCATTCCCAGGCTAATACATGGAATATGCAGGGAGTAGTTAACCCTCTTGGCATATTGGTGTTTTCAGGCGAGATACATGTTCGTGAGTTCTCTCCCTTTTATTAGGAGGAAAAAGGGGGGGGGCCGTGATGCGAATGTGATTCGGTTCCGTGAACTTGACGGTCCTTTTAGGTCTCCGTTAGTCAAGTTTGAAGTCTAAAATCTTTCTCCAAGGGGCAAAATTAGCATTTATGGCTTGCCCCTTCCCACCAGGTTACTGATCAAATCTGGTGTATATCAGAAGTAACAGAATGGTGAGTATTGATCGAAGGAGAATGAAGGAAATGTCAATTTCCCTTTCTCCGAGATCTAACAATACTCACCATTCTGTTACGGACCCAGCCTCCCAGCCCCACGGAGGCAAGCCATAGTTTTCTCTTGTTTGGTGGCTATGCAAACAATATGAGCTCTATGGTAAACGGGTACTCGGCAGTTGGGAGCCCAGTACCCGGTTCCCAGGAGTCGGTAAAGCTTTCTAAGTCTATAATCCTAGAGCCGCTGTCAAGGCCAGCTGTATATCAGAAGTAACAGAATGGTGAGTATTGTTAGATCTCGGAGAAAGGGAAATTGACATTTCCTTCAGTCTCTTTTATGTCATTTTTAGACTGTTCAAATCTCTTGTGATAATATGTTTTCTTAGCTGTTTTTATTATTTGATCTAATTTATTTCTATGTTTTTTAAACTGAATTTCATTATAGTTAGTTTGACACTTGATAAATGTTAAGTAGAGCTGATGTTTTGTATGACAGGCAGCTATTAATCCACTTGTAAGCCAAGGTTTAGTTGGGTTATGCTTATATTTTTTACTTTCCTTCATTGGAAAGCTTTGTTAAAAAATAGTCGTGCAGATGTCATGAAATTTGTTGTGGGCATGCTCACAAGACTGAATGTCTGTTACTATGCTCCAATCGACCTCTGACATAGATCTTTTGAATGTTTCAATGTTGACCTGACAGTAATCTCTGCATTTAAATTTTTCCTGTTCGAATTGTTTCTGGTATGTTTGTTGTTTTTCTAGGAGAAATATAGGTAAATGATCTGAGATATCAGTTACAAAAATTCCGACATGAGTGTTACTGATATTGCGATTAATATTATTGCAGAATATGTTGTCAATGACAGTCGCCGTAGATTCTGTTATTCTAGTTGGTTTAGTTATTGTCGGATAATAAAAGTAGGTATTTAATAAGTTAATGAAGTCTTTGGTATGACAATATTTCTGTTGCTGCAGATCAATATTGAAATCACCCATAAGGTAGGCTGTTTTATTTTCCTTTTGTATTGTATCCAGAATTCTGCTCAAAGCTTCAATGAATTGTTTGTCACTGTCAGGAGGCCTGTAGATTGTACCAACAATTTTATTTCTACGTTTTTGAACCGGAATTTCGATAAATATTGTTTCAATGTATTCTTCCATTATGGAAAAGATTTCACGCAAAATGAATTGAATATTGTCTTTTATGTACATGCCTACACCACCTCCACCATCCTTGTTAATTTTGTCAGATCTGTGCTTTTCGATAAATGTATGGTTATTCTTGTTAACTAGAGTAGTAGGTGAGTTTACTTTTAGCCAAGTCTCTGTAATTCCAATAATTCCAAACTCATGTGCACTCATATCTAGGAAATTATTTAACTTGTCATTGTTCTTCAGTATCGATCGAGTGTTTGCGTGCATGAGTGAGAGTGCAATGCTTTCATTACTATTTGTTATAAAGTCATTAAATTGACTTAGAAGTGTATAGTTACAAGTTTGTGGAGGTATGGATAAGTCAGTTCTTGCATTTTTTGAGTTGATGTCTCTATATGTGTGGGTGTTAAGTTTGAAGGGATTTAGAATTAGGTCTTGTATGTGCTCTATGTAGTTATATTCAACATGTGGATTCATGATTGCAAGTGTGTAGTCAGCATCATCATTATTGTGATTGAAAGGGAATAAAGATTTGTTGCAGTTTAGACACCACTATGGTTGGTCATCTAACTCAAGATTGAGATAATCAGAAGCAGTGAGTTTAGAACATCTTAAGTGAACCCACTCCGAACACAAGTCACATAATAAGGCTTTTTGATTAGTTCTAACAGGTCTCTTACAGGATGAGCAGGGGAATTTGGTTGGCATGGTAAGGATAGAAGAAGAAAAAAGCCGAAACAACTATGGTTGGAAAGAGTTTAGGGGAGGAAGATGTCCGATAACACAAAGATTCTACTTTTTCTGAAACTTCTCAATGAAATGGTTAAGCTGTTCTAGCTTCAATGACCCAAATGATTGTTACCTGAATATCCATAAATGAAGATACATTCCCAATGCCTATCTGCTTGTCTAACCCATGATTTGAATACTTGTCACTCTCCGAAGATACATGTCACATGGCCTTACCTTCGCTCATATCTGCCCATGACGTAACTGACATAACATATGGTTGTATAAATGCTCACCACTACCCATATATGTCGCCTCGCTTTACTTATGATCTATCAAACTCCAACAATAGATCTTCTCTTACTGTTAGACAATATCATGACTATGTGTTTCCAAGTGTGTATAAATGGTATGTATGGATGTATATGTATTTATTTAACCCTGTAATGGCTAATCTCGTAAAGAAAATCAAAATATCCTGAATGCCCTTTGCAAGCCAAGAGAAGATTATTTTTTCCAGGGATTACCACTTGAATGACGGGCTCCGCTATTGAGTCAGTCAAGTAGTAGGGTCGGAATTAAAATGATACCACCTCCCTCAACTGACAGCCGTTTGGCGATCGGTGGCCCCCACCGCCCTCTCAATCCCTGGGGCATAGGGTTGTTGAGACATTTTGTGGTTGGTGTATGCCTTCCATGTCCGGGAGAACAGCAGCTCCCATCGCCATCTAGAGGCATACACCAACCACGCAATGTCTCAACAACCCTATGCCCCAGGGATTGAGAGGTGGTGGGGGCCACAGATCGCCGAACGGCTGCCAGTTGATGGAAGTGGTATCATTTTGACTAGTAGTAGGGTCGGAATTAAAATGATACTACCTCCCTCAACTGGCAACCATTCGGCGATACGTGGTGGCCCCCACCACCTCTCAATCTCGGGGGCATAGGGTTGTTGAGACATTGCGTGGTTGGTGTATGCCTCTAGATGGAGATGGGAGCTGCTGTTCTCCTGGACATGGAACGCTGTGGCGAATATAAAACTCCCGTGCGGACCCTACTACTACTACTACTAGTAGTCAAAATGATACCACTTCCCTCAACTGGCAGCCGTTCGGTGATCCGTGGCCCCCACCACCTCTCAATCTCTGGGGCATAGGGTTGTTGAGACATTGCGTGGTTGGTGTATGCCTCTAGATGGAGATGGGAGCTGCTGTTCTCCTGGACATGGAACACCGTGGCGAATATAAAACTCCTGTGCAGACCCCACATGTCCGGGAGAACCTCCTCAGGGTACCGGCCAGTGGCCGGCCTCTCTATTCTGACCGGTATCCTGAGGAGGTTTTTCTATGTGTGGGACACTTTTGTGCCTATCCTACCTATGTACCTATCCTACCTACCCCACCTATCTCCTACCCTACCCGTTGCTATTCCAGCCGGCTGGTGTGTGTGTGTCTGTGGTGCTTTGACCCCACACTGGAGGGGGGGGGGGGTCGCGGTGGGTCTCTTACCTAGTTTTGAAATTTCAGGTAAGTTCTAGCGGATTTGAACCCCAGTCTGCAGCCGGGGAACACTATGCAATTCAACAACTCTATCAACTTTATTGATAGACCCACCGCAACACCATTAAAATCTCGACTTTTAGTATTCATTATCTCTGAGCGTCAGATGTGAAATCGCTGTTACTGCGTTATCTCGAAGTGACGTCAAGATCTAGAGTGAGTCGAGCCTGATAGCGCAGCAACACAGCAACGTGGTAACACATAACTTATCAGCTAATGCATACATGGCCAAGAGAGTTAATGCGTTGTATTATACAACAGGTTCAAATCTCGTTACGTGTTATTAGCAAATGGTAAAATTTAAAATCACAGGTTCAAATGTCGTTATGTGTTATTAGCAAATGGTAAACATGTCTACAATTACTCTTTACCCGTTACCCGAGAAGCATGACATCATGTCAAGACCAACTCGCACAGTCACATAAAACCCATGATTGCAGACCACAGACCCTCGACTGGGCCAAAGTCAAGAATAGTAGTTTATTTAGCTATGCGTTAACACCCAATTAGACACAGTATCCATAATGGTATACCGGCGATCATAAATTATGTGTGAACGCACAACCATACATTACGTGTAAACACTCAAACACTCAACTACGTGTAAACGCTCATCTACAAACAATATTACACACAATGGGCTGGCCTGAAGAGCTATGGTCATGCATGCATGATGTAGGCTGTGCGGCGAGACGAGAAAAAGTACCCGGGTCATTGCGTGATATGGGCAACTATGCAGATCAAAATCTTGAGAAATGGAGAAGCTCAGGGATCCCAACATTCCGCTCAACAGTTCTCCTTCGATCAATACTCACCATTCTGTTACTTCTGATATACAGCTGGCCTTGACAGCGGCTCTAGGATTATAGACTTAGAAAGCTTTACCGACTCCTGGGAACCGGGTACCCGGCTCCCCACTGCCGAGTACCCGTTTACCATAGAGCTCATTCTTGTTTGCATAGCAACAAGTGCAATACATGCTTTTCGCATTAGGGATTTTAGTGTTTTTTAAAAAGATTCTAAGTCTTTAATCGGTGATAGTTTGTGCGCTAAAGGAATAACTAAGGACTATGGAGAATACCGCCCAAGATAACCAGGTTGTATTGTTCTTTATATCCATAGTTAAAAGACTTAGGTCTCTAAATTTCGTTGTGTCGCATGTTCCAATTTCTAACCCCATAGAATCTGGGACGTGTGCTAGCAACGATATATGCCAGACGATCGCCTTCTTTAAACCCCAACAGGCGATCGGCAGATATGAAAATAGGTGTTTGCTACGGTATTTCTAACACGAATATCGGCTGACGTCGTTCTCCGTAGAATCCGAGCGGGTGACGTCACACCCGGTCGCTCGGATGTTTATGTGAAGAAAAATTTTTTCATTAATTCGCGCATCTTGTTCTGGGTGCTGCGTACTAAAAAATGGTACCGGAAACTTTAGAATGATCAAGTTTTTTCGTGTGATCACGATCGGTTTGCAATGATCGTTGGTTTCAAAATTCTTGAGTAGATGCGTGGTCTGCGGTTTTACCGTGTGAGACAGCAGTTGTTATACATTTTGTTGTTTTCTTCACATATCGTGCTGCGTTCGTTAGGAGTATAATTTATATTGATTAGTAAATATACCCTGAATGCTATGCGATATGATTCCTGGAGCCGTTACACATCCTGTAGGATCTATTATGGGTGTGTTGTGCCCGCCGCGTTCTTGTCGTCATAATCAATGCGATCGTTATTGTAACGTGGCGGGGTGGGGTGCGGGAGGTTACGGTTAATTTATGAGTCAAAATATTTGAAAATTAATTGTCTGCCTTCCATCCGTGTCTCGTTCCGCTTGTTTATTGTAGGTTTGTGCTTATTTTATAGGCCAAGCCAGCCCCGCCATCATGTGACGACTGCCATAAGTTTGTCCGTGTTATGTTCAAGGACCATGTCTGTTTTAGGTGTGCCCTGTGTAATATAGATCATAGGTGTAATGTTTGTGCAGTGTGGTCCGTCGAAACGATGGTTAAGTTCCTTGCCCAGAAGGACTTGGCTGGGTCTGACGCGGGGTCAGGCGGTCCGAGAGGAAATCGTGGAGCGCCCGGTTCGGCCGGTGGGGGTGCTCCACGTCCCCAGCTGGAGGTGGCGGAGATGGCACCGCCGGCGTGGTTTGGTCCGGCTATGCAGGGTTTTCTGCATAGCGTTCTGCCCACGCTGGTGTCGTCCCTGCTACCAAAGGTTGGGGGGCAGTTTCTCCCCATGCCTGGTACGGATCCTGTCTTCGGACAGGATTCTGGACTGGTTACCGAGGGGGCCGTCTCGTACGGCCCCCTGGCGGGTCCGTCTGGCTTCGGCCAGACGGGTTCTGTCTCTCTGCGGCCACCTCCGGGTGGTCCAGTAGCGGTGGCCGGTCCGTCAGGTGTGGGAGCCGTCCGCCAGGACGGCTCCACGGTTTATTCGTCTAGTGACGGCTCTTCGGAGTCTGAAGACGATGAGGCCGAGGAGGAGAAGTTGCTGCGGCCCGTGAAGCCGCAGGTGGAGAATATGGAGGTTGATTCCGTCCTGGACGGAACCGGCCTCCATTTGTCTGGTTTGGCGCAAGCCAGGTCAGCGGCTCCGCCTGCGGCTGAGGCCAATCCGTTACCGTGCACCGGTTCCACGCGGCTTGGTTTGTCACCAGCCGTCAGGGGAACCGGTGTGCCGGGCCAGGCGTGGTACTCACCTATCTCGCCTGGTCTGGCAGCCGGACATGGGGTGCCGTTGGCGCCCGTGGCTGGCTATGGTTCCGCGACGGTTACGGGTCCGTACGGTTTTCCGTGCGGACCTACCCCATGGACCGGAGTGTTTCATGGGGTGGCGGCGGAACCATGTGGTAGCGGAGTGCCTGGCGTGTCAGCCGTGGCTCCTGGCCGGGAGGCCATGGCTGGCAGACCCGTAAGCATGTCAACGGGTGACGTGTTTGCGGGGGTATCTTCTTCGGAGATAGACTGGTCTGATGCTCTGGCGTGGCTAGCCAGAGTTGACCCGTCTGTGGTTTCGGCCACGGCCGATGAAGATGCGCCCCGTCCGTCGGTTGCGTCGATTAGGACGGGGATTTTGCCCGCGGCCCGGATCCAGTCAGTGGGACTGGATCCACGGTTCATTGATTTGTTGGATGCTATTTATAGTAAACAACTGATGACCAAGGGTCAGCTCCCTGCGGCCTCCAGGGAGGTGCGGGCAAGGTGCCGTATTCCGAGGGGTGAATACGACAGGTATGGTGTAGTCCCGTCGGTCACTGAGGATGACCGATGGGTACTGGGCGTCCAGAGTGCGGGGTCGGGTGGTCCCGGTCCGGCACTAGTGGATAAAGCCCAGGTACACCAGGAAGAAGTCCTGGCCCTATGCGATGAGGGTGTGAGGGCAGCCATGAGCGCTGTCAATCACTCCTATCGTCTACTTCAGTCGGTGTGGGCTGAAGCGGGGGCAGGCCACCCTGTGCCACCTGTGGCGCTATCGTGCGTTAATGACGGCTTGGTGCTGTCAATGGACGCATTGGCAAGGGTGCAAGCGCGTGTGACGAAGTCCAGGAGGCAAATGGTCATTGACCATATGCGTCCGGCTACGGCAGTCAGGGAGCGTCTTCTTGGGACGCCCCTGACAGGGCCTAGCATCTTTGGTGGCCAGGCGCGGGCCATCTTAGAGGACACCGCCAGTATTGCGCAGAATCGGTTAGCGGTGAATCTCCAGCTAGAGCTGGTGCGGCAAGCGCACGCACTAGGGGCTGTGGGCAAGCCGCTAACCGGACAGCCTTCGAAGAAACAGAAGAAGCATAAGGGCAAGGCGAAAGCCAGGCCTATTGCGACTTCTGTTTCGGCTGGGTTTTCTGAGCCGCCGCCGGCAAAGAAACCCAGGAAGGCTGTAGAGGCGCCTACCCTCCCCAATGTTGCTCCTGACCGCCCTAGAGGTGGTAAGGGGAAGGGTAAGGGTAAGGCCTCAAAGGGCGGACAGAAGGGGCCGAAGCGTACCTGAGGGTACGCAAGCTCCCTTCATATCCGCCTGGACCGCACCTGTGCGACAGGAACAGCGGTGCCAGTTATACCCGTCGTACCTAGAACGAAATGGTTCTCACTCTCTCTCGTTAAGAAAGGGGGGGGGGGCGGACTGCGAGCCGGACAACCCCGTTAGACGTCGAGGCGTCTATGGTGGGTGGAAGGCTCATGCGTTTCGTCGAGGTTTGGCGAGGTGTGACGTCAGACAGTCTGGTCCTGGGATGGTTATCCCAGGGTTACATGCCGGAGTGGTGGGACTTTCCGCCACAAAATCTGTCTTTGGCACCAGTCTGGACACCCGTACCAAGGGAGCCAGACAAGTTAGAAGCCGTTCAAAAGGAAGTGTCGGGTTTGCTTCTGAAGGGAGCAATAAAACCAGCAAACCGGAACACTCCAGGCTTCTATTCAAACATGTTCCTTGTCCCCAAGAGCACGGGGGGATGGAGACCCATACTCAATCTCAGGCCATTAAATTGGTTTATCCATACGCCTCGGTTCCAGATGGAAACACCGAGGTCGGTAATGGCGGGATTGAGGAAAGGAATGTGGTGTGTATCGATCGATCTGAAAGATGCATATTTCCACATTCCGATCAATCGGAGTTGGCACAGGTTTCTGAGATTTGCGTTTCAGAATCAAGTATGGGAGTTTACAGTTCTCCCGTTTGGCCTGTCGACAGCTCCGAGGGTTTTCACAAGAGTGGTCCTTGCGGTGACAGCGTTTCTCAGAAAAGAGAACGTGGCGCTACACACCTACATAGACGACTGGCTGCTCAAGGCAGACTCGGCAGCCAGGTTGAACGTGGATACTGCTCTGACTCTGAAGTTACTTTCAGATCTAGGCTGGATAGTCAACAAGGAGAAATCCGAGTTGACACCCACTCAACATTTCGTTTATTTGGGAATGCGATTCGACCTCGAGGAGGGCAGGGTTTACCCGTCAGAGCCCAGAGTGGTGTCTCTGTTAGCCATCCTCGGGAGTTTTCGAGTGGGAAACCACATTCAGGCGAGGCGGTTCCTTCAGATGCTGGGCATGATGGTCTCCATGGAGCAGGTTATCCCGTACGCTGCTCTAATGCGAAGACCTATCCAGTTGTATCTGATGTCTCTGTGGAAACAGAGAACAGAACCCCTGTCAAAACTGGTGCCAGTTTTGGAGCCGATAATATCGCATCTTCTATGGTGGAAACAGCGTCAGAATCTCCTAATAGGGGTTTCGCTGCACCTACCCCACCCCCAGCTGTCCGTCTACACGGACGCATCGCTGGAAGGGTGGGGTGCCTGCTTGGGAGAACACCAAGTCTCGGGCACATGGACTCTCCCGGAGAGTCAGCTGCATATCAATCTGTTGGAAATGATGGCAGTGGAACTGGCGTTGGAAGAATTCCTTCCGATGATCAGGGGCAAGGTGATATTGATACGGTCGGACAATTCGACAGTAGTATCATATATAAATCGCCAAGGAGGGACCAGGTCGCCCACCCTGTGCATCAGGGTGTGGCACTTGATTCAATGGTGCAGGAATTACTCGGTTGTTTTGAAAGCAGCTCATATTCCTGGCCGATTGAACATTCTGGCGGATGCTTTGTCTCGCAGACAGAGAATTCTGCCAACAGAATGGTCCCTCAACCCTCCAGTTCTACGACGGATCTTCGAGCATTGGGGCAAACCCAACGTGGACTTGTTCGCCACAAAGGAAAATGCTCAAATCATGACATATGTCTCGCCGATTCCAGATCCAAATGCCGTCGATACAGACGCTCTGGCGATAAGCTGGAGAGGGATGCACGCTTACGCGTATCCACCCACCATTCTTCTACCGAAGGTATTGGTGATGGTCAGGGAGGAACCGTGTCTGGTCCTGTTAATAGCGCCGTATTGGCCAAGCAGGGCGTGGTTCACGGATCTTCTAGATCTGCTGGTGGAAAATCCTGTGCAGTTGCCCGAGATTCCGAACATAATCTCCCAGGCGAAGGGACGCTTCCTACACGAGCGTCCCGAAATGTTCAAATTGACTGCGTGGATGTTGTCAAACAACGTTCCACGTCGGAAGGCTTTTCTCGACAGGCTGCTGATTTCATCGCAGCTGCGAGAAGGAGGTCAACCTTCAAGTCATATAACAACAAGGTTAACAGATTTGCAGACTGGTGTGAAGAAAAGGGTATTGATACCTTTCAATCCACTATTCAGCAAATAGCAGATTTTCTCTGTGAGCTGTTCTTTACAGGACTAGCTCCCGTCACAATTGCTGGATACAAGTCAGCTCTGGCATCAGTTATCCCTTGTCTAGCCAACAGGGATAGTCCAGAGGTGGCCCAGTTAAACGTGATGCTGAAGGGAATGAGCAATCTCCGACCGAGACAACCGGTAGTCATTCCAGCCTGGAGTCTATCTTTAGTGCTTAATGTACTGGCCAAGCACCCATTCGAACCGTTGCGTTCGGCTAGTCTAAAGCATTTGACTCTAAAGGCGGTCTTTCTATTGGCAGCTTCCTCAGCTAGAAGGCGCAGTGAGATCCATGCGCTTTCGGCAGAGAGGAACCGATTTATTGTTTCTGGAGAAGGTCTGCGTCTTCTGCCAAGAGCAGAATTTATGTCAAAGAACCAATCTTTGAGATATCCCGGCAAACCGATCATTATACCGAAGTTAACCAGGTTTGATCGTGATGCCAGTGTCTGGTGCCCGGTCCGTGCTTTGACTAAGTACAAGAAACGGACTGACTCGTTACGGTCGAACGATAGACATTTGTGGATCTGCCATAAAAAGCCTTATGGCGCCGCATCCATGGATACTATCTCTCGTTGGGTGGTCGAATGCATTCAGACTACTCATGAGATGGCGACTGGGCACCAGGTGCAGGGCGTAAGGGCACACGATGTTAGAGGAATAGCCGCCTCGACCGCCCTTTACAATGGTGTTCCGTTAGAGGACATCATGGCCGTTGCACAATGGCACTGTGAGTCCTCATTTACGGATTACTATATGAGGGATGTGTCAGACTCAGCCAATCCACTCGCTTTAGCTGTTTTGAAACGATAGTTAGTGACCACACTGCTTTTCCCCTTTTTTCACTTTGGTAAAAGAAGAACCTAAAGCAGACATGGTCAAGCGAGAGGATGTCAACCAGATTGTGTCACTGATGGCCGAACCGGTGTATGGTTGTAGGCGGTACGTCTGAAGTCCTGTTATCATAAGGTAATTCAACAAGTGAGAGTTTTTTGTATTATGTATATGTATCATGTTCATTCATCTTATATATTCATGCTCATTCTCAGGCTAATACAAGCGATATGCAGGGAGTAGTTAGCCCTCTTGGCATATTGGTGTTTTCAGGCGAGATACATGTTCGTTAGTTCTCTCCCTTTTCTTAGGAGGAAAAAGGGGGGGGGGCTGTGACGCGAATGTGATTCGGTTCCGTAAACTTGACGGTCCTTTTAGGTCTCCGTTAGTCAAGTTTGAAGTCTAAAATCTTTCTCCAAGGGGCAAAATTAGCATGTATGGCTTGCCCCTTCCCACCAGGTTACTGATCAAATCTGGTGTATATCAGAAGTAACAGAATGGTGAGTATTGATCGAAGGAGAATGCAGGAAATGTCAATTTCCCTTTCTCCGAGATCTAACAATACTCACCATTCTGTTACGGACCCAGCCTCCCAGCCCCACGGAGGCAAGCCATAGTTTTCTCTTGTTTGGTGGCTATGCAAACAATATGAGCTCTATGGTAAACGGGTACTCGGCAGTGGGGAGCCGGGTACCCGGTTCCCAGGAGTCGGTAAAGCTTTCTAAGTCTATAATCCTAGAGCCGCTGTCAAGGCCAGCTGTATATCAGAAGTAACAGAATGGTGAGTATTGTTAGATCTCGGAGAAAGGGAAATTGACATTTCCTGCATTCTCCTTCGATCAATACTCACCATTCTGTTACTTCTGTTACTTCTGATATACAGCTGGCCTTGACAGCGGCTCTAGGATTATAGACTTAGAAAGCTTTACCGACTCCTGGGAACCGGGTACTCGGCTCCCAACTGCCGAGTACCCGTTTACCATAGAGCTCATTCTTGTTTGCATAGCGACAAGAGCAATACATGCTTTTTGCATTAAGGATTTTAGTGTTTTAAAATAATCTAAGTCTTTAATCAGTGATAGTTTGTGTGTTCTGAAAGGATTAACTAAGGACTATGGAGAATACCGCCCAAGACAACCAGGTTGTATTGTTCTTTATTATCCATAGTTAAAAGACTTAGGTCTCTAAATTTCGTTGTGTAGCATGTTCCAATTTCTGACCCCATAGAATCTGGGACGTGTGCTAACAACGATATATGCCAGACGATCGCCTTCTTTAAACCCCAACAGGCGATCGGCAGATATGAAAATAGGTGTTTGCTACGGTATTTCTAACACGAATATCGGCTGACGTCGTTCTCCGTAGAATCCGAGCGGGTGACGTCACACCCGGTCGCTCGGATGTTTATGTGAAGAAAAATTTTTCATTAATTCGCGCATCTTATTCTGGGTGCTGCGTACTAAAAATGGTACCGGAAACTTTAGAATGATCAAGTTTACGTGCGATCACGATCGGTTTGCAATGATCGGTGGTTTCAAAATTCTTGAGTAGATGTGTGGTCTGCGGTTTTACCGTGTGAGACAGCAGTTTTGTTATACATTTTGTTGTTTTCTTCACATATCGTGCTACGTTCGTTAGGAGTATAATTTATATTGATTAGTAAATATACCCTGAATGCTATGCGATATGATTCCTGGAGCCGTTACACATCCTGGAGGATCTATTATGGGTGTGTTGTGCCCGCCGCGTACTTGTCGTCATAATCAATGCGATCGTTGTTGTAACGTGGCGGGGTGGGGTGCGGGGAGGTTACGGTTAATTTATGAGTCAAATTATTTGAAAATTAATTGTCTGCCTTCCATCCGGGTCTCGTTCCGCTTGTTTATTGTAGGTTTGGGCTTATTTTATAGGCCAAGCCAGCCCCGCCATCATGTGACGACTGCCATAAGTTTGTCCGTGTAATGTTCAAGGACCATGTCTGTTTTAAGTGTGCCCTGTTTAATATAGATCATAGGTGTAATGTTTGTGCAGTGTGGTCCGTCGAAACGATGGTTAAGTTCCTTGCCCAGAAGGACTTGGCTGGGTCTGACGCGGGGTCAGGCGGTCCGAGAGTAAATCGTGGAGCGCCCGGTTCGGCCGGTGCGGGTGCTCCACGTCCCCAGCTGGAGGTGGCGGAGATGGCACCGCCGGCGTGGTTTGGTCCGGCTCTGCAGGGTTTTTCTGCATAGCGTTCTGACCACGCTGGTGTCGTCCCTGCTACCAAAGGTTGGGGGGAAGTTTCTCCCCATGCCTGGTACGGATCCTGTCCTCGGACAGGATTCTGGACTGGTTACCGAGGGGGCCGTCTCGTACGGCCCCCTGGCAGTCCCGTCTGGCTTCGGCCAGACGGGTTTCTGTTTCTCTGCGGCCACCTCCGGGTGGTCCAGTAGCGGTGGCCGGTCCGTCAGGTGTGGGAGCCGTCCGCCAGGACGGTTCCACGGTTGATTCGTCTAGTGACGACTCTTCGGAGTCTGAAGACGAGGAGGCCGAGGAGGAGAGGTTGCTGCGGCCCGTGAAGCCGCAGGTGGAGAATATGGAGGTTGATTCCGTCCTAGACGGAACCGGCCTCCATTTGTCTGGTTTGGCGCAAGCCAGGTCAGCGGCTCCGCCTGTGGCTGAGGCAAATCCGTTACCGTGCACCGGTTCCGTGCGGCTTGGTTTCGCACCAGCCGTCACGGGAACGGGTGTGCCGGGCCGGGCGTGGTACTCACCTATGTCGCCTGGTCCGGCAGTCGGACATGGGGTGCCGTGGGCGCCCGTGTCCGGCTATGGTTCCGCGACTGCTACGGGTCCGTACGGTTTTCCGTGCGGACCTACCCCATGGACCGGAGTGTTTCATGGGGTGGCGGCGGAACCGTGTGGTACCGGAGTGCCTGGCGTGTCAGCCGTGGCTCCTTGCTGGGAGGCCGTGGCAGGCAGACCCGTGAGCACGTCAACGGGTGACGTGTTTGCGGGGGTGTCTTCATCGGAGGTAGATTGGTCAGATGCTCTGGTGTGGCTAGCCAGGGTTGACCCGTCTGTGGTTTCGGCCACGGCCGATGAAGATGCGCCCCGTCCGTCGGTTGCGTCGATCAGGACGGGGATTTTGCCCGCGGCCCAGATCCAGTCAGTGGGACTGGATCCACGGTTCATAGAATGGTTGGATGCTATTTATAGCAAACAACTGATGACCAAGGGTCAGCTCCCTGCGGCCTCCATGGAGGTGCGGGCAAGATGTCGTATTCCACGGGGGGAATACGACAGGTATGGTGTAGTCCCGTCGGTCACGGAGGATGACCGATGGGTACTGGGCGTCCAGAGTGCCGTGGCGGGTCACCCCGGTCCGGCACTTGTGGACAAGTCTCAGGTACACCAGGAAGAAGTCCTGTCCCTATGCGATGAGGGTGTGAGGGCAGCGATGAGCGCTGTCAACCACTCTTATCGTCTCCTTCAGTCGGTGTGGGCTGAAGCGGGGCAGGCCACCCTGTGCCACCTGTGGCGCTTTCATGTGTCAATGACGGCCTGGTGCTGTCGATGGACGCATTGGCAAGGGTGCAAGCGCGTGTGACGAAATCTAGGAGGCAAATGGTCATTGACCATATGCGTCCGGCTACGGCAGTCAGGGAGCGTCTCCTTGGGACACCCCTGACAGGGCCTAGCATCTTCGGTGGCCAAGCGTGGGCCATCTTAGAGGATACCGCCAGTATCGCACAGAATCGGTTAGCGGTAAACCTACAGCTAGAGCTAGTGCGGCAAGCGCACACACTAGGGCCTGTGGGGAAACCGCTAACGGGACAACCTTCAAAGGAGCAGAAGAAGCATAAGGGCAAGGCGAAAGCTAGGCCTGTTGCGACTTCTGCTTCAGCTGGGGTTTCAGAGCCGTCGCCGGCGAAGAAGCCCAGGAAGGTTGTAGAGGCGCCTACCCTCCCCAATGTTGCTCCTGACCGCCCTAGAGGCGGGAAGGGCAAGGGGAAGGGTAAGGGTAAGGCCTCAAAGGGCGGACAGAAGGGGCCGAAGCGTACCTGAGGGTACGAAAGCTCCCTTCATATCCGCCTGGACCGCGCCTGTGCGACAGGAACAGCGGTGCCAGTTATACCCGTCGTGCCTAGAATGAAATGGTTCTCTCTCTCTCTCTCGTTAAGAAAGAGGGGGGGGGGGGGGTGGACTGCGAGCCGGACAACCCCGTTAGACGTCGAGGCGTCTATGGTGGGTGGAAGGCTCATGCGTTTCGTCGAGGCCTGGCAAGGTGTGACGTCAGACAGTCTGGTCCTGGGATGGTTATCCCAGGGTTACATGCCGGAGTGGTGGGACTTTCCACCACAAAATCTGTCTTTGGCACCTGTCTGGACACCCGTACTAAGGGAGCCAGACAAGTTAGAAGCCGTGCAAAAGGAAGTGTCGGGTTTGCTTCTGAAGGGAGCAATAAAACCAGCAAATCGAAACACTCCAGGCTTCTATTCAAACATGTTCCTTGTCCCCAAGAGCACAGGGGGATGGAGACCCATACTCAATCTCAGGCCATTAAATTGGTTTATCCATACGCCTCGGTTCCAGATGGAAACGCCGAGGTCGGTAATGCGGGATTGAGGAAAGGAATGTGGTGTGTATCGATCGATCTGAAAAATGCATATTTCCACATTCCTATGAATCGGAGTTGGCACAGGTTTCTGAGATTTGCGTTTCAGAATCAAGTATAGGAGTTTACAGTCTCCCGTTTGGCCTGTCGACAGCTCCGAGGGTTTTCACAAGAGTGGTCCTTGCGGTGACAGCGTTTCTCAGAAAAGAGAACGTGGCGCTACACACCTACATAGACGACTGGCTGCTTAAGGCAGACTCGGCAGCCAGGTTGAACGTGGATACTGCTCTGACTCTGAAGTTACTTTCAGATCTACGCTGCATAGTCAACGAGGAGAAATCCGAGTTGACGCCCACTCAACGTTTCGTTTATTTGGGGATGCGATTCGACCTCGAGGAGGGCAGGGTTTACCCGTCAGAGCCCAGAGTGGTGTCTCTGTTAGCCATCCTCAAGAGTTTTCGAGTGGGAAACCACATTCAAGGCGAGGCGGTTCCTTCAGATGCTGGGCATGATGGTCTCCATGGAGCAGGTTATCCCGTACAATGCTCTAATGCGAAGGCCTATCCAGTTGTATCTGATGTCTCTGTGGAAACAGAGAACAGAACCCCTGTCAAAACTGTTGCCAGTTTTGGAGCCGATAATATCGCATCTTCTATGGTGGAAACAGCGTCAGAATCTCCTATTAGGGGTTTCGCTGCACCTACCCCGCCCCCAGCTGTCCGTCTACACGGATGCATCGCTGGAAGGGTGGGGTGCCTGCCTGGAAGAACCAGGTCTCGGGCACATGGACTCTCCCGGAGAGTCAGCTGCATATCAATCTGTTGGAAATGATGGCAGTGGAACTGGCGTTGGAAGAGTTCCTTCCGATGATCAGGGGCAGGGTGATATTGATACGGTCGGTCAATTCGACAGTAGTATCATATATAAATCGCCAAGGTGGGACCAGGTCGCCCACTCTGTGTATCAGGGTGTGGCACTTGATTCAATGGTGCAGGAATTACTCGGTTGTTTTGAAAGCAGCTCGTATTCCTGGCCGATTGAACATTCTGGCGGATGCTTTGTCTCACAGACAGAGAATCCTGCCAACAGAATGGTCCCTCAACCCTTCAGTTCTGCGACGGATCTTCGAGCATTGGGGCAAACCCAACGTGGACTTGTTCGCCACAAAGGAAAATGCTCAAATCATGACATATGTCTCGCCGATTACAGATCCAAATGCCGTCGATACAGACGCTCTGGCGATAAGCTGGAGAGGGATGCACGCTTACGCGTACCCACCCACCATTCTTCTACCGAAGGTATTGGTGAAGGTCAGGGAGGAACCGTGTCTGGTCCTGCTAATAGCGCCGTATTGGCCGAGCAGGGCGTGGTTCACGGATCTTCTAGATCTGCTGGTGGAAAATCCTGTGCAGTTGCCCGAGATTCCGAACATAATCTCCCAGGCCAAGGGACGCGTCCTACACGAGCGTCCCGAAATGTTCAATGACTGCGTGGATGTTATCAAACAACGTTCCACGTCGGAAGGCTTTTCTCGACAGGCTGCTGATTTCATCGCGGCTGCGAGAAGGAGGTCAACCTTCAAGTCATATAACAACAAGGTTAACAGATTTGCAGACTGGTGTGAAGAAAAGGGTATTGATACCTTTCAATCCACTATCAGCAAATAGCAGACTTTCTCTGTGAGCTGTTCTTTTCAGGACTAGCTCCCGTCACAGTTGCTGGATACAAGTCACCTTTGGCATCAGTTATCCCTTGTCTAGCCAACAGGGATAGTCCAGAGGTGGCCCAGTTAAATGTGATGTTGAAGGGAATGAGCAATCTCCGACCGAGACAACCGGTAGTCATTCCAGCCTGGAGTCTATCTTTAGTGCTTAATGTACTGGCCAAGCACCCTTTCGAACCGTTGCGTTCGGCTAGTCTAAAGCATTTGACTCTAAAGGCGGTCTTTCTATTGGCAGCTTCCTCAGCTAGAAGGCGCAGTGAGATCCATGCGCTTTTGGCAGAGAGGAACCGATTTATTGTTTCTGGAGAAGGTCTGCGTCTTCTGCCAAGAGCAGAGGTTATGTCAAAGAACCAATCTTTGAGATATCCCGGCAAACCGATCATTATACCGAAGTTAACTAGGTTTGATCGTGATGCCAGTGTCTGGTGCCCGGTCCATGCTTTGACTAAGTACAAGAAACGGACTGACTCGTTACGGTCGAATGATAGACATCTGTGGATCTGCCATAAAAAGTCTTATGGCACCGCATCCATGGATACTATCTCTTGTTGGGTGGTCGAATGCATTCAGACTACTCACGAGATGGCGACTGGGCACCAGGTGCAAGGCGTAAGGGCAGACAATGTCAGAGGAATAGCCGCCTCGACCGCCCTTTACAATGGTGTTCCGTTATAGGACATCATGGCCGTTGCACAATGGCACTGTGAGTCCTCATTCACGGATTACTATATGAGGGATGTGTCAGACTCAGCCAATCCACTCGCTTTAGCTGTTTTGAAACGATAGTTAGTGACCACACTGTTTTTCACCCTTTTCTCACTTCGGTAAGAAAAGAACCTAAAGCAGGCATGGTCAGGCGAGAGGATGTCAACCAGATTGTGTCACTGATGGCCGAACCGGTGAATGGTTGGAGGCGGTACGTCTGAAGTCCAATTATCATAAGGTAATTCAATAGTGAGAGTTTTTTGTATTATGGATATGTATCATGTTCATTCATCTTATATATTCATGCTCATTCCCAGGCTAATACATGGAATATGCAGGGAGCAGTTAACCCTCTTGGCATATTTGTGTTTTCAGGCGAGATACATGTTCGTTAGTTCTCTCCCTTTTCTTATGAGGAAAAAGGGGGGGGGGGGCTGTGACGCGAATGTGATTCGGTTCCGTGAACTTGACGGTCCTTTTAGGTCTCCGTTAGTCAAGTTTGAAGTCTAAAATCTTTCTCCAAGGGGCAAAATTAGCATGTATGGCTTGCCCCTTCCCACCAGGTTACTGATCAAATCTGGTGTATATCAGAAGTAACAGAATGGTGAGTATTGATCGAAGGAGAATGCAGGAAATGTCAATTTCCCTTTCTCCGAGATCTAACAATACTCACCATTCTGTTACGGACCCAGCCTCCCAGCCCCACGGAGGCAAGCCATAGTTTTCTCTTGTTTGGTGGCTATGCAAACAATATGAGCTCTATGGTAAACGGGTACTCGGCAGTTGGGAGCCGAGTACCCGGTTCCCAGGAGTCGGTAAAGCTTTCTAAGTCTATAATCCTAGAGCCGCTGTCAAGGCCAGCTGTATATCAGAAGTAACAGAAGTAACAGAATGGTGAGTATTGTTAGATCTCGGAGAAAGGGAAATTGACATTTCCCTGCATTCTACTAACATGCCATACGTGTCGCGGACGTTATCCGATGACTGTGATAGCGATGGACAAACTCTTCAAGTATATGAACGGTTTGCAGTTTTGATGTGGATGCTGTTATCGAGTCGGAACAAGAGTGGGAACAAGAAATGCAGTGATCCCTCGCCCACCAACCTCTCAATGCGCGCACTACTCCCACGTATCACATCAGCTCTTCTGAACATCGACCACATCTCAGACAAACACATAGTCTCAGTCGGTATCACATCGACACGACGGACCACCCACAGGTTCCAGGTACTGATCGCCTTGTGATCAACCACACATAATAGGGTCTGAACGCCCATTTAGAGACAATCATCCACTATCACATCGACGGACCACCCACAGGTTCCAGGTAGTGATCGCCTTGTGATCAACCACACATAATAGGGTCTGAATACCCATTTAGAGACAGGCATCCACAGTGATATACACCATGATTACTGTTGCACAGCTTCATGATGTTGCAAAGCAATTCAGCCTTAGAGGCTACTCTAAGGTCAAGAAAGCTGACCTGCTCCAGATGATCGGACAGGCCCGTGCCGAGGAGTCACAGAAGTGACTCTCCCGAGCAATGAAGACGGGAAGGTTTCCAGCGCTTACCAAAGATGATCCTTTGAATCCCCGCAAGAAAGCGCAGCGGCTCCGTGAGCTTCGTCAGTTGAACGAGGAGGTGACTGCTAGCTTGCGAGCCAAGACTGTAGCGGACCATCCACTCGAGCGCTTACCTCCCCTACGCAGGATCGCTAAGTGACTGATGAGGGGGCCGAGGTCTGAACCCTTAGCCCGGAGCATGAGGCGAGAAGGCGAACACATTCTCGACCAGTGTCGGCGAAAGGGAGACCGAGGATAGAGGACGCCGGTCAGTATGCTGGACATTCTTCAGCGGTCTAGAAGGAGACCTCACAGACCAGATCATGCAAAAGATCCAGCAGACTGTCCAGAATGCCTTCTACCTCCACTACACCCATACCTATCGCATCCATCACATCGAAGACGGTAGGGTGATGCTCTTCCACAAGAATGCTCCAGGGAGCCCGTGGCTGAACACGATAGGAGCAGCTCAAGACTGGGTGGCAGCAAGAGAGCAAGCCCGCCTCGACACTGACAATATCGATCGACCCAACACCAAGTGGGCTTTCATTCGATTAATCAACGTTGAGGTCAGGGCTGTCATCGACCGCCAACCTCTGCTTGGGACAGGCCCCCTCCCAGACTGGCTACGACAGAAAAAGAGTATGACTGCCCTCGACACCTAGAGGGACAACATGTGTCTCTGGAGATGTCTAGCAGTCCACCGAGGAGATAGAGCTGATAGAAGTACAGCTCCTTCACGAGAGCTTGCCACACGGTTCTACGACAAGACAGTGACAGTACCTGATGTCCGCAAGACCTCGCTGGATCAGCTGGACAAGGTAGAGTTCTTCGTCAAGATCAGGATTCGTGTGTATGAACCAACCGAAGATGGCACATGGCACTTGATCAGGCAAGTGGCTCACTACCGTGAGACCATGACCATCGGAGTGTGGGAACACCATGCCTTCTACATCAAGAACATCTCCAAGCTGGCACATACAGTAGTCTGCAGTCACTGTCAGCAGAGGTTTACACAGGCATGCACTCTTCAATGCCACGCTGATCACTGTACAGGCGGCAAAACAACACTCGTGTGTCCAGGCGAGAAGGTTGAGGCACCACAGTCTGCGTATGAGAAAGCCTTCTATTTGCCCCAACCATCCAGTTCAGCGGCTACTCGTTGGATCGAGTATGAGTTGAGAAACAGAGGCGTACACATACACCATGTAGAGTGTGGGCACGGTGGCGAGCGTTGGATCTAGGGTGTTCCCGTAGATGATTATGACCCAACCACCAACACCGTTTACCAGTTCCTTGGCTGTCACTGGCACGGGTGTCCACAACACCAGCGAGGTGAGGATGCCGAACAAAGATACCACAA
Organism: Chaetoderma sp. LZ-2023a; assembly: GCA_034401795.1. NCBI lineage: Eukaryota > Metazoa > Mollusca > Caudofoveata > Chaetodermatida > Chaetodermatidae > Chaetoderma > Chaetoderma sp. LZ-2023a. The sequence goes on from CM067375.1 coordinate 97,031,711, forward strand.
GACAGTCTTGACAGAGGAGAAGCTGAGAGCATCTGGATGCACGCTTGTGGTACAGTGGGAGTGCTGTATAAAACGCTGTCCAGGCATCCCTAAACGAGTTCGGACTGTCCCATACCCACACTTCATAGTTTATGACTTCGAAGTACTAGATGGTATCAAGACTCATCCTACGGAGACTCTCACAATTGAGAGTACTCACATACCTATCTCTGTGTCAGTTGGCTTCTCCTTAGCTGGCGCCACGAGTGAGCCCTCTCACCACTGCAATCCTGACCCCAAAGAACTGATCACAGAGTTCATGCAGGTGATCCAACGGCGAGCATATCTAATCCGGACAATGGTTAGTACATACCGACAGACCTGGACAAGCTCCCAAAGCGACAGCAGCGACTGATCAATGAGTGGTGTGACCATGTGCCTGTACTGGGGTTCAACTCTGGGCGGTATGACCCGAACCTCATCAAGAAGTTCTTTGTGGATGAGCTGACTGACAGTATAGGTACAGTGAAAGTCGCCAAGAAGGCTAGTCAGACCATGTTCCTCATAACACATGAGCTACGGTTTCTCGATGTGCTGAACTACCTCGGCCCAGGAGTCTCGTACGAGGTATGGGTCAAAGCTTAGGGTGTACACAGCAGAAGAGCTGGTTCCCGTATGAATGGTTTGACACACATGAGAAGCTCAACTATCCAGGGCTTCCTGACTACTCAGCATGGACATCTAAGCTCAAGGGTGGCTACCTCTTGACGCGATCAGACTGGGAACAGTGTAACCAGACATTTAGCGAGCATGGAATGCGGACATTCGCCGACTGGCTGCGATACTACAACAACCTGGACATCAGTCCATTCATCGAAGCCCTAGAGCGGATGCGGGAGTTCTACACAGAACGAGAAATAGACATCCTCAAAGATGCGGTGTTTCTCCCAGGTGTGTCACTGCAGTACCTCCTACGTGGAACCGCTCAGCACATGCCGGATGTTAGCCTGTATTCACCGGGCAAGGAAGCCTACGAGATGCTGAAGGGGGCTGTTGTTGGAGGTCCCAGCATCGTGTTCACCAGATACCATGAGTCCGGTGTGACTCGAATCCGCCAGAGTGAGTGTGTCTTTCAACGTCTACTCAGCTACGACGCAAATGCTCTGTACCTGTCAATGATAGCCAAAGAGATGCCATGTGGTAAGGAGACAGTGCACCATTGGTCCGGTGCTAGTGGTGTAGCTAGCTTTAAGGGGGCTCTCCTAGCAGACAGCTGGTTTGGGTTTGCTGAGGTGGATATAGAGGTCCCCAAGCCTCTGTGGGCCAAGTTCAAGGAAATGCCTCCTCTCTTCTATAACCGCGAGATCCCGGTAGAGGCAATCTCTTCTGAGATGCTGGCATATCTAGGGCGAACGGAGGAAGCATCCCACCACCCAGAAGCTGGTCGGTGCCCTCTCTGGCAAGAAGCAGCTGCTGTACGCACCGACACTCAAGTGGTATGTAACCCATGGCCTGGAGATCACTGCTGTATACCGCATCATAGACTATGAGGCCAAGCGCCCATTCGAGTGGTTCGTGGAGAAGGTTACGGAGGCCTGCCGCTCGGGAGATGTAGATAAGAGCACAGCGCTCTTGGCAGATCTCTTCAAACTCCTCGGCAACAGTGCCTACGGGAAGCTCATCGAGGCCCTAAAACGTCATAGCAACAGCAGCTTCACGAAGGATGAATACGTGGTAGACAAGGCCCTGCATAGTGCATGGTTCGAAGATCTCGAGGAGATCGGTGAGTCATACGAGCTCCAGAGTTGCAAGCCGAGAATCACTATTCGAAGGCCCTTCCAGGTGGGGATAGCCGTTTATGAGCTCGCGAAGCTGCGAATGCTGGAGTTCTACTACGACTTCCTCGATCGCTACGTAGCTTGTGACAGCTTTGAGTACCTGCAGATGGACACTGACTCCGCGTATATCGCTATAGCAGGCTCCAACCTCGACGACGTCATTCGCCCTGAGATGTGAGCAGAGTATTAGGCTCATAAGCGGGACTGGCTAGCTTGGGATAAATGGTCTGGACGGACTCCGGGACTGTTCAAGCTCGAGTTCGAATGCTCTTGTGGTATCGCTCTCTGCTCCAAATGCTACTACGTGGAGAGCACAGCTGCAAGTAAGTGCTCGGCTAAGGGAATGTCAAAGCGGCAGAATGAGGTCTCTTGGCAGAGGTTCTACAGCGCCCTACATAATGGGGTGGACAGAGCTAAAAACCGAGGCCTACGCATGCGCAACCAGGGTATGGTGACGTATGAGCAGGAAAAACTCGGACTCCACTTACTACGATAAGCGCCATGTGCTGCCAGATGGTGTCCATACCGAGCCCATCGAGTATCATCGAAGAGCTGTTAGCACCCTAGGTGGTGGTAGCTGTGTATCTGCAGGGACTAGCTGAAGCTCTTCTATGACAAATGGTCGCCTAAGCACTCCGTGCTGGCATGCCAGGTACTACAGTGTAGGCTGCCCCTCCGCCTCCACATACCTGTCAAGCCTGTGAACATCTATCAACCATTTAGGATCTGTTGCACGCCATCGACCACCTTCCAGCTCACCAGGCTCATACAGGTACCGAACCAGAGCATCAGGTGGTAGGCACTCGTCTCCCTTGTTCGCTCCTCTAGAGCTGTGACTGGCAAAGCAGAGTGTCTAATAGCCTCTACCGGCTTCTTCCCTATTAGCCTAGTAACCTCGGCATTGGATCTCTCCACCATAGCTGGCAGCCCTCTCACCCATACTTGAGAACATTCACTCGGCGCGGCCATTTCCTGGGCGTATTGGTGAGGGAACAGTCTCAGTGCCAGTGTCCGATTCCACCGCTCAACGATAGCCTGGGCAAGGTGATGCCCTACCTCACCTTGCCTAACTGCTACACCGTGTTTCCGCATGAGGGCTGCAGTCTCACCTCTGAACTCCTTACCCTCATCAACCTGCAACAATTCCGGCCACTGGAGGGGATTTTCCGAAGCCTCGTAGACACCCTGGAATGCTTGGGCCAGCTGGCCAGCTGACTTGTCTGTGAGCGGTACTGCAGCCTTGTACCTGCTGACATCAATGATGGTGAGGGCATACGTGTAGGTCTTACGACTAACCGAGTCATGTGGGAGTAATAGATCATCTGCCTGGTGAACTCTGTTTGGGACAGTTTCATCGAAATGGGCATGCCTAATGTGCTGTGAACGAGGTCTGTATATATGCCACATCGCCTGGCAGCTGAGCCACTGGCTAACTGTCTGCAATGTGAAGTTGTGGCCCTTGCGACATGCATCCTTGAGTAGTTGAGGGGGCTCATGGTAATATCCACCAGGCTGATAGTAGAGTTCCTCAAGAAAGACGGTTGATAAGCTCCCGGATTTCATCACTGACGTCCACTCCCGTCCTGTCACGCACGGCCTGGGTGAACTCTAAACAGACGAACAGATGGCCGTCATTCATTCGACCATCACTGAAGACCTCAAACACCTCTGTACACTGGCATCTAATCTCTGCTGGATCATCACTGAACGGTAGTTTATCGATCAACCCTCGGAAGTTAACTATCTTGACCAGGTCGTACAGAGACGCCATCCTTATCTAGCACGGCTTAAATTTTCGGCGGCCCAGATGGCCGCGAGTGCTATGGCAACGTACAGTAGCCAAAGGCCTGCGACTCCGAAGAACGTACCTACTCCTGAGGCGATGGCTGGTATGGCTTCAGACATCTTCTCCACACCATGGAGAGCATTGTTGGCGATCTTGCGGACCGTCTCGCCAGTCTTCGTTGTGAACAGAGCGATCAGAGCCCCAACTGCTGCCAGCGGACCGATAGAAAATTTTACGTACGTACGATAGATTCCTTTCGCTCTATGTACTAGTTTGCGGGATTCAGACTCTACATCATTATACTCACCACCGACTGTAGTAGTCTGCATCATAATCCTCCTCATCATAGTCCTCCTCATAGTCGTCGTCATCTATACCCTCGACTGGATCTTCATAAGCCTCTGCTTCATACATTGCTCTGGTGATCCGTCGCTGGGGGACAGCTATATAGTAGCTTTAAACTGTAGTCTATGGACTATAGCATGGCATCCGCAATCTTGAATGCAGGCGTGTTTGCCTTAGTGAACTGGGGACTTCACTGACAAGAAGGCGCCAGAGGTCGAGCGTAAGCGTCATAACCAGGCGATGGAGAAGCTGTCTAAGGAGAAGTTTGAGTACAGCAAAGCACTCGAGCATATGCGCCAGAGGGGGGCACGCCGACGACAACTCCGAGCTCAGGCCAAGCAGAGCATCAAAGAGGCAGATGAGAGTCTCGATGAGTACTACGAGGCTGTAAAAATATCTGAGCCAACGCTCGACTATGAAGCATCAACAGGTCAGAAGACAGCAGAGCTTATAGTAGTGGTGGCAGCTGCAGCTGTGATGACTGGAGTCGTGCTCTATGCACGCTCAAGCTGAATACCTGATGTGTTCGACAAGCATACCTTGGCATAGCCAAAGTAAAGTACCGTCACACCTAATGAGCGAGTCCCAGCTATGAGGTTTCCGATGTTGAAGCTGGGCCGGTTGCCATGATTAGGTGGGATTTCCCTGCCCCCGAGGTGGTGACGGCACTCGAGTGCCGACTCGAGGTCGTCGCTTCCATTGGTTAGTCGCAGAAGCGCATATGACTTAGTTCTCTGTCTGTAGAGTTGGCAATCAGCCAGATCGCGTACCTCACCAAGAACATTGGTCCCAGCAACCACCAGCTTGAAGTCATCTAGCTTATCCACCTGCTGGATGGCTCCTCCCTTCTGAACCAGGACCGCAACAGTGACACAGTCCGATACACCACGATGCAACGTCAGCTGTACCCGTTGGTTAGCTGTGGCTTGGACCTGCTGGTGTTCTCTCTCCACATGCACGATCCGCTGTTTGGAACCCGTTTGCTTCAGCTACGAGTCATTCTCGTCATGCCAGACATGAAGTCTTGGAGCATTCATCGTCGCATCTGCGAGCTGCTCAGTGTACACCTGGAGGAACAGCCTATCCTGCATGGCAGCCAGATTCATGTGTGTGTTCTCGAGTTAGAATTCCGTGAACCCGTCATTGCACCCCTCAGCGTGGTACCCCTTTCCCTTCGCATAGAAGGTTGGTCCACGCGCGAGCGGACCTAGGACTCGGTACTCATCATTCACATAGGTGGTGTCCACGGTGCTGTTGCTCTGCACGATCTCCCACCTGTTCAGAACCTGCGGGAGCTCTACCGTCTGTTCTGTTGTGCTCTGGAGCTTGAACTCGAGTGTCATGCTCTTGATCTCGTGGATCTGTGCCGAGATTGCAAAGTCGATGTACTCCCCAGCAGCGGACAACGGGTTCTCATCGTGTATACTGTATCGAATGACTGTCAGGCGGTCCTTCCAAGGATCGGTGCGGTGCGATGTCGCGGGTTCAATGGCCCCATCTGGATGTTGCACATACTGCAGCATGTTTCAGGTCTGGGTATATAGAGGTTTTAAACGGCTGCCATGTTCGGTAAAGTTCTCCAGCAGATTGTCTATAGGCAGCAGGACAGCAGCCTGTTGGCACGACAGTCGGTACGACAGTCATGGCCACGGCGTGCACTGTCCCACTGTGACATGGTCCGAGGACTGCTTCGTGACATCAACATTATCCACGAGCGAGCCAAGGTCACACCTCCATCTGATGCGGAGATACTGGCCGCATTAGAGGAAGGAGCGCCAGCTCGGAGTACAAAAGAACTCCTGACTCGGATACTCTACCGGAAGTTTGACAGCACCCAGGGCAGGGCACTCAACTTACCTGTGGCCCAAACCAACAGTCCTGTTATTCTAGCTCTCCAAAGGGCGAGGGTCAAACCCAAAGATCTACTAACGGTCGGGAAGTGGGCTGCCGTATTTAGCCTCCTTAGCCAGAAAGAGCGAGATATGCTGGATAGCCTCCAGTCTGAAGCAAGTAACTACCTCAGGGAGGAGGTCAGTGTTGGTGTAGCGGAGAGCCACGACACCGGTCATGCAGAAGGTACTCAGAAGGCGCTCACTGTTGGCCGCAAGGAGGCTGTTGAGCACATCTTCAACGAAAGTGGGCGCAGGAGATTGGCCAGTAATCTGTCAGCATTTCTGAAATTCACAGATAACTACCAGGATTACCTCATCAAATCCGCTCGCAAGTCAGATGCTCGTCATGCATGGACAAAGTGGATCTTCTGTGAGAAGTTCCAGAAGAAGCGAATCCTAGAATCTGACCCTCAGTGGATAGAGTTTCAGCAACAGGCTTCTGACGAAAAACAGGCTACTGACGAAGTTCCTCAAGCTTCTGACAAAGGTCCTCAAGCATCTGACGTAGTAGCGTAGACCTCGGACGAAGTTCCTCAGCCTTCTGATGAATGAAAAGTTGCGGCAGCTGCGACAGTCTGTCAGCCATGACACGTAGAGCAGGCTAGTTTCCTGGCTGGATTCAGCTTGTAGGTGAAGGTCTGCGCCTTTTCCAGAGGTGGCTTGAAGTGTGACAGCTCACCTGTCTCCTTGTTGCTGAGGATGAAGCAGTACAGATCAGCTGCCCTCTGTACACCTGCGATAAAGTCCCCTTTGGTCTCCTTGAGGGTTAGGCTGCCGTATATGGTTTCGAGCAGGGCACGTCCACACTTTGAGCTGAAGTATAGCAACCGGGCATTGTGGCGGATGTCCGGTGAGATCTCGCGGGTGTACTTCTGAAAGAGGATGAAGACAGTTATCTTTGTGTGCCGGATGCACCTGGTGATGTTGCTGAGGTCTTCTGGTCCATTGCAGGGCCATCGATACCTAGAACAAGTGGTTCTGTCAGTCGGGCTGTCAGCAGCTTCTCCATCAGTGCTTGCAGGTTCTGCGTCTTGGTGATTGGGCCATTGTACCATTGATCATTACTGTCAACTGCCTCAGCGGCGGAGTCAGACACCAGAAGGATGTATTGAGAGTGTAGATGTTCAGCCAGGAGAGCCCGCAGCAAGATGTTTTTCCCATTTCCTGATGGGGCAATGATCAGCACCACATCGCCAGCATCGGCCTACTGTCAAATGGTACAGACATGCGTGTGGAGGGTGGTTAGCACTTGGTCGGCGGTAGCCTCGTCTATATCTGGGAGACTAAACGGCGGTACTTCCTGCACCAGCTTTTTCGCCTGTGGAGGGGGGAATCCTGCACCTCCGGTGGATACGAAGGATGCGATGGAGGCATCAAGTATGAAATCCCAGCAGCAGCTGAGAAGATAGCGTAGAGGGCCTGTGTCAGCACCCACAGTGTCTAGTGCATCCAGTATCTGTATGATGTATGCACGGGAGGCCATGACTATCCTGTGGTCTTAAACGGCAAACCAAAGAACCCTGACTTCTTCACCTCTGGTAGCTGGAGGCTGGTGGTAGCACCTTTTTTGCCATCGACAGTGATATTGCTCAGGCCGATGGTGCCTATCTTGAGATTAGCTCCATCCTGTTGGAATGAGCTCCGCGCTTTCAGGACATCCGTAACCAGGTCCTGTGCAAAGGACTCGGCCATCACCTTGATGGCTCCAGCCTCATCGACTCCGAGCAAACCTCGCATCGTCGCCGTCTCCTTGATGCCCATCCCCTTGTATACAGTCTTGGCGTTGTTAATGGCTGATTGTCCTACCGTGTCAGTATTCACGATGAGATCTCGGGCTGGGATGGTACCTTGGATCTCTTGCGGGTCTCCCTTCTCATCAACAGTGTCCTCTCAACCAAGGCGTGCCTCACCCAAGTGAGCAAGATCGCCTAGCTCTTTGCTTTCTAGGTCTGTGGGTGACAGAGTCATAGTGCTATATACAGACGGCTTAAACCTACTAGTCATACCCCCAGTGGAATAGTTGAGCATATGAGGACCACACAGTCGGCCAAGGGAATAGGTAGCCGTGCTCAGGGTACTGACCCTCTCTGCAGGGCCACACCTTGTGGGCGGTCCACCATTCCAGGGCATTGGCAATCCTCAGTCCGCATGCTCGACTATGGGCTACACACCGCGTTCCGGCATGCCATGCCGCATATGCTGCAGTGGTCTCGTGATCCATCTCTCACTATTCAGAGGTTTTAAACGTAGGTGACGATGATCTCAGCCATTGCACTCGTTGCTAGCCCTAGAACCGCGGCCTCCATTAGTGTAACACGTTCACCCATGATCTTGGCGGCGGCAGTGTAGGAGGCACCACTGATGGTGATCTTTGGGATGGGGTGAGTTATTCCGAGACAGTGCTCGGCCACCCCACTCACCACTGTAGTGAGGACAGCTGTAGTGGCGACTGGAAGAACGTCATTTCCACCTGGCATCTTCACCACGGCCACATTCGCCGCCACGTTACTGGCGACATGGACTGCCAGAGGTTTTGCTTTGGTCAGTAACTTCTGTGTCTTGGTTTGCAGCAGGTTCTCCACCTTCTGAAGACTCGCCTGGCTCTCGGGCAGTTGCTTCACGATCTGTACCGTTGACGTCATTGTTTAAGCACTGAGTATACAACGCGGTTAAACGTCTGCGGCCCCTGTCGAGAGAGCTAATAAGATCTTCCCAGTCTGCATCTGCCAGGTGTCCGGGTTGGTACTCAGGAATATTCATCTCTCTATTGAGACATCTTAAACATGTCCGGGCTCACGCTATGCGAGAAGTACTGTGATGTCTTCCGGAGGGAGTTGAAGGACTACAAGAAGAAGACACCAGATGAGCTCGCTTAGCTCTCCGGTGCTGAGCTGACAGAGGAGCTCACAGCTGTAAAGCTCTATCTAGGATTTGGTAAGGGACAGATCTGCTTCCTCGAATACCTTATCATGGGCGTGAGTATCGTTGAGCAGCTCCTGCGAACTAAAGGTTTCTACAAGGATCAAGAGTATCTGTTAGATGTGTTCCAGCGGTTGCAGACTGCCATGGCCTCACCTGACTCGGAGCTGAACAAGGCTCTGCGATACTACCAGCTGGAAAAAGGATGCACTGCGGAACCATCCAGCCCTTGGATGTGCATGTTGGCAGCGTGTATAGGGGCTGTAGGGCATGCCAAGCTGGTTCAGTGTCTCACCGTGGTCCCCACTGTTACTGTAGAGAGTAGGATAGTCTTATGGCTGATTTACTAGTGGCGGAGTAGGCTGATCCCGAGCACCACGATAGCTAGGCCTGACACCACTCGTAGAGCTGCCACGGGAAGCGGTGTCGTGTCGACTTGCTGCAGTGTCAGGGTCGGAACGCCTTTATGTCGAGCTGCCATGGGAAGCATCGTGTCGACTGGCTTCAGTGTCAGGGTCAGAACGACTATGTGCTGCCATGCCCATACTACGCGTAGGTGCGTTGATATCAGTGGTGAAACCGAAGTGGACACCGGGTGAACTCCCCTCGACTATCATGTTGCTATAGCCCCTGACTTGGAGGTCCTCGATGTTCACGATCATGTTGCTCAGAATCAACCATAGGTGTGGTGAAATAGCAAAGTCAAGTTTGCGATGGGCCTTCTGCAACCCCTGCTGGAACTTAGCAATAAGACTACTGGGGGTCTGCCACGATGATCATATCCTCAACGGGACTGATGAACATGGCCTGGACCTCTGCTCCGCTGACACCATCTATGGAATGATGCAGCTTGGTCTGTGCTGTAAGGAGGCAGTAGCACTGTGCTTCCAGGGACTGGTTGATCCGAACGATCCCTGCTGGTGTGAGGCCTGAGGTGGTGTGTGGGACAAAGTACTTCCACACATCTGTATAGTCCTGCCGCAAGCCAGTGATGTCCATATTTTACACCAGCGCTCCATGGTCGGAGTCTGGATCGAACGAGAATATCTCTGTCTTCCGACGGCCTACTCGTCGGGGTGTTCGATAGGGGAATCCTGAGTAGTCATGTCTCGGGTCACCGTACATAACCCCTAGGCCGCTGTTGTCACCACCATGCCACCGATAGTCTGGGTTAGCGCTGAACTCTCTCTGTAGTCTGCTGGCTGCTGAGACGCTATGACTGTTGAGCTGTAGGTCGAAGTCATTTGTATCAGGGAGGCTTGCACCCAGCTCATGGAGGATTCGCCGCACCGTGAAGTACACGTGGAATCTGAGACAGCTGGCGATGAGTACAGCTTCATGAGTCCCAGAATAGAAGTTAAGCAGGGTGGAACTTACTCCACATCCTGCCGTGGCACACCACGGCAAAGTTCAGCTGCTGATTCCAGTATGAGAGGCTTGGAGCAGCCATCCAAGTATGAGCTTGCTTCGCATCCTTGATGGTGATGGTGTGGTTGGTCAGCAGTCGTGGGTTGACGGAGAAGCTGGTTCGGGACTGTCCATCCACTGTGATGGAGAACGGTGTTAGCTCTGGTATATCAGACAACAGACCTCTCAGGCCAGTCAAGTGTGTACACAGGAGGGGCGGTTGGCTCCGGATGACTGTCGTGAGGTTCAGTGGGAAGGCCTTCTATACTGGTGTTCTTAAAGCTACCATACAGGCAGCACACTATTTATAGTCATCTTGACTCCAAAGACCAGCGAGGCGACCTAGCTGTAGCATCTCGTTTTATAGCTCCTCCATATCAACCCGCCCGCTGGAGCCTTTGAGGTATTGCTGTCGCACTTTAGGTTTCTCCGTGCGATACAGGGCTTGGAGCTTTAATATATGGTGGTACTCTTCATCGGTGACCTGTCCATCCTCGAGAGCTTTGCTGACAGACTCGTCGATAGTTCGTAGCATACTCTGTGCCAGTGTCACATACTTAGCATGCTTCTCCAGCCTCCTTGTGATCTGCCGCTGCCTCACCACCAAGCCAGTGGCCAAGACAGTGGTAGCTAGTGTCATGCCACCAAGCGGGATGGCGACGATGGCACCCACCCCTGTAGCGAGAGTGGCCACAGCTGCCACACCAGCACTGGCTCTAATCACACCCGCAGCAGTGGTTATATGTGCGAGGACATTGTAGGCTGTCTTATATCGCCTGCGCGTTCTGCTGTACTTTTCTGCCTCATGGACGAGATTCTACTAGTCATTCTAGTGTTAAAATTTCAAAAATGGCATTCTCTTGGTCTGGAAGGTTAAATTTGTTTGGAAGGCATTGCTGTCTTAGGCAGCAATGGTTCCCAGTCAGGGTGATTTCAAAAGACACAGCAGTGTACGATATCACAAAGATTCTACTTTTTTTAAACTTCTCAATGTAAGGTTAAGCTGTTCTATCTTCAATGACTTAAATGGTTGTTACTTGAGTATCCATAAACGTAGTTACGCTCCCAATGCCTATACGCTTGTCTAACCCGTGATCTGAATACTTGTCACTCTCCGAAAATACATGTCACATGGCCTTACCTTCGCTCATATCTGTCCATGGCCTAACTGGTATAACTTATGGTTATATAAATGCTCACCGCTACCCATATATGTCGCCTCGCTTTACTTGTGATCTATCAAGCTCCAACAATAGATCTACTCTTACTGTCAGACAATATCATAACTATGTCCATCTAATCCATTAACATTATATATAACCTCATTTTATTAGATCACAGTAGCCAGCAATAGCCTTTAGCCATCCCATTTTTGCTGTCCATGCCTGTCCGGTTCCTGTGCTTATCTTGCAACAAACCTGTCAAATCTAATCAGCGTGCAATTCTGTGTGACTGTTGCAGTGATTGGGTGCATTTAAGATGCTCACAAGGGCTAACTATCACAGATTATGAAGAACCCCAGAGTTCTAATGAGCCATGGTGGTGTTTTCAATGTAACCAAAATAATTTTCCTTTTAATCACTATGAAAACGATACCGAATTTCTGCTTAATATCCTAGGTGCCAAATATAACTATAGTACATATATAAATGCAAACATACTTGTAAACCCATTCAAGCTAAATACTTCTAACCAGGGCAATGAATTCACAAATTTCTCTGAAACAGATATTGATGATGAAGGTATGAATTTTCCACTTGGTGACTATATACTTCAGAAAGAATTTAATGATAATATTATCAAGAGTACTGACGCTATCACCTTTTCAATGATTCATATTAACATTAGATCGCTGCTAAAAAAATTTGTTAAATTTAATAACTTTATGGATTATAGCGCACATGAATTTAGTGTGATAGGAATTACCGAGACATGGCTAGGACCTGACTCACCACTGGACTTAATTAATATGCAAAATTACAAATTCATTGAAAAACACAGGCCAACTAAAAAAGGTGGTGGTGTAGGCATCTACATAAAGGACAGTTTACAGTATAATTTGAGATATGACCTGTCAATGAATGAAGAATTTATTGAAACTATTTTTATTGAAATTCCCAATGAAAAAACAAAAAATAACCTTGTCAGTGTCACATACAGACCTGGAAGTGACAACGACAAATTTATTAAATCATTCGAAAAAATTCTAAATACCATACAAAATGAAAAGAAATCTGCTTATATATTAGGTGACTTTAATGTTGATTTGTTAAAACAACAGCTTCTACACTCAAGACCTATTAAATTTATTAAAATTGTCTGGCTTTTATCCATTTATAACGAAACCAACAAGAATTACAGAATTCTAGGCTACTGTTATTGATAACATCATCTCAAATAATGCTGTAGGTGCCAAGAATCATTCAGGTATTTTTGTTGTAGATATTTTACACCATTTACCTATATTCTATTTAGAAAATCAAAACAAAAAAGGAAAATAATTCGTAAAAGAAGTAGTAACTTGTAGACTTCAAAAAGGAAAATATAGAAATATTCAAAAACAATATGGCTAGCATAAACTGGAGCAGGTAATTGAATCACAGTCATGTGAAGATGCCTACAACACCTTCCACACAACATCTATGAATCTGCCTTTCCACTTCAAAATATTAAGAAATTTAAGCAAAATCCTACTAAACCCTGGATTACAAGAGGATTGATAGCTGCCCATCACAAGAAAAACAAGTTATATCTGAATTTTATTAAATATCCGACAAAGTATAATGACTCACAGTTCAAGAAATATAGAAACAGGCTAAATCAGATAATTAGGACAGCAAAAATAAACTATTTTCATAATAAATTTGACGAACAAAAAGAAAATATAACGGAAACATGGAAACTGATTAAATCATTACTAAATAAGAAAAAAACCCAATACTGAAGCATCACGGTTTATTTATAATAATAGTCATTAACGACAAAAAAGAAATAGCAGACAAATTTAATGAGTATTTTACTAACATTGGTCCTAATTTATCACAAAAAATTCAACCCAGCTCGAACATACATATAAAGGACATTCTAACAGGTAGCTATCAACACTCTATTTTCCTAAATCCAACAGATACTCACGAAATCTACAAAATACTAATGCAAATTAACACAGCTAAAAGTGCTGGAATCGATAATTTCAAATGGAAATTTTTTAAATACTAACAGAAATACTAACATCATTGGACCACATCTGTAATCTCTCACTTACACAGGGAGTATTTCCATCAAGATTAAAGGTTGCACGTGTGACACCCATATACAAAGCTAAAGATGCATCTGACGTTACTAATTATCAGCCAGTCTCGGTACTTCCACTTTTCTCAAAACTCCTAGAAAAGCTGCTTTTTAGTAGAATTACTAAATATCTAAACAAAAACTCAATCATATATCCATCTAAATATGGTTTCAGAGAAAACCACTACTATGCTTGCCATTGTGGATATGATTAAAAAATTATCAACCTCCCTTGAGAATAATGAACATATGCTAGGTGTACTCTTGGATCTTTCCAACGCCTTTGATACAATTGATCAAACAATTTTACTGCAAAAGCTTGCATACTATGGAATAAGAGGTACTGCATTGAACTGGATACAGAGTTACCTGTCAAACAGGGAACAGTGTGTACAATTCAATGGGGCTATCTCTGAATACAAAAATATAGTCTGTGGTGTTCCCCAAGGTTCAGTTCTTGGGCCCCTGCTGTTTCTCCTTCGATCAATACTCACCATTCTGTTACTTCTGATATACAGCTGGCCTTGACAGCGGCTCTAGGATTATAGACTTAGAAAGCTTTACCGACTCCTGGGAACCGGGTACTCGGCTCCCAACTGCCGAGTACCCGTTTACCATAGAGCTCATTCTTGTTTGCATAGCAACAAGAGCAATACATGCTTTCTGCATTGAGGATTTTAGTGTTTTTTGTGAAAGAAAATCTAAGTCTTTAATCTGTGATAGTTTGTGTGTTCGTGAAAGGATTAACTAAAGGATACTATGGAGAATACCGCCGAAGATAACCAGGTTGTATCATTCTGTATTATCCATAGTTAAAAGACTTAGGTCTCTAAATTTCGTTGTGTCGCATGTTCCAATTTCTGACCCCATAGAATCTGGGACGTGTGCTAACAACGATATATGCCAGACGATCGCCTTCTTTAACCCCCAACAGGCGATCGGCAGATATGAAAATAGGTGTTATGCTACGGTATTTCTAACACGAATATCGGCTGACGTCGTTCTCCGTAGGATCCGAGCGGGTGACGTCACACCCGGTCGCTCGGATATTTATGTGAAGAAAAATTTGTTCATTAATTCACGCATCTTGTTCTGGGTTCTGCGTACTAAAAATGGTACCGGAAACTTTAGAATGATCAAGTTTACGTGCGATCACGATCGGTTTGCAATGATCGGTGGTTTCAAAATTCTTGAGTAGATGCGTGGTCTGCGGTTTTACCGTGTGATACAGCAGTTTGTTATACATTTTGTTGTTTTCTTCACATATCGTGCTGCTTTCGTTAGGAGTATAATATATATTGATTAGTAAATATACCCCGAATGCTATGCGATATGATTCCTGGAGCCGTTACACATCCTGGAGGATCTATTATGGGTGTGTTTAATGCCCGCCTCGTTCTTGTCGTCATAGTCAATGCGATCATTGTTGTAACGTGGCGGGGTGAGGTGCGGGAGGGTGACAGTTAATTTATGAGTCAAATTATTTGAAAATTAATTGTCTGCCTTCCATCCGGGTCTCATTCCGCTTGTTTATTGTAGGTTTGTGCTTATGTTATAGGCCAAGCCAGCCCCGCCATCATGTGACGAATGCCATAAGTTTGTCCGTGTCGTCTTCAAGGACCATGTCTGTTTTAGGTGTTCCCTGTGTAATATTGATCATAGGTGTAATGTTTGTGCAGTGTGGTCCGTTGAGATGATGGTTAAGTTCCTTGCCCAGAAGGACTTGGCTGGGTCTGACGCGGGGTCAGGCGGTCCGAGAGTAAATCGTGGAGCGCCCGGGTCGGCCGGGGGGGGGGGGGGGGGGGGGTGCTCCACGTCCCCAGCTGGAGGTGGCGGAGATGGCACCGTCGGCGTGGTTTGGTCCGGCTATGCAGGGTTTTCTGCATAGCGTTCTGCCCACGCTGGTGTCGTCCCTGCTACCAAAGGTTGGGGGGCAGTTTCTCCCCATGCCTGGTACGGATCCTGTCCTCGGACAGGATTCTGGACTGGTTACCGAGGGGGCTGTCTCGTACGGCCCCCTGGCAGTCCCGTCTGGCTTCGGCCAAACGGGTTCTGTTTCTCTGCGGCCACCTCCGGGTGGTCCAGTAGTGGTGGCCGGTCCGTCAGGTGTGGGAGCCGTCCGCCAGGACGGTTCCACGGTTGACTCATCTAGTGACGACTCTTCGGAGTCTGAAGATGAGGAGGAGAGGTTGCTGTGGCCCGTGAAGCCGCAGGTGGAGAATATGGAGGTTGATTCCGTCCTGGACGGAACCGGCCTCCATTTGTCTGGTTTGGCGCAAGCCAGGTCAGCGGCTCCGCCTGTGGCTGAGGCCAATCCGTTACCGTGCACCGGTTCCGTGCGGCTTGGTTTGGCCGGGCGTGGTACTCACCTATCTCACCTGGTCCGGCAGTCGGACGTGGGGTGCCGTTGGCGCCCGTGTCCGGCTATGGTTCCGCGACTGCTACGGGTCCGTACGGTTTTCCGTGCGGACCTACCCCATGGACCGGAGTGTTTCATGGGGTGGCGGCGGAACTGTGTGGTACCGGAGTGCTTGGCGTGTCAGCCGTGGCTCCTTGCCGGGAGGCCGTGGCTGGCAGGCCCATGAGCACGTCAAAGGGTGACGTGTTTGCGGGGGTGTCTTCATCGGAGGTAGATTGGTCAGATGCTCTGGCGTGGCTAGCCAGGGTTGACCCGTCTGTGGTTTCGGCCACGGCTGATGAAGATGCGCCCCGTCCGTCGATCAGGACGGGGATTTTGCCCGCGGGCCCGCGGCCCGGATCCAGTCAGTGGGACTGGATCCACGGTTCATAGATTTGTTGGATGCTATTTATAGCAAACAACTAATGACCAAGGGTCAGCTCCCTGCGGCCTCCAGGGAGGTGCAGGCAAGATGTCGTATTCCGCGGGGTGAATACAACAGGTATGGTGTAGTCCCGTCGGTCACGGAGGATGACCGATGGGTACTGGGCGTCCAGAGTGCCGTGGCGGGTGGCCCCGGTCCGGCACTTGTGGACAAGTCTCAGGTACACCAGGAAGAAGTCCTGTCCCTATGCGATGAGGGTGTGAGGGCAGCGATGAGCGCTGTCAACCACTCTTATCGTCTCCTTCAGTCGGTGTGGGCTGAAGCGGGGGCAGGCCACCCTGTGCCACCTGTGGCGCTTTCATGTGTCAATGACGGCCTGGTGCTGTCGATGGACGCATTGGCAAGGGTGCAAGCGCGAGTGACGAAATCCGGGAGGCAAATGGTCATTGACCATATGCGTCCGGCTACGGCAGTCAGGGAGCGTCTTCTTGGGACGCCCCTGACAGGGCCTAGCATCTTCGGGGGCCAAGCGCGGGCCATCTTAGAGGATACCGCCAGTATCGCGCAGAATCGGTTAGCGGTAAACCTACAGCTAGAGCTAGTGCGGCAAGCGCACGCACTAGGGGCTGTGGGGAAACCGCTAACGGGACAACCTTCAAAGAAGCAGAAGAAGCATAAGGGCAAGGCGAAAGCTAGGCCTGTTGCGGCTTCTGCTTCAGCTGGGTTTTCGGAGCCGCCGCCGGCGAGGAAGCCCAGGAAGGTTGTAGAGGTGCCTACCCTCCCCAATGTTGCTCCTGACCGCCCTAGAGGCGGGAAGGGGAAGGCTAAGGGTAAGGCCAATATATCTGATGTCTCTGTGGAAACAGAGAACAGAGCCCCTGTCAAAACTGGTGCCAGTTTTGGAGCCGATAATATCGCATCTTCTATGGTGGAAACAGCGTCAGAATCTCCTATTAGGGGTTTCGCTGCACCTACCCCACCCCCAGCTATCCGTCTACACGGATGCATCGCTGGAAGGGTGGGGTGCCTGCCTGGGAGAACACCAGGTCTCGGGCACATGGACTCTCCCGGAGAGTCAGCTGCATATCAATCTGTTGGAAATGATGGCAGTGGAACTGGCGTTGGAAGAGTTCCTTCCGATGATCAGGGGCAAGGTGATATTGATACGGTCGGACAATTCGACAGTAGTATCATATATAAATCGCCAAGGCGGGACCAGGTCGCCCACTCTGTGTATCAGGGTGTGGCACTTGATTCAATGGTGCAGGAATTACTTGGTTGTTTTGAAAGCAGCTCATATTCCTGGCCGATTGAACATTCTGGCGGATGCTTTGTCTCGCAGACAGAGAATTCTGCCAACAGAATGGTCCCTCAACCCTCCGGTTCTGCGACGGATCTTCGAGCATTGGGGCAAACCCAACGTGGACTTGTTCGCCACAAAGGAAAATGCTCAAATCATGACATATGTCTCGCCGATTCCAGATCCAAACGCCGTCGATACAGACGCTCTGGCGATAAGCTGGAGAGGGATGCACGCTTACGCGTACCCACCCACCATTCTTCTACCGAAGGTATTGGTGAAGGTCAGGGAGGAACCGTGTCTGGTCCTGCTAATAGCGCCGTATTGGCCGAGCAGGGCGTGGTTCACGGATCTTCTAGATCTGCTGGTGGAAAATCCTGCGCAGTTGCCCGAGATTCCGAACATAATCTCCCAGGCCAAGGGACGCTTCCTACACGAGCGTCCCGAAATGTTCAAATTGACTGCGTGGATGTTATCAAACAACGTTCCACGTCGGAAGGCTTTTCTCGACAGGCTGCTGATTTCATCGCGGCTGCGAGAAGGAGGTCAACCTTCAAGTCATATAACAACAAGGTTAACAGATTTGCAGAATGGTGTGAAGAAAAGGGTATTGATACCTTTCAATCCACTATTCAGCAAATAGCAGACTTTCTCTGTGAGCTGTTCTTTTCAGGACTAGCTCCCGTCACAGTTGCTGGATACAAGTCAGCTTTGGCATCAGTTATCCCTGGTCTAGCCAACAGGGATAGTCCAGAGGTGGCCCAGTTAAATGTGATGTTGAAGGGAATGAGCAATCTCTGACCGAGACAACCGGTAGTCATTCCAGCCTGGAGTCTATCTTTAGTGCTTAATGTACTGGCCAAGCACCCTTTCGAACCGTTG
The DNA here is from genome assembly GCA_034401795.1 of Chaetoderma sp. LZ-2023a. Lineage (NCBI taxonomy): Eukaryota > Metazoa > Mollusca > Caudofoveata > Chaetodermatida > Chaetodermatidae > Chaetoderma > Chaetoderma sp. LZ-2023a. The sequence goes on from CM067375.1 coordinate 97,050,133, forward strand.
CGTTCGGCTAGTCTAAAGCATTTGACTCTAAAGGTGGTCTTTCTATTGGCAGCTTCCTCAGCTAGAAGGCGCAGTGAGATCCATGCGCTTTCGGCAGAGAGGAACCGATTTATTGTTTCTGGAGAAGGTCTGCGTCTTCTGCCAAGAGCAGAGTTTATGTCAAAGAACCGATCATTATACCGAAGTTAACTAGGTTTGATCGTGATGCCAGTGTCTGGTGCCCGGTCCGTGCTTTGACTAAGTACAAGAAACGGACTGACTCGTTACGGTCGAACGATAGACATCTGTGGATCTGCCATAAAAAGCCTTATGGCGCCGCATCCATGGATACTATCTCTCGTTGGGTGGTCGAATGCATTCATACTACTCACGAGATGGCGACTGGGCACCAGGTGCAAGGCGTAAGGGCACACGATGTCAGAGGAATAGCCGCCTCGACCGCCCTTTACAATGGTGTTCCGTTAGAGGACATCATGGCCGTTGCACAATGGCACTGTGAGTCCTCATTTATGGATTACTATATGAGGGATGTGTCAGACTCAGCCAATCCACTCGCTTTAGCTGTTTTGAAACGATAGTTAGTGACCACACTGCTCTTCACCCTTTTTTCACTTCGGTAAGAAAAGAACCTAAAGCAGGCATGGTCAAGCGAGAGGATGACAACCAGATTGTGTCACTGATGGCCGAACCAGTGAATGGTTGGAGGCGGTATGTCTGAAGTCCAATTATCATAAGGTAATTCAATAGTGAGAGTTTTTTGTATTATGTATATGTATCATGTTCATTCATCTTATATATTCATGCTCATTCCCAGGCTAATACATGGAATATGCAGGGAGTAGTTAACCGTCTTGGCATATTTGTGTTTTCAGGCGAGATACATGTTCGTTAGTTCTCTCCCTTTTCTTAGGAGGAAAAGGGGGGGGGGCCGTGACACGAATGTGATTCGGTTCCGTGAACTTGACGGTCCTTTTAGGTCTCCGTTAGTCAAGTTTGAAGTCTAAAATATTTCTCCAAGGGGCAAAATTAGCATTTATGGCTTGCCCCTTCCCACTAGGTTACTGATCAAATCTGGTGTATATCAGAAGTAACAGAATGGTGAGTATTGATCGAAGGAGAATGAAGGAAATGTCAATTTCCCTTTCTCCGAGATCTAACAATACTCACCATTCTGTTACGGACCCAGCCTCCCAGCCCCACGGAGGCAAGCCATAGTTTTCTCTTGTTTGGTGGCTATGCAAACAATATGAGCTCTATGGTAAACGGGTACTCGGCAGTTGGGAGCCGAGTACCCGGTTCCCAGGAGTCGGTAAAGCTTTCTAAGTCTATAATCCTAGAGCCGCTGTCAAGGCCAGCTGTATATCAGAAGTAACAGAATGGTGAGTATTGTTAGATCTCGGAGAAAGGGAAATTGACATTTCCTTCATTCTCCTATATATGAATGACATACCCAAAGTCTGCAAACATCTCTCACTAATACTTTTTGCAGACGACACAAATGCTTTCTGCAGCCACAAGGATATAGAAATCTATACTAAAATGTCAATAGTGAAATGGTGAAATTAATAGACTGGTTTAAAGTAAACAAATTGTCCTTAAATGTATCAAAAACTAATTATATACTATTCCCCAAATCTAAGAAACTGAAAGAAATAGCTCTCCCAAACCTCTATATCGACAACCAGATAATTCAAGAAGCACAATATGCTAGGTTTTTAGGAGACTATCTGGACAAAAATTTAACATGAGAGAAGCATATACCAGGGTAGCAAAAAGCATTGGCATCATTCGCAGACTGAAACCTTATCTAACACCTAATATTATTAAAAACCTGTACTGCACAATGATACTAATCTCTGCAAAAGCAATCTATTAAATTATTTTCGCAAACAGCAGGTGGCCAGGATATCTTTAAATCAGAAAAGGTCTTAAAACTTGAGGACATTGGAAGGCTCCAATTATTCACAATCTTAAGGGACTTCCACAATGGCAACTTACCCTCATCCTTATCTAACATCTTTATGCTCAATACACAATTGCATCCTCACAACACAAGAACAAGAAATAACCTCCACTCAACACACCACAAAACAAAAGCAGCACAACAAAAACCCTCATACAAAGCAATTCAGTTATGGAATAATACAGACACAAGCACACACACAGACATCATAAAGCTACAGTCTTTTAAGCAGAATATCAAAAAGAAGATTATAGAAACCTACTAGACTCTGGAAAACACTCACCATCATTGCATGCTATTCTCATACTTGCACCCAGTCACCAGAACATAATAATAATAATAATAATAATAATAATAATAATAATAATAATATAATAATAATATCTGTCGTAATGGTAACTACCAAATTATTACCTCTACCATAACAGCCTAAAAAAAATTCTAATACTTTGTCAATGATAATAAGAATATGTAATATAGAATTATTAACTTAAGCAAGATAAGCACACATCCTTCTGTCATGTCTTTCCCTGTAAATATGTTGTAAATTGTCATGCGTCCATTAACTGTTGGACTGCTGCAAGCCACCGGACAATAATTCCAATTGGCAATGACTGGATTGGCTGAGTAATTTGGAAACAATTTGACTGAAAGTTGCTGGTGGCTTAGCCACCGACAACTTTCGGTCAAATTGTTTTAGAGGTACTCAGGCTCCATGGAAAATGTAGACTGCAGAGGCTTGGCAGCTAGACAGGTAACTATATGTATATATAGGACTATAACATGTTAATCTTATGTATTCAGTATTCTTATGTCCTATATTGTTGTTATATGTTATATGTAGGGGTCCACCGCCACATAGGCTCTGCCTTTGGTGGACAACCTGTTGTGAAACTGTAAATGTATATTCTATATCAAAATAAATAATCTTGAACTTGTTAAGATCATCATCATCATCTCGGGCGGGCGGTCGGGTCGGGTCGGGTCGGGTCGGGTCCAGCTAAATAATATGAAGAGCCTTTATATGTAAAGTACGTTACACTTAGAACAATCATGACAATATGGTAAAAAGGCATTATCATCAATCTCGCCCCCTACCAGTCTGTTTCCGTATGGCATGAACAATAGAAGGGGGAGAGATTGACGATATAGCCGGTAAAAAATAGATGGTGTGCTGTCCTGTTTTCTGTGTTTACTTACGGATGTTTATATAATTAGCTCTCACCCTACATCATCATATAATGGGTTTTCTAGGATGTAAGCACATTTTCGCCGATTTAATATAAGAGTAGGAATTTTATCAACAAATTTGGCCCATTTCGTAACTAGCAAACATTCACTGAAATAAAACATGCATAAAAATAAAAATAAACCCTAAAATAAACTTACTGCTTATAAATATCCCCTACCTGGTCTACAGATGCAATCCAAGTACTCTGTCATGTGTTTTTGAGGGTGATGTAATCGCATAATTTCAACTCTCGTGAGGCGGGGAATTGAGGTCATTTTTATGATTTGAGCAAAGGAGAGTCTGTCACCGACAATAATGCCATAAACGGGTCTGATACAAACACAGAACTTAATTTATAGTTGTAAATCCAGATCAGGTTATATTCCGCTGTTTGTAATAACCGGGTAGCAGCAAATTTCAGCCAAAGTTTAAAAAAAGTTAAAATCTTTCAGTTTTTCTTTTGGAAATTGGTAAAAGTGGAATTGAAAATGAACATAAATGTTTTGCCTACCTGAAAATAGAAAATAATTATTGAAATTTATATCGTATGTGGTAACTAGGGCCTGTTTGAATCGCCGTTGCGGGTAGAGAAAAATCAATTTATATCTGAAAACTACATAAGCACCCATGCCAGTTCCGCGCTTCGGGAGAAATAAATTATTGTTATGGCAACGGATCTGCTTTGCTACTCAGGCCAGTAACTGACAGATGTCATTGGACGCAAAAACTGGATTGATTTGTTTCATTTACTTACGAGTTATCGATATTTTTATAATGGGTTAAAAAAGTAATTGTGAAAATACATGTTTTTCACTAGACTGGCATCAAAATTCATAAAATAATCACTTGTTCTAAGCACATCTTTTTAAAATTTACACTTGTGGTGTAAAAATACTGTATCTATTTAAAGACACATGATTTGTTGACATCACCTAAGAGACGCGCACGTGAGAACGTCAAAAGAACATACCCTCGAAATCACATGACCCTCAAAAACACCTTACTGGACGATATATTGTAATGTTTTGTGTGTATGGGGTCCATCGATTCATAGGCGCTGCCTTTGATGGACTGCCCAATTGTGATGTATGTATATTATATATTAAGTATGAAATAAATAATCTTGAATGATTTTTATATTTTTACATTTTCAGGTGTATCGGAATGGATAATATGCAACAACATCTTGAAAGATATTTCATTGTGAAATGTGCCAACATTCAGTCACTGGAGGAGAGTATTAACACGTGTGTCTGGGCATGTAAGGACAGAGATGCTCCCCCTCATCCTCGTCACATCTTATCTAATGCTTTCAAACAAGGCAGAGTTCTACTCATATTCAGTGTGAATAACTGTCATGGCTGGCACGGTGTTTGTGAAATGGAAGATATACCTGGGAGCTGTCAGATTGGGAAGTCTAATACGAGCGTAAGCTGTAATGAGAGTGAAGATGGTTGCTGTGGTGATGTAGCTTCAAGTGATCATGCAGGTAGTGACCACAGTTACTCAGGATTCATGGTAGTCATAATTTTTCAGATTATTTGGACATTAGTCCTACAGGACAGATCAGAAATAACTTAACATTGGAATACATTGCTACAGGTACCTAAGACAGCAATGTCTTCCAACGCACTTATGTTCAAAATAATCAACAACGTTTCTTACTAACTAATATGTTTCTGTTTTATGTTTGGGAAACATTTTAACTTATTTATGCGCTGTACTGTAACTTCATCATACTTTTCATTTGTATTGCGGCTTTGTGTTACTTGTTAGCTAACCTTTGTGAGCTTATATACACAATCACAATTTGTCTCACTCTGCCTGCCTGCCTGTCAACAATTGTTTCTCCAAATCGTTATGGATTAAAACCAAATTTGGCACATATGTTCCTTCAGACAACACCTATTGCATTATGTATATGAAATACCATGACTTGAAACAAGGGCCATAACTCTGGCTCTTAAAGACATTTTTAAGAATTGAAATCTATGGGGAAAACAATCTACGTCACATTTCGTAAATTGTTAATGGATTAAAATAAGATTTGGCAGAAATATTCCTTTAATCCACTTTAATCATAATAAAAGCCATTGTTTTCAGCGACAGGAGTCACAGGATCTACTTTCAGTCACATGAATTTCAAAATATTCAGTCGGCATCGTGTTGCGACCCTGGAAACAATCATTGTATTTTGAAATCTTCTTGAACGAAACTCATTACTTCCACCAGAAACAGTGACTTTTAAATATAATGCTTTTAAAAGGCTCAATAGTGAATAACAGTAGCGAGATAATCGCTTTATATATCGGCGCCTATAGAGAATACTATATTCAGGTGTGCTTTCGCTATATTCAGGTATGCGCTACTTGCGCACGCTGTTGACACAGACGTGACACAGCATGTAGCACCTGTAACAGTCACTAATCGGCTGCGAGCTAAGTACTGCTAGAGCTAGTAAATACTTTATTTCAAATTATTCCGATTCATCTTCGTTTTTACTGATGGGGCTATATTTAATATTGAATGCAATTACTAATAAACTTAATTTGATAGTTTCCTTTTCACTTCCTTTAATGTTATGACCTTTGTATATCAACGATTTTCAGACACGTTTGTATATCAATGATCTTCAGATGTGTTTGTATATCAATGATTTTCAGACACGTTTGTATATCAACGATTTTCAGACACGTTTGTATATCAATGATTTTCAGACACGTTTGTATATCAGTGATCTTCAGACACGTTTGTATATCAATGATTTTCAGACACGTTTGTATATCAATGATTTTCAGACACGTTTGTATATCAATGATTTTCAGACACGTTTGTATATCGGTAATCTTCAGACATGTTTATATATCAATGATTTTCAGACATGTTTGCATATCAATGATTTTTTCAGACACGTTTGTATATCAGTGATCTTCAGACACGTTTGTATATCAATGATTTTCAGACACGTTTGTATATCAATGATCTTCAGGCACATTTGTATATCTATGATTTTCAGACAGGTTTGTATATCAATGATCGTCAGGCACATTTGTATATCAATGATTTTCAGACACGTTTGTATATCAGTGATCTTCAGACACGTTTGTATATCAGTGATCTTCAGACACGTTTGTATATCAATGATTTTCAGACACATTTGTATATCAATGATCTTCAGGCACATTTGTATATCAATGATTTTCAGACACGTTTGTATATCAATGATTTTCAGACACATTTGTATATCAATGATCATCAGGCACATTTGTATATCAATGATTTTCAGACACATTTGTATATCAATGATTTTCAGACACGTTTGTATATCAATGATTTTCAGACACGTTTGTATATCAATGATCGTCAGGCACATTGTATATCAATGATTTTCAGACGCGTTTGTATATCAGTGATCTTCAGACACGTTTGTATATCAATGATTTTCAGACACGTTTGTATATCAATGATCTTCAGGCACATTTGTATATCAATGATTTTCAGACACGTTTGTATATCAATTATCGTCAGGCACATTTGTATATCAATGATTTTCAGACACGCTTGTATATCAATGATCTTCAGACATATTTGTATATCAATGATTTTCAGACACGTTTGTATATCAATGATTTTCAGACACGTTTGTATATCAATGATCGTCAGGCACATTTGTATATCAATGATTTTCAGACACATTTGTATATCAATGATTTTCAGACGCGTTTGTATATCAGTGATCTTCAGACACGTTTGTATATCAATGATTTTCAGACACGTTTGTATATCAATGATCTTCAGGCACATTTGTATATCAATGATTTTCAGACACGTTTGTATATCAATTATCGTCAGGCACATTTGTATATCAATGATTTTCAGACACGTTTGTATATCAATGACTTTCAGACACGTTTGTATATCAATGATTTTCAGACATGTTTGTATATCAATTATCGTCAGGCACATTTGTATATCAATGATTTTCAGACACGCTTGTATATCAATGATCTTCAGACATATTTGTATATTAATGATTTTCAGACACGTTTGTATATCAATGATTTTCAGACACGTTTGTATATCAATGATCGTCAGGCACATTTGTATATCAATGATTTTCAGACACATTTGTATATCAATGATTTTCAGACACGTTTGTATATCAATGCTTTTCAGACACGTTTGTATATCAATGATCGTCAGGCACATTTGTATATCAATGATTTTCAGACACGTTTGTATATCAGTGATCTTCAGACACGTTTGTATATCAATTATTTTCAGACACGTTTGTATATCAATGATCTTCAGGCACATTTGTATATCAATGATTTTCAGACACGTTTGTATATCAATTATCGTCAGGCACATTTGTATATCAATGATTTTCAGACACGTTTGTATATCAGTGATCTTCAGACACGTTTGGATATCAATGATTTTCAGACACGTTTGTATATCAATGATCTTCAGGCACATTTGTATATCAATGATTTTCAGACACGTTTGTATATCAATTATCGTCAGGCACATTTGTATATCAACAATTTCACATCAAGAGTATACTTACCTCCCTAATACTTTTGATATTGCTAAATATTGGCGTTCACTCAATAAAACACTCAGATTAAAAACAGTTAGGTGCCCCTACTGGGCAGGTAGACAGAGGTAGTCAGGCGGATGCCGGCCCCACCACCGCGCATGCGCTGACTACTACTTCCTCTTTGCTAATTTATTGGCAGAGAGTTCACATGCGTTTGTGCTTGTTAAAAAGTTTTCACTCGTTTACCTGTGTAAAATAGTCTGAATATACCTGGAAAGAAAGAGAAAGATGTCAGAAAGGGCGACTTCTCCGGAGGAGGGAGCTGGATCTCTTTATCAGGTGATTTCAACTATATTCTAGCGAGTTTTTCCCCGGTGTAATGTGTTTCCGGGACTCGCGCTTACCGTGATGAGCGCCGGTTTGAGTTGGTTTTTTCAACTCGGTGCTATATAAGTCTAATCTCTCTTTGTGTTTATGTCCACAGGTATGGATTTGCATTATTAGTGGACATCTCAGCACAGGAGGGTTTGTTTCTCTCCACCACGGTTCCATTTCCTACTAATACTGTTAGGTTATCTAACCAAAAAGTCCATGCTCAGTGAGTTGGAGGCTTGATATAAAGGTCTTCTCACTTTGCCCTCTTGATCCAATTCCTTCCCCTTAGGTGGAGAGAGTTAAGAGGCGTGGTCTTGGTGGAGTGATACAGTGCATCAGGTGGATGGTTTGTCTATACCAGGTATCAGGTATCTAACTAATGATATGAGGTGATGTTAATTATTTGAAAAAATAATGACTGTATTTACCATTGTTATCATTGTGTATCTGATGGTGTGTAGTCTGAATATCCAAGTGAGGACGTTATATTAGGAATACAATTCGTTCTTGCACTTAGATGCTTGTTGCGGACCGATTTAATTTCTGTCATGGGATTGATGACGTCATAATCAGCCTTGCTCTTTATTTACATTTAAAGTTTTGTCCAACGCTGGTTTCTTATGGCTACTGATCTTTATGATCTTTTCCCTCTCTTTAGTTGGTTTTGAGTTTTTTCTAACCTTGACTAACTTGCTCATTGTCCTCGTCCTGTGTCCTGTTTCAGAGACCTGGTTGTCCGTCCTGTGGCCGGTTCCTAAAGGATCGTTTCGTCCCCCACTTATGCTTTAGCTGTAGTCCCTGTGGACCACTGCTTAAGTGTGAGGTCTGTAAGCAATGGGGGGGGGGGGCGAGCTAATGTCTGAGTTTCTGTGTTTACAGGCTAAGGACAAGGTGGTGGAGGAGGAGAGGAAGCAGAAGAGAGAGGGTGTCAGTAAAAAGGGTAAGAGGAAGGCCTCGTCCGCGGTGGATATGGAGGCCTTCCGGTCCGAAATGTTGGGAGAGATGAAGAGGACGATAAAGGATTTGGTCCCAGAGTTGTTTCGTAGCATGCTTCCTGGACCAGATCCTTTGTTGTCCTCGGCGTCTGCTTCAGAGCAGGTGATCCCCACCTCTGAGTCGCTTTTCCATAGGTCGGTTACGTTGTTCGACGACTCAGAGGTGGCCCCATTAGTGGGGGCCATCCACGACCCTGGCAGCAGGCTTGGTGCCTCGCCGAGGGGCCGTGGACGGCTGTCGCAGGAACCCACGGGCTGCTTATCAGTCCAGGGGGATCCGCACGCCGCGGGTGCCAGTACCTCCTATGGCACCTTCCCTGGCCAGTCCGGGTTAGCTCTCTTTGCTGACCCGGAGTCTAATCTTTCTGGCCAGGAGGAAGAGGATTTCCTGCTATGGTCGCCGTCTGGGGACGTGACCATGGAGTACGACGTCTGTGCACCCCTCGCGGGGGATGCGGGCGACGTATTCCATGGATCTACTCACGCAGGAGTAGAATTCACGGTCCAGAAGCTGGCCCTGGGCGGTGCTGATGGCCAGGGTTACCGCATACCTCGGCTTGCCGAGTGTGTCGCTGGTGCTGGCCGGGACCATGGTGGGGCGGTGTCTGCCCCGCGCTCTACCACGGTGCCTGCTCCTGGTCAAGCCAGTCAGATTAGCATGCCTGATCTTTCGGGCCCGCATGCTTTCCCTGGCTTGCCAGGGGTATCAGCTTATCCGCCGTCAAGCTCTGCTGCTTGCGCTCAGGAGGAAGACGAAGGCCCCCGTCTTGTAGAGCGCTCGCAGCTAGCCACGGAAGAGGATTGGTCGGACGCTTGCCAGTGGCTGGTGAGTGTTAGGCCAGATCTGCCCGTGGAGCAGGCCGTGGTTAGCTGGTAAGGCTACTGCTAGTGCAATGCCATCTCTGCCGCTGGCGGAGCATGTCGTTGACATGTTCGAGGCGGCGGAGACGTCCATCAAGGCGAATGGGCGTCTCGCGAAGGCCCCTCGCGAGGTTGCCAGGCATTGCCGCATCGTGCCCCTGGAGTACCAGCGGTACAGTGTGGTACCCAAGCCGAGCGTGGATGACCGCGCGGCTTTGGGTGAAGATGCGCGGCCAGGCGCCCGTTCTGACACGGGTGTTCTGTGTTCGAACGCATTGCGTTCGGCACATACCGCGCTGCGTGATGCGGAGGAGAGTGGGAGGGCGTCGATTGCTGCTCTGTCCCACGTCTCCCAGCTGTTACAAGGGGTGGTAACAGCATCCGCATCGCGCCAGCCGAGCCCGGCCACAGTCCAGAGAGTCATCCAGGATGGTATCAACCTGACTGCATGACGCGGGCGGTGACCAGGAGCGTCCGGGCGAGATGCACGTTTGCCTTGGACAATCTGTGCCCGTCCCAGGACCTGTACAATAGGCTACTGCGTACGCCTATGACAGGTCCTGGTCTCTTTGGAGGTGAGGGATGCAGGCACCTCCAGGAGACGGTGACCCTGGTCAATAACCAGAGGGCGCTGCGCGATCAGTTTGAAGTGCTCCGCCGTGCGAGCGTTCGCGCCGAACCCCCTGCGTATCGTCCCCTGCAGGCTCGAGGTGGAGGTGGCCAAGTCAGAGGCCACCCGCCATCGCAGCGTCGGCCTAGGCCGGGTGCGCTTCGGCCAGCAGTGAGGGGGGGGGGGGTGCGCAGGCTCCCCAGGCGCAGCCAGCCAGGCAGCCACCCGCGCGCGGGGATCTGGTCGTGGTAATCGTGCCTGATGGGCCGATTGCCACGGTGAGAACCACTCTGGTGTTTCTGGCGGAGGAGACAGTGCCACTCTTGCACTCCTTATGTCCACCTCTCTCCCTAGGTGGACCGGTGGGAGGCCGGCTGGCCGCCCACATGCAAGAGTGGGAACGGTTGACTCAGGACCGTTTAGTCTTGCGATGGCTTTCAGTCGGGTATCATCCCGATTGGATGACAGGCCCGCCGTCGCGACTGTCTCTCGTGCCGATCTGGACTCCGAATCCGAGAGATCCAGATCAGAGGTTGTGTATCGAGGAGGAGATAACTTCCCTCATACAAAAAGGAGCTATTCAGCCGGCACAAGGGTGTCCGGGCTTCTATTCAACCGTGTTAGTAACAAAAAACACCGGAGGGTGGAGACCAATTCTCAACCTCAAGCCATTGAACAAGTTCATAGAGACGCCCAGTTTCAAGATGGAGACTGTGCGCTCGGTGTTGGCGGGGTTAGAGCAGGGAATGTGGACAGCTTCAATAGATTTGAAGGATGCTTATTTCCACATTCCCATAGAGAGGAGTTTCCATCGCTTCCTGAGATTTGCATTCCAGGGCAGACAGTGGGAATTCAGGGTATTACCCTTCGGAATTTCCACGGCTCCTCGGTTCTTCACCCATGTGGTTCTCGCGATCACGGCATACCTCCACAGGAGAAGCATAGCAGTCCACACGTACATAGACAACTGGCTGTTAAAAGCACACACCCAGGAAACGTTATCGGCCAATCTGGAGATTGTTTTGAAAACTCTCACGGACTTGGGCTGGATAATCAATTTCCAAAAATCAGAGCTGACTCCATCCCAGAAGTTTGTTTACCTGGGCATGTTCTTCGATCTGGAGACGGGATATGTTTATCCTACTCAGGAGAGGGTTCAGAGACTCATCTCCTTAATACAGTCGGTGTGCGACAGTCGTCATGTCCTGGCACGGGTTTACTTGAGAATGCTGGGTTTGATGGTTTCATTGGAACCAGTCATTCCGCAAGCGGCCTTACGCAGGCGCCCGATCCAGTTGTTTCTCATGACACAGTGGACCCAGAGTTCAGGTTCGCTGGACTCGAACGTATCAGTGTTGGCGCCTCTAATTCACCACCTGCAATGGTGGTTGAATATAGAGAATCTCTTGCTGGGGGTTTTGCTAACCCCTCCCCACCCTCAGGTGACTGTGTATACAGATGCATCGATGGAGGGGTGGGGAGCTTGTCTGGAAGAGTCCACAATATCAGGGCTTTGGGATCTGGATCAGTCAAAGGAACATATCAATCTACTGGAGCTAAGAGCAGTAGTCCTGGACCTGGAACATTTCTTACAGAAAGTTCAGGGCAAGATTGTTCTTATTCGTTCAGACAACTCAACAGTAGTGACTTACATAAACCGCCAGGGCGGAACGAAGTCGCCCAGTCTCTGTATGATGACTTGGAAACTGCTTTGTTGGTGCCTGGATCACAGGATTACCTTGAGAGCAGTTCATATTCCGGGAAGGCTAAATCTGCTAGCAGACTCATTGAGCCGAAGGATGAGTATTTTACCCACGGAATGGCAACTAAATCAATGTGTGGCGGATCGTCTGTTCGACCATTGGGGGAATCCCAACATCGATTTGTTCGCAACGAAGAAGAATGCGAAGATGACGACGTACGTCTCTCCGATTCCAGACCCAAGCGCTTTCGCAACAGATGCGTTAGCTATCAGCTGGGCGGGAATGTATGCATACGCATTCCCTCCAGCAATCCTGATTCCAAAGGTGCTTCAGAAAATCAGGCAGCAGGAGTGCCAAGTGCTTCTGATCGCCCCGGATTCGCCAAGCCGATCGTGGTATACGGATCTGCTGGACCTTCTGGTCTGCAGTCCGGTTCCTCTGCCTCTGATGGACGACCTTATCTTCCAGGGCAAGGCCCTTCACGACAATCCGTCAATGTTCCGATTGACTGCGTGGATGTTGTCAAGGAATCTAGAATTAAGGAGGGCTTTTCTGAGCAAGCGGCCATGTTTATGGCCAAAGCCAGGAGGGGGTCAACCTCCAGAGCATATAACTATAAAATCAACAGATTTGCAGAGTGGTGCTCAAAAAGATGTATTGACCCATTGGATTCATCTATTCAGGTAGTATCTGATTTCCTCTGTCACCTATATGATGCCTATAGCCTCAAGCCTAACTCTATTGCTGGTTATAAGTCAGCTTTAATGACTGTTATTCCTTGCTTGGCTAACAGGGGGAGTGATGAAGTAAGTACATTAAATGTATTAATTAAAGGTATGGGCAATCTAAGACCAAGGAATCCACCACTGATTCCAGTTTGGAGTTTATCTCTGGTGCTTCAGGTACTAGGAGATAAGCCTTTTGAACCACTTATTTCCATTTCTATGAAATTGTTGACTCTTAAAACTGTGTTTTTAATTGCTGCGGCCTCGGCAAGGCGTAGGAGTGAGATTCACGCCTTATCATCCGAGGATGACCGTTTTGTGGTTACAGGGGAAGGCCTTAAGCTTCTACCTAGGATTAATTTCTTGGCTAAGAATCAGTCTTTGAAATATCCAGGTCAACCTATTTTTTTGCCATCTTTAACTAGATATGATCCTAATTCTAAAGTATGGTGCCCCGTACGGGCGCTGCTCCGGTACAAACAGCGTACTTCGGAGTGGCGTACCAACCAGTCAGCGTTATGGTTGTCATATATTGAACCCCATGGCAGGGCGTCTAAGGACACCATTTCCAGGTGGATTGTAGAATGTATTCAGTTTTGTCACAAATCCGCCACCGGGAGACAGGTTGATGTGGCCAAGGCTCACAGTGTCCGCGGTGTCGTGGCATCCACTGCCCTGTTTAGTGGGGTCCCTGTGGATGACATTATGTCCGTGGCTCAGTGGCACTGTGAGTCAAGTTTTACAGACCATTACCTCCGTGACACCTCAAATCCTCTCGCCTTGTCGATTTTGAAACAATAATCGCCTGTATGTTTTATGAGGAGCGTTTCCTCGTTGCTTATATACATCACATTTAAGTAATGGTAACAACCACTTGTCGGGACTGCATCAGGCTTCTCTACTGGGAACGTGATGACAGCTTCCAAGTTCAACAAGGTCAGTCTTGTTTATGTGTTGTTCATTGTTAAATGTATTGTCACGTTACCCGTTATTATTAATATGGTGATGGTTTGTGTGGATTGTGGTTCATAGAGAGTATACGAAAATGGAGTACTTTCGTCTCTGTCCTGTAGTACGTGGCACTAGTACGTAGAGAGCGTATAGGACATTGAGGTCATCTAGTCTTCCTCCCAGGAGGGGGGGGGGAGCGCATATGACATTCGGTCATCTCTCATGCATCGGTTGTGTTATCCGATGGTTTGTTAAATCCTGACTGTGTTCTCACACAGTTTTCAGACGTTTTTAAGTGCTGTAAACGCGTGAAAGCGTATAGGGAAGAGCTGGTCTTTTGACCTCGCCTCCCTCCCGCCAGATTCACTTTCGAATTCTGGCAATATCAAAAGTATTAGGGAGGTAAGTATACTCTTGATGTGAAATAAACGAAATCTAGGATTTCTTTTTTCACGAGAGAGTTGATACTTACCTCCCTAGATACGGACCCGGCCTCTCCACCCCACAGTGGCTCGGTCTTCAGGCTCTTAGTAGTTGCATGTGTGTCAGCCAATAAATTAGTCAGAGGAAGTAGTAGTCGGCGCATGCGCGGTGGTGGGGCCGGCATCCGCCTGACTACCTCTGTCTACCTGCCCAGTAGGGGCACCTAACTGTTTTTAATCTGAGTGTTTTATTGAGTGAACGCCAAAAAAGTATTAGGGAGGTAAGTATCAACTCTCTCGTGAAAAAAGAAATCCTAGATTTCGTTTATTTTCAGACATGTTTGTATATCAATGATCTTCAGACATATTTGTATATCAATGATTTTCAGACATATTTGTATATCAATGATTTCACTTCAAGAGTATACTTACCTCCCTAATACTTTTGATATTGCTAAATATCGGCGTTCACTCAATAAACACTCAGAATAAAAACAGTTAGGTGCCCCTACTGGGCAGGTAGACAGAGGGTAGTCCGGTGGATGCCAGCCCCACCACCGCGCATGCGCCGACTACTACTTCCTCTTTGCTAATTTATTGGCAGAGAGAACACATGCTTTTGTTGTTTTTTCACTTTCACTTGTTCAAACGCATTTTAAGTCTATATATTGGAAGGATTATCGCCTGGATCATGTCGGAAAGAGTGGCTTCGCTGGAGGACGGCTCAGGATCCTTATATTAGGTGATTTCTAATATATTCTAGCGAGTTTTCCCCGGTGTAATGTGTTTCCGGGACTCGCGTTTACCGTGATAAGCGCCTGTTTTAGTTGTTTTATTTCAACATGGTGCTATATAAGACTAATCTCTCTTTGTGTTTATGTCCACAGGTATCTGTTAGGATATGTAATGGACATCACAGCATCTGAGAGTTTGTTTCTCTCCACCAAGGTTCCATTTCCTACTAATACTGTTAGGTTATCTAACCAAGAATTCTTTGTCCAGTGAGTCGGAGGCCTAGTATAAAGGTCTTCTCACTTTGCCCTCTTGATCCAATTCCTTCCCCTAAGGTGGAGAGAGTTGAGAGCGTACGGTTGGTGGAGTGCTCCAGTTCATCACGTTGGATGGTTTGTCTATACAAAGTGTCAGGTATCTAAGTACTGATATGAGGTGAGGTTAATTAGTTAAGAAAATTAACTATTATTGCCATTGTTATCGTTGTGTGTCTGATGGTTGTGTAGTCTGAATAACCATTCGGAAGATGTTCTGGTTATGCATACAATTCGTCCGCATGTCTGGTGTTGGTTACGGATCGATTAATTTCTGTCATGGGATCATGACGTCATAATCAGCCTTGCTATTTATTAACAATTAAAGTTTTGTCCAACGCTTGTTTTCAGATGATTGTTGATCTTTATGGTCATTTCCCTTTCTTTTGATTTGGTTTTGAATTTTCTAACCATAACAAAATTACTCATTGTCCTCGTCCTTTGTCCTGTTTCAGAGACCTGGTTGTTCATCCTGTGGACGCTTCCTTAAGGATAGGTTCATGCCTCACCTGTGCTTTAGTTGTAGTCCCTGTGGGCCATTGCTCAAGTGTGAGGTATGCAAGCAGTGGGTGGGGGGGGGGAGTTAATGTCTGAGTTTCTGTGTTTGCAGGCAAAGGACAGGGTAGTGGAGGAGGAGAGGAAGCAGAAGAGAGAGGATGTGAAGGGTAAGAAGGGTAAGAGGAAGGCCTCGTCCGCGGTGGACATGGAGGCCTTCCGGAGTGAGATGTTGGGAGAGATGAAGAGGACGATAAAGGATTTGGTTCCAGAGTTGCTTCGTGGCATGCTTCCTGGTTCCTGGACCAGATCCTTTGTCGTCCTCGGCATCTGCTTCAGAGCAGGTAATCCCCACCTCTGAATCACCTTTCCGTAGGCCGGTTCCGTTGTTCGAAGATTCAGAGGTGGCCCCATTAGTGGGGGCGTTCCACGACCCTGGCAGCAGGCTTGGTGCCGCGCCGAGGGGTCGTGGATGGCTGTCGCAGGAACCCGCGGGCTGCTTATCAGTCCAGGGGTATCCGCACGCCGCTTGCCGAGCGTGTCGCTGGTGCTGGCCGGGACCGTGGTGGGGCGGTGTCTGCCCCGCGCTCTACCACGGCGCCTGCTCCTGGTCAAGCCAGGGAGTTTAGCATGCCTGTTCTTTCGGGCCCGCATGCTTTCCCTGGCTTGCCAGGGGTATCAGCATATCCGCCGTCAAGCTCTGCTGCGTGCGCTCAGGAGGAAGACGAAGGCCCCCGTCTTGTAGAGTGCTCGCAGCTAGCCACGGAGGAGGATTGGTCGGACGCTTGCCAATGGCCGGTAAGTGTTCGGCCAGATCTGCCCGTGGAGCAGTCGGCTAGCCAGCGTGACCACAGGCCGTGGTTAGCTGGTAAGGCTACTGCTAACGCCATGCCATCTCTGCCGCTGGCTGAACATGTCGTTGACATGTTCGAGGCGGCGGAGTCGTCCATTAAGGCGAATGGGCGTCTCGCGAAGGCCCCTCGCGAGGTGGCCAGGCGTTGCCGCATTGTGCCCCTGGATTACCAGAGGTACGGTGTGGTACCCAAGCCGAGCGTGGATGACCGCGCGGCTTTGGGTGAAGATGCGCGACCAGGCTCCCGTTCTGACACGGGAGTTCTGTGTTCGAACGCGTTGCGTTCGGCCAATGCCGTGATGCGGAGGAGAGTGGGAGGGCTTTGATTGCCGCTCTGTCCCACGTCTCCCAGCTGTTACAGGGGGTAGTAACAGCATCCGCATCGCGCCAGCCGAGCCCGGTCACAGTCCAGAGAGCCATCCAGGATGGTATCAACCTGGCTCTGGACTGCATGACTCGGGCGGTGACCAGGAGTGTCCGGGCGAGGCACACGTTTGCCTTGGACAATCTGTGCCCGTCCCAGGACCTGTACAATAGGCTACTGCCTACGCCTATGTCAGGTCCTGGTCTCTTTGGAGGTGGGGGATGTAGGCACCTCCAGGAGACGGTTACTCTGGTCAATAACCAGAGGGCGCTGCGTGAGCAGTTTACAGTGCTCCATCGGGAGCACGTTCGCGCCGCACCCCCTGCGTATCGTCCCCTGCAGGCTCGAGGTGGAGGTGGCCAGGTCAGAGGCCACCCACCATCGCAGCGTCGGCCTAGGCCGCGTGCGATTCGGCCAGCAGTGAGTGGGGCGCTGGCTCCTCAGGCGCAGTCAGCCAGGCAGCCACCTGCGCACAGAGGTGCGCGCGGTGCTGGGCGTGGCGCGCGAGGATCTGGTCGTGGTAATCATGCCTGATGGGCCGGTTACCGCGGTGAGAACCACTCCGGTGTTTCTGGCGAAGGAGACAGTGCCACTCTTGCGCTCCTTATGTCCACCTCTCTCCCTTGGTGGACCGGTGGGAGGCCGGCTGGCCGACCACATGCAAGAGTGGGAACGGTTGACTCAGGACCGTTTAGTCTTGCGATGGCTTTCAGTCGGGTATCATCCCGATTGGATGACAGGCCCGCCATCGCGACTGTCTCTAGTGCCAATCTGGACTCCAAATCCAAGAGATCCAGATCAAAGGTTGTGTATCGAGGAGGAGATAAATTCCCTCATACTAAAAGGAGCTATTCAGCCGGCACGGAAGTGTCCGGGCTTCTATTCAACCGTGTTCTTAGTAACGAAAAACACCGGAGGGTGGAGACCAATTCTCAACCTCAAGCCGTTGAACAAGTTCATAGAGACGCCCAGTTTCAAGATGGAGACTGTGCGCTCGGTGTTGGCGGGGTTAGAGAAGGGAATGTGGACAGCTTCAATAGATTTGAAGGATGCTTATTTCCACATTCCCATAGCGAGAAGTTTCCGTCGCTTCCTGAGATTTGTATTCCAGGGCAGACAGTGGGAATTCAGGGTGTTACCCATCAGAATTTCCACCGCTCTTCGGGTTTTCACCCATGTGGTTCTTGCGATTACAGCATACCTCCGCAGGAGAAGCATAGCAGTCCACACGTACATTGACGACTGGTTGTTAAAAGCACACACCCAGGAAAGTTTATCGACCAATCTGGAGATTGTTTGGAAAACTCTCACAGGTTAATGCTGGATGATAAATTTTCAAAAATCAGAGCTGACTCCATCCCAGAACTTTGTTTACCTGGGGATGTTCTTCGATCTAGAGACAGGATATGTTTATCCTACTCAGGAGAGAGTTCAGAGACTCATCTCAGTAATTCAGTCAGTGTGCGACAATCGTCATGTCCTGGCACGGGTTTACTTGAGAATGCTGGGGTTGATGGTTTCGTTGGAACCAGTCATTCCTGAGGCCGCCTTACGCAGGTGGCCGATCCAGTTATTTCGAAGGTGTCAGTGTTGGTGCCTCTAGTTCACCACCTGCAATGGTGGTTGAAGACAGAGAATCTCCTGGTGGGGGTGATGCTAACCCCTCCTCACCCTCAGGTAACTGTGTACACGGATGCCTCGATGGAGGGGTGGTGAGCTTGCCTGGAAGAATCCACGATATCAGGGCTGTGGGATCTGGAACAGTCGAAGGAACATATAAATCTACTGGAATTAAGAGTAGTAGTCCTGGGCCTGGAACATTTCTTACAGAAAGTTCAGGGCAAGATTGTTCTTATTCGTTCAGACAACTCAACAGTAGTGACTTACATAAACCGCCAGGGCGGAACGAAGTCGCCCCGTCTCTGTATGATGACATGGAAACTGCTTTGCTGGTGCCTGGATCACAGGATTACCTTGAAAGCAGTTCATATTCCGGGAAGGTTAAATCTGCTAGCAGACTCATTGAGCCGAAGGATGAGTGTTTTACCGACGGAATGGCAACTAAATCAATGTGTGGCTGATCGTCTGTTCGACCATTGGGGGAAGCCCAACATCGATTTGTTCGCAATGAAGAGGAATGCGAAGATGACGACGTACGTCTCCGATTCCAGATCCAAGCGCTTTCGCAACAGATGCGTTACCTATCAGCTGGGCGGGAATGTATGCATACGCATTCCCTCCAGCGATCCTGATTCCAAAAATTCTTCAGAAGATCAGACAGGAGGAGTGCCAAGTGCTTCTGATCGCCCCAGATTGGCCAAGCTGATCATGGTATACGGATCTGCTGGACCTTCTGGTCTGCAATCCGGTTCCTCTGCCTCTGATGGACGACATTATCTTCCAGGGCAAGGCCCTTCACAACAATCCATCAATGTTCCGATTGACTGCGTGGATGTTGTCAAGGAATCTAGACTTAAGGAGGGCTTTTCTGAGCAAGCAGCCATGTTTATGGCCAAAGCCAGGAGGGGGTCAACCTCCAGAGCATATAATTATAAAATCAACAGATTTGCAGAGTGGTGCTCAAAAAGATGTATTGATCCAATGGATTCATCTATTCAGGTAGTAGCTGATTTCCTCTGTCACCTGTATGATGCCTATAGCCTCGAGCCTAACTCTATTGCTGGTTATAAGTCAGCTTTAATGACTGTTATCCCTTGCTTGGCTAAGAGGGGGAGTGATGAAGTAAGTACATTAAATGTATTAATTAAAGGCATGGGCAATCTAAGACCAAGGAATCCCCCGGTGATTCCGTCTTGGAGTTTATCTCTAGTGCTTCAGGTACTAGGTGATAAGCCTTTTGAACCACTTAGTTCCATTTCTATGAAAATGTTAACTCTTAAAACTATTTTTAATTGCTGCGGCCTCGGCTAGGCGTAGGAGTGAAATTCATGCCTTATCAGCCGAGGGGTGTTTTGATGTGGTTCATCATTGAGAGTATACGAAAATGAAGCCTTTTCATCTCTGTCCTATAGTACATCGCACTGGTACGTAGAGAGCGTATGGGACATTGAGGTCATTCTAGTCTTCCTCCCAGGAATGGGGTGGGGGAGGGGGGGTGGGGGGGGGGAGCGCATATGACATTCGGCCATCTCATCCATCGGTTGGTGATAGCCGATGTTTATCAAATCCTGACTGTGTTTCACACAGTTTCAGAAGTTTAAGTGCTTTGAACGAGGTAAAGCGTCCCTCCCGCCGAATTCCCTGTCGAATTCTGCCAATATCAAAAGTATTAGGGAGGTAAGTATACTCTTGAAGTGACATAAACGAAATCAAGGATTTCTTTTTTCACGAGAGTTGATACTTACCTCCCTAGATACGGACCCGGCCTCTCCACCCCACAGAGGCTCGGTCTTCAGGCTCTTAATAGTTGCATGTGTGTCAGCCAATAAATTAGTCAGAGGAAGTAGTAGTCGGCGCATGCGCGGTGGTGGGGCTGGCATCTGCCGGACTACCCTCTGTCTACCTGCCCAGTAGGGGCACCTAACTGTTTTTATTCTGAGTGTTTATTGAGTGAACGCCGATAATTAGCAATATCAAAAGTATTAGGGAGGTAAGTATCAACTCTCTCGTGAAAAAAGAAATCCTTGATTTCGTTTATTTTCAGACACGTTTGTATATCAATTATCGTCAGGCACATTTGTATATCAATGGTTTTAAGACACGTTTGTATATCAATGATCTTCAGACATATTTGTATATCAATGATTTTCAGACATATTTGTATATCAATGATTTTCAGACACGTTTGTATATCAATTATCGTCAGGCACATTTGTATATCAATGATTTTCAGACACATTTGTATATCAATGATCTTCAGACATATTTGTATATCAATGATTTTCAGACACATTTGTATATCAATGATCTTCAGACATATTTGTATATCAATGATTTTCAGATATATATGTATATCAATGATTTTCAGACACGGTTCTTTAATTGTCAAGATTGTTAAAGAAAATCAGAAGTTTTATCTAATCAATATCCATTTGCAAAACAAGAAAAACATGTTTTTGAAATTTTACTACTGGATAATTAAGCCACCTATTCCAGTGATAGATTTTTTCAAAAGCAGATTTTTTTTTTACCTGCAAATGGACATTTCGCAAGACCACTGCGGAGGCCGTTTTTGACTAGTTTGACCATTAACTCTCTCACTGCTGCATGCCACCAGCTAATAATTTTAATGATCAAAAAACACTACTTGATAAATATTTTGAAAACAATTTGGCTGAAGTTGTTTTGTGGCTTAGCCACCAACAACTTTCAGTCAAATTGTTTTCAAAATATTTAGCATGACCAGATATATAATCCCTGGAACACGTTGTCTGCAAAAACACAGCAGTTAGACGGTTAAACGTTTAAGCGATAGTCTGCGATGTCATGTAGGTGCGGATACAACAAATCCTTGATGATGTCATCATAACTACGTGTATCCTTGTGAATATTTTGAAATTAATTTGACTGGAAGCTCTTGCTCTCTAAGGCTGAATCAGCTTTCCATTAAATTGGTTTCAAAATGTTCAATAAGCACTGACAGCTAATTTACCCGTATACGTATAAAATCGGTGGAGTATTCCTTTAATAGAGTAATAATTGGTCGATAAATTCTAAAAGTTTGCTTAATGAGTATACATTTGCAAGGCTTGAGAATTCTGTTTTTGAAAACTTCACAAAAATGACTGGCTCTGTCAAAGAGGCAGGCATTCCTGTGATAAATTTTCAAAAATAGTTTTCTTTTGCATTGTCTTGTTTTGTAAATTGACATTCCTCAAGACTTGCTGATGTAGCCCTTTTTGACCAGCTTACGAAGTTATTTGCCGCTTATATTCATTTTGTGAAAGCGCCTTTTCCGATTCATGAGTTTTTGTTAGCATTTTTCCATTCTCGTCTATTTCTCTGCTAGTCACTGAGCCGAGATGGAATTTGATGACATCACAGGTCTTTTAAAATGGGCTTACGTGTACTTTATTTCAAACTTTAACCTTGAAAGAACTAAATGCTTGACAATTAAGTATGAAACACAGAGTGCTTTGTTCACACACCAAATATTTTGAAAATAATTTGACTGAATGTCATAGTTTCTATGCTAATGATAATTATCAGTCATTGGTTTTTCAAACTATTCATCATGTTTCATACTTAGCTGTCTTGTTTAAAAGTCTGATTACAAAGGATTTAAAATAAATGTTACAATATTTCAGATTCGCTCTGTGGAGCTGCTAAACCAGAAGTGGGGACACACGTAAGCGTCAGTGTCACATGGCACAGATTTCCTATCACATGGCTAGTCTCCTTCTCACCACGCTTCGGTCAAAGATGTTTATCTTCAGAAACAACCAAAGATTTAGTCACATTAGACGGTAACTTACTTAATATGGCGAGAAATTGGCAGGAGATTTCTATGACCAATGGTCAACATATTCATAATTTAATCAAAACCTGCTATGCTGATCTTCTTAGTAAAGAACAGGAGAAACTAGAAGCAGTTAAGTTAAAGCAGCCAATGCCATTCTATGCGGAGGTAGAGCCTGGTGGAGATGCTGCTGAAGCTGTGTGGAGCATGTGGAGGGGAATTGTGGAGAAAGTGGAAAACCAGCTTGGCAGAGTGATAATGGCATGTCCCTATGGCAGTCAAAGGTAAGGACATATAGTGTCTCCCTATGGCAGTCAATGGTAAGGACCTATATCATGTCCCTATGGAAGTCAAATGTAAGGACCTATAATGTGTCCCTATGGCAGTCAAAGGTAAGGACCTATAGCATGCCCCTATGGCAGTCAAAGGTAAGGACCTATACCATGCTCCTATGGCAGTCAAAGGTAAGGACCTATGATGTGTCTCTATGGCAGTCAATGGTAAGGACCTATAGTGTGTCCCTATGGCAGTCAATGGTAAGGACCTATACCATGCACCTATGGCAATCAAAGGTAAGGACCTATGATGTGTCCCTATGACAGTCAAAGGTAAGGACCTATACCATGCCCCTATGACAGTCAAAGGTATGGACCTATACCATGCCCCTATGGCAGTCAAAGGTAAGGACCTATGATGTGTCTCTATGGCAGTCAATGGTAAGGACCTATAGTGTGTCCCTATGGCAGTCAAAGGTAAGGACCTAAACCATGCACCTATGGCAATCAAAGGTAAGGACCTATGATGTGTCCCTATGACAGTCAAAGGTAAGGACCTATAGCATGTCCATATGGCAGTCAAAGGTAAGATCCTAGCTTCTGCATTGAAATCCGTGCGGGAAAACTCCACAAGACCAAACCCCCAGGTGGGCATGCCTATAGAGATGGAATATGCCGATGATGTGGACTTTATAGATGAGGAAAAGAAACCCCTTGACGAACTTCTCCCAATAGCTGCAAGCAAATTAAAAATTGAGAATCTCTATGAATTAATCCAAAACGGAGTTCACCCACATATACCTATCTACAAAGCATGAAACTAAAGAAAATGACAATTCACTCCGTGACGGCGAACCATGGAGGAAAAGTAAAATCCTGGGCTCACTGCTTTGCAGTACTGGTAACATTGCTGCATGCTGCATCATGGGAAACATAGCTTTCCAGTCCTTCTGGAAGCTATGGATTCGTAGATCAAAGATGCCCTTGGTAAAAAGACTACGTTTATACAATGCAACCTGCGTATCCTTGATGATGTATAACTGTAACAGCTGGGCAGCTCCAAAGGCAGCTCTAGACAAACTTGATACCTGCCACCGCAAACACCTATGCACCATCACTGGACACCGATGGCCAGAGAGCACAATTTCCAACGATGCACTATACAAGATGTGTAATATGCCGCCGCTGTCTGTAAAGGTCGCGCAGCAAAGATGGTCCATGTTTGGCCATGTGCTAAGGATGCCAGAAGACACAACAGCACAGAGAGCCTTGAAATTACCCCTACTCGGAGCCAGTAAATACAGAGCCAGGACAGGACGTCATTGCATAAATCTGCGAAGCGTGCTATGAGGTGACCTCAGGAAAGCAGGATTAGGTACACTCAAGTCAAGAATGGACCTGAGGAAGCTAAGGAATTTGGCTGAGGACAAGACACAGTGGGCAATTGTGAAGGACTGATTGCAGCTGTAGGATGTTTCTACTACTACAGCCGCAGAATACAGTAATCATACATACATGACAGTCAAAGGTAAGGACCTATAGCATGTCCCTATGGCAGTCAAAGGTAATGACCTATACCATGCCCTTATGGCAATCGGAGGTAAGGACCTATAGGGTGTCCCTATGGCAGTCAAAGGTAAGGACCTAAAATGTGTCCCTATGGCACTCAAATGTAAGGACCTATAGCATGTCTCTATGGCAGTCAAAGGTAAGGACCTATAGCATGTCCATATGGCAGTCAAAGGTAAGGATCTATACCATGTCCCTGTGGCAGTCAAAGGTAAGGACTGATAATATGTCACTATGGCAGTCAAAGGTAAGGACCTATAGTATGTCCCTATGGCAGTCAAAGGTAAGGACCTATAGCATGTCCCTATGGCAGTCAAAGGTAAGGACCTATAGCATGTCCCTATGACAGTCAAAGGTAAGGACCTATACCATGTCCCTATGGCAGTCAAAGGTAAGGACCTATAATGTGTCCCTATGGCAGTCAAAGGTAAGGACCTATACCATGTCCCTATGGCAGTCAAAGGTAAGGACCGATAATGTGTCCCTATGGCAGTCAAAGGTAAGGACCTATAGCATGCCCCTATGGCAGTCAAAGGTAAGGACCTATAGCATGTCCCTATGACAGTCAAAGGTAAGGACCTATAGCATGTCCCTATGACAGTCAAAGGTAAGGACCTATAATGTGTCCCTATGGCAGTCAAAGGTAAGGACCTATAGCATGCCCATATGGCAGTCAAAGGTAAGGACCTATAGCATGCCCCTATGACAGTCAAAGGTAAGGACCTATACCATGTCCCTATGGCAGTCAAAGGTAAGGACCTATAATGTGTCCCTATGGGATCAAAGGTAAGGAGCTATAGCATGTCCCTATGGCAGTCAAAGGTAAGGACCTATAATGTGTCCCTATGGCAGTCAAAGGTAAGGACCTATAGCATGCCCCTACGGCAGTCAAAGGTAAGGACCTGTAATGTGTCCCTATGGCAGTCAAAGGTAAGGACCTATGGCAGTCAAAGGTAAGAACCTATAATGTGTCCCTATGGCAGTCAAAGGTAAGGTCCTATACCATGCCCCTATGGCAGTCAAAGGTGAGGAGCTATGATGTGTCCCTATGGCAGTCAACGGTAAGGACCTATGATGTGTCCCAATGGCAGTAAAAGGTAAGGACCTATAGCATGTCCCTATGGCAGTCAAACGTAAGGACCTAAACCATGTCCCTATGACAGTCAAAGCCAAGGACCTATAGCATGTCCCTATGGCAGTCAAAGGTAAGGACGTATAATGTGTCCCTATGGCAGTCAAAGGCAAGGACCTATAGCATGTCCCTATGGCAGTCAAAGGTAAGGACCTATACCATGCCCCTTCTGTAATTCCTCAGATATAACCTACATACCATGGTCAGTAATGTGAATATATTATGTAATTGATCAGATATAACGTACATACCATGGTCAGTAATGTGGATATATTATGTAATTCCTCAGATATAACCTACATACCATGGTCAGTGATGGGGATATATTATGTAATTTCTGAGATATAACCTCCATACAGTGGTCAGTAATGGGGATATATTATGTAATTCCTCAGATATAACCTACATACCATGGTCAGTAATGTGGATATATTATGTAATTCACCAGATATAACCTACCTACCATGGTCAGTAATGTGGATATATGTAATTTGTCAGCCCTATATAACGTCCATGCCATGGTCAGTAAGATGGATATATTATGTAATTTCTGAGATATAACCTCCATACCATGGTCAGTAATGTGGATATATGTAATTCCTCAGATATAACCTACATACCATGGTCAGTGATGGGGATATATTATGTAATTTCTGAGATATAACCTCCATACAGTGGTCAGTAATGTGGATATATTATGTAATTCCTCAGATATAACCTACATACCATGGTCAGTGTTGGGGATATATGTAATTTCTGAGATATAACCTCCATACAGTGGTCAGTAATGCGGATATATTATGTAATTCCTCAGATATAACCTCCATACTGTGGCCAGTAATGTGGATATATTATGTAATTCCTCAGATATAATATCCATACCGTGGTCAGTGATGGGGATATATTATGTAATTCCTCAGATATAACCTACATACAGTGCTCAGTGATGTGGACATGTATATCGTCTATCAGGCTCATACCAGAGACGTTCTCAGCCTCAAACCACCAAAAGTTACCATTAAGGTTTGTACAGAGCTCGTTACCATAGATACATTCGAACCACCAAAAGTTACCATTAAGGTTTGTATAGAGACTTCCATTCTGAGATTGCTTGAAACATACCATCAGTCAATCCTGTGCAAGAGACCTGACCACCTGAATTTTATGGTAGTCCTTAACTCTGGCCTACAGCAGGTAGTTTTGAATAGACTGTTATACAACCAATAGACTGCCACCCAGACATACACACAAGCCAGCACGCACGCATGAAAGCACTCACACTCTAGAACACCATGTAAACGCACAAAATAATAAGACGCAACTCCATATAGTCTGTCAGCTTGTGTACCTTATATGCATTTTTGGGTAAAGTAGCTGAAACTTTCAGGAAGTATTTTCATGATATCAAGATACATGAAACCACTTGATACCAATTTTTCCTATCTATCGATAAGCCGCCATCTTGGATTTCAAAATGGCCGCCATATTCAAGTTAGTTTTCTACTTATATCGCCGGCTGTTTATTGACATACATGATATCAACGTACATGCCATACTCTATAGCATGTGTTTGCATTAGGGATTCATGTAAAATGATAGAAAATAAGATAACAAACAACAGTGTCCCCTAGAACGGCCATATTGGATTTCAAAATGGCCGCCGATATGGAAAAAACCCTATTAAATTACACAAAAATTATCCAACTGGTCCTTGCCTTAAAATGAGTAAGACTACATTAATTGGTATATGTTTAGAGAAAAAAAAAGAACATATATACATATATACATTGTATACACCAGTGGTGTAGCAATAGTAGGTTCAAGGAACATGGGCCCCTGACCATTAGGGGCCCCACCAGCCTGCAATATTATCTTGGGATGACCTGTGAGGTTCTGGTCAACCATCTTCCCACACTATCCCAAGTACGAGATCCTTACAATATCCGTCATCCAAATTTCTTCACTCCATTCCGCTGCCGTACTGAGCTATTCTCTGGATCCTTTTTCCCAGCAACGATCCGCGCCTGGAATATGCTTCCTGTGCCGGTGAGAGATTCTGTCACTCTTCTAGAATTTAAAAGCAAACTCAAGGCTATGTCATCCATACGACAACCCCCTGAGTGGTATTACGTAGGCCCGAGGTTTGCCAACATAATGCTATGCAGGCTCCGAAATGGTTGTAGTTCTTTAAACCGACATCTATTTGACAACTTTCTGTCGGAATCTGCCAGTTGTTCTTGTGGGCACAATGATGAATCTACACACCACTACCTCTTACATTGTGCCCTTTTTAACGAGCAAAGAGTCGGTTTCCAAAATCAGCTTGCCTTGAACGATATTTCTCTTGCTAATCTTACGGTCAACCAGCTTCTATACGGGACTTACACTACCAACTTGGAAATGAACAAACTGATCTGTAATACGGTATGTCAATACATAATTAACACCAACCGCTTTCAGTAGCTTCCTGTTTGTGAACTTATAGTTTACGGGGTAAATGGACAGCAGCCCAACACGTACAGGTCGGGGCGAAGGCAGGACCTAGAGCTCACCTCTGCTATTCTTCCATTTGATCCTATTCCTCGCTCTCTCTATCTCTCACCCTTCCCCCCCGCCCCTTTCCCCATCTCCCTTTCTATCTCGGTCTTTCTTCCTACTCTCCCCCACCTCACACTCAACATTCACATACTTATGCACACCAATAGACTACAATTAATTAAACTATTAAGATTTGCCGCCATTTTGTTGTAAAAAAGGTTTGAATAATCTGTATGTGTATGGGAGACACGGGCATAAGACTCTAAGTCTTATCGTGCTCCCATCTGAACAAATAAATCACGTTTAAACCAATATTATCTTATGTAGAAGTTTTGAACCTTCTTTCTTTAATAATAATGCGACCAGAAATACCCCCTCCATCTCCTGCATTCTGATAAAACCTTTTTATCAGAATGCAGCCTTGCAGTAGATGACTTCTCAGATCATCTACTTTCCCAACTTTAATTGTGAGTAGCACTCAGAACCACTCCATACCATGGTCAGTAATGTGGATATATGTAATTCCTCATATAACCTACATACCATGGTCAGTGATGGGGATATATTATGTAATTTCTGAGATATAACCTCCATACAGTGGTCAGTAATGTGGATATATTATGTAATTCCTCAGATATAACCTACATACAGTGGTCAGTAATGTGGATATGTTATGTAATTCCTCAGATATAATGTCCATACAGTGGTCAGTAATGTGGATATATTATGTAATTCCTCAGATATAACCTACATACGGTGGTCAGTAGTGTGGATATATTATGTAATTCCTCAGATATAACCTACATACAGTGGTCAGTAATGTGGATATATTATGTAATTCCTCAGATATAACCTACATACGGTGGTCAGTAGTGTGGATATATTATGTAATTCCTCAGATATAACCTACATACAGTGGTCAGTAATGTGGATATATTATGTAATTCATCAGATATAACCTACATACAATGGTCAGTAATGTGATTCACCAGATGAATGGCGCAATGGCGTAGACAAATGTGGCTTGTGTAGGGGCTTAAGCCCTAAAGATTTTTGCAAATATTTTTCAATTCTGCACAATCAACCAAATGAGAGTCTATATATGTATACCTCTGAGAGCATCTAAATTTAAAAAAACCCTCTGGGGAGGACATCCAGAATTGGGGCCCACACACGTTCTGACCAGGGGCCCCCAAACAACATCGCTACGCCACTGGAATACACATTACTCACTTGTAATATATCCAAAATAGATACGTTTTTTTACCATTTTTAACATTTAAAAAATAATCTTTTGATCTTTTGGTTACGACGGCCGTTTGCCACCTCGTCCCAAGCTGCAAATTTGCTACTATTTCTTTGACCAAAACTGATGATTAAACAACAATTCAAATTCGCTTATTGTAAATATAATACACTGAAGTCCTAATTTTGAGATCAGTTTGCATCATCTGGGTCAACATAACTGCTTAAGTTCTGGCAATGGTCTTCCTCTCCTTCACACCGGCACCTTTTAATCGACATGAACATCTACCTGAAGCGCACTTGTTTGTTGAGCTTGGGTTAGTGGTACCACACGTACACCTCACTAACTCAACCACAGCTGCAGGGGCTGGTGCAACCTCGGATAACAGAGGTACGAGCCTGTGCTCTTCCTTCACCCAGCCATGCTGTAAGGGATCTGGTGATAGTGGACTGACAACAAGGTCTTGTTCCCACACCGAAGCTTGGCAGTGAGCACGCTGGATATGCTCAACCCATGTTCCACGTGTCGGTGGTAGCATGTCGACACCTTTGTTCATGCCTTGTTGTTTGAATAGGTGCCATCTGAGGTGATGCGGCGCAGTAATGTGAACATTCTTCTTACAGAATAAACTACATAAAAAGGAAATGCACCCATTTAATGTATCATTAGACGGCTGGGTGTCACAGCCGAGGTCGGATATTAAAGTTACAATCTTGGTATCTGCTTTTAGGAAAGCTTCTAAGCACGCTTTCTTAGACTTTCCTCTTACGTAGCCTGTGGTATTACAACCAGTGAGAGCATGCCATTTGCAGAGAGCATTTGCTCTCTCCGGTCCAAGAGCATCATAAATAGGTTGAAGTAGAACTAGTCGTCGTCGATCACCCGTGCCCATCACCAGGGCAGATTTCTTGCCAAGAAGAGCTGTACGTCTCAGCGCAAAGAATCAAAACATCTGCATCCTGACTGTAAATGTGGACAGTATATCCAGCTTTATTTGCTTCCACTGCATGCAAGATCATTAAGGTATCGGCTTCTTCTTGTGTACTGACACCAGGAGTGGCATTATTGGTGTAGTTGGACATCACTTCTTTGCGTGTGGCTGTTATCATACACATTTTAGAATGGTCTATTAATCTCTGTGTAAGATAAAGTGTCAACGAATCTTTTGTAGCTACACTTCCAAGGAATACTTTTAATTCAGGAATTTTGGTATTGTCTTCTACATTATAATCTTTTGTCTGTGCCTTTCCACCCCTGCGTCGTTCACGTGTTGATTCCTTTAATGAGCCAACGACAGCGTAATTGTCAAAAATTACCCTTACAGAATTGTAATTACGTGATTTGATATCAATGAGCTCAACATAAGCTTTGCCAAGGGCTTTACCATTTTCAAATGACTTCACAGCCATGAGTTCTTGTACTACGGCCATACCGTCTACAATTAGACAGCTGTGCATCTGTGGAACTGTATGCACCATCTGAAATGAGATTGTCTTGGCAATCCTCCATCGGTGACACTGGAAGATTCTCTAAGACAGTTACCAATGAGCCTTTATTTAATGTTGGGTGCACAGAACCATCTCATCTCATTAATGTCCGATTAACAGTTGTAAATCTATAATTACCAATCACCTCTTCCATATCTATTTCACGAGATGAGCGCGCTACAACAAGTAGTCGAGACATTAGACCAGACGTTGCCTGGAGGGTTAAAACATCAGACTTTGCCTGTACTTTAACCTCCTTGGTTGTAGAAGTCCATGTAAACGACTTACATTTTGTCATCTTGTCCCAAAGATTTGTATTTCCACATATTCTTTCATCAACAAATTTCTGCATTGCAGATTTTCCCACGAGCTCACAGGACAGGATGCTTTCCTCAACATCTTTAGGAACTATCTCATTAGTGATAAGCTTAACCATTGCTGTATTGCCACTCTTGAATATTCCACAAGGTGCTAGGACATCAAATAGCTTTTTAATAGCTTGTTCTTGCCTGAGTGTTGTTGACTTATTGAGTTCATGGTGATCCATTTTACTCTATTTCTTTAAGTCAGCCATGGCCTCTGTTTCATTGGCAATTCATACTAATTCTGGTGCGCACGTACAAAACTTCAGAAGAGTAGCAGGAGACTGAGTGATGCCACCAATAGCAACCTGATCTTTGAGATTTTTGTTTATATGTTCTTGAGCATGATCAATACCGATGCGGGTGAATGGTATCTGGTTGGAAGTGTTCACAGTGAATTCATGTGCCATAAAGTCCTGCCAGATTTCTGGATCTGTAGTTTGAAGCCGACACATTCGTGCAATATATTCTAGAATATTCTGTGCATAATCATGCCTCCCATAAGCACAGAAATACACACATAGTTTTTTAAGTGACGACAGGTGAAAGAACCAGTCACCTAGCCGGGTAGCACGCTGGAATTGCAGTACGGTCAAGACCTGTTTCATGTACATTCGTGCCCATTTGAAAATGGGCTCTGTGTTGAGCTCAGCATCAAAGTCGGCAAGCTGTTTCTCTATATTAAGTGACTCAAGTGTGATTAATAATCCCTTATGTGACTCACGAATGCTCTGTTTCGATGTGCATGCATCAGACAGTATTTTAATACTCTCTTCAAGAGCTACGCGGACAGCAGGCCTTTCAGCAAAAAACTCCTATCCAAAGATCGAACAATACCTGCAGGGTGACTTCGTGGGCTTCCATAGCTCTGTTGTAATGATTCCGCATTTATAATTTGATTAACAGTCACAGAACTGTACAAACCTGCTTTGACCCGAGCCTCGTCAATCCCGCTTCGTTCTTTGGCCTTTCCCAAACATCTGAGAGCACATAATGAAGTGAGGAATGCACCTGGACACACAACAAACTGATCCTTGAAACGTGAATTAAACGAAATCTAGGATTTCTTTTTTCACGAGAGAGTTGATACTTACCTCCCTAATACTTTTGATATTGCTAAATATCGGCGTTCACTCAATAAACACTCAGAATAAAAACAGTTAGGTGCCCCTACTGGGCAGGTAGACAGGGTAGTCCGGCGGATGCTAGCCCCACCACCGCGCATGCGCCGACTACTACTTCCTCTGACTAATTTATTGGCTGACACACATGCAACTATAAAGAGCCTGAAGACCGAGCCTCTGTGGGGTGGAGAGGCCGGGTCCGTATCTAGGGAGGTAAGTATCAACTCTCGTGAAAAAAGAAATCCTAGATTTCGTTTATTTCACATCAAGAGTATACATACCTCCCTAATACTTTTGATATTGCCAGAATTCGACAGGGAATTCGGCGGGAGGGAGGCGAGGTCAAAAGACCAGCTCTTCCCTATACGCTTTTCCGCGTTTAAGGCACTTAAACGTCTGAAACTGTGTGAAACACACTCAGGATTTGAAGAACATCGGCTAACACCAACCGATGGATGAGAGACGACCGAATGTCATATGCACTCCCCCCCCCCCCCCCCCTTTCCGGGAGGAAGACTTGAATGACCTCAATGTCCCATATGCTCTCTACGTACCAGTGCCATGTACTATAGGACAGAGACGAAAAGGCTCCATTTTCGTATACTCTCTGATGAACCACATCAATACACAAACCATCACCATAGTAATAACAAAACGTAACGTGACAATACAATCAACAATGAACAACACATGAACAAGACTGACCTTGTTGAACTTGGATGCTGTCATCATCTTCCCATTGGTGAAGGCTGATGCAGTCCCAAAAAGTGGTTGTTTCCATTAATTAATTGTGAAGTATATAAGCAATGAGGAAACCCTCCTCAAAAATCATATAAGCGATTATTTTTTCAAAATCGACAAGGCGAGAGGATTCGAGGTGTCACGGAGATAATGGTCTGTAAAACTTGACTCACAGTGCCACTGAGCAACGGACATAATGTCATCCACAGGGACCCCATTAAATAGGGCAGTGGAAGTCACCACGCCGCGGACACTGTGAGCCTTGGCCATGTCAACCTGCTTACCAGTGGCAGATTTATGACAAAATTGGATACACTACAATCCACCTGGAAATGGTGTCCTTAGACGCCCTGCCATGGGGTTCAATATATGACAACCATAACGCTGACTGATCGGTCCGCCACTCGAAGTAGGCTGTTTGTACCGAAGTAGCGCCCGAACGGGACACCATGCTTTAGAATTAGGATCATATCTAGTTAAAGCAGGCAAAAAAATAGGTTGACCTGGATATTTCAAAGACTGATTCTTAGCCAAGAAATTAATCCTAGGTAGCAGCTTAAGGCCTTCCCCTGTAACCACAAAACGGTCTTCCTCGGCTGATAAAGCATGAATTTCACTCCTACACCTAGCCGAGGCCGCAGCAATTAAAAATACAGTTTTAAGAGTTAACAGTTTCATAGAAATGGAACTAAGTGGTTCAAAAGGCTTATCACCTAGCACCTGAAGCACTAGCGATAAACTCCAAGACGGAATCACCGGGGGATTCCTTGGTCTTAGATTGCCCATGCCTTTAATTAATACATTTAATGTACTTACTTCATCACTCCCCCTATTAGCCAAGCAAGGGATAACAGTCATTAAAGCTGATTTATAACCAGCAATAGAGTTAGGCTTGAGGCTATAGGCATCATACAGGTGACAGAGGAAATCAGCTACTACCTGAATAGATGAATCCATTGGATCAATACATCTTTTTGAGCACCACTCGGCAAATCTGTTGATTTTATGATTATATGCTCTAGAGGTTGACCCCCTCCTGGCATTGGCCATAAACATGGCTGCATGCTCAGAAAAGCCCTCCTTAATTCTAGATTCCTTGACAACATCCACGCAGTCAATCGGAACATTGACGGATTGTTGTGAAGGGCCTTGCCCTGGAAGATAATGTCGTCCATCAGAGGCAGAGGAACCGGATTGCAGACCAGAAGGTCCAGCAGATCCGTATACCATGATCGGCTTGGCCAATCTGGGGCGATCAGAAGCACTTGGCACTCCTCCTGTCTGATTTTCTGAAGAACTTTTGGAATCAGGATTGCTGGCGGGAATGCGTATGCATACATTCTCCCCCCCCCCCACCATTGCAGGTGGTGAATTAGAGGCGCCAACACTGACACGCTCGAGTCCAGCGAACCTGTACTCTGGGTCTATTGTGTCATGAGAAACAACTGGATCGGCCGCCTGCATAAGGCGGCCTGAGGAATGACCGGTTCCAAAGAAACCATCAACCCCAGCATTCTCAAGTAAACCCGTGCCAGGACATGACGACTGTCGCACACTGACTGAATTACCGAGATGAGTCTCTGAACTCTCTGCTGAGTAGGATAAACATATCCTGTCTCTAGATCGAAGAACATCCCCAGGTAAACAAACTTCTGGGATGGAGTCAGCTCTGATTTTTGAAAATTTATCATCCAGCCCAAATCCGTGAGAGTTTTCAAAACAATCTCTAGATTGGTCGATGAACTTTCCTGGGTGTGTGCTTTTAACAGCCAGTCGTCTATGTATGTGTGGACTGCAATGCTTCTCCTGCGGAGGTATGCTGTGATCGCAAGAACCACACGGGTGAAAACCCGAGGAGCGGTGGAAATCCCGAAGGGTAACACCCTGAATTCCCACTGTCTGCCCTGGAATGCAAATCTCAGGAAGCGACGGAAACTCCTCGCTATGGGAATGTGGAAATAAGCATCCGTCAAATCTATCGAAGCTGTCCACATTCCCTTCTCTAACCCCGCCAACACCGAGCGCACAGTCTCCATCTTGAAACTGGGCGTCTCTATGAACTTGTTCAACGGCTTGAGGTTGAGAATTGGTCTCCACCCTCCAGTGTTTTTTGTTACTAAGAACACGGTTGAATAGAAGCCCGGACACTTCTGTGCCGGCTGAATAGCTCCTTTTAGTATGAGGGAATTTATCTTGTCCTCGATACACAACCTCTGCTCTGGATCTCTTGGATTTGGAGTCCAGATTGGCACTAGAGACAGTCGCGATGGCGGGCCTGTCAACCAATCGGGATGATACCCGACTGAAAGCCATCGCAAGACTAAACGGTCCTGAGTCAACCGTTCCCACTCTTGCATGTGGTCGGCCAGCCGGCCTCCCACCGGTCCACCTAGGGAGAGAGGTAAACATAAGGAGCGCAAGAGTGGCACTGTCTCCTTCGCCAGAAACACCGGAGTGGTTCTCACCGCGGTAACCGGCCCATCAGGCACGATTACCACGACCAGATCCTCGCGCGCCACGCCCAGCACCGCGCGCACCTCGGTGCGCGGGTGGCTGCCTGGCTGATTGCGCCTGAGGAGCCTGCGCCCCCCTCACTGCTGGCCGAATCGCACGTGGCCTAGGCCGACGCTGCGATGGTGGGTGGCCTCTGACCTGGCCACCTCAACCTCGAGCCTGCAGGGGACGATACGCAGGGGGCGACGGAGCACTTCAAACTGCTCGCGCAGCACCCTCTGGTTATTGACCAGAGTAACCGTCTCCTGGAGGTGCCTCCATCCCTCACCTCCAAAGAGACCAGGACCTGTCATAGGCGTACGCAGTAGCCTATTATACAGGTCCTGGGACGGGCACAGATTGTCCAAGGCAAACGTGCGCCTCGCCCGGACACTCCTGGTCACCGCCCGAGTCATACAGTCCAGAGCCAGGATGATACCATCCTGGATGGCTCTCTGGACTGTGACCGGGCTCGGCTGGCACGATGCGGATGCCGTTACTACCCCCTGTAACAGCTGGGAGACGTGGGACAGAGCGGCAATCGAAGCTCTCCCACTCCTCCGCATCACGCAACGCGGCATTAGCCGAACACAACGCGTTCGAACACAAGACTCCCGTGTCAGAACGGGAGCCTGGCCGCGCATCTTCACCCAACGCCGCGCGGTCATCCACGCTCGGCTTGGGTACCACACCGTACCTCTGGTAATCCAGGGGCACGATGCGGCAACGCCTGGCCACCTCGCGAGGGGCCTTCGCGAGATGCCCATTCGCCTTGATGGACGTCTCCGCCGCCTCGAACATGTCAACGACATGCTCTGCCAGCGGCAGAGATGGCATGGCGGTAGCAGTAGCCTTACCAGCTAACCACGGCCTGTGGTCACGCTGGCTAGCCGACTGCTCCACGGGCAGATCTGGCCGAACACTTACCAGCCACTGGCAAGCATCCGACCAATCCTCTTCCGTGGCTAGCTGCGAGCGCTCTACAAGACGGGGGCCTTCATCTTCCTCCTGAGCGCAAGCAGCAGAGCTTGACGGCGGATAAGCTGATACCCCTGGCAAGCCAGGGAAAGCATGCGGGCCCGCAAGAACAGGCATGCTAACCTGACTGGCTTGACCAGGAGCAGGCGCCGTGGTAGAGCGCGGGGCAGATACCGCCCCACCACGGCCCCGGCCAGCACCAGCGATACTCTCGGCAAGCCGAGGTATGCGGTATAGCTGGCCATCAGCATCGGCCAGGGCCACTTTCTGCGCCGTGAACTCTACTCCTGCGTGAGTAGAGCCATGGAATATGTCGCCAGTATTCCCCGCGAGGGGTGCACAGACGTCATAATCCATGGTCACGTCCCCAGACGGCGACCCTAACAGGTAATTCTCTTCCTCCTGGCCAGAAAGATTAGACTCCGGGTCAGCAAAGAGAGCTAACCCGGACTGGCCAGGAAAGGTGCCATAGGAGGTACTGGCACCCGCGGCGTGCGGATACCCCTGGACTGATAAGCAGCCCGCGGGTTCCAGCGACAGCCGTCCATGACCCCTCGGCGTGGCACCAAGCCTGCTGCCAGGGTCGTGGATCACCCCCACTAATGGGGCCACCTCTGAATCGTCGAACAATGGAACCGGCCTACGGAAAGGTGATTCAGAGGCGGGGATTACCTGCTCGGAAGCAGACGCCGAGGACGACAAAGGATTTGGTCCAGGAAGCATGCCACGTAGCAACTCTGGAACCAAATCCTTTATCGTCCTCTTCATCTCTCCCAACATCTCAGTCCGGAAGGCCTCCATGTCCACCGCGGACGAGGCCTTCCTCTTACCCTTCTTACCCTTCACATCCTCTCTCTTCGACTTCCTCTCCTCCTCCACTACCTTGTCCTTCGCCTGCAAACACAGAAAGTCAGACATTAAGTCGCCCCCCCCAATGCTTGCATACCTCACACTTAAGCAATGGCCCACAGGGACTACAACCAAAGCAAAGGTGAGGCACAAAACGATCTTTCAAGAAACGTCCACAGGACGGACAACCAGGTCTCTGAAACAGGACAAGGACGAGGACAATGAGCAAACTAGTTAAGGTTAGAAACTCAAAACCCAACTAAAAGAGAGGGAAACGATCATAAAGATCAATAATTGACTAAAACCAGCGTTGGACAAAACTTTAATTGTTAATAATCGCAAGGCTGATTATGACGTCATGATCCCATGACAGAAATCAATCGATCCGAACCAACAACTGGGCGTGCGGACGAATTGTATACATAACCAGAACATCTTAGAACGGTTATTCAGACTACACAACCATCAGACACACAACGATAACAATGGCAGTAATAGTTAATTTTCTTAACTAATTAACCTCACCTCATATCAGTACTTAGATACCTGACACTTTGTATAGACAAACCATCCAACGTGATGAACTGGAGCACTCCACCAACTGTACGCCTCTTAACTCTCTCCACCTTAGGGGAAGGAATTGGAGCAAGAGGGCAAAGTGAGAAGACCTTTATACTAGGCCTCCGACTCACCGGACATAGATTCTTGGTTAGATAACCTAACAGTATTAGTAGGAAATGGAACCTTGGTGGAGAGAAACAAACCCTCAGATGCTGTGATGTCCATTACATATCCTCCCAGAGACCTGTGGACATAAACACAGAGAGAGATTAGTCTTATATAGCACCATGTTGAAATAAAAGAACTAAAACAGGCGCTTATCACGGTAAACGCGAGTCCCGGAAACACATTACAATGGGGAAAACTCGCTAGAATATATTAGAAATCACCTGATATAAAGATCCTGCGCCATCCTCCGGCGAAGCCACTTTATCCGACATATCCAGGTCTAATATATTCACACTTCTAAGACTATATTCTCTCTCTAACGCGTTGAAACAGTGAAACTTTTGAAAAAAGCACAAAAACATGTGTTCTCTCTGCCAATAAATTAGCAAAGAGGAAGTAGTAGTCGGCGCATGCGTGGTGGTGGGACTAGCATCCGCCGGACTACCCTCTGTCTACCTGCCCAGTAGGGGCACCTAACTGTTTTTATTCTGAGTGTTTATTGAGTGAACGCCGATATTTAGCAATATCAAAAGTATTAGGAAGGTAAGTATACGCTTGATGTGAAACCAAATATTCCAACTTCAACACTCGTTTGTATAGATCCATGTCAAATGTGACAACAAGCTTCCGCCCATTACCAGACACCAGTCTGAACAATCTACAAAGTTGGTCTAAAGTGGTAACCAGGGTTGACCATTCGTGTGCTGGGGAATTTATGATAGGTAGAGTAGATGCCTTATCAACAATCAAAGAGGAATGATTCGTGGATTCAGGTGTGTTGAGAAATTTGTACAGATATTTCACCTGAACTCAATAAACACTTGTGCTCCTCTTGCACTGCTGGCATATTAGATATGTCAGTTACTGAAAGCATACCTTGTACATTATCTGACAAAATATTGGTAACAACAAAAGCAGGAATCGTAACTTCATCAGAGGCAACTGTTTTAGGTTCTACATCAGACAAATTTAAATCAACTGTTTGAGATCTGTTGAAATATCTGGCCATCATCCAACACATATCATGCTTTATCGCTCTATCAAAATGTTCATCGTAGGAACCCACTTTATACAATGCATAATGGGGACTGAATTGAGGTTTGGGACTGCTTTCTAAGTCACATTTAAGAATCTTGATGCATGTGCTCGGAACACCTAAAAGGCCACCAGCAGAAACTTCATATAGATCAAGGTCTCTCCAGCACCTATTGACTGATATACACAAGCTGCCATTGCATGGAAACTTGACTTTCCATCAAAAGTATCAACTTTCTTGTCAACATTATCAGCGGAGGCCCGAATAGCTCTACCTTTCACAATACCAACTGGGACAAAAATACCATTTTTATTGATGTTTTCTTGCACAGCATTGGCTATCTGACTACAAACCCAGGTCACCCGACTATATGGTATTCCACAACATAAATGGCTGAGCAGATTTATAGTGGTCTGGCTGCATAAATTGTGATATATCCACAAAGATAATCCGACTGCATATAGACTTTCACATTGGCGACGAAAAGTAGACAATTCAGACTGGGATTTTGTT
This sequence comes from Chaetoderma sp. LZ-2023a, assembly GCA_034401795.1. NCBI lineage: Eukaryota > Metazoa > Mollusca > Caudofoveata > Chaetodermatida > Chaetodermatidae > Chaetoderma > Chaetoderma sp. LZ-2023a. The sequence continues at coordinate 97,089,761 of CM067375.1, forward strand.
GTGTATGCTACTTGCTTTGAAGTTTTAAATTCCTGCATCATCATTTGAGAAATTGTGACACATGATTTTCTTAGAGACTGATCTCGCGACTCAGGAGTCGCAGCCGTAGAACCTTGCAAGATCCATCTGTTTAACATTAATACCTCTACTGGCAATCCAGATTCGCCAACACCATCTAGAGAGCCTGTAAATACCCAAGGTTTCTCTTTTCTGGCTCTAGTTATCTCTTTTCTGATGATTTTGGCACATTTAAATATTATATTACGGTCACCTTTTATGTCTTGTTCAGAAATAGCAATATCGACTGCTTCACGTGCAGATTTTTTTGAATGGAAGACGCCAGGTAATTTACCTCTATGTTGGGATAGTTCAATGTCTGGTAAATTGTGTGTGATGTTTGTTATTAGTGTTTGTCTGGATATTGCATGACCAGTGACTCCGTGGTCACGCATCATATTACAATACAATTCTTCAGCCTGAACAGTCGTTATATAGTCTCCAGATTCTATTCTTTCATGCAACTCATCGTAAAATTCCATCTCTGCTGCTATAAAGAAAATCGTCTCCTCACTATTCTGATTAGTTTCAGTTCGTCTTTCAGGGCCTTGAACATAAATTCTCCAGTATGTGGTTTTGCAGGATTTGTGATAGACAATGTCCCTAGCCAGAAAGTCCCCAGGCATATAAAATTTCATTATCTTTTTCCGTATTTTGACCGTGACAGAAAAAGCACTTTTCACGATCAAAACGCTGTGGCAGATCTCAGTAATACGCTACTAGATTCTACAGATAAGGTTGGGTGCCCCTTCCCCTTACGTTTTTCAGGATTATTGAGATACTTAATCTCGTCTCTTTTAGCTTTGTTCTTGTCTGTGGTTTCACTATAACAGCTGCGATGCCACTTAGCACCCTTTTGCAAAGGGTCCGATGCTGTTATACCTATTAATCTGTTCCCTACATTAATAAAATCATGACTGCCCCATTCAGATCTTTTATTGACATTCGCTAAAAATGTATCATATGATTCTACATCTTGGGGGGTGGTCAATCTTTCTTTCTTATTATATTCTTGGCATTTAATACATAAACTGTAATCAGTTGGTTTATTTTTTGCCGGCAATTCTAATTCACTCTCCATCATTGACTACATGTGTTACCAAATGGCAACGATATGCAGTTTGTCTGTTTGTTAGCAGATGACAGCGCTTTTTATAAATAAAATTTGAGGATAAGCGCAAGATCGTCTTTTCAATTTACTTTGATCCAGCGATTCTAAAATTATCCCGGGCCATGTAGTATTATAAAAATATGTTTTTAACCTTTTAAACAAGAAAGTTTGGAATATAACACTCATTTACGATTTAATAATTATTATGATCAATATTTTGAGGTTAATTTGACTAGGTTATGTTGCTGTCTATGGCAGCAACATGTTCCTGTTAAATTAATTATGAAATATTCAATAACATACCCTTTATAGTAGCCTTGAAATTAAGATTCTTGGTATTCAGGGTTCAAAGTGTTAAACATATTACTATGATATTGCCTATCAACCATCATACATGATCTGACATGCATTAAAACATATACCTAGACACTAAAATCAAGACACTAGGCGATTAATGAGTCAAAATGTTGAAAAACTGTTTTTCAGATAGCGGCCATTTTGAAATCCAATATGGCCACCATAACGACAAATGAAAATTTGGTATCAACTGATTTTGGATTCCCAGATGATTGAAGAATATTCCCTGAAAGTTACAGCTACTATACCCGAAAATGCATATAAGTCTCAATTTTCCTACTCACGGCGACAGACTAATATAGGCCTAAATACAAATAATAGTATGTGAAATAATATGAATTTTCACAAAGAACAATAGAATGCCATGTTTCCCAGAACAATATAATATGTACACATAGGGCAATACAATCACATGTGGAATGGCATGTGCACAGGGAACAATAGAATGCCATATTCACACAACAATAGAATATCGTGTGCACACAGAACAATAGAATGTCATGTGTACGCAGTGCAATAGAATGTCATAGGCAATCAGAACAATAGAATGCCAGGCGCACACAGAGCAATGTAATGTCATGTGCACGCAGAACAATAGAATGCCATGTAGACACATAACAATAGAATGCCATCTGCATATGGAACAATAGCATGTTATGTGCACACAGAACAATAAAATGCCATGTGCACACAGAACTATTAGAATGACATGTGCATACAAAGCAATAGAATGCCATGTGCACATAGAACAATAGAATGCCATGTGCACACAAGAATAGAATGCCATATGCACACAGAACAATAGAATACCATGTGCACACAGAACAATAGAAAATCATGTGTACATAAAACAATAGAATGCCACGTGCACATAGAACAATAGAATGCCATGTGCACGTAGAACATTAGAATGCCATGTGCACACAGAACAATAGATGGTCATGTGGACACAGAACAATAGAATGTCATGTGGACACAGAAAAATAGAATATCATGTGTACGCAGAACAATAAAATGCCATATGTACGCAGAACAATAGAATGCCTTGTGCACACAGATCAGTAGAATACCATGTGCACACAGAACATTAGAATTTTATGTTCACAGAGAACAATAGAATACAATATACAGAGGTGCTATATTTGGATCTAGACCATGCAGTTTTGTGTGGCCTGTTGTGTCTAGCAATTTCTAACTCTGCATGTGAGATGAACTACTTACATGCAAAACACAAGCTATGTGACAGTCAGCTGCATGTGAATAATTGCATGTATTTGTGCTACATACCAACAGTAACAGATCCCTATTATATATCACGTCATATCACAAAGTAGCTAAATCTAACATCAATGTTTGCTGTTTCATTACAGAGTGGCGAAGCAGAGAAACTGGACTACACAATAGTAGAGTTACAGAGGTTTTGTGAACTGCTCTGTGCTGGAGATGCTCGTTGCATTGAAATGCTCTACCTACATAGCAGCTCTGTGATAACAATGGCTGAGTCCTGGCAGCAATTACTACCATTCAAACACCTTTTTCTGAACAGGTGAGCCCTCTAACTAGCATTCATGCCACTCAGACACCTGAGCAGCTGAGCCTTCTGATCAGCATTCACGCTACTCAGATATCTGAACAGGGGAATCTTCTGACCAGCATTCACGCTACTCAGATATCTGAACAGGTGAGCCTTCTGATCAACATTCACGCCACCCAGATATCTGAACAGGTGAGCTCTCTGACTAGCATTCACGCCACTCAGACATGTCAGACACCTGAACAGGTAAGCCATCTGGCCAGCATTCAGACACCTGAGAAGGTGACCCTTCTGACCAGCATTCACGCCACTCAGACACCTTAACAGGTCAGCCATCTGGTCAGCATTCACACCACTCAGACACCAGAACAGGTGACCCTGACCAATATTCATACCACTCAGACACCTGAACAGGTGATCCCTCTGATCAGCATTCACACCACTGAGACACCTGAACAGGTGAGCCATCTGACCAGCATTCACAACACTCAGACATCTGAAAAGGTGATCTATCTGACCAGCATTCACACCACTCAGACACCTGAACAGGTGATCTATCTGACCAGCATTCACACCACTCAGACACCTGAACAGGTGATCCATCTGACCAGCATTCACACCACTCAGACCCATGAGCAGGTGAGCCATCTGACCAGCATTCACACCACTCAGACCCATGAACAGGTGAACCCTCTGATCAGCATTCACTTCACTCAGGCACCTGAACAGGGGAGCTCACTGACTTGCATTCAAACACTTGAACATGTGAGCCCTCTGATCAGCACTCAGACACCTGAACAGGTAAGCCCTCTGACATACATTCAAACACATGAACAGGTTATCCCTCTGTCATGCATTCAAACACATGAACAGGTAAGCCCTCTGACATGCATTCAGACACACAAACAGGTAAGCCCTCTGGCATACATTCAAACACATGAACAGGTAAGCCCTCTGACATGCACTCAGACACATGAACAGGTAAGCCCTCTGATATGCACTCAGACACCTGAACAGGTAAGCCCTCTGACATGCATTCAAGCACCTAAACAGATAAGCCCTCTGACATGCATTCAAGCACCTGAACAGGTAAGCCCTCTGATATGCATTCAAACACCTGAACAGGTAAGCCCTCTGACATGCATTCAAGCACCTGAACAGGTAAGCCCTCTGACATGCATTCAAGCACCTGAACAGGTAAGCCCTCTGAGATGCATTCAAGCACCTGAACAGGTGAGCCCTCTGACATGCATTCAAACAACTGAACAGGTAAGCCCTATGATCAGCACTCAGACACCACCTTTGGAACAGGTGAACTTTCTGAACTGCTTTTTACTGGTCAAAAGTGGTCAGGAAAATGGAGAATTATTCATGGACAATGTCCATTTTAAGACATCTAGAGAATATATTTAAAAATTCAGAAGTGGAATTGATGGCTCGATAAACGAGCTCCACTATAGCGATTACGCCCCATCCGATATCCAATCATCTGTCTCTGCGTATCATCAACAATGGTCACCTGTTTTCTTATTTCTGGGCAGATTTTGATTAACCTTGGCCAAAATGTTCCTATACCCATCTAATTGATCCATTATGCACAAATTGAGCCAGATTTGTTGACAAACAACAGTTATCCCCCTTGCAAATTTTCTACAGTATGGGAGCCACTGGTGAAAGCTATTACTTGCTGGCATATTGGCTTCTAACTTGGTGGGTGTGTATAAATAGGAGACATAAATGCACTATATGACAGAGTAAATGAGGAAATGGCCATACTTATAGAGTGGTTTGAGGCCAATAAACTCTCATTAAATGTAGATAAAACATCACATATGTTATTCACATACAGCAAAAAATTAGACAGAAGCAAAATACCAAAACTCCTGATCAACAATAAAAAAATTGCGCAAACAAACTCGGCTACATCTCTAGGTCTTCTTTTTCGACGTAGATTTATCCCGGAGCTGCCACATAGATTACATTAGCAAAAAAGTCACAAAACACCTAGGTGTGTTATGACGACTAAAACCACTTATCCCAAATAAAACACCTAAGACACAACAAAACCAAACTCAGCAAGTTGGCTGGATTATAAAAGAGAAGCATCAAATTATTTACAGACAAAAAAGTACACCAAAATATCTTTAAAAAAGAGCATTTATTAAAGCTGACAGATATTTGGCAGAATGCCGCTTTATACCATGGTATGTGACTTCCATCACAATATCTTACCCAACTCATTATCACAGATTTTCATAAAAACCGAAATCATCCACAAATACAACACACGCAAGAACACGATATGGTAACAGGAAAATATCGGTCATTGCATCCAAGCTTTGGAATGAACTAGACAGCAATTTTAGGACACAACTACTATGGCAAAGGTCACATAAAAAGTCATTAAAATGATAATAATTATTAAACTCAGTGATCATAATCTTTCATTTCAATGTATCTCTCTCTCTCTCTCTCTCTCTCTCTCTCTCTCTCTCTCTCTCTCTCTCTCTCTCTCTCTCTCTCTCTCTCTCTCTCTCTCTCTCGCTCTTAATTTATGTATTTGATACTGCTTGTTTTATTAAATGTCTATTACATGTATATATGTATTATAGTGTGAAGATACACGAATACTAATCTAGGTATGTGTAAGCCTCACAGGCAAATGCCTTAATTACATGCAACCTACAATATATATATATATCATACTGTGTTTAAACTGAAAATAAAAGTAACTAACTTGAACTTGTAAGTACCTATAGACATAAGCTACTACCCGTATAAGAACTAGGTCAGACTTATCTAGTTTATTGATAATAAAGAACTAGGTCAGTCTTATCTAGTTTATTGATAAAAAAGAACTAGGTCAGTCTTATCTAGTTTATTGATAATAAAGAACTAGGTCAGTCTTATCTAGTTTATTAGCTCACCTGGCCATGGCGACCGTCCGTCGTCTGTCCGCCGTCCGTCCATCTGTCCGTCCGTCAACTTTTTTCTTTAAATGACTTCTTCTCGAGAACCTCTGGGCCGATTTCAATTATATTTGGCAGGAAGTATCCTTAGGCCATAGGTATCCAAATTTGTTCAAACAAAGCTGATCGGCCAATTTGGCTGGTGGCCATCTTGGATTTTGGCTGATTTTAGGAAATGACTAAAAATCTTCTCCGAAACCGCTTGGTGGATCAATTCAAAACTCACAAAATATCATATAGGGCAAGAACTGGACCAAGTTTGTTCGAAGGAACTTGATTGGCCAAATGGTTCGACAGCCATCTTGGATGACATAGTTTTTGTGAAAATGACTTAGTCTGCATAACCACTGAACGGATCGGGCTGAAATTTTGGGGATATGATTATGGACTAAGGGCCATTAAAGTTTGTTCATGGGAAGTTGATCGGTAAAAAACATGGCCGCCGTGGACCAATCAAATTTTAGAGTGTTTGGCTTCCATATTCAATTTTTTTTATTTGATGGATTTTGACGCCCAAATTGGTTTTCTTAACTCTGCTTACTTGTCAGTCAGCTGTCGTATAGCAATGACCCCATCCATTTTCTGTATGTCCGTCCATCCATCTGTCTGTCTGTCTCACCAACAATGGCGGCTCATTTCGTTATTTCTTGACGGATTGACACCAAACTTGGTCACAATGGTAATGTCGGCATCTAATATCTGTGTTGTGAAAATGAAACTGATAGGACGTCAAATGCCAGAGTTATCACTCCTTAAATATTTGCAGTCTCACTTTCATAGGGCAAATATAGGTTTGTTTCCACCGTCCATTGATTTATCACTATGTCAGATTTTATTGCCAAACTAGATATTAAATTCCAATTAACGGATTAACCGTTCCAATACTGCCGAAATATTTAAGATATGTATTATGTGCTCTGACATCTATGCTCTTAAAAATATTTTGAAATGTATTTGATTGAAAGTTGTTGCTGCCTTAGGCAGCAGTGAAAGTTGTTGCTGCCTAAGGCAGCACTGATTTCAGTCAAATTATTTTTTTAATCAACTCCAGCTCACCCTACCTCTGCTGCTAACTTGGTGATTCAGCCAGATGCGCATGTGTTAAATGGATTGTGTGGTGGTGGGGAATAACCTGCTATAAAGACCACCTACCTGCCTTTAGAGACCATTTACTTCAATTGTATTTAAACCTCTAATAACCGTCTGACTGAGCTTTTGCAGACGACATATTCCAAAGGTTATATCTCTGAACCTGATAAATATATTGAAAACAATTGGACTGAAATTGCTGGTGGCTAAGCCGCCAACAACTTTCAGTCGAATTGTTTTCAAAATATTCAACAAGTGAAGAGCTTTTGAAAATTGAAATTATTGGCTGCACTCGCTTGCTGCAGTGAGACAGTTAAGAAACCAGCTGTAGTTAGCACTGATATCATCTATTTTTACTTAAACATTGTTAAAAATCACTAATGCAAAAAAACCAGTCCAGAGATTGTTGTCAATATCTCGAAAACTAAACCATTTGACTGAAAGTCATTGGAAGTGACACCGATGGATGTAAAACTTAAGTAAGATTAGTTGAAATGCCAATGTTCCAGGTGAGTGATACAGGCCCATTGGGCCTCTTGTTGATAATAAAGATCAATTGTGCCATTTGAAGCACTAGTACAATATTTGTGCCGCAGTTTCAAGAGGTTTTCATATGCAGTAATCAAACTTTGTGTATGGATGCATTGTAGGTGATTGACTTTTTAGCTTACCTGACTAGAGGATGCATTGTAGGTGATTGGCTTCTTGGCTCACCTGGCTAGAGGATGCATTGTAGGTGATTGACTTTTTAGCTTGCCTGACTAGGGGATGCATTGTAGGTGATTGGCTTCTTAGCTCACCTGGCTAGAGGATGCTTTGTATGAGATTGGCTTGTTAGCTCACTTGGCTAGAGGATGTATTGTAGGTGGTTGATTTGTTAGCTCACCTGACTAGAGGATGCATTGTATATGATTGGCTTGTTAGCTCACCTGGCTAGTGGATACATTGTAGGTGATTGGCTTGTTAGCTCGCCTGGCTAGAGGATGCATTGTAGGGGATTGGCTTGTTAGCTCACCTGACTAGAGGATGTATTGTAGGCGATTGGTTTGTTAGCTCACCTGACTAGAGAATGTATTGTAGGTGATTGGCTTGCTAGCTCACCTGACTAGAGGATGCATTGTACATGATTGGCTTGTTAGCTCACCTGGCTAGAGGATTTATTGTAGGTGATTGGCTTGTTTGCTTACCTGGCTAGAGGATGTATTGTAGGTGATTGGGTTGTTAGCTCACCTGGCTAGAGGATGTATTGTAGGCGATTGGTTTGTTACCTCACCTGACTAGAGGATGTATTGTAGGGATTGGTTTGTTAGCTCACCTGACTAGAGGATGCATTGTACATGATTGGCTTGTTAGCTCACCTGGCTAGAGGATGTATTGTAGGGATTGGCTTGTTACCCAACCTGACTATAGGATGTATTGTAGGTGATTGGCTTGTTAGCTCACCTGGCTAGAGGATGCATTGTAGGTGATTGGCTTGTTAGCTCACCTGGCTAGAGGATGCATTGTAATTGGGGTTAGCTTGTTGGCTCACCTGGCTAGATGATGCATTGTAGGGTGTTGGTTTGTTAGCTCACTTAGCTAGAGGATGCATTGTATGAGATTGGCTTGTTAGCTCAACTGGCTAGAGGATGCATTGTAGGTGATTGGGTTGTTAGCTCACCTGGCTAGAGGAGGCATTGTAGGGGATTGGCTTGTTAGCTCATCTGACTAGAGGATGCATTGTAGGTGATTGGCTTGTTAGCTCACTTGGCTAGAGGATGCATTGTATGGGATTGGCTTGTTAGCTCAACTGGCTGGAGGATGCATTGTAGGTGATTGGGTTGTTAGCTCACCTGACTAGAGGATGCATTGTAGGGGATTGGCTTTTTAGCTCACCTGACTAGAGGATGCATTGTAGGGTGTTGGCTTGTTAGCTCACCTGGCTAGAATGGCCAATGTAAATTTTCGTGGTCTGTTCATCAAATTTTTCTTTAGACTGTCTTCTCGAAAAAACCCACTAGGATGATTTCAATTATATTTGGCAGGAAGCTGCCTTAGGGCATATAGATTCAAGTTTATTCCAAAGACATCGATTGACTGATTTGGTAGGTGGCCGCCATCCTGGATTTTGCGTTAGTTTTAAAAACACCTTTAAAAATCATCTCTGAAACCGCTTGGCAGATTAATGAGAAACGAGAAAGCATCTAAGGTAGTAGATGAAGCAAATCTATTCATGACAACCTGATTTGTTAATTATCTGTTCAAGACACCCTGATTGGTTGATTACCTGTTCAAGAAAACCTGATTGGTTGATTATCTGTTCAAGAAAACCTGATTGGTTGATTACCTGTTCAAGAAAACCTGATTGGTTGATTATCTGTTCAAGAGAACCTGATTAGTTGATTATCCGTTCAAGAGAACCTGATTAGTTGATTATCCATTCAAGAGAACCTGATTGGTTGATTATCAGTTCAAGATAACCTGATTGGTTGATTATCCATTCAAGAGAACCTGATTGGCTGATTATCTGTTCAAGAAAACCTGATTGGTTAATTATCTGTTCAAGAGAACCTGATTGGTTGATTATCCGTTCAAGAGAACATGATTGGTTGATTATCTGTTCAAGAGAATCTGGTTGGTTGATTTGCTTGCCAGCCGTCTTGGATGACCTATTTTTCACAAAAAACCCACTTCTCCTTACCCACTGAAGCGATTGGTGGCACAATTTGATAAATGTGATTAGGGACAGAGGGTCATTCAAAGGAAGATATATGTTAAAAATGTCTGTCAGCGACCAATCACATTGTAGCATTTTGAGGAGCTTATTGGAATTGAATGGTTTGGCTATGTCAAACTCGGCACTTTTCCTTTTGTCCGTTAAATGGGTCAGTGGCCATCTTCGATTATTTGCCGCCAAAGCTAATATAGAAAAGAATGGCAAAATTCAATTTTCTTCTCAAGAACCAATGGGTCACTTTCAATAATATTTGGCAAAAAGCTTCCTTAGGGCATAGAGAGCATGTTTAAAAGAAGCCGATTGGCCAATTTGGCCGTTATCCATCTTTGATTTTGCGCGATTTTTAGAAACACATTAAAGTCTTTCAGCTGTTGTCTTGACAACTGTGATTGATTTCCGTAATATTTCTTTCAGCCATTGTCTTGACAACTGTGATTGATGTCTGTAATAAGTCTTTCAGCTGTTGTCTTGACAACTATGATTAATTTCTGTAATATGTTTTAGCTGTTGTCTTGACAAGTATTTGCGAGATGCACTTGGATCGAATGGACTGAAACATCTTGATAAATGGATGTCTGAAAAGAGAGATGGTGAACAACAAATGACGCAAAAAATAATCAAAGTTATTTACATCGTTATTCGTCTTTTACAGAATGCAAGGTAATTGTGTGTGAATGTATGAGCTAAGATTAGAGTGAAACAGATCCAATGTGCTGAGCTTGTAAGGCGCATTCATTCTGTTCCAACTTCTAAAGGGCATTACTTTGTCTTAACTGTGATGATTACTCTCATTCACCACAATGCGTTTACTGGTCACCACAATGCCTTTACTGGTCTCCACAATGCCTTTACTGGTTTGATTGAAAGATCATGGATGGTGTGTCAAGACAACACGCCCAAAATATGCATACATTTTAAATATTACCCAATCTTGATCACTTGAGAGAAGCTGATGGTGTTGTATTTGGCTGAAGATCTACATCGTAATTAATTAGATCACATGACAGAAGCTGATGGTGTTGTATTTGGCTGAAGATCTACCTCGTGATTAATTAGATCACATGACAAAAGCTGATGGTGTTGTATTTGGCTGAAGATCTACCTCTTGATTGATTAGATTACATGACAGAAGCTGATGGTGTTGTATTTGGCTGAAGATCTACCTCGTGATTGATTAGATTACATGACAGAAGCTAATAGTGTTGTATTTCATGACAGAAGCTAATGGTGTTGTATTTGGCTGAAGATCTACCTCGTGATTGATTAGATTACATGACAGAAGCTGATGGTGTTGTATTTGGCTGAAGAGCTACATCTTGATTAATTAGATCACATGACAGAAGCTAATGGTGTTGTATTTGGCTGAAGATCTACATCGTGATTAATTAGATCACATGACATAAGCTGATGGTATTGTATTTGGCTGAAGATCTACATCATGATTAATTAGATCACATGACATAAGCTGATGGTATTGTATTTGGCTGAAGATCTACATCATGATTAATTAGATCACATTACAGAAGCTGATGGTGTTGTATTTGGCTGAAGATCTACCTCGTGATTGATTAGATTACATGACAGAAGCTAATGGTGTTGTATTTCATGACAGAAGCTAATGGTGTTGTATTTGGCTGAAGATCTACCTCGTGATTGATTAGATTACATGACAGAAGCTGATGGTGTTGTATTTGGCTGAAGATCTACATCTTGATTAATTAGATCACATGACAGAACTAATGGTGTTGTATTTGGCTGAAGATCTACATCGTGATTAATTAGATCACATGACATAAGCTGATGGTATTGTATTTGGCTGAAGATCTACATCATGATTAATTAGATCACATGACAGAAGCTGATGGTGTTGTATTTGGCTGAAGATCTACATCGTGATTAATTAGATCACATGACATAAGCTGATGGTGTTGTATTTGGCTGAAGATCTACATCGTGATTAATTAGATCACATGACATAAGCTGATGGTATTGTATTTGGCTGAAGATCTACATCTTGATTAATTAGATCACATGACAGAAGCTGATGGTGTTGTATTTGGCTGAAGATCTACATCGTGATTAATTAGATCACATGACATAAGCTGATGGTATTGTATTTGGCTGAAGATCTACATCATGATTAATTAGATCACATGACATAAGCTGATGGTGTTGTATTTGGCTGAAGATCTACCTCTTGATTGATTAGATTACATGACAGAAGCTGATGGTGTTGTATTTGGCTGAAGATCTACATCGTGATTAATTAGATCACATGACATAAGCTGATGGTATTGTATTTGGCTGAAGATCTACATCATGATTAATTAGATCACATGACATAAGCTGATGGTGTTGTATTTGGCTGAAGATCTACCTCTTGATTGATTAGATTACATGACAGAAGCTAATGGTGTTGTATTTGGCTGAAGATCTACATAGTGATTAATTAGATCACATGACAGAAGCTGATGGTGTTGTATTTGGCTGAAGATCTACATCATGATTAATTAGATCACATGACAGAAGCTGATGGTGTTGTATTTGGCTGAAGAGCTACATCTTGATTAATTAGATCACATGACAGAAGCTAATGGTGTTGTATTTGGCTGAAGATCTACATCATGATTAATTAGATCACATGACATAAGCTGATGGTATTGTATTTGGCTGAAGATCTACATCATGATTAATTAGATTACATGACAGAAGCTGATGGTGTTGTATTTGGCTGAAGATCTACATCGTGATTAATTAGATCACATGACATAAGCTGATGGTATTGTATTTGGCTGAAGATCTACCTCTTGATTGATTAGATTACATGACAGAAGCTAATGGTGTTGTATTTGGCTGAAGATCTACATCATGATTAATTAGATCACATGACATAAGCTGATGGTGTTGTATTTGGCTGAAGATCTACCTCTTGATTGATTAGATTACATGACAGAAGCTAATGGTGTTGTATTTGGCTGAAGATCTACATAGTGATTAATTAGATCACATGACAGAAGCTGATGGTGTTGTATTTGGCTGACGATCTACATCATGATTAATTAGATCACATGACAGAAGCTGATAGTGTTGTATTTGGCTGAAGATCTACCTCGTGATTAATTAGATCACATGACAGAAGCTGATGGTGTTGTATGTGGCTGAAGATCTACCTCTTGATTGATTAGATCACATGACAGAAGCTGATAGTGTTGTATTTGGCTGAAGATCTACATCGTGATTAATTAGGTCACATGACAGAAGCTGATGGTGTTGTATTTGGCTGAAGATCTACATCTTGATTAATTTGATCACATGACAGAAACTGATGGTGTTGTATTTGGCTGAAGATCTACATCTTGATTAATTAGATCACATTACAGAAGCTGATGGTGTTGTATTTGGCTGAAGATCTACATCGTGATTAATTAGATCACATGACATAAGCTGATGCCGTTCTCAAGATAGTGACCCTTCAATATTGCTGTGTCTGAATGAGCTCCAGTGATCCATCAATATGTCTGTGTTTGAATGAGCTCTAGTGACCCATCAATATGGCTCTGCCTGAATGAGCTCTAGTGATCCATCAATATGGCTGTGCCTGAATGAGCTCTAGTGATCCATCAATATGATTGTCTGAATGAGCTGTAGTGATCCATCAATATGGCTGTGTCTGAATGAGCTCTAGTGAGGCATCAATATGACTGTGTCTGAAGGAGCTCTAGTGACCCATCAATATTGCTGTGTCAGAATGAGCTCTAGTGACCCTTCAATATTGCTGTGTCTGAATGAGCTATAATGACACATCAATATGGCTGTCTGAATGAGCTCTAGTGACCCATCAATATGGCTTTGTCTGAATGAGCTCTAGTGACTCATCAATATGCCTGTGTCCGAATGAGCTCTAGTGACCCATCAATATGGCTGTGTCTGAATGAGCTCTAGTGACCCATCAATATGATTCTGTCTGAATGAGCTCTAGTGACCCATCAATATCGCTGTGTCTGAATGAGCTCTCGTGACCCATCAATATGGCTGTGTCTGAATGAGCTCTAGTGACCCATCAATATGATTGTGTCTGAATGAGCTCTAGTGACCCAGCAATATTGCTGTGTCTGAATGAGCTCTAGTGACCCATCAATATGATTGTGTCTGAATGAGCTCTCGTGACCCATCAATATGACTGTGTCTGAGTGAGCTCTAGTGACCCATCAATACGGCTGTGTCTGAATGAGCTCTAGTGACCCATCAATATGATTGTGTCTGAATGAGCTCTAGTGACCCAGCAATATTGCTGTGTCTGAATGAGCTCTAGTGACCCATCAATATGATTGTGTCTGAATGAGCTCTCGTGACCCATCAATATGACTGTGTCTGAGTGAGCTCTAGTGACCCATCAATATGGCTGTGTCTGAATGAACTCTAGTGACCCATCAATATGATTGTCTGAATGAGCTCTAGTGACCCATCAATATTGCTGTGTCTGAATGAGCTCTAGTGACCCATCAATATGGCTGTGTCTGAATGAGCTCTAGTGACTCATCAATATGGCTGTGCCTGAATAAGCTCCAGTGATCCATCAATATGGCTGTGTCTGAATGAGCTCTAGTGAGGCATCAATATGGCTGTGTCAGAATGAGCTCTAGTGACCCATCAATATGATTGTGTCTGAATGAGCTCTAGTGATCCATCAATATGGCTGTGTCTGAATGAGCTCTAGTGATCCATCAATATGGCTGTGTCAGAATGAGCTCTAGTGAGGCATCAATATGACTGTGTCTGAAGGAGCTCTAGTGACCCATCAATATTGCTGTGTCTGAATGAGCTCTAGTGACCCATCAATATGATTGTGTCTGAATGAGCTCTCGTGACCCATCAATATGACTGTGTCTGAGTGAGCTATAATGACGCATCAATATGGCTGTCTGAATGAGCTCTAGTGACCCATCAATATGGCTTTGTCTGAATGAGCTCTAGTGAGGCATCAATATGGCTGTGCCTGAATGAGCTCTAGTGATCCATCAATATGATTGTGTCTGAATGAGCTCTAGTGATCCATCAATATGGCTGTGTCTGAATGAGCTCTAGTGATCCATCAATATGGCTGTGTCAGAATGAGCTCTAGTGAGGCATCAATATGACTGTGTCTGAAGGAGCTCTAGTGACCCATCAATATTGCTGTGTCTGAATGAGCTCTAGTGACCCATCAATATGATTGTGTCTGAATGAGCTCTCGTGACCCATCAATATGACTGTGTCTGAGTGAGCTATAATGACGCATCAATATGGCTGTCTGAATGAGCTCTAGTGAGGCATCAATATGGCTGTGTCTGAATGAGCTCTAGTGACCCATCAATATGGCTCTGCCTGAATGAGCTCTAGTGATCCATCAATATGGCTGTCTGAATGAGCTCTAGTGACCCATTAATATGGCTGTCTTAATGAGCTCTAGTGACCCATCAATATGATTGTGTCTGAATGAGCTCTCGTGACCCATCAATATGACTGTGTCTGAGTGAGCTATAATGACGCATCAATATGGCTGTCTGAATGAGCTCTAGTGACCCATCAATATGGCTTTGTCTGAATGAGCTCTAGTGAGGCATCAATATGGCTGTGCCTGAATGAGCTCTAGTGATCCATCAATATGATTGTGTCTGAATGAGCTCTAGTGATCCATCAATATGGCTGTGTCTGAATGAGCTCTAGTGATCCATCAATATGGCTGTGTCAGAATGAGCTCTAGTGAGGCATCAATATGACTGTGTCTGAAGGAGCTCTAGTGACCCATCAATATTGCTGTGTCTGAATGAGCTCTAGTGACCCATCAATATGATTGTGTCTGAATGAGCTCTCGTGACCCATCAATATGACTGTGTCTGAGTGAGCTATAATGACGCATCAATATGGCTGTCTGAATGAGCTCTAGTGACCCATCAATATGGCTCTGCCTGAATGAGCTCTAGTGATCCATCAATATGATTGTGTCTGAATGAGCTCTAGTGATCCGTCAATATGGCTGTGTCTGAATGAGCTCTAGTGATCCATCAATATGGCTGTGTCAGAATGAGCTCTAGTGAGGCATCAATATGACTGTGTCTGAAGGAGCTCTAGTGACCCATCAATATTGCTGTGTCTGAATGAGCTCTAGTGACCCATCAATATGATTGTGTCTGAATGAGCTCTCGTGACCCATCAATATGACTGTGTCTGAGTGAGCTATAATGACGCATCAATATGGCTTTGTCTGAATGAGCTCTAGTGAGGCATCAATATGGCTGTGTCTGAATGAGCTCTAGTGACCCATCAATATGGCTTTGTCTGAATGAGCTCTAGTGAGGCATCAATATGATTGTGTCTGAATGAGCTCTAGTGACCCATCAATATGTCTGTCTGAATGAGCTCTAGTGACCCATTAATATGGCTTTGTCTGAATGAGCTCTAGTGACCCATTAATATGGCTGTCTTAATGAGCTCTAGTGACCCATCAATATGTCTGTGTCTGAATGAGCTCTAGTGACCCATCAATATGACTGTGTCTGAATGAGCTCTAGTGACCCATCAATATGGCTGTGTCTGAATGAGCTCTAGTGACCCATCAATATGTCTGTGTCTGAATGAGCTCTAGTGACCCATCAATATTGCTGTGTCTGAATGACCTCTAGTGACCCATCAATATTGCTGTGTCTGAATGACCTCTAGTGACCCATTAATCGTCAACAACAAAATATCAGTCACGTGATGATGTCAACTTTAATTATTGATGTGATGACATCACTTCTTGATTCCAATGGAACTTGAAGAACGTGACATTCCATGGTGAAATTTACTATTTAGGAATTAGAAAATATGCAAATTTATTTTATTTTAGTTAAATTATACAAATCCATCACATGGCATGCTTTGACTCTTATGTTTGTGTTCATCCCCTCTAGCACATTATATAATAATACTTTCAATTTTTTGCTTCAAAGGCAGATTACTCTTGGACAAGATCTACATGTTTTCAGACAGAACGGTAGCGATGACAGGGAGTTGCTAATGAAGGTCAGACAACAGGAAATTACAATACAGGAAGCCAGAAAACACATACAGAGGTAATCTTCGTCTATTTGTATGTTAATGCATTCATGCGCGTTTATGTGTGTGCATGTATACGTGTCCTTTGTGTGTGTGTGTGTGTGTGTGTGTGTGTGTGTGTGTGTGTGTGTGTGTGTGTGTGTGTGTGGTGTGTGTGTGTGTGTGTGCGAGCGCGTACATGTGTTTGTGCATGTTTGAACATTCATGCAGCAACCCAGTCATAAAGGAGATCCTACATACGCTGAGTAGTCACACACATGCGCAAGCATGCACGCATGTACACACACATGCACATAGGTACACATCCATGCACACTCACATACAGGTATGTATGAACACATGCATGTGCATCCGTGCACATACAATGCTGCTGAGGACTGTTACTACATTTAGCCCAGTATGAGTACCTGTAATCCGGGGAAATATTAGAATAACTATTGAGATGTTAGATTTCACATTAAATGCACCCTGATAAAGTCATTTTGGGAGCCGATTCTTCTTTTAGAGTTTTGATATAAACAGATGGTCTTACAACTTCATGTCTTAAATGGTCATCATCTTTTAGGCGCTAAAGGCGGGTGGGCCCCAAGGTCAGGTGGACCTTAGCGCTTTAATGACTAAATTTGGTCAAGAAAATCAAAATATTTCCTTATTCATTGTGCATTTGTGGGTCAAGAGAAGGCTATTTTTGAAGATTTACCACTCAAAGCGCTGGCTCAGTAACTGCGCCAGTCATTCCAGCAGTAATTTTTTTTAACTAGTCTTCTCTTGCCCTGCAAATGGACTTTTCTTAAGACCACTGCAGAGACCGGTTTTGCAGGGCTTCGTCATGAAAGAGTTAAAGAATCATTGTTTTGTGGTCCTAAAGGCAGGTGGGCCCTAATGGCAGGTGGACTCTTAAAGAACCATTGTTTTGCGCGCTATATTAGCAGGTGTGTTGTTTAGAAGTATCACTGGCTTTAATATTGTATTCATTTCTGTACAGTTTATTGGATGACATAGAAACTAACAGATCCGGGGTACCAGCGCCATCAGAGGAATTGTTTCATGCTGTCAATCAGTTCCTGCTTAAAGCTAGATATGATGACTTCAGCAACTTTCCACCTTAGAATGTGTCAAAATGTTGTCAAAATATTAATTAGGGCCTACTCTTAACAAAATGTTGTCAAAATGTTAATTAGGGCCTACTCTTCACAAAATGTTGTCAAAATGTTAATTACTCTTCACAAAATGTCACATGAATACTGTAGTAGTTCTGCTTGTCTGTGTGTGTGTGTGTGTGTGTGTGTGTGTGTGTGCGTGCGTGCGTGCGTGCGTGCGTGCGTACGTGCGTGCGTGCGTGCATGTGTGTGCACGTGTGCCTCCATGCGTGCGTCTGTGCATGTGTGCCTGCATATGTGTGAGTGTGTGTGTGTGTGCGAGTGTGTTTGCATGTGTGTGTTGGGATTGGTGGAGTTATGACAGGCAGTGTCTGAACAGAAGTTTTGAGTACAAAATGATAAGCGGGTAATACAACATGTCATCAAATAATGCGCGCTAATAATGTTTGTTAATAATATATTACCCTGGGCACAGCACTGCCTGATTTACTCATATGTGAGTAGTGACCTACTTACCATCCAGATTTCCTGCCAGCAATGATATAATAATACTGTCTAAACATTTCTCGCTAATGACAAAATACAGTTCCTATGGATGCACAGACTTCAATTCTGACCATAAGCCAGTCATTACATGCCTTCAGATGAACGATCTCTACCTAATGTATAAACGCCATACCAGGCAAGAGGGTAGACTCATATAAAACCTATCCAAGCTCATCAGCGACACTGACACTCAGATGCCATGCAAAAAGGCCCTCGGGGAACAGATACTGAAATCTATTGAATCATCAGCTACCAGCACCATAGGTGTTCTTAAAAACAACCAAACTATGTATACTGACGACCCTCTAGTAGTAAAACTCTACAGAGCAGAAAGCGTTACGGCAGCGCATCTATCAAAGTGGCCAAAATGAAGACTGCACCAAACTACGTCGGGAGAGCAATAACATTCTGAGCCACATTAGCGAATGCTTAAAAGATCTTGCTATTCAACAAGCAGACTCCCTAGCAGATGAAATCACTCCCGCGGATGACTGTCACAAAATAGCTGAGCCCTAAGAGTTACTGACTACACACCACCACTCACTGTACACAACTCTGAAAGACACTTTATCGGGACTGACCAGGGAAAAGCCGAGGTGATCCGAGAATGGTTCAAGGAACAGCTGTACATCGGTTCTCTTGTTTGCAGGTAACTGTGATAGCCTTTTTTCTCTGAACTGGTAGAGGGCATACCAGAGTCTGCTAGTATGTAATTCAAGTTGATCTATGATGTCTGTAAATAGTTTTTCTTGACTTGTGTCAAAGAAAAAGCTACACATACTACCTTGAAGGGTTGTCAGTAATTCTGAGTCACTACATACACAATTCTGCAGTTCGGCCAGTATCTGCTTCAGCATAGGTTGCCTAAGTGAATGGCTTACAGAACAGCTTAGCATAAAGCGTTCAGTGGACTCATCTTCATCTAGACATAACATACATCTTTGATCAGTTACTGAGCCATGATTCCATCTTCTGCTTGTTTGTAACTGAAAGGTGCATGCCACTATCCAATTCTTCACTACCACTTTGTAAGCAACTTGGATTATTACTAATGATGTTATTACTGGATGTGGACTGCTGAACATATCTTTTTCTGATGATATTCTCATTGATGGGTATAGTTCAATTTTACATTTGTGGTGTTTTATCCAATATCTGCCAATGGCTGAGTTTACTGTAGTCTTCCAGATGTTCTTTGAGAGTGGAGTATCTGTGGTATTATGTGCAGATGGAAGTTGATATTTGGCTAACAGTCTTCTAGCCATGCAGAACCAACTTTCACCAGCAAAAATTTTACATACTTTTTGTCTACATAACACTTCATATTTAGCTATGTTCTTGTTGCAACACAGATTACCAAGAAAGTTCAGTATTTTGGCATCTATGGTCGCTTCAATAGAACATATACCAAGTAGTGAATAACAGGCAACTGATGCAACTGTAGTTGGAAGAGTGAGTAGTTTGTTGAAAATACCTCTAAACTCTCTTTCCAGGAACTCCACTTCTTACTTGCCTGGTAGTACAACTTCTAGACCATACGTCAGCACAGGAATAATGTAAGCTGTTAGCATGCTTCTCAAAACTAGACGTGGAAGCCCTCCTTTACCATGCATGTCAGCTCCTAATAAAGGATATAAGGATCTATGGGCCTTCTTCAGTTTATTCTCACATGTGGCTCTGCTACTTCCTATCTGAGCATCTCTCTGTATCCCTAGATAAGTAGCTGTGTTAACAATTTTAATCTGTTGCTGTACAATTTTCCATGGACTTTCTGCTTGCTGTTCTGAACATTCTTGTCATTTGTGATGATTACACATATAGCACCTTGGTATTCGTATCTCCTAGCATCTGGATATGCAGTTCCTAGGTTCAATTGGGTCTGTCAGTCAATTCGGTTCTTAGTGATTATGGTAACATCATCAGCTACACATGGGCTCGCAATCTCTGTTACACCGATCATGATTTATTTTGTTATTATCTTCAAGCAGTAGAAGGAGAGGGTTTATGTGTCTCTTATGTGACGCAGGTTCCTTGTTATTGTCCATAAAGCACCTTGTATCCCATCCAAGTATATCTGCTTATAAACATTTTCGGCGGGCGGTCTGGCGGGCGTGCAGGCGGCAGAGTGGTTTCCGGATGATAACTCATTACCATTTATCGGATCGCTTTGAAACTTCATAGGGTGGTTGGACTAGCTCTGGGGAAGACCCATATAGAAATCGACGATGATCCGAAATCCAAGATGGCCCTCAGCCGCCAGTGGCCATCTTGAAAATTGTTTTGCAGGATGAAAACTGTTACCATTTATTGGATCGCTTTGAAACTTCGTAGAGTGTTTGGACTAGGTCTGGGGAAGAAACCTATCGAAATCAACGATGATATGAAATCCAAGATGGCAGCCAGCCACCGGTGGACATCTTGAAAATTTGTTTCCGAATGATAACTCCGTTACCATTTATTGGATCACTTTGAAACTTCAAAGAGTGGTTGGACTAGGTCTGCCTATCGAAATCTACGATGATCCAAAATCCAAGGTGGTCACCAGCCACCGGCGACCATCTTGAAAATTAGTTTCCAGATGATAACTCTGTTCCTGTTTATCAGATCATTTTTGAAACTTTATAGGGTGGTTGGACTACGTGTGGAGAAGAAACCTATCAAAATTGACGATGATCCGAACTCCATGAGGGCCACCAGCCACGGGATGCCATCTTGAAAGTTGGTTTCTGGATGATATCTCGGTTAGCATTTATCGGATCACTTCATAGGGTGGTTGGAATATGTCTGGTGAAGAAACTTATCAAAATTTATGATAATCCAAAATCTAATATGGCTGCCAGTCAGGGGTGGCCATCTTGGAAATTGATTTCCGGACGATACCCCCTTGACCGTTTAACGGATCGCTTTAACACTTCATAATGATGACTAGTCTGGGTCTGAGGAAGAAATAAATATTTTCTGATAGCTCTCATTCATTGGTTTGCCATCACAGCGGGGTATTATGTGCCGTTTGCGGAGCTCTTGTCTCTAGCTCCACTACCAATAGCACTTCTATCACCTTTCCTATCACCAGCATAACTGTGATCCCTCTGTAGTTAATGGTGTCATTTGTAGAGTTCTGTCGCTTGTATACTGTGGTCAGCAGCCCTTCCTTAAGACTATCAGGGATTTTCTTAGGTGCTCTGAGAGCGTTTATAATGTCTGTAATCTGCCCAATAAGATATGTACCTCCATACTTAAGATGTTCTGATGTGAGGCCGTGGACATAGGGTACCTTCTTGGTAGACAGCTTACCAATAGCTTCTTTAATTTCAACAACAGTGTCATCTCTGATTTCTGTGTTTTCTTCACTTGCTAGCTTTTGTAAGACTAACATATCAGACTCAGTTTTACATTAGAACATCTTTTGAAATGAAGGGTTGTCACTTGGCGTGGCTAACATTGAGAAATGCTTAGCCCAGCCATCACAGAATTCCTCTAGATTTGTCACTGCAGTACTATATAAATCAGGAAGCATTTTTGGATGTTGATTGGTGTTTAATAATTCTGTGGTATAGCTCTCTGTTCCTATAATGTGTGTCTCCTATTTCTTGGTATAACATGGCCTGGCGTCTGGCATTTTCCTCACTCTGTACTATACTCTAGGTCTTTTTAGCTGCTTTTCTCCTACTACATGCTGGATGAAGTGGTTCACTCGGACATCCAGCTTTCTTATACTCAAAGAAGGCAACTTTACTTTCTTGAACTGCGCCAGCAATCTTGGGGTGTCAAATGCATTTTACCTGTTTTTAACTGCGGTAGAGTCGGCATAGCTTCTGCACACTTATTTGGTATCCTATTCACCTTGCTGAGTTGTGATTCAATAGCATAGTCACTTTCACCTATTACACCAAGTTGAGATAGTCGGTCGTGAACAATCATTTCGTATTGAGCTTTATCAACTTTGTGCCAGATAATTTTCCCCTGCATCATGAGTTTTTGATTTTCAATCTACATGGTCGTGTTTCAGCAGAAGTATGCTCTTGACTGGAATATGATCAGAACTGTTCACTGGCCGGTTCTCAAGCAGTATGATTTTACAGAACTTGGACATTATGTTGTGACTGGTGAAAATAGTCAAGCCGTGTAGCATCATAGCCATTAGAATGGATGAATGTTGGTTCCACTGGAAAGTCATTAGACAGGGCTAAGTTATGGTCATCAATGACGTCTTAGAATTTGATCGGGGTTTTTTTGGTTCAATTTGAGCATTCCAATCCCCTGCCAGAATAAATTTATGTGACTGGTATTTCTGTAGGATGACATGTAAAATAGTATTGCATCTATCGCCAGCTTCCAAAGAGGTTTTTGAAGGCATATACACCGAGATGAGCAATAATGTACATTCATTTGTTCTCATTTCGCCACTTGAAATGGTTTAATCAGATGGTCAATTTCCTTGCTCCACATTATAACAGTACTCCTATACCCTTTCGGTCTTTGTGGGGGAGAGATGGGATTATGATCATCTACAGATTTAACTGTCACATAGTTATCATTATATACCGATGTCAGCTTGTGTTTTTCAAAATTATATAACCAATGTTCTTGCAGAAAAATCTGATAACTCTTTAGTAGATGGATTAGTGCTCCTGAATTTCATTTAGCACACTGACTGTTATATGTCACAATGGAAATGCCATTTTTTATGTCGGATGCTTCATGTCTCACTTCATACGCTGTCATTTTGGACTACAGTGTTCTAAAAGATGTATGTAATCCTGTTCAGTTGATCCATTTTCACATATATGCTTACTATGGCACTCTGTGTGTGGTATTGGTATATGTGGGAGATCTTTTGTTTCAGACATTGAATGCTGAGTATGAATTGGTCTGTTGGGTCATGTTCTGAGATTCGATACTCTTTCTAGAGGATGTTGATCGATTATTCTCCTGTCATTCTCTGTTATGTTATCAGTGGGAATTATATACTAAACCGCGCATTCAGAGTTGGCTGGATTCACACTGCGAGCTCTCAATCTGAGTATTGCCTCTTGGCTGCATCTGAGGATCTCTGACTGTATGACTGGGTCGCTCCGGAATTGCAGGTGCACTGCTATGATACTTAGTTCTTGGTTGATTACAGTTTTCAGGTTGCGGTTCATCATTAGATGTAACTTCACCATCGTCTGAAAGACTAACTTGATTACTAGTCTGACACGCGACGCTTGTATTATGACAGACATTTGTGTGCATCTGGTCTCGATATATATGTTAGTGTTTTCTGAGCAATTGTTAGCAGCTCTGCTGAGCATGTGCTCTTCATGGTTACCCATTCATATTGGGCTGTCTTTGTGATTTGCAATATGGAGGTGCTCAAACGTTTAAAAAGCTGTAATATGTTGGCGACTGTATCATGAGAGATGGTATTACATACACCTGTGTAAATTGACTCAACTGCTGTTCAATGATTTTGAAACGATGGTCAGTTTGTGTTTGAAGTTGGGAAATTTGTATTTGTGCCATATTCTGCCCAAAACTACAGAGTCTGTCCTCTAGGATCTTCTGTTGTAAGTCATGTTGGACATCTTATTGAGATCTATGCATAGGTGGTACATTCTGTGAGTGTGTTCTTACGGTATTCATTGATTTGGTATTATGAGGTGTTCCCTCTAGTGTTACAATCTACATCCAAAGTTGATTTGAGCTTTCAGTTTCCTTAATGCGATATTCAAGAGTTAGTATGTATGATTCTGCCCTCTTATCTCTACATTGGGATTATCCTTTCTTTAGATCATTTTCCCATTTTTATACGCCCACGCAAAGCGGGGTCGTATTATGGGATGGCACTCGCCGTCCGTCCGTGCATGCGTCCGTCCGTCTGATTCTTGTCCGGAGCAGATCTCGAAGAGTTTTGAATCTCAGCAGATATATTACCTATAGACGAAGTGTCATGATTTCAATTCGGCAAAATCCTCCCATATTTGCTAGAGTTATCTCCCTTGAAAGCTTAAAATTTGTCAAAATTTTCTTGTCCAGGACAGATCTCGAAGAGTTTTGAACCTACAGTCATAATTCTTTTTCAGCAGATATATTCCCTATAGACGAAGTGTCATGATTTCGATTCGGCAAAATTCTACCATATTCGCTAGAGTTATCTCCCTTGAAAGATTAAGATTTCCTCAAAATTTACTTGTCCAGGACAGATCTTGAAGAGTTTTGAACCTACACTCACAAATCTTTTTTCAAAAGATGTAGTACATATAGCCGAAGTGTCATGATCTCATTTCGGCAAAATCCTCATATATTCGCAGGAGTTATCTCCCTTGAATGATTAAAATTTGTCCAAATTTTCTTTTCCTGGCCAGATCTCGAAGAGTTTTGAACCTACACTCGCATTTTTTTCCCCGGCAAATGTGTTAGGTATAGACGAACTCTCATGATTTCCTTTCGACAAAATCCTCGCATATTCGTGAGAGGTATCTCCCTTGAAAGATTAAAATTCATCAACATTTTCTTGTCCGGGCCAGATCTTGAAGACTTGAACCTATACATTTACAATTTTTTTCAGACAGATGTGTTAGGTATAGACGAAGTGTCATGATTTCCTTTCTGCAAAATCCTCGCATATTCGTGAGAGGTATCTCCCTTGAAAGATAAAAATTCATCAAAATTTTCTTGTCCGGGCCAGATCTTGAAGACTTGAACCTATACATTTACAATTTTTTTCAGACAGATGTGTTAGGTATAGACGAAGTGTCATGATTTCCTTTCTGCAAAATCCCCCCATAATTGCCCAAGTTATCGCCCTTGAAATACAAAATTTGTCACAGTTTTCTTGTCCGAGCCGTATCTCGAAGAGTTTTGAACTTACACTCACAATTGTTTTTTCAGCAGATATGGTAGGGATAGACAAAGTGTCGTGATTTTGTTTCCACAAAGTCTGCCCATATTTGATGGAGTTACCTCCCTTGAAAAGCTAAAATTTGGCAAAATTTTCTTTTACGGTCGAGATCTCGAATAGTTTTGAACCGACACTCGCAATTTTTTGTTCAGCAGATGTTTTATGGATAGACGAAGTGTCATTATTTCGTTTCGGCAAAATCCTCCCATATTTGCCAGAGTTATCACTCTTGAAAGACTAAAATCTATGGCGCTCATTTGTATGTGCTGCACCTGCTTTGTACTATGACCATCAGTTCTATTATTACTTCTGTTTGTTATCGCATGAATAGAGCCCTTTGAACTAGCAGGGTAATCGTTAACTGTTGTTTCCGCCAATACATGTGCAGGATTTGTATTGGTGTGTGTATTACACACTCCAGCACAATCAGTGTTATCAGTATGCAGATTTATAGTGGCAAACTGAGCAGAGGACATTTTTCTAATAGGATTTGCAGGCTGTGAGTTTACTGATAAAGATACTAATAAAATATACTAATATTGGGTGCAAGTCTTACTATATTACCTATATAGCCACCATTTATCTAAGCTTTAAGTAGTGGATGGCGGGAACCGGGGTGGTTAGGGGTGTGTGGTTATGATGCCGATGATAACGCCTAGGTTTAATGTTTACATGTATTCTGATATTGTGGAACGACTTAGCAACAATCCTGATCAAATGTAATAGTTTGATACTCGTATTATGCAAGTACCAGCAGTTTTCACCGTACGATGCGAAGTTGTTGGTTCACCTATTCTACATAGGGCAGGGACTCCCAACATACCATTCCGAACAAGAAGAGGAAATACTTGCGTAATGTTGCCTTTCACAGTCAAATACAAACTTATTCAGCTTCGCACTTGCGGAGATGCATTGATGGAAAGAAACATATATTTGACATACCCATTCACTTAAAAGCCCTTAAAATAATGCTTAAGCAAGGAAAGAGCCGATTTTAAAACACGGAAATGCGTATAGTGAACCACACCCATGACGTCATGTATCGGGGTGGGTGGGGTGGTCGGCCATTTAAGATGTCGGAATGACATGCTAGAGGGAAACACGGCACCGTTTCTATTTATCAAAGCTCATTCCAGGCTGTATGAGGCTAAGAACGGTATATTTTGATGCCGAAAAATAGTATCGATTTGATGTAAATACACGAAAAATTCAAGTGAACAGCTGCAACCCGCCGCTTGACATAATTCAACCGTGGGAATTTTGTTGCGCTCTCTTGACTAGCCACGCCCCGGGTTAGAGAGGTCATGGCCTATCATCTTGTTCAAGCATTATTAGATTTCTTGGGATGTTCACAACTTTATCCAGCAATGAAAACTTAATTCTGAACGAATTTATGACACAGACAGTCGTCCAAACAAATATTCGTAGCCATATATTGATGAAATCAGTAATTAGGTTATACATGTGATTTATAGACATATCAAATTAGAGAGAGTTTTCCTAAATAATACTACGTCATTACGCTTCTGGCCAATCAAAAGTTGATGTAAAAACAGCAGATATGCTCTCTGGAGAGTATAAAAGGCAGCGCACACAGCATTTCTTCGCCTTCTGCTTCTAGCCGTGAGCCATAACATCTCTCTCTCTCTCTCTCTCTCTCTCTCTCTCTCTCACACACACAAACTAACTAACTAACTACTAACCAATCCTGATTGGGCCGACTGTGTCTAATAGACATTAGCACCCAGGCATAATAACCTTTCAGAGTGCAATACCCTGGCATTCCTCGTTCGCGCTCTACCTATGCCTAAGCATGTCTATATACTGCCTAGTTTGTGCTCGTTAGACTGAACGTTGGACTGATGTTAGATGCAGTTTTTAGGAGCACGGTACGTCAAAATTTGCTGTAGATGAATGCAAAATTCTGCTCTAACATTGCTGCTAAAATCAACAGCTCAGCCGATACATAGCAGCTCAGACAGACAGACAGACAGACATTGATGTAGAAAGATATGGTGAGGTGTTGGCAAATTCTCTCTGTGTTTGTATCTTGACCGTAGAGTTGAAAGACTTGTAGTGATAGCCTCCACAGGGGAATGTTACAGACAAGCATCGGAAAGCTGCAAGTAGTGAGTCTGTAACAGCTAACATTGATCTAACTCAAAGTTATGGCAATTCAGGTCTGGTCCACAATACCCTGGCATTCCTCGTGCGTGGGCCTACCTCGAATGTGTTCAACAGGCAGACCATGTGGACATCGGTACGGTGTACAGGATCTGATATGTGAATACAGCCACGGGAAGAGAGTTGTTCTTTCGTAAGACTGACGTAGATATGGTAGGAATCGCACCACTATTGTAGACTGTTTGCAAAGCAACAGTGTGCAATAGTGTGTCTATTTACAGACCGCTCGATTCCACAATATCCTACATAGTACAATACCAACGAACTAACGTTTGCTGTTCTGTTTCCTTTTAGCTGTTAAAACACCATGTTAATATTTTTGATGATAAAACATCATCTACACAAATCCGATTTGTTTTATACATTGGTTTAGCTATCATAGCTCCTCAAGACAACATTATACTCATGATCATAGTAGTAGAAGATAGAAACCGTACACAGTAGGACATGATCACACACACAAACATACGAACAAACATTCAATTCTTGCATACAAAACACACCATCTACAACTCAAAATACTAGCTGATCACATTAAATAACGCACATAGTCCTATGCTCATACACACAGATTACCACAAATATTTCTCTCAAAAAACTACATGGTCTTGCATATTTTTGCTTAGAAGAGACGAAACGGATTTTTGTTCGTCCTGGGGTGGTTTCAACAAAATTACAGAGTCACTAGGACTTGAAATCACCAAGAGACCCCATTGACAGCATACAAAAGTTAACCAATTATTGTTGTCAATATACACACAAGTATATTTGTGTCGATGTGAATTTTGCAAGAACATTAGCATCACCGCAACATTGCTAATAACGTAGTCTTGCTCAATAGTTACTGCAACTATTCATGATATTACACTAGCGTCTGTTGAAATAATATCAAGCCTGTGTGACGATACAAGGGAGACAACTCGTATCATGAACAGCACATTACCACGCAGAGTGACGCCCCTTGAATAGTATTTTGTACATCTCAGAGGCTGCAGAAACACCATATTTTGCTTGAAGTTTGGCGCTGTGTGTGTGTACGAGAAAGATTACCTACACTATTGAAGGCCAGTTCAATCCACTACATGCGTTGTCACTGAAAGTACAACAGCTTGCATCAAGGCGTAACATTTGCCAGCTTACCAGTGATGTACACCCAGTGAGTACTACCAACGCTAGTAGTACGAATTTAAATCTGGAGCCTCACCGGAACACTGTATCTGTGTATACAATAACACCTCAGCCAAAGGCTGAAAAGCAGCATGAGGTGGGAAGAATTTGCGACACCAATGAGACGTGTATTGGTCCCACGATAAATAATTTTGAGGCACCACCGACTGCCATGTAGCAGACAAATATTCTGGCATATCCACAGCCAGGCATGCGTGTCAATGAATCATTTTCAATAGATCATGAACGCTTTATGGGCAGTAGTAATGATGGTTTGGGTCTGAACACCCCTACATACAGCGCCACGAACAGAGCTCTTCTCTGCCAAGTCTGAGACGATTTGGCCTATGTAACCATGAGCAAAACACACTACCAGTTAATGCACATGGCAGGCCTTGCAGTCCACCTATGGCCGACTCACAGGAACAGACAAGAGAAGGCCTAGAAGCCATTATCACTGCCTTAGGGGTTGAGGCAACAATGGCCGCAATGGCGCAGTTGCTAGCTGGATATACAGATGCAGCAGCATCACCAAACCAAGCTAGCACTGATAGATTAAATATTGGAAATGATAGGTGAATGGATGCTAAAATAAAGCCAGAGCCTGTCAGTAATAAAGGCACACTACCGGAGCTTGAAACTAGCCATGCTTCGAAGCCACTTACAGGATATTACCAGTCAGTGGAAACACCAACTTCGGCTGGTGTCAGACATGGTTGCGATCCAGTGCAGTGGCAAACATGGGTGTGGATGAAATTAGTGCTCCCGTTGGTGGCAGCCGGGCCGGAAAAGCTTCAAGCGGTGGCGGTGGTGGGATCATTGTTGCACCACATTCTGGAATAAATGCACCACAATATCATGCTACAGCAATCATTGGTAATCGTGTTTTTGATTTTTATAGTTGTCCTTCGGTTTCAACCAAGGATAATAATTCCAAACCATTAAAATCTACCACACAGACTGGATATATGCAGTACAATTCTGAGCATTATGATCACCTTCAAAGGAATGATGAATATCATACAGACCACAGCACAGCCCATTATTATGAGTCAGAATCTGAGGATGAAGCTGACACTGATTTAATAAAGGTTTCCTCACATTCTGCACATAATAAGAGAGATAGGTATAGAGAGACTGGAGCAATACCAAAGAAAGTTTCAGTACTAAACAGAGAGAAGGTAGAGCCAAAGGGAAATGTTCATATCCCAAATCAACTTGCATATTCAGGTTTAGCAGACCATAGACAGCCACCTGCCACATCAGTATTTGAATCTGTGCCAAGGGTTAAGCAGCAGAACTGATCTGGCAATGTGTGGACAGGTAGTGTACCTAATACAACCCATACTCGTGCAGTACCATCACCATGGTATTCAACACCGGTTAAACACAGTTGGCATGTCCCAAGTGGAGTGAATATTGCTGGGAGAGGGCACACTTATGATTGAATTTTGAAAGCCTAATTGCTCGACCAACAGGCAGGCATAATACAACCCATACATGGCCTGTCGAGTTACCACCACATCGAATAATACATGAATACCCAGCATACAATAATTCCCTACATCCACAAGGAAAACCAGTGTCACCACCAAACTATGATGGGAAAGAGCCATGAGCTGATTACTTAGTGCAATTCAAAATTGCGCCTTTAACAATTGGGGAGCAACCACATGTGCATCACATTTAGCAACTAGACTCGGGGGTGAAGCGCTCTACCTTCTGACAGACGTTCCACCTGCACACCGTCTTGACTTTGATTATCTGATGACTGCCTTAGAGGCAAGGTTTGGTAATGCAGAACAAGAACAAACCAGTCGCTTACAGCTACGAAACCGGACTAGAAAACCCAATGAAAGCATACAGGAACTAGCCCAGAGTATTCGTAGGTTGGTTAGATAAGCGTATTCAGGTTTGACTATTTCACAAGCTCAAACAATGGCTGTCGATTCATTTGTGGAATCACTCCTCAAATGGGGAACTGAAAATACATGTGTTTCAGGCATACCCTGAGACACTGAGTCAAGCAGTACAAATTGCATTACGCATGGAGGGCTATCTCGATCGAGAGCATCCCAGGCCACAATCACGGCCGGCTCATGCAGTAATTCCTACTTATGAAGGAAGTATGCCACCTCAGGCAACTGCCTTATTGCCATTGCAAGATCAAACCAACTCAAGACAGCAGTCAATGTCTCATTCACAAGAGTCATACAATGCAGGAAGAAAGTCTAATGTCAATGAAAGTAGCATGCTTCAACATAGCATACAAGCATTGCAGGTTCAAATGTCACAATTATGCCAAGCATTACAACATAATGCTTATGGTTTCCATTCCTATCGGCAAGGATTTAACCAATACAATAACCAGTACAATGAACCAAGAAATTGGGAGACCCAGCAGAGACCATACCGATTGTGAACCTGGTAAGAAAGAATATATACCACCACAAGGAGAGACATGTATGACAGATACAGGTGAATGTTATGTGATACCGTCTAGTTGCTCTATGTACCTGGATCTATTAACCAGATTGGTGTCAACCTTAATATTGACACGGGGGCCGGTGTGACATTAATCAAGAGGGCCATATATTCTGCTATGAAAGAGGACCAACGACCATCACTGCAACCAGCACCAACAGGGCTGCAAAGTGCAAGTGGCGAGTCCATCACATGCATTGGATATGCAGAGATGCCTATAATCCTTGGTGGTGTAGCTCGCCGGGTAATGTCGGGCTGTTCCGGTGTATCATGTCGACTCGCCGCGCCACAAGTGCATGACGAATGATGACGCTGGTTAGCATCCGGTCTCGGGGTGACGGACCTTGTACGAGATTGCCCTGCGGGTAACAAAAACCGGTTCCTAAGGTCGGTGGAACTCAATCGTTCCGGTGGGCCGTGCGACCATCGTAGCGAACATTAAACACAACTGTCTCATCCCTAGAATTTGTGTCACCAGTATGCCTGTCCATAGCAATTTCGTGATCTATGGACTTACAAGATTTGATTTGGTGACCTAAAAATATAAGTCTATAAAATTATTTTACCTAAACAATTATAAATATGCTAGATAAAACTACAATAAGGGCATACGAAAATACGAGACATAGAGACAGGTAGATGAACTTTTAAACATGGGGCTCCCGGAGGTACCACACAGACCCGTAGGTCCGCAGAGGTATCCCGCAAGGGAGGCTCCCGCACACGAGACTTAACTATTTAATTTAATATAAGTTATTATACCTCTAAGCTGAAAGGAAGAAGGTTATCTCGGACGAAAAGTTATGTGCCTCGCGTTTGACATCGTCGCTGAATCCTTGCGAGAGGCAAGTGCCTCGTGCGGGCCTCCGTCTCGGGAAGGTGTCGCCACTGCTTAAAGCGGGAGAAGAGTAGTAGGCAAAAAGGGGCCCACTCTGATATTTCAACCAAAAATTCTTGAGAAAGAAAAGACCATACCTAGTGAGATTATGACTATAGGGTTGCATGCTGTTTTACGTGAAGATGGGACGAGCGATTCCCGATGGATTCTCTCGTCATCGTCTTATGTGGTTCTTAGTATGCTGAATTAGTAGTTGCTGCTTTATTCATGCAGGCCTTCTGCTTTGCTTAATTAGCGTTTAGTTGTTTTCAAAACAAGAACTATTTTGGCCGCAAATGGCTGGTATCTACCTAGCTATTTGACACAGCTGTCGCTGAGAACAGATGCCCTAAGACATCAATACTGAAGACAGCGCTCATACATGTTACTTAGTAAGATCTCCAAACTGGATAAGAATCCAGACATCCCGCCCCGTAACCACATAAAACGTTGCAAGACATAGGTTACTTTTCACGAAAGCATTATTAGACCATCGTTCTATCATTATGGTGGGGGCGAGAGAGACGAATACCCACCGTAAATGTCCTTCCCGTAAGGGCATGGCAGATCTAAATATCATGCCCAGACATTCTGACGGAATTTGGTGGGGATACGCATCTCGCCCGTCACTGGGTCCTATGGAACTAACCATTTAACCGGTCGTTAGGTTTATATACAAGTTGCACTGCGGTGCGGGAGGTTTGTTCAGTAAATACAATAATAATTAATGTTTTCGCAGTGCTTTCCTACATTGGCTAAAGTGCTAACTACTAAGTATCCAAAGATACAAGGGAAATGTATGTGATACCGCACCCTGGCCATCACCGCTCGGAAACCCCAACAGTTTCCCAGAGTTGGATCAGCCCATGGTGCGGATGGGGACATCCAAACAATTAAAAAGCCACAAGGCTAAGTGGAACATGAAGAGAGACAAAATCTTGAAGTTATGAGTCTTACCGGAGTGCGGGGCTAGATTATCGCACTGCTGGAAGAGAAGAAGATATTACCGAGTTGGTAATGAAGAAAGTGTCTCTTAATCATTTTGAACCTATCCTATTGAGCTGAATAGAAAAGGTTTAGTCGGTAGTATGCCGGGCTAAACAGAGTTATAGCACGGACAGCGACCTCTGAAAAATTGTTGGTGGCGGGAGAAAGTGCTGTATATATAAGTGTTGCTGTATAGTGTTTCCTACGTGCACTGCAGTCTTATATTTTCTATAAATAAGCAAAACATATGAACTGATGGTCACGGGCCATATATATACAGAATCTAACCAGAACAATCAATACAGTATCAAATGATCAAAGTTATATATCTTAGTACAGGTTAACGAACTTACTATAGTGCGGTTAGCGACACATTGTGGAAAATGAGAATAACTATCAACAAATACAGAAATTATAACTAGCGGTCCTAAGACCGTTACGGTTCCTTTTAGTCATCGGGACCGTTCTTACGGATACAATATAATTAACGAAATACATAGAGAAATAATTAAACTGTGAAGTATAGTTACGTGAATACTCGCTAGTCATTCTTAAGTTAGGCTACCGTGTTACTGAAATTAATACGTCATTCCGTGGTTGACGCATTCCCAGGAAGCTGGAAAGTTCCCGCAGGTTGGTTCCCGCAAGCTGTTTTCCGCAAACAAGATTCCCGCAAGAACACTCATGGCGGGAATACATCGCTCAGCACTGTAAGCCTAATAGGATTCTAACGAGCAGTCAGCAAAAGATACGATAGTACTACTGTGGTGAAGAAAGTTCCCGTACACCGATGGTACGGATGGAAGATGTAAACAACCCGATCACAAGCGGGGGTTGTCAGATACGAATGAAGATACAAAACAAAGCTTCATGGTGCTGGGTACGTCAGCCAGCTCTGAAGATGCACCGGGTAGAGTTTACTTGCTGCGGTCAAAAGTCAGAAGAACCTACAGGATATTAGTGCGGTGACAGTTGAAATACCACTTTTAGGCGTGGCCAGCAGATCCGGCGAGTCATCCATCAAAGAACATCATGCCTATATATCTGCAGAATCACCGCAAATTCGTGTTCTGAAGTAGATATTGATATTCGTGAACAATAATCAGAAAGTTCCAAATTACTCCCGTAAGTAGGGAGTTACAAAATTGTTTTAGTGCGGTGGGTTGGTCAACTGCCAGCTACTGGAGAAAAAACCGACACATAGCGAAGTAATACGCATGTTGTCTGTCGCACTGATAGTAGCTGGTACAGAACCAACCTATTCGGCCCCTGGCCGAGGATGCTCTCGATCTCTGGATCGCATCTCCTTTTATACTCCTCGTAACGTCACAGGCGCAGGCTCCAACCAATCATCGTTCGAGCAACAGCCAATCAGCTCATAGCTAATAATAGCGCAGCCGAATGTTCTAGAACATTCTAGAAGTTCTGCGTCCACGTGGTTATGACGTCACAACAATATTTTGAAGATAATCAAGAAGGGTTTTCCGTGGATAACTCAGCCATTTCCTAACCGATTTTGAAATGGTTTAAAAAGCCTGTTGAATTCTGGTCTTGATTCATGCCAGATTTAATGGGAACAGGCAATCAATCAGGATTACAGGGTACCATCTCGATACACTAAAAGCGCCATCCTATCTTGGTCGTAAACTATGGGCACTATCAAAAACAGCATCTCGACATGCGCATGCGCATTATGCGTTTTAACGAACTTAGTCGTTTTCGCAACACGATCTCTCACAGGCTCTTATACGCTTATGGGGCCGTGTTCAGGGAACGAATCCAGGACAGGCAGCACGTACCCAGCTTAGCTGGTACGGCCGGTACCCGACCGGTCGATCCCAACTACAGTGGAATGACTTTCCACCACCCAGTCTATGTAGCCGATATTGCATGTGATGGTTTACTGGGAACTGATTTCTTGAAACATTACCATTGTAGTTTGTCATATGGAGATGGTGAGTTGAAGATAAATGGATGGCACATTCCCTTGGTGCAAAAGCACTTTGATTTTACCTGCTATCGCGTAGAGATTGCTGCAGATGTTAGTTTACCTGCTGGCAAGGAGCTCATTGTAGGAGCTCGTATTAACCGAGTTCGAAATTTAGGACCTGAGGGAGTAGTTGAAGCGGGTCCCACTTTTGAGGAGCGCTATGGACTTCTCATTCCTCACCCAGTCATTTCCACCAGAGGGGTTTTGATTCCTCTGCGGTTATTTAATAACACTGATGAATGTGTTTCTCTACATAAAGGTACTAAATGTGCACAGTTAGCTCCTGTGTCGAGCATTATGACTCAAATGGAAACTATTCCATTATCACACAGAGAGGAAACTTCAACGCTACCACCATATCTCCATGATCTGTATGAAGATTCGGTAATGGATCTAGATGATTCTCAAAAGCAGACAGCACACAAATTATTTTTGAATTATGCAGACAGATTCTCTTCTTCAGAGCTGGATATTAGTGAAACCAATATTGTTGAGCACCCGATTGATGCAGGAGATCATCAACCAATCCGACAGCATTTGCGTCGCCTACCAATTCATAAAGAAGAAGAAGCCAATAGGCAGATACAGTCAATGCTAGAACAAGGTGTCATTGAGCCATCTGCATCGCCATGGGCTAGTCCCATTGTACTGGTAACCAAGAAGGATGGGTCTCTACGGTTTTGTATCGATTATAGAAAATTGAATGAGGTATGTCTCAAGGACTGCTACCCTCTTCCGAGGATTGACCAGACACTGGACTGCCTCAATGATGCCTAAGACCGCATTCACTACTAAAATTGGACTATTCCACTTTAGAAAAATGCCCTGTGGTCTCTGCAACGCCCCTAGTACATTTGAAAGGTTAATAGAACAGGTATTAGTCAAGTTACAGTGGGAGGTATGTCTTTGCTACCGAGATGATGTTATTGTCTTTGGGAATACACTTGAGGAAGTAGACAGATGCATGCGTCTAGTTCTAGACAGGTTTAGAGCTGCACAACTAAAACTTAAGCCTGATAAGTGTGAACTCTTCCGTAAGGAAGTAGAATTTTTGGGACATATAATATCTGAACAGGGAGTACAGACACAGCCACAGAAAATATAAGCAGTGCGTGACTGGCTTACCCCTAGTAATATTAAGGACCTTGGGTCCTTTGTCGGGATCGCTAGTTACTACAGACGATTTATAGAGCACTTTGCAGAAATTGACAAGCCACTGCATCAGTTAACAGACGCATGTCGGCAATTTGTGTGGACTGAGGCATGTGAAAAAGCTTTTTGCACACTTAAAGAACGACTCACTACAGCCCCAATATTGGCATATCCAGATCCTGATCTTGAGTTTATTCTAGACACTGATGCATCTGACTATGGGATTGGAGCGGTGCTTTCCCAAGTACAGGCTGGGAAGGAATGTGTTATTGCCTATGCATCATGCACACTACGCAAGACTGAGCAACGTTATAGTGGTACTCGGAGAGAGCTGTTAGCAATGGTAGCCTTCACGAAATACTTTAAGCATTTCCTATATGGCAGACCATTTTTGCTCAGAACAGATCACGGCTCTTTAACTTGGCCTAGGCAACAGCATAATCCAGAGGGTCAGGTGGCCCGATGGCAGGAGGCATTACAGATTTACCAGTACCATGCCCAGCATCGTCCTGGAAAGTTGCATGGTAATGCTGCCGGACTTAGTCGGCGGCCACCAGATATACCTCCCAAGAGCAATGACATGGATGTTCAAGAGTCCAGTATGGTCCCGCAAATGCATCCAGTGACAGAGCCTCTCACTGCTGTGTCACAAGTCAGTACAAATGAGCAACCACAGTTTCCTGAACTGGATCCTACTGATTGGGACCATGAGCATCTTAGGATGGCACAAGAGGAGGATGAATCATTAAAGCTGGTAAGATTATGGACTGAACGAGGTTTCAAGCCGAACAAGGAAGATGTCTCTAGTGCACCACCTACAGCAAAGTATTTCTACCAACGGCTTTAGCAGCTGCAATTCGAAAATAGCATATTGTACTTCAATAAACGCTTTGTGGTACCTGCCTCACATCAGTAACTAGTATTGCAACAGATGCATGACTCTCCAACGTCTGGACACTTGGCAGTAGGACGCACCAAGGAAAGGATGGCCAGGAATAGCTCAGTACACAACTGCCTGGGTAGGAAGTTGTGAGCAATGTCAACGCAGGACTACAGGCCCTAAGCACCGACAGGCTGCAATGAAGATACGTATTACAGGAGCTCCCATAGAACGCATGGCCACTGACATTCTTGGACCATTACCAGAAAGCAATTCTGGGAACAAGTATGTTCTGGTTGTACAAGATTATTTTACAAAGTGGGTTGAGGCTATTCCACTTCCAAACCAGGAGGCAGAAACTGTTTCTACTGCACTAGTCGAGCACATATTTTCATGGTTTGGATGTCCAAATGAAATACACTCAGATCAGGGTAGGAATTATGAAAGTCGACTCTTCCGTGAGCTGTGCAATCTTCTCAAGATTAAGAAGACTCGCACAACACCATTTCACCCTCGTTGTGATGGAATGGTCGAGCGATTCAACAGAGCATTGGCAGGCATGTTGGCTAAACAAATACAAGAGGACCAAAAGGATTGGGACACCCGCCTTTCCTATGTAATGATAGCATACAGATCATCCGTACACAGTTCGACTGGTCATACACCAGCATATTTAATGTTTGGCCATGAAATAAATCTCCCCCCTTGATCTAATGGTGCCAAGAATGGAGAATGGGAAATTAGGGCCTTGTCGGTATGTAAATAAGCTGAAGGAGAATTTGGCTCAGGCTTACAGTGATGTAAGAAGCAAACTCAAATCAGTGCATCGACGACAAAAGACATGGTACGATCGTCTAGTCCACGGACGGCATTATGTTTAGGAGATGAAGTTTATCTGATGGATAAATATAGAGTTCCTGGTCGGACACCAAAGTTACAATATAAATGGGTTGGGCCATTTAAGGTAACAGAATGTGTTTCTGGTGTGACTTATCGTCTGGAGGGGAAAGCAAGCTTATATCATTTCGATATGTTAAAACCTTGCAAGATGCTGAAGGAAAGGCACACAGTTGGTAGCCCTCAGTAGCCACACAGACAGAAACAGAAGATGGAGAGATTGTCCTAATATTTGATACTGATGATGTGGACGATGAAGGTGGAATCTACAGTGAAGATGAAGAAATTACATTTTCTCACCACATTTCATCATCCGAGCACTGCTATGGCAGTAGATGGAGATGAAACTTTGCCTCTTACGACGGATAGTCGTTACATAGATACTGACATATCAGAGGCAGTAGATGATGAACAGAGATCTGACAAATCCAACATGTCTGATTCAGATCTGAATGAGCAGACAAATGTCGAAATACAGAGTACACCATCTTCATTAAATAGGCCCACCAATGCAAAGGAACGAAGGACAAACAGACAACGCAAGCCACCACAACAGTACGGCGAATGAACATATTAGTCTTCCTATTGTAACATGATATGTAATGTCACGCTGCTATCCTGTTGGGAAGCCTAGCGACTGTATATATGTCTATAAAATAAATTGGATTCGTTTATGTGCGCTAAATATTGTACTTGTGTAAAACATTATATTACATATTATAACGTTTGTTAAAAAGGTGGCATAGAAAGGTGTCAGCACCAAAACCTTTCAAAAATGCATGTTTACTACAAATATAGTAGGCTGACACCAATGTACAGTTTTTGTCACCGACAGCTATGCAATATTTTAGCTGGTGGATTTGTAAATAAATGACTGCAATTAGGTGTGTCAACACCAAAATCACTAAACGCATGTTTACTAGAAAAATATAGGTTGACATACATGACAGATGTGCTTAAGCACACGCCTTGCAGTACATATACCAGCATATAAATATACACCTGTGCAAAAGTTAAGCACCACCCTATTTTTACGCACATGCGAGGGTATATTCATGTGCTATGAAGAAAGCAATAGCATAAACATTTATGTACCCATCCATCTTAGTGCAAGAGGTAATAATGCAACTAGAGGAATGCTGATTATGATGGTGGGGAAACACTGTATGTTTTTGGTTGAACTTGAAAACGAGGCCTGAATATGGTTACGTTGACACAACTGACAACTATTGCCCTACAGTTGACACACGTGGCTAGATTGTCATTAATGGTGTCTGAAAACGAAGTTTAACATCTGTGCACGAGTTTGAGACTGTCATTATTAATACCGGGTATATCCACCTTGTGCCTGGATGACGGCCTGGACACGATGTCTCATGCTGGTCACCAACCGACTGATACGCCATTGTGGTATTCGTTGCCATTCAAGATGGAGTGCGTCTGTTAATTCATGTAGGTCCTGCACAGGAGGATCCCTCCTTCTCACCATGTTTCCCAGAATGTCCCAGATATGCTCAAT
The DNA here is from genome assembly GCA_034401795.1 of Chaetoderma sp. LZ-2023a. Classification (NCBI taxonomy): domain Eukaryota; kingdom Metazoa; phylum Mollusca; class Caudofoveata; order Chaetodermatida; family Chaetodermatidae; genus Chaetoderma; species Chaetoderma sp. LZ-2023a. The sequence goes on from CM067375.1 coordinate 97,129,337, forward strand.
AGGGTTCATGTCAGGGCTCCTTGCTGGCCATGGTAGGGTTTCGATGGCATTCTGGCGGAGGTATTCATGCACAGCTCTAGCACGATGTGGTCGGGCGTTGTCATCCATGAATATAGGGTGGGTTCTAGGTGCATGATTTACAAAATGAGGGACCACAACTCTATCCAGTATGGAATCTTGATATCTTTGTCCATTTAGTGTTCCAGGTACAGTCAAAAGATCCAGCTTACAATCAAATGAGATGCACCCCCATATCATAACGGAACCTCCACCAAATGGAACTTCTTCCATGATGTTACGTTGGTCGTACGCCGTGCGTCTGGACCTCCATACACGAGTTCGACCATCTGTGGCATGAAGCAGGAACCGACTTTAATCGGACCAGTGTACCCGTCTCCAGGATCTCATGTTCCAGTGTCTTCTTTCGTTGCACCACCTCAGACGCTCCTCTTTGTGGTGTGCAGTGAGGAGAGGATGTCTGACAGGTCTCCTAGCTTTCATGCCAGCAGCATACAGTCTCCTTTTGACGGTAGACATTGACACTCTATTGCGCGTTTCCCATTGCTGGCTGAGCACTCTGCTGTTGGTGAATGGAGATCTCCTAACAAGGCGTACTAGGGCTCGATCATCACGGGCAGTAGTCTTCTTCGGTCTTCCAGATCTAGGCCTGTCCTTCACCTCGTTAGTTTGCCCATGTTTTGCAATCAAACGACTGATTACAGTATGGTTAATGTTCAGCTGTCTGCCAATCTCTCTGCATGACATACCAGTGGTATGCATGCCTATGATTTGCCATTTCACACGATCACTTAACCTTCGTCTTGCCATAGCGGTTCACAATCAAGAGCTAATTCTCTCTGTACAAATAAACCACGGTCATGAACACAAAATTCCTAATCTTGTCGCCTAAATCTGTATGTAATGTTCTACACCTCAAACTGGACTTTTACATAACTGAACACGTGTGCTGTTTCCCGCCACGCACGGACATCAAGCGGCGTGAAGTCATGCATGCATGTGCATTTCGTACTTGGAATTATGTCAGCTAACGCGGGGACAAAAAGTATGGCAGCCTAGTTGTACCATCATGTTTCTACGTTCTATTGTTTTTGCTGGTGCTTAACTTTTGCACAGGTGTATATTTTATTCCATAGCTGCAAACATCACCCTCATTTTTCTTAACACCAACCACGGGTTTGTTGTTATCCAAGGGTTGTTTTAATGACAAATTATATGTGCTTATTAGATTAACACATATTGTCTTGTACAGTAATAATATGTGTGTTTGTTTGTTTTCTACGGCCATATATTTTCAGTGATATCTACATATAAATATTACATGTTAAAATTGTTTGCTGTAAATACCCCTTTAATAGCTTCATATTTTGTTATTTCGACGGGAATACAGCAAAGCTATAGACGCAGTCTAAGCCGATATTTGATATGCAGACCATGGCAAGGGAGCTGACACGATAACATAAGCTTATCTAATGAATAACAAGTTGTTTTCCTTACGACCATGATGCGATGCACTTAAAAGCCACCAAAGCTTTCAGGCGCAACAACATGTCAAAATATTATGCTCAACACGGCTCAAATTATGTTTCTCCAATAGCAATATGATGCGAGAGTGCGAGCACCACGTAATTTACACACCGTGTGAATTTAGCGGTACAGCGTAGACCACGTGACCTTTGGAATGTACTACAAATACTACGCGGTCATTCATGGAATATGAGTAAGCGTCAACAAGCCAGATCACGTGATGCTACCGTATTTGCACAAAAAAGGGGCAGTTTCATCATGACAGATACACTATTACAGTATTTGTTTATAAACTAATAATAATATAAACACGTGTACATATTATACATAAAATATACAATTATCTTCTTTCTATGAACGCTGAATGAGTCATATCCACCACAAGTACCTTAGTGGATGCCAGCTGTATCATGTGGGACACACGAAGCTTGCGATAGGGCAGTGTAATACTTTGCGGTGGATTTTTACATGTATTCTGATATTGTGGAACGATTTAGCAACAATCCTGATCAAATGTAATAGTTTGATACTCCTATTATGCAAGTACCAGCGGTTTTCACCGGACGATGCGAAGTTGTTTGTTCACCTATTCTACATAGGGGAGGGACTCCCAACATACCTTTCCGAACAAGAAGAGGAAATACTTGCGTAATAGTGCGTTTCACAGTCAAATACAAACTTATTCAGCTTCGCACTGTTGCGGGGGGGGGGGGGGGTGCATTGATGGAAAGAAACATGTATATTTGACATACCCATTCACTTAAAAGCCCTTAAAATAATGCTTGAGCAAGGAAAGAGCCGATTTTAAAACACGGAAATGCGTATAGTAAACCACACCCATGACGTCATGTATCGGGGTGGGTGGGGTGGTCGGCCATTTAAGATGTCGGAATGACATGCTAGAGGGAAACACGGCACCTTTTCTATTTATCAAAGCTCATTCCAAGCTGTATGAGAATAAGAACGGTATATTTTGATGCCGAAAAATAGTATCTATTTGATGTAAATACACGAAAATTTTAAGAACAGCTGCAACCCGCCGCTTGACATACTTCAACCGTGGGAATTTTGTTGCGCCCTCGACTAGCCACGCCCCGGGTTAGAGAGGTCACGGCCTATCATCTTGTTCAAGCATTATTAGATTTCTTGGGGGTGTTCACAACTTTATCCAGCAATGAAAACTCAATTCTGAACGAATTTATAACACAGACAGTCGTCCAAACAAATATTCGTAGCCATATATTGATGAAATCAGTAATTAGGTTATACATGTGATTTATAGACATATCAAATTAGAGAGAGTTTTCCCAAATAATACTGCTCTCTGGAGAGTATAAAAGGCAGCGCACATAGCATTTCTTCGCCAAAACTATTTTTGAAAATTTACCACTAAACTGACTGGCGCGGTAACCGAACCAGTCATTCCATCGAAAATTTTCAAAAATAAATTTCTCTCGAACTGTAAAGGAGCATATGAGAGTGTGCATACAACAGTGGCTTGAATTGCCAAAAAATTACATTCGCAATCAACCTATTATTTCAAATAGCAACAGGATTTAACTCTAGGTTTTTGCCCAGGATATTTGTTTTACAAACACTAGATTTTCTGTTCTCTAGTTTCCCTGTTTCTTGTTTATTTAATCTCATGGAAATTATCTAAATTTAATTAATTTTATTTGATATCATTGACTATGATTTTCATCTCTTAATATTTTTATTTCATAATTCACACCTTAGTTCATTTTATAGATTTAATTATACAGACTGCCCTCCACCCCCTATCAAGGGTGTCCACCCCACCCCCACCTCATTTGGCATGGATGCACACTCGCCATGCCATCCAATCCTTCTCCCAACCAAACCCCCTTTGGTGAGATCAGAAAATTTTGAAAAACTTCAACCCTGGTGAGAGCATTTAGGCTGCAATGGGGTGGGTGTGGGTGAGGGTGTATGGGGGTGGGTCCCTGGGTTAATTCTCTGAATAATTAGGCGGTCCTGGGATCCTCCCCCGGGAAAATGAGAGGCCATTTCAGACAATGTTTCTAATAAATGGTCTTAATAATGTGGGATGGGGTAGCTGGATGCTTGGTTCCAACACCCATGTTTGCAGGGACCATGGTTTTAGGGTTTTTTTGTGGGAGGCCTTTGGGGGGGGCATGGTGGTGGTGGCGGAATTGATTTTCCCCCTGATTTGATGAGGATGCAAACTTAATCTCTGACCCCCACTGTGGAAGTCCCTGAGTCCCCCATCCTACCCCTATGTGAAGTAAAGGGACCCCCCCCCCCTCCAACCCACTGTTACACTGCATCCAACACTTACACCCGCCAACAACAGTTCATTAGGCAGCAACAGGCACCGCATACACGCCTAGCAACATCATAATTTTTTACTTTTTTCAGTTTTAATGCTTGTTTATAGCAACCCTTCGGGGGTGGGGGGGGGGGCCAACGCAACCCTTAGTGGAAGCATGGCCCAAATACATCTCGGTGTAAGCGGCCAATAAAACAAACTAAACAAACATTTCTTCGCCTTCTGCTTCTAGCAGTGAGCCATAACACACCCCCCCCCCCTCTCTCTCTCTCTCTCTCTCTCTCTCTCTCTCTCTCTCTCTCTCTCTCTCTCTCTCTCTAACTAACTAACTAACCACTAACCAATGCTGATTGGGCCGACTGTGTCTAATAGACATTAGCACCCAGGCATAATAACCTTTCAGAGTGCAATATCCTGACATTCCTCGTTCGCCCTCTACCTATGCCTAAGCATGTCTATATACTGCCTAGTTTGTGCTCGTTAGACTGAACGTTGGACTGATGTTAGATGCAGTTTTTAGGAGCACGGTACGTCAAAATTTGTTGTAGATGAACGCAAAATTCTGCTCTAACGTTGCTGCTAAAATCAACAGCTCAGCCGATACATAGCAGCTCAGACAGACAGACAGACAGACAGACAGACAGACATTGATGTAGAAAGATCTGGTGAGGTGTTGGCAAATTCTCTCTGTGTTTGTAGCTTGACCATAAAGTTGAAAGACTCATAGTGATAGCCTCCACAGGGGAATGTTACAGGCAAGCATCTGAAAGCTTTTGAAAGTAGTGAGTCTGTAACAGCTAACACTGATTTCAACAGGCAGACCATGTGGACATCGGTACGGTGTACATGATCTGATGTGTGAATACAGCCACGAGAAGAGAGTAGTTCTTTCGTAAGACTGACGTGGATATGGTAGGAATCGCACCACTATTGTAGACTGTTTGCAAAGCAACAGTGTGCAACAGTGTGTCTGTTTACAGACCGCTCGATTCCACAATAGCCTACATAGTACAATACCAACGAACTAACGTTTGCTGTTCTGTTTCCTTTTAGCTGTTAAAACACCATGTTAATATGTTTGACGATAGAACATCATCTACACAAATTCGGTTTGTTTTATACATTGGTTTAGCTATCATAGCTCACGCTCCTCAAGACAACATTATACTCATGATCATAGTAGTAGAAGAGAGAAACCGTCCACAGTAGGACATGATCACATACACGTTACACACACACACACATACGAACAAACATTCAATTCTAGCATACAAAACACACCATCTATAACTCAAAAAGCTAGCTGATCACATTAAATAACGCACATAGTCCTATGCTCATACACACAGATTAGCACAAATAATTCTCTCTAAAAACTACATGGTCATGCATATTTTTGCTTAGACCAGACGAAACGGATTATCGTTCGTCCTGGGGTGGTTTCAACAGAATTGCAGAGTCACTAGGACTTGAAATCACCAAGAGACCCCATTGACTGCATACAAAAGTTAACCAATTATTGTTGTCAATATACACACAAGTATATTTGTGTCGATGTGACTGTTGCAAGAACATTAGCATCACCGCAACATCGCTAATAACGTAGTCTTGCTCAACAGTTACTGCAACTATTCATGATATTACACTAGCGTCCGTTGAAATAATATCAAGCCTGTGACGATACAAGGGAGACAACTCGTATCGCGAACAACACATTACCACGCAGAGTGACGCCCCTTGAATAGTGTTTTGTACATCTCAGAGGCTGCAGAAACACCATATTCTGCTTGAATTTTGGCCCTGTACGTGTGTGTGTACGAGAAAGATTACCTACACTATGGAAGGCCAGTTCAATCCACTACATGCGTTGTCACGGAAAGTACAACTTGCATCAAGGCTTAACATTCGCCAGCTTACCAGTGATGTACACCCAGTGAGTACTACCAACGCTAGTAGTACGAATTTGAATCTGGAGCCTCACACCGGAACACTGTATCCGTGTATGGAATAACACCTCAGCCAAAGGATGAAAAGCAGCATGATGTGGGAAGCATTTGCGACACCAATGAGATGTGTATTGGTCCCACGATAAATAATTTTGAGGCACCACCGACAGCCATGGAGCAGACACATATTCTGGCATATCCACAGCCAGACATGAGCGTCAATGAATCATTTTCAATAGATCATGAACGCTTTATGGGCAGTAGTAATGATGGTTTGGGTCTGAACACCCCTGCATACAGCGCCCATGAACAGAGCTCTTCTCTCCCAAGCCTGAGACGATTTGGCCTATGTAACCATGAGCAAAACACACTACCAAGTTAATGCACATGGCAGTCCACCTATGGCCGACTCACAGGAACAGGCAAGAGAAGGCCTAGAAGCCATTATCACTGCCCTAGGGGTTGAGGCAACAGATGCAGCAGCATCACCAAACCAGTCAGTGGGAACACCAACTTCGGCTGGTGTCAGACATGGTTGCGCTCCAGAGCATGTGGCAAACACGGGTGTGGATGAAATTAGTGCTCCAATTGGTGGCAGCCGGGCCGGAAAAGCTTCAGTTAATAAAGTCAACCCGTGTTGCTACATTTTTAGCATCTATGACTTCCAGGTCCGTTGATTGAATATATTTAGTACGTTATTAGGTTGCGACATAAAACCACGAAATATAATATTCTCTTTGACTAATAGTTGTTAATAAATCTGACATCTGCATAATCAAATATCCGACATTAAACTTAAAGGGTAATTAACCTCATCTCATGATATCTATACAGACGTTCTATTAGGCCACTCATAAACTATGCATGACATTTTAAGCTATTTATCATCCCGTCAAAGAAAGCTATGCAGGCTTTAGTAGTTAAATGTTGGTACATTTCTACAGCTTATGATGGCTGTCATGATGTAGTCTTCAACCAATCAGAAAAAACGTGTCCGCCTCTGTATATACGCGCAGTCATAGAGGTGCCACCTATATCTTGACAAATGTCGTATAAAAGCAACCATACAGGTTAAGTTGAATATTCTGAAACTAATTTGACTGGAAGTTGTTGCTGCAGCAACATCTTCCAGTCAAATTCGTTTACAAATATTCAACAAGATAATTGCTACATAATAAAGAATGTAATGCATTGGCACTTACGTGACATCACACACTATCGCTAGAGGAGACAAAATGGTGGCGATCGCTGTTAAACGTTTACGCGGTATTACAAAGCAGATACTTGTGATAGAGATAAGGGAATGTGACACGATATGAATGATATGAAATCTATAAACCATAATCTAACGCTGCAATACAACATTTGAGAGGAGATTAGTATTCCTTTAAGAGATTGTTAACGTTGACGTTGAGTATTAAAAACATTATTACAGTTTTCAGTGTTTATTGGCAAAATTCTGTGGTCGAATGAGTTATCTCCCTTGATATCAGGTTCAGCTTCCCTAAAACGATCAAAAAAGTAATTGACAGACCCTGGTATCGGAAAAGGATTTATCACGGTGAGTGAGAGAGCGATGCTCTGTTATGAGGCTGCAATATTTGACAGTTGTGCAAATTGTGTGTTTCTTACTACTTAATAAACATTCTGTGGAATATTTTGAAACTAATTTGACTGGGGGTGTTACTGCCATAGCAGCCACGCCCTCACGGGAGTACATGTTGGGTTAACATTTGATTCAAAATAAGATTTTGATGTACATCTGTGTGTACACTCATACCCGTATGGCCGCCCGCACGCACGGGCACCATCCTAATAGTAATACATCTGTGTGTACACTCATATGGCCGTCCACACGTATGGGCACCATCCTAATAGTAATACATCTGTGTGTACACTCATACCCGTATGGCCGCCCGCACGTACAGGAACCATTCTAATAATAATAATAATACATCTGTGTGTACACTCATGCCCGTATGGCCACCCGCACGTATGCGCACCATCCTATTAGTAATCCATCTGTGTGTACACTCATACCTGTTTGGCTGCCTGCACGTACGGGCACCGTCATAATAGTAATACATCTGTGTGTACACTCATACCCGTATGGCCGCCCGCACATATGGGTACCATCCTAATAGTAATACATCTGTGTGTACACTCATACCCGTATGGCCGCCCGCACGTACAGGCGCCATCCTAATAGTAATACATCTGTGTGTACACTCATACCCGTATGGCCGCCTGCACGTACGGGCACCATCCTAATAGTAATACATCTGTGTGTACACTCATACCCGTATGGCCGCCCGCACATATGGGTACCATCCTAATAGTAATACATCTGTGTGTACACTCATACCTGTATGGCCACCCGCACGTGCAGGAACCATTCTAATAATAATAATAATAATACATCTGTGTGTACACTCATACCCGTATGGCCACCCGCACGCATGGGCACCATCCTAATAGTAATACATCTGTGTGTACACTCATACCCGTATGGCCGCCTGCACGTACGGGCACCATCCTAATAGTAATACATCTGTGTGTACACTCATACCCGTATGGCTGCCCGCACTATTACCTAATAGTCATAACCCAAATATTTTGAAAGTAATTCAACTGGGAGCTGTCGTAATGAATCAGAACACCCATTTTGGCAGAGATTCGTCCATGGAAACCGTTGAGACATGACATTGTATGCTGACATGGCCATATTTAGTGTATTTACCAGCAAGGCTTACTTTATCACATCTATAGCCACCATTTATCTAAGCTTCACGGAGTGGAAGGCGAGGGGTGGGGTGTATATTGACCTCGATAAATTACCCACCCGTAAACATTTTGCCAGTTTGTAGCTCACCTGGCAGTGAGCTTATGCCGTGGCGACCGTCCGTCATCCGACCGTCCGTCAACTTTTGCTTTAAAACACTACTCCTCGCTTGGGCAATTTCAACTAAATTTGGCTGGAAGTACCCTATGGTCGTAGGTTCCAGAACATCCATTAATAATTTTGATTCATCAATTTTTTGGGTGAAAAACTTAGAAACACCTGAGGTAATGGTATTTTAACACCTGGGATAATGCTATTTTAACACCTGGGATAATGATAGTTTAACACCTGGGATAATGATGGTTTGATACCTGAGATAATGATATTTTGACACCTGAAATAATGATATTTTAACACCTGGGTTAATGATATTTTAACACCTGAGATAATGATATTTTAACACCTATTACTATATTACTAATTTTAGTCAATTATAAATGGCATATTAGAGTTTGTGGTCTAATTGAAGCCCGGCAGTCATGGTTTTGATCTGATAGGCTCAATATTCGGGCATATTCAATGGATTTTTTGTGTAGTTGTTTGGAAATTGTAGTCGTAATAGTAGTAGTCGCAGCAGCAGTAGTAGTACTTGTACTAGTAGTAGTAGTAGTAGTAGTAGTAGTAGTAGTGTAGCAGCTGCAGTAGTAGTAGTAGTACTTCAGGAACTTTGAATAGGTCGTCAGTGTACACGAATAAAATATGTAAAATATGCATTTATTTACTATATCCCATAAATACAGTTATTAGCTCCTACACAAATGTCAGATATAATAACTATTAGCTCCTACACAAATATCAGATATACTATTAGCTCCTACACAAATATCAGATATAATAACTATTAGCGCCCGCACAAATATCAGATATAATAACTATTAGTTCCTACACAGATATCAGATATAATAACTATTAGCTCCTGCATGGATATCAGATATAATAACTATTAGCTCCTATACAGATATCATATAATGACTATTAGCTCCTACACAGATATCAGATATAATAACTATTAGCTCCTACACATATATTAGACATAATAACTTAGCTCCTACAGAGATATCAAATAGAATAACTATTAGTTCCTACACAAATATAATAACTATTAGCTCCTACACAGATATCGGATATAATAACTATTAGCTCCTACACGGATATCAGATATAATAACTATTAGCTCCTACACGGATATCAGATATAATAACTATTAGCTCCTACACGGATATCAGATATAATAACTATTAGCTCCTACACGAATATCAGATATACTAACTATTAGCTCCTACACAAATATAGTAACTATTAGCTCCTACACATATATCAGATGTAATAACTATTAGCTCCTACACAGATATTAGATGTAATAACTATTAGCTTCTACACAGATATTAGATATAATAACTACTAGCTCCTACACAGATATCAGATATAATAACTATTAGCTCCTACACAGATATTAAATATAATAACTATTAGCTCCTACACGGATATCAGATATAATAACTATTAGCTTATACACACATATCAGATATAATAACTATTAGCTCCTACACAAATATAATAACTATTAGCTCCTACACAAATATCAGATATAATAACTATTAGCGCCTACATGGATATCAGATATAATAACTATTAGCTCCTACACGGATATCGGATATAATAACTATTAGCTCCTACACGGATATCAGATATAATAACTATTAGCTCCTACACGGATATCAGATATAATAACTATTAGCTCCTACACGGATATCAGATATAATAACTATTAGCTCCTACACGAATATCAGATATACTAACTATTAGCTCCTACACAAATATAGTAACTATTAGCTCCTACACATATATCAGATGTAATAACTATTAGCTCCTACACAGATATCAGATATAATAACTATTAGCTCCTACACAGATATTAAATATAATAACTATTAGCTCCTACACGGATATCAGATATAATAACTATTAGCTTATACACACATATCAGATATAATAACTATTAGCTCCTACACAAATATAATAACTATTAGCTCCTACACAAATATCAGATATAATAACTATTAGCTCCTACACGGATATCAGATAAAATAACTATTAGCTCCTACACAGATATTAGATATAATAACTATTAGCTCCTACACAGATATCAGATATAATAACTATTAGCTCCCACACAGATATCAGATATAATAACTATTAGCTCCCACACAGATATCAGATATAATAACTATTAGCTCCTAGACGGATATCAGATATAATAACTATTATCTACTACACAGATATCAGATATAATAACCATTATCTCCTACACAGATATCAGATATAATAACTATTAGGTCCCACACAGATATCAAATATAATAACTATTAGCTCCTACACGGATATCAGATATAATAACTATTAGCTTATACACACATATCAGATATAATAACTATTAGCTCCTACACAAATATAATAACTATTAGCTCCTACACAAATATCAGATATAATAACTATTAGCGCATACATGGATATCAGATATAATAACTATTAGCTCCTACACAGCTATTAGATATAATAACTTAGCTCCTACACAGATATCAGATATAATAACTATTATCTCCTACACAAATATCAGATATAATAACTATTAGCTACTACACAGATATCCGATATAATAACTATTAGCTCCTAGACGGATATCAGATATAATAACTATTATCTACTACACAGATATCAGATATAATAACCATTAGCTCCTACACAGCTATTAGATATTGATGTCTATTGTATGGCACAAAGTTTAATGGTTGATGTCTATTGTATGGCGTAAATCTTAATGGTTGATGTCTATTGTATGGCATAAAGCTTAATGGTTGATGTCTATTGTATGGCATAAAGCTTAATGGTTGATGTCTATTGTGTGGCATAAATCTTAATGGTTGATGTCTATTGTATGGAGCTTAATGGTTGATGTCTATTGTATGGCATAAAGCTTAAGTATTTAAAAACGCCGACCCAGGTATTTACATAGTTACCTATGCATACCTGCCAGTCTGCAAACTTCCGTCAAACCTCCTATGTGTGAGTGAGTGGGTGAGTGAGTGAGTGAGTGAGTGAGTGAGTGAGTGAGTGAGTGAGTGAGTGAGTGAGTGAGTGAGTGAGTGAGTGAGTGAGTGAGTGAGTGAGTGAGTGAGTGAGTGAGTGAGTGAGTGAGTGAGTGAGTGAGTGAGTGAGTGAGTGAGTGAGTGAGTGAGTGAGTGAGTGAGTGAGTGCGTGAGTGAGTGAGTGAGTGAGTGAGTGAGTGAGTGAGGGAGGGAGGGAGGGAGGGAGGGAGGGAGCGAGCGAGCGAGCGAGCGAGCGAGCGGGTGAGGGAGTGGGTGGGTGGGTGGGTGGGTGGGTGGGTGGGTGGGTGGGTGAGTGAGTGAGTGAGTGAGTGAGTGTGTTATGCTTTTTTGTTTATTCCGAACGGGTGCATCGTGTTGAGTTCTTTGATCCAGTAGTGTTCTCTGTTTAATCTTAGTTTTTTGTTATCTGTAAAAATTCTTTCAATTGGTCTTATCGTGATGTCTTTCATAGAATGTCTTGGATGGTTGAAATGCCATGAGATTCTCGTGTCTGTTTGGTGTCGGATTGCATGGATATGTTGTGTGAGTCGTTTGCTGAGTGTTTGACTTGTTTCTCCTATGTATTGAGAGCTGCATTGTTTGCATTCTATGAGGTAAATAATGTTGGTGGTATTGCAGCTCATTTGTGTGTTGATTTTGTAGTCTTTACCAGTGACGAAACTAGTGAATTTGTCAGCAGTGTTCATGTATTGTTTGCATGTGATGCAATTGTTGTTGTTGCATTGTCGGAGTGTCCCTACTATGTCGTGAGTGTCATTTGGTGTCGGTATGATCTTATTGTTAGCATCTGGATTTTTTATTTTAATTAGGCTAGAGTGGACTAGGTGGTCCCTAATGCTTTTATTTTTCTTGAATGCTACTACTGGGTAGTTGGGAAAAATTGGTGCTAAGATTGGTGAAGACAAGATGTACTTTTCCCAGTAGGTTCGGATGGATTTGCCTATGTGTTCTAATGATGGGTGGTATTGTAGTATGCAAGCTGGCCTAGGCTGTTTTTGTGTGGGTTGTTTGTAAAGAATGTCTTCTCTCTGTGTGTTCTCGGTTTTTTCTATGATGGCTTTAATTTCTGTCTCTTTGTATCCCCGGTGGATGAATGCATCTGTTAGTTCCTGTGTGCGTTGTTTTAATCTAGTAGGATCTGTGATGATGCGTTTGTATCTTAATGCTTGGCTGTAGATTATGGAATGTTTTGTGTTTTTAGGGTGGCTTGATTGTTTGTGAAGATACTGTTGTTTGTCTGTAGGTTTTCTGTATAGGTCCAATTTAAGTTTGTTATCTTCTTTGTATACCATTGTGTCCAAAAATGGGATTTTTTCCGTTGAATATTCCAAGTCAAATTTTATTGTGGGATGCTCTTTATTCATGTGTGCGTGAAATTCAAGTAGTTCGTTCTCACTGGTGTTCCAAATGAAAAATATGTCATCTATGTATCTAACTAAGTGGGATGGAGTGCTGCCCATCCATGTTGATAACATTCTGCTTACTATGGTGTACACGTAAATGTTAGCATATTTGACAGCAAACTTGGCTCCCATGGCTGTTCCATGTGTTTGTATGTAGTAGTCTTCATTGAATTGGAAGCTGTTTTTTGTAAGAATGTATCTCATTATTTGGGCCAATTCGTCTGGGTAGATGTGTGCAGGTGTGTGGTTATTGTTGTTTGTGTTTGTTTTTTCAAGTGTATGTCTGTAATGTTCTGTGACAATCTGTATGCCTTCTTCGTGTGGGATGTTTGTGTATAGTGATCTGACATCCATTGTGCATAGGATTGAGCCAGCATCAACTGTAGTGTTTTCTATATGTTGGATGAATGCAGTGGTGTCTCGTAGTAGATTTGGGATATCATTTTCCGTGTCTTTTAGTAGGTGGTCTGTGAATTCATTAATGCGTGACGTGGGGCCATCGCAGTTGGATACAATCGGGCGTCCGGGTGGAGGTATTTTGCCTTTGTGTATCTTAGGGTTAATGTAGATGCGCGGAGTTCTGACTTTGAATTCGGTGAGATATCTGTGTGTCTGTCCTGTGATGGCTCCGGTGATTAGAAGTTCGTTAATGTATGCATCTATGGTGTCTTTATATTCTAAAGTGGGATTTTCACTGAGTTTGGTGTAGTATGCGACATCTGTAAGTTGTCTGTGTACTTCTGCAATGTAGTCTGTTTTGTTGAGAATGACTATTGCGGAGCCTTTGTCTGCTGGTCTGATGACTATGTTTGTGTTATTAGCTAATGTTTTGAGGGCTGTTTTCTCATGGTGTGTGATGTTGGATCGTGGTGACTTGTCGGGTGGTTTGGTGATAAGCTTGGTGAGTGATGACCGGAGTTTGTTGATGGCATTGGGTGTTGTGCGTGGTCTCCATTCTGAGGGTAGTTTGAATTTGGATGGTGCTGTGGGTTTTTCAAGGTTGTTGCTGTAAAAGTAGTATTTGCATTCTAACTTCCTGATGAATTGATCTATGCACTGTATTTGTGTGTCTGGTGATATGTGGTGTGGTGTGGGTACAAATGAAAGGCCTTTGTTTAGAACGGAATTTTCTGTTTTGGTAAGTTTGTGGTTGGACAGGTTAACGACAATATCTGGTGTTGTTTTTTGTTTGTTGATGATGCGTTGTTTTCTGCGTTTTTGTAGTTGTGTACCTGATGTTAAACGTCTAATTGGCCGATTATTTCTAAGAGTAGTTTTTTCACATTTTCGTTTTTGGATTGTTTTATGGCTTCGGCATATGATTTGGTTTGTGGTGTGCTTGTACTTGTCTGTGATGTTGTTTGGATGGGTTGGGTTCTGGGTTGGTGTGTTGAGTGTGTGATAGGTTGTGTTCTGGGAAGGTACATCTGCTCTCTTGGTGGTGATGGATGTGCGTGGTGGATGGGAGGTGGTTGTCTTGAGTAGGGTATTATAAAGTGTCGGTTGTTTGTGTAGTGGCGGTTGGTTTGTGATGTTTGTTTTGGTCCAACTTGCCCTGGTTTGAAGGTGGTTTGTGGTGAATGTGGTTTGTTCTGTATGTGTGGTGCTCCCCCGTTTTTTGGCAGGGGAAGTGGGTTACTCCTCGGTTGTCTCTCTGTGTTGATCTGTGGTTGCTGTTTGAGCTGTGTAGGTCTAAACCATTGAGTTGTGGTTTGGTTGTTCTGTGGTGTTTGTGGTCTTGTGTATGTATGTGGGTTTTGCTGTGTGTGTTGTCTTTGTGCTGGTTGAGGTGTTGGCAACAGCGGTGGTCTGTGGCGTCTCTCTGTTGGTGCGTGTTGTGCTGGGTGTACTTGCTTCTGCGTGTGGTTTATTTGATGTTGTAGATCCATCAAAGGCGGGATGTTTGCCTTTCGCATGACTGGATTTTGTGTGCTTTGTTTGTGTGTGTCATTGTGTGTCCTGTTTGTGTTTGTTGTGTGTGTCTTTATGTTGGTTGTGGCGAACTTAGCAGCTATCCTGTGTGCCTTAGCAACAGCTCTGTCCGCTTCGTATGTGTGTGAGTCTAACAGATTCCCTTCAATTATGTGTGCTTGCTGTTTGTGGTAGTGTAGTTTTTTGTAGTAATGTTCTAGGATTGCGTGTTGGATGCTGTTAGCCGCGGATTTTAAGATCGAGTCGATCTCTGCAGTGGTTTCTGTGTTGGGGTCTACGATGGCTAGTGCTATGTCTGGCTTAACGATATGTGTGTTGTTCTTGATGGCATGTTCTATGTTCTGTATGTGGTGCTGCAGTTGTTCTGTTTTGTATAGGGATTTGTATAGTTGCTGAAATGTGTTTTCGTGCTGTTGGTTGACAGGGTGCTCTAAATCGTCTTTGCTGAAGATTGGTGGTAGGCGTGTCTGTGTTTCTGCATCCGTGTGTGCTTTTGTTGTTAATGTGGTGGTGTTAGTAGTGGCTGCAGAGGTGGCCGGTTGTTGTAGTGGTGGTGGTGACGGCGGGGTGGTTGCTGTTGGGTTGTGCGTTGTAGTTGTGTGTTCTTCTGTAGGGTTGACTGATTGTGTGGTTTGTATTGGTGTGGGTGTGGACTTTGGGTGTAACTCTGTCTGGCTCCTGGTCTGTGGCCTGTTATCCTCTGGATTCATAGTGGACAGGTGCGTGCGCGCGCGTGTGTGCGCGCGCGCGTGTGTGTGTGTGTGTGTGTGTGTGCGTGTGTGCGCTTGTGAGTGTGTGTGGCTAAAAACAAGATTGGAAGATATGGTGTCTGTTTACGAAGATATATTATATTGTAAGCAAAACAAACATATTATTACAGTATATATATTACAATAAAAACTTACGTTTGTTGATTTCTGTTGGAGGCCATATTTCCTAGATTATTTGCACTAAAACTGACGAAGGTAACAACAGCCGAAAGGATCCTAAGGACCACCTTATTATAGTTTAGCCAGATTAGTGTTTTTATAATTGTTTTCCCAGATTAGTGTTTTATAATAGCTTAGCCACTTTAGGACCACCGTATTATAAGTTTTGACAAAAGTTTAAGCCAGATTAGTGTTTTATAACAGTTTTGCCAGATTAGTGTTTCATAATAGCTTAGCCACTTTAGTGTTTTAGTGCAAATAATCTAGGAAATATGGCCTCCAACAGAAATCAACAAACGTAAGTTTTTATTGTAATATATATACTGTAATAATATGTTTGTTTTGCTTACAATATAATATATCTTCGTAAACAGACACCATATCTTCCAATCTTGTTTTTAGCCACACACACTCACAAGCGCACACACGCACACACACACACACACACACGCGCGCGCGCGCACACACGCGCGCGCACGCACCTGTCCACTATGAATCCAGAGGATAACAGGCCACAGACCAGGAGCCAGACAGAGTTACACCCAAAGTCCACACCCACACCAATACAAACCACACAATCAGTCAACCCTACAGAAGAACACACAACTACAACGCACAACCCAACAGCAACCACCCCGCCGTCACCACCACCACTACAACAACCGGCCACCTCTGCAGCCACTACTAACACCACCACATTAACAACAAAAGCACACACGGATGCAGAAACACAGACACGCCTACCACCAATCTTCAGCAAAGACGATTTAGAGCACCCTGTCAACCAACAGCACGAAAACACATTTCAGCAACTATACAAATCCCTATACAAAACAGAACAACTGCAGCACCACATACAGAACATAGAACATGCCATCAAGAACAACACACATATCGTTAAGCCAGACATAGCACTAGCCATCGTAGACCCCAACACAGAAACCACTGCAGAGATCGACTCGATCTTAAAATCCGCGGCTAACAGCATCCAACACGCAATCCTAGAACATTACTACAAAAAACTACACTACCACAAACAGCAAGCACACATAATTGAAGGGAATCTGTTAGACTCACACACATACGAAGCGGACAGAGCTGTTGCTAAGGCACACAGGATAGCTGCTAAGTTCGCCACAACCAACATAAAGACACACACAACAAACACAAACAGGACACACAATGACACACACAAACAAAGCACACAAAATCCAGTCATGCGAAAGGCAAACATCCCGCCTTTGATGGATCTACAACATCAAATAAACCACACGCAGAAGCAAGTACACCCAGCACAACACGCACCAACAGAGAGACGCCACAGACCACCGCTGTTGCCAACACCTCAACCAGCACAAAGACAACACACACAGCAAAACCCACATACATACACAAGACCACAAACACCACAGAACAACCAAACCACAACTCAATGGTTTAGACCTACACAGCTCAAACAGCAACCACATATCAACACAGAGAGACAACCGAGGAGTAACCCACTTCCCCTGCCAAAAAACGGGGGAGCACCACACATACAGAACAAACCACATTCACCACAAACCACCTTCAAACCAGGGCAAGTTGGACCAAAACAAACATCACAAACCAACCGCCACTACACAAACAACCGACACTTTATAATACCCTACTCAAGACAACCACCTCCCATCCACCACGCACATCCATCACCACCAAGAGAGCAGATGTACCTTCCCAGAACACAACCTATCACACACTCAACACACCAACCCAGAACCCAACCCATCCAAACAACATCACAGACAAGTACAAGCACACCACAAACCAAATCATATGCCGAAGCCATAAAACAATCCAAAAACGAAAATGTGAAAAAACTACTCTTAGAAATAATCGGCCAATTAGACGTTTAACATCAGGTACACAACTACAAAAACGCAGAAAACAACGCATCATCAACAAACAAAAAACAACACCAGATATTGTCGTTAACCTGTCCAACCACAAACTTACCAAAACAGAAAATTCCGTTCTAAACAAAGGCCTTTCATTTGTACCCACACCACACCACATATCACCAGACACACAAATACAGTGCATAGATCAATTCATCAGGAAGTTAGAATGCAAATACTACTTTTACAGCAACAACCTTGAAAAACCCACAGCACCATCCAAATTCAAACTACCCTCAGAATGGAGACCACGCACAACACCCAATGCCATCAACAAACTCCGGTCATCACTCACCAAGCTTATCACCAAACCACCCGACAAGTCACCACGATCCAACATCACACACCATGAGAAAACAGCCCTCAAAACATTAGCTAATAACACAAACATAGTCATCAGACCAGCAGACAAAGGCTCCGCAATAGTCATTCTCAACAAAACAGACTACATTGCAGAAGTACACAGACAACTTACAGATGTCGCATACTACACCAAACTCAGTGAAAATCCCACTTTAGAATATAAAGACACCATAGATGCATACATTAACGAACTTCTAATCACCGGAGCCATCACAGGACAGACACACAGATATCTCACCGAATTCAAAGTCAGAACTCCGCGCATCTACATTAACCCTAAGATACACAAAGGCAAAATACCTCCACCCGGACGCCCGATTGTATCCAACTGCGATGGCCCCACGTCACGCATTAATGAATTCACAGACCACCTACTAAAAGACACGGAAAATGATATCCCAAATCTACTACGAGACACCACTGCATTCATCCAACATATAGAAAACACTACAGTTGATGCTGGCTCAATCCTATGCACAATGGATGTCAGATCACTATACACAAACATCCCACACGAAGAAGGCATACAGATTGTCACAGAACATTACAGACATACACTTGAAAAAACAAACACAAACAACAATAACCACACACCTGCACACATCTACCCAGACGAATTGGCCCAAATAATGAGATACATTCTTACAAAAAACAGCTTCCAATTCAATGAAGACTACTACATACAAACACATGGAACAGCCATGGGAGCCAAGTTTGCTGTCAAATATGCTAACATTTACGTGTACACCATAGTAAGCAGAATGTTATCAACATGGATGGGCAGCACTCCATCCCACTTAGTTAGATACATAGATGACATATTTTTCATTTGGAACACCAGTGAGAACGAACTACTTGAATTTCACGCACACATGAATAAAGAGCATCCCACAATAAAATTTGACTTGGAATATTCAACGGAAAAAATCCCATTTTTGGACACAATGGTATACAAAGAAGATAACAAACTTAAATTGGACCTATACAGAAAACCTACAGACAAACAACAGTATCTTCACAAACAATCAAGCCACCCTAAAAACACAAAACATTCCATAATCTACAGCCAAGCATTAAGATACAAACGCATCATCACAGATCCTACTAGATTAAAACAACGCACACAGGAACTAACAGATGCATTCATCCACCGGGGATACAAAGAGACAGAAATTAAAGCCATCATAGAAAAAACCGAGAACACACAGAGAGAAGACATTCTTTACAAACAACCCACACAAAAACAGCCTAGGCCAGCTTGCATACTACAATACCACCCATCATTAGAACACATAGGCAAATCCATCCGAACCTACTGGGAAAAGTACATCTTGTCTTCACCAATCTTAGCACCAATTTTTCCCAACTACCCAGTAGTAGCATTCAAGAAAAATAAAAGCATTAGGGACCACCTAGTCCACTCTAGCCTAATTAAAATAAAAAATCCAGATGCTAACAATAAGATCATACCGACACCAAATGACACTCACGACATAGTAGGGACACTCCGACAATGCAACAACAACAATTGCATCACATGCAAACAATACATGAACACTGCTGACAAATTCACTAGTTTCGTCACTGGTAAAGACTACAAAATCAACACACAAATGAGCTGCAATACCACCAACATTATTTACCTCATAGAATGCAAACAATGCAGCTCTCAATACATAGGAGAAACAAGTCAAACACTCAGCAAACGACTCACACAACATATCCATGCAATCCGACACCAAACAGACACGAGAATCTCATGGCATTTCAACCATCCAAGACATTCTATGAAAGACATCACGATAAGACCAATTGAAAGAATTTTTACAGATAACAAAAAACTAAGATTAAACAGAGAACACTACTGGATCAAAGAACTCAACACGATGCACCCGTTCGGAATAAACAAAAAAGCATAACACACTCACTCACTCACTCACTCACTCACTCACTCACCCACCCACCCACCCACCCACCCACCCACCCACCCACCCACCCACCCACTCCCTCACCCGCTC
Organism: Chaetoderma sp. LZ-2023a; assembly: GCA_034401795.1. NCBI lineage: Eukaryota > Metazoa > Mollusca > Caudofoveata > Chaetodermatida > Chaetodermatidae > Chaetoderma > Chaetoderma sp. LZ-2023a. The sequence goes on from CM067375.1 coordinate 97,149,670, forward strand.
GCTCGCTCGCTCGCTCGCTCGCTCCCTCCCTCCCTCCCTCCCTCCCTCACTCACTCACTCACTCACTCACGCACTCACTCACTCACTCACTCACTCACTCACTCACTCACTCACTCACTCACTCACTCACTCACTCACTCACTCACTCACTCACTCACTCACTCACTCACTCACTCACTCACTCACTCACCCACTCACTCACACATAGGAGGTTTGACGGAAGTTTGCAGACTGGCAGGTATGCATAGGTAACTATGTAAATACCTGGGTCGGCGTTTTTAAATACTTAGGCTTCATAAATCAGTTCCGTCATTTTTGTATCTAATAACAGATCCCTCGCATACACACACATACGCACATATGCATGCATAGACACACAGACGCACACGCACGCACATACACAAACACACACACATATACGCGCACACACACACACACACACACACACACACACACACACACACACACACACACACACACACACACACACACACACACACACACACACACACACACACACACACACACACACACGAGGTTTGATGGACACTAATGACCAGTATGCACACATAGATTCTGTCTAAGTGAGACATACAAAATCATTTATGCTGCAGCTTAATGGTTGATGTCTATTGTATGGCATAATGCTTAATGGTTGATGTATTGTAGGGCATACAGCTTAATGGTTGATGTCTATTGTGTGGCATAAAGCTCAATGGTTGATGTCTATTGTATGGACCTTAATGGTTGATGTCTATTGTATGGCATAAAGCTTAATGGTTGATGTCTATTTTATGGCATAAGGCTTAATGGTTGATGTATTGTAGGGCATACAGTTTAATGGTTGATGTCTATTGTATGGCATAAAGCTTAATGGTTGATGTCTATTGTGTGGCATAAATCTTAATGGTTGATGTCTATTGTATGGCATACAGCTTAATGGTTGATGTATATTGTATGGCATAAGGCTTAATGGTTGATGTCTATTGTATGGAGCTCAATGGTTGATGTCTATTGTATGGAGCTCAATGGTTGATGTCTATTGTATGACAAATCTTAATGGTTGATGTCTATTGTATGGCATAAAGCTTAATGGTTGATGTCTATTGTATGGCATAAAGCTTAATGGTTGATGTCTATTGTATGGCATAAAGCTTAATGGTTGATGTCTATTGTATGGCATAAATCTTAATGGTTGACGCCTATTGTATGGCATACAGCTTAATGGTTGATGTCTATTGTATGGCATAAGGCTTAATGGTTGATGTATTGTAGGGCATAAAGTGTAATGGTTGATGTCTATTGTATGGCATAAAGCTTAATGGTTGATGTCTATTGTGTGGCATAAATCTTAATGGTTGATGTCTATTGTATGGAGCTTAATGGTTGATGTCTATTGTATGGCATAAAGCTTAATGGTTGATGTCTATTGTATGGCATAAAGCTTAATGGTTGATGTCTATTGTATGGCATAAAGCTTAATGGTTGATGTCTATTGTGTGGCATAAAGCTCAATGGTTGATGTCTATTGTATGGAGCTTAATGGTTGATGTCTATTGTATGGCATAAAGCTTAATGGTTGATGTCTATTGTATGGCATAAAGCTCAATGGTTGATGTCTATTGTATGGCATAAAGCTTAATGGTTGATGCCTATTGTATGGCATAAAGCTTAATGGTTGATGTCTATTGTATGGCATAAAGCTTAATGGTTGATGTCTATTGTATGGCATAAAGCTTAATGGTTGATGTCTATTGTATGGAGCTTAATGGTTGATGTCTATTGTATGGCATAAGGCTTAATGGTTGATGTCTATTGTATGGCATAAAGCTCAATGGTTGATGTCTATTGTATGGAGCTTAATGGTTGATGTCTATTGTATGGCATAAGGCTTAATGGTTGATGTATTGTATGGCATAAGGCTTAATGGTTGATGTATTGTAGGGCATAAAGTGTAATGGTTGATGTCTATTGTATGGCATAAAGCTTAATGGTTGATGTCTATTGTGTGGCATAAATATTAATGGTTGATGTCTATTGTATGGCATAAAGCTTAATGGTTGATGTCTATTCTATGGAGCTTAATGGTTGATGTCTATTGTATGGCATAAAGCTTAATGGTTGATGTCTATTGTATGGCATACATCTTAATGGTTGATGTCTATTGTATGGCATGAAGCTTAATGGTTGATGACTTAACCCTTGTCTTGCCACCCATCATTTGAATCACCTCAGCCTACGTAGCAATGGCTTATTGTGACACAGTTTGCAAAAATCAATCAGCTATCATTCATTCGTAAGAATTATTACAGAATGACTGAATATAGCATCACAGGTGCTAACTGCTCACCGCGTACATGCCTATTGCAAGCAAACATGGTCCACTGTCCATAAAGACCACCAAAGGAACCAGACACGTAACTGACCTTTATAGACAGGGGACACAATTCTAACGTAAGAATTTATATTGATTAAGTGTAGGCATGAACTAAATAAGGTGTCCCTACAGTATGCTGTCCGATGTACAGCATACAATGGCGATGTACAGCATACAATGGCGATGTACGGCATACAATGTCGATGTACGTCATACTTGTACAGCATACAGTGGCGATGTACAGCATACAATGGCGATGTACAGCATACAATGGCGATGTAGGTTATACTTGTACAGCATACAATGGCGATGTAAACATACAATGGCGATGTATGCCATACAATGGCGATGTACAGCGTACAATGGCGATGTACAGCATACAATGGCGATGTACAGCATACAATGGCGATATACAGTATACAATGGCGATGTACAGCATACAATGGCGATGTACAGCATACAATGGCGATGTACAGCAAACAATGGCGATTTACGACATAGAATGGCGATGTACAGCATACAATGGCGATGTACAGCGTACAGTGGCGATGTAAACATACAATGACGATGTACAGCATACAATGGCGATGTACAGCATACAATGGCGATGTACGTCAGACAATGGCGATGTACAGCATACAATGGCGATGTACAGCGTACAGCGGCGATGTAAACATACAATGGCGATGCACAGCATACAATGGCGATGTACATCATACAATGGCGATGTACAGCGTACCATGGCGATGCACGCCATACAATGGCGATGTACAACGTACAATGGCGATGTACAGCATACAATGGCGATGCACGGCATACAATGGTGATGTACGTCATACAATGGCGATGCACAGCATGCAATGGCGATATACGTGATACAATGACGTACATTGCCATTGTACGCTGTACATCGCCATTGTATGACATACATCGCCATTGTAAGACGTACATCGTACAATGGCGATGTACGTCATACAATGGCGATGCATGGCATACAATAGTGATGTACGTCATAGAATGGCGATGTACAGCGTACATTGTCGATGTACGTCATACAATTTCGATGTACGGCGTACAATGGCGATGTTCAGCATACAATGGCGATGTATGGCATAAAATGGCGATGTACGGCATACAATGGCGATGTACAGCATAAAATGGCGATGTAAGGCATACAATGGCGATGTACAGCATGCAATGGCGATGTACAGCATACAATGCCGATGTACGGCATACAATGGCGATATTCAGCGCAAAATGGCGATGTACAGCGGACAATGGCGATGTACAGCGGACAATGACGATATACGGTGTACAATGGCGATGTACGGCGTACAATGGCGATATACGGCGTACAATGGCGATGTACGGCATACAATGGCGATGTACAGCGTACAATGGCGATGTACAGCGTACAATGGCGATGTGCAGCACACAATGGCAATGTACAGCATAAAATGACGATGTACGGCATACAATGGCGATGTACGTCATACCATGGCGATGTACGGCATACAATGGCGAGGCACGGCATACAATGGCGATGTACGTCATACAATAGCGATGTACGGCATACAATGGCGAGGTACAGCGTACAATGGCGATGTACGTCATATAATGGCGATGCATGGCATACAATAGTGATGACGCACACAATGGCGATGTACAGCATATAATGACGATGTAAACATACAATAGCGATGTACGGCATACAATGGCGATGTACAGCGTACAATGGCGATGTACAGCATACAATGGCGATGTACAGCATACAATGGCGATATACAGTATACCATGGCGGTGTACAGCATACAATGGCGATGTACGTCATACAATGGCGATGTACGACAAAAAATGGCGATCTACAGCATACAATGTCGATGTACAGCATACAATGGCGATGCACAGAGCACAATGACAATGTACAGCATACAATGACGATGTATGTCATACAATGGCGATGCACAGCATACAATGGCGATGTACGTAATACAAGGGCGATGTACGTCATACAATGGCGATGTTCAGCGCACAATGGCGATGTACTGCGGACAATGGCGATGTACAGCGGACAATGGCGATATACGGTGTACAATGGCGATGTACGGCGTACAATGGCGATATACGGCGTACAATGGCGATGTACGGCATACAATGGCGATGTACAGCGTACAATGGCGATGTACAGCGTACAATGGCGATGTGCAGCACACAATGGCAATGTACAGCATAAAATGACGATGTACGGCATACAATGGCGATGTACGTCATACAATGGCGATGTACGTCATAGAATGTCAATGTACGGCATACAATGGCGATGTACAGCATACAATGGCGATGTACGGCATACAATGGCGATGCACGGCATACAATGGCAATGTACGGCATACAATGGCGATGCACAACATACAATGGCGATGTACGACAAAAAATGGCGATGTACAGCATACAATAGAGATGTACAGCATACAATGGCGATGCACAGCATACAATGGCGATGTACAGCGTACAATGGCGATGTGCAGCACACAATGGCGATGTACAGCATAAAATGGCGATGTACGGCATACAATGGCGATGTACGTCATACAATGGCGATGTACGTCATAGAATGTCAATGTACGGCATACAATGGCGATGTACAGCATAAAATGGCGATGTACGGCATACAATGGTGATGTACGGCGTACAGTGGCGATGTACGGCGTACAATGGCGATGTACGGCGTACAATGGCGATAAACAGCGTACAATGGCGGTGTACAGCGTACAATGGCGATAAACAGCGTACAATGGCGGTGTACGGCATAAAATGGCGATGTACGGCATACAATGGCGATGTACGTCATACAATGGCGATGTACGTCATACAATGGCGATGTACGGCATACAATGGCGATTCACGGCATACAACGGCGATGTACGCAATACAATGGCGATGTACAGCATACAATTCCGATGTACAGCGTACAATGGCGATGCATAGCGTACAATGGCGATGTACGTCATACAATGGCGATGCACAACATACAATGGCGATGTACGTCATGCAATGACAATGTACGTCATACAATGGCGATGTACGTCACGCAATGGCGATTTACCTCATACAATGGCAATGCACGTCACAGCATACAATGGCGATGTACAGCATACAATGGCGATGTACAGCATACAATTGCGATGTACAGCATCCAATGGCGATGCACATCATGCAATGGCGATGTACGGCATACAATAGCGATGTGCAGCGGACAATGGCGATGTACGGCGTACAATGACGATGTACAACATACCATGGCGATGTACGGCATACAATGGCGAGGCACGGCATACAATGGCGATGTACGTCATACAATAGCGATGTACGGCATACAATGGCGAGGTACAGCGTACAATGGCGATGTACGTCATATAATGGCGATGCATGGCATACAATAGTGATGACGCACACAATGGCGATGTACAGCATATAATGACGATGTAAACATACAATGGCGATGTATGCCATACAATGGCGATGTACAGCGTACAATGGCGATGTACAGCATACAATGGCGATGTACAGCATACAATGGCGATATACAGTATACCATGGCGGTGTACAGCATACAATGGCGATGTACGTCATACAATGGCGATGTACGACAAAAAATGGCGATCTACAGCATACAATGTCGATGTACAGCATACAATGGCGATGCACAGAGCACAATGACAATGTACAGCATACAATGACGATGTATGTCATACAATGGCGATGCACAGCATACAATGGCGATGTACGTAATACAAGGGCGATGTACGTCATACAATGGCGATGTTCAGCGCACAATGGCGATGTACTGCGGACAATGGCGATGTACAGCGGACAATGGCGATATACGGTGTACAATGGCGATGTACGGCGTACAATGGCGATATACGGCGTACAATGGCGATGTACGGCATACAATGGCGATGTACAGCGTACAATGGCGATGTACAGCGTACAATGGCGATGTGCAGCACACAATGGCAATGTACAGCATAAAATGACGATGTACGGCATACAATGGCGATGTACGTCATACAATGGCGATGTACGTCATAGAATGTCAATGTACGGCATACAATGGCGATGTACAGCATACAATGGCGATGTACGGCATACAATGGCGATGCACGGCATACAATGGCAATGTACGGCATACAATGGCGATGCACAACATACAATGGCGATGTACGACAAAAAATGGCGATGTACAGCATACAATAGAGATGTACAGCATACAATGGCGATGCACAGCATACAATGGCGATGTACAGCGTACAATGGCGATGTGCAGCACACAATGGCGATGTACAGCATAAAATGGCGATGTACGGCATACAATGGCGATGTACGTCATACAATGGCGATGTACGTCATAGAATGTCAATGTACGGCATACAATGGCGATGTACAGCATACAATGGCGATGTACGGCATACAATGGCGATGCACGGCAGACAATGGCAATGTACGGCATACAATGGCGATGCACAACATACAATGGCGATGTACGACAAAAAATGGCGATGTACAGCATACAATAGCGATGTACAGCATACCATGGCGATGCACAGCGCACGATGACAATGTACAGCATACAATGGCGATGTACGTCATACAATGGCGATGTACAGCGTACAATGGCGATGTAAACATACAATGGCGATGTACGCCATACAATGGCGATGTACAGCGTACAATGGCGATGTACAGCATACAATGGCGATGTACGCCATACAATGGCGATGTACAGCATACAATGGCGATGCACGGCATACAATGGTGATGTACGTCATACAATGGCGATGCACAGCATACAATGGCGATATACGTCATACAATGACGTACATCGCCATTGTCCGCTGTACATCGCCATTGTATGACATACATCGCCATTGTATGACGTACAGGGTACAATGGCGGTGTACGTCATACAATGGCGATGCATGGTATACAATAGTGATGTACGGCATACAATGGCGATGTACAGCATACAATGACGATGTAAACATACAATGGCCATGTACGCCATACAATGGCGATGTACAGCGTACAATGGCGATGTACAGCATACAATGGCAATGTACAGCATACGATGGCGATGTACAGCATACGATGGCGATGTACGGCATAAAATGGCGATGTACGGTATACAATGGCGATGTACAGCATACAATGGCGAAGTACGGCATACAATGGCGATGTACAGCATACAATGGCGATAGACGTCATACAATGGCGATAGACGTCATACAATGGCGATGTACAACGTACAGTGGCGATGTTCAGCGTACAATGGCGATGTACAGCATAAAATGGCAATGTACGGCATACAATGGTGATGTACGGCGTACAGTGGCGATGTACGGCGTACAATGGCGATGTACGGCGTACAATGGCGATAAACAGCGTACAATGGCGGTGTACAGCGTACAATGGCGATAAACAGCGTACAATGGCGGTGTACGGCATAAAATGGCGATGTACGGCATACAATGGCGATGTACGTCATACAATGGCGATGTACGTCATACAATGGCGATGTACGGCATACAATGGCGATTCACGGCATACAACGGCGATGTACGCAATACAATGGCGATGTACAGCATACAATTCCGATGTACAGCGTACAATGGCGATGCATAGCGTACAATGGCGATGTACGTCATACAATGGCGATGCACAACATACAATGGCGATGTACGTCATGCAATGACAATGTACGTCATACAATGGCGATGTACGTCACGCAATGGCGATTTACCTCATACAATGGCAATGCACGTCACAGCATACAATGGCGATGTACAGCATACAATGGCGATGTACAGCATACAATTGCGATGTACAGCATCCAATGGCGATGCACATCATGCAATGGCGATGTACGGCATACAATAGCGATGTGCAGCGGACAATGGCGATGTACGGCGTACAATGACGATGTACAACATACCATGGCGATGTACGGCATACAATGGCGAGGCACGGCATACAATGGCGATGTACGTCATACAATAGCGATGTACGGCATACAATGGCGAGGTACAGCGTACAATGGCGATGTACGTCATATAATGGCGATGCATGGCATACAATAGTGATGACGCACACAATGGCGATGTACAGCATATAATGACGATGTAAACATACAATGGCGATGTATGCCATACAATGGCGATGTACAGCGTACAATGGCGATGTACAGCATACAATGGCGATGTACAGCATACAATGGCGATATACAGTATACCATGGCGGTGTACAGCATACAATGGCGATGTACGTCATACAATGGCGATGTACGACAAAAAATGGCGATCTACAGCATACAATGTCGATGTACAGCATACAATGGCGATGCACAGAGCACAATGACAATGTACAGCATACAATGACGATGTATGTCATACAATGGCGATGCACAGCATACAATGGCGATGTACGTAATACAAGGGCGATGTACGTCATACAATGGCGATGTTCAGCGCACAATGGCGATGTACTGCGTACAATGGCGATGTGCAGCGGACAATGGCGATATACGCTGTACAATGGCGATGTACGGCGTACAATGGCGATATACGGCGTATAATGGCGATGTACGGCATACAATGGCGATGTACAGCGTACAATGGCGATGTACAGCGTACAATGGCGATATTCAGCATACAATGGCGATGTACGGCATAAAATGGCGGTGTACGGCATACAATGGCGATGTACGTCGTACAATGACGATGCACGTCATAGAATGTCAATGTACAGCGGACAATGGCGATATACGGTGTACAATGGCGATGTACGCCATACAATGGCGATGTACAGCATACAATGGCGATGTTCAGCATACAATGGCGAGGTACGGCATAAAATGGCGATGTACGGCATACAATGGCGATGTACAGCATACATTGTCGATGTACAGCGTACAATGGCGATGTTCAGCATACAATGGCGATGTACGGCATAAAATGGCGATGTATGGCATACAATGGCGATGTACACCGTACGATGGCGATGTACGTCATACAATGGCGATGCACAGCATACATTGACGATGTACGGCATAC